>CM040621.1:42789212-42929987 GCA_022817965.1 Solanum lycopersicoides
TCGAAGGACCGTCGTGGTGAAATGGACCGTCGCCAGGTCGTCATGAGCCACTGAATGGGCAGACTTTGGGGGCCCTTCATCTAGGGCCTCTCGTGTGTCCTAGGTGGGGTCGTACCCGGACGTTAAACCCCTAAACTAAGTCGTCTAGCTCTTAGGAACATCCAACGCAAGTTTTAAGTAAAACGAACACGTAAAACTCATCCAAACTCACCAAGACACACAAGTACATTCTAAGGCAAACCCTCCGAACACCATGGACGTTCTTGGTCGATTGACCTCCAAACTTCATGAAACTTTGTACATTGCCTAAGGACACCAAACTAACTCCGTTTAACTTAAAATCAACTCAAGAAACAACCATGAGGCTCTAGTTCACCTTAGTTTATTTTGGGGCGTTATATTCTCCCCCACTTGGAATAACATTCGTCCTCGAATGACACTTAAATTTTAAGAAAAACAAGGACTCACTTAGAATCATACAATTCACTTAGATCATGATAAAAACATCAACAATCAAAGCATCAATTAGCAAGGAACATCATTTCACACTTTCAACACTTATCAACATAGACAATTTTGCCAAACTCACAAAGTCAAAACTCAACCTTAAACTTCTTTTAGGGAGGAACTACCTTCTCCAACATTAAACATGCTCATAACCAATACCTTTACACACATTGAAACTAAAATTCAAGACAAAACAATTTTCTTCAAAATGCCAAAATTTTATAGTGAAGTTCACTGCCAAGTCACCAAATTTTTGAAAAAATTCACTCCTTAAGCAATTCATCAAGATGACATGATCATATGAACTATAAAACCATATAAACTCATCTCATAACACAAAAGCAACAATAACAAAGAGTTGAGACTTACCAAAACCATCGATCCGGATTAATTATCTTTTCTAGCCCCCATCCCATAGGAAGTGTTCTTCTTGGGAGCATTAGGATCTAGGGAAGCTTGGTTGACATCTCTCCCCCTTGACTTGAGGTTTGGGCAGTTCCTCATCTTGTGGCCCTTACTACCACATGCAAAACAACAATCCGTTCCGGCAAGACACTTACCCCCATGTTGCTTGCCACAAGTAGGGCACCTAGCCCTTTCATAGGAATGACCACCACCTTGAGAAAGTTGATTTGGAGCCCTATCCTTGTTTCCCATAGAAGAATCTTGGGGATAAAACCTCTTCTTAGGCCTTCGGTGACTAGAATCATCCGACCTAGGTCTCTTACCCTCTTGCCTTATCTCCCTAATTTTGGACTCCTCAATTTGTTGCGCATAAACGATGAGCCTAGAGATATCCATGTCATTAAGAAGCATAGCCGTACAACACTCTTTTTCGACCAAGCTAGACACGCCCATCACAAACTTGTTCATCCTAGCCCTAGGGTTGGCTACCATGGTCGGGGCATACTTAGAGAGTTGGGTGAATTTGAGAGAGTAGTCTTGCACACTCATTCCCCCTTGACGGAGGTTCATGAATTCAACCATCTTCTTCTCCCTCCACTCTAAAGGAAAGAATCTATCTAGGAAAGCCTCTTTGAATTTCTCCCAATCAACCGGTCCTCTTTGTAAGGGTATCTCACCCCTCCATTGCTCATACCACACTTGAGCAACATCCTTAAGTTGGTAAGAGGCCAATTCCTCTTTCTCCCTAGGGGTCACACCCATAGCATCTACCACCTTGAAAACCTCATCTATGAAGCCTTGTGGATCTTCATCCAACTTAGTGCCATGAAAAGTAGGAGGGTTCATCCTCATGAAATCCCGAATCCTAGAAGCGGGAGTACTAGCATTTGGTTGGGGCCTATCTCCTAGGTTAGCTTGGCCTACAAAGTGATTGTTGACAACTTGAGCTTGAGCCGTCATGAGTTGTGTCAAGTTCATTAGGGCAGCCCTCAACTCCGCATTAGTCATATCACCCTCAACAAAAGGAGCTTGAGGCATAGGAGTCACTTGAGGTCCTTGAGGTTCCGGAGGCACTTGAGGTTCTTGAAGAAGAACCTCCTCATTTTCCTCCCCTAAGCCAACAATAGGAACTTGGTCAACACGGGGAAGGACTCTCTCATTTGGTACATCTCCCTCCTCCCTTCTAGCGGTCGATCTCCTCGTATTTCATGTCCTAAAAACACAAAAAGAAGAGGTTGAGAATAGACACCTTATATACTCAACTCTAAGGCACGATACTAGAATAGAGAAGAAAGTGAAACTTCTAGCATCCTATAGCCTCTTGTCCATGGATGTGTCGCGACTCTCACCAATGACCAAGATACTACTAGATGTGGCTTGTGAGACTTTCAGACCTTAAACTATTTCCCAAAACCTTATGCTCTGATACCAAGTCTGTCAAGACCCGAAAGCACCCCCTAAAAGTTAGGGAAAACCTTCGAATCATGGTCGGGCGTACTTGACCCCTTTAGGGTCTCGTACAAGCCCTCTAACTAGCATTCCTAACATAAAGCATGAAAAGTAGTGCAGAATTAAAACTTTTCACGATAATAATAATAAAAGGAGTCTTTTCATAAATACTAGGAAATCTTATCGTCACAAGACAACTTGAAGACACAACTTGGAATCTTAGGGACACGGCCCTTTACAATAAAAGTAAATACATTTTTAAGTCTTAATAAAGAAGCTAAGAAACATAAAACTATGTCTTCGAATATATGAGGACATACCCAATTCTTGAGAGATAGAATTCCAAAGCTTCAACTCCAATCCTCCAAAAAGGCTTCCAACCTATACTCATAAGGTATATAAAAGTATGGGGTTAGTACAACAATGTACTAAGTATGGCATATGCAAAAACATACGAAAAGGGATATTTTAGTAAAAATAACTTTTCATGCAATTAAAGCGATATTCATGAATCTAGAAACAAACCAACATAAGAATTGACAATCAACACTTTATGGCAACTTTACCAAAACTTAGAGTAATCAAAAGGAACATTTCAATAAACTTACTAAAAGAACATTGAAAATTGAACAAAGCATCATAGTGAACATTTTGAATTCTTACAATGGAGACCTTACAGTGAATGGCACGGTCCAAGTCATATGAACTCTTTTCCTTTGAAGTTGCCCTAACCCAAGGTTATCCTAAGACTCCCTAAGGTGAGACAAGAAGGGACTCTCATTACACCTCCCTTCGAAGCACACCAAAGCGACCCTTAAAACTACCCAATCTTAGGCTTACTTCGTTAGAAATCAAATCCACGCCCTTGACTAACATATGCAAAACACTCATGGAAAATATAGGTCACACCAAGTGCAATGTGAGAGTAGCATCCCATACTACCACTCCCACTTAATGCTCCTAATGGATTCCATTTACTCAAGTACTCCACAATAATCATCCATAACACTACACCATAGTACTCATTCACACGGATTTCATGAAGATACTCTTCTCCCATAGTAGGTGTAGGTCACACCAAGTGCAATGTGAGAATAGCATCCCATACTACTACTCCCACTTAGTGCTCATACTTGGTAAGTAATGTGGATGGAGAACTTCACGACATACATACACAATATCAACAATAGACAAGTTAACTAGTTTCAAATCAATTCTTTTGTGGGAGTTAGCTTAACCGACAAAGACCATGAGAGCTAGACATGGAATCCCGATATTAACCCCTATCGGATGAGGGATCCTTACTTGCCTAGTGTAAGGTCATGATTCTTAGCGTTTACATGGCTTTTCCAATAGCTACACCTATGCGGGCACATAGTTAAGGGATAAGGAGATTGCTACTAGTAACTCACTCTCTACTAACGAGGAGTACTCATCTCAAGAGGTACTTTGAATTACAACATCTCAACTCACGAAGTGCAATCCACCTCCCCTTCATATCCTCTCGGTGCTAGGCATAACTCCCCACTGATTTTTCAACATAATAGTCTATCTTAGAAAGCTCACTAAGAATGGAGAGGTTGCTACTAGACAATACATCTCAACTCACGAAGTGTGTCCACCTCAAGATTCCCTTTTTTTTGCTCAAATTGGCATAATACATTCTTTAAAGTGTGTGTGTGTACACTTTGCATATAAGTATCATCACATTATCAAAAAGTTCTACACATACTTTAACCTTGATTCATCGAGTTACACACTCTACATGCTTCTCGTAATCATACACTTCATTTAGACATAAACTAGGTCAAACATGCAATTCAAGCTACATCAAACACAATACAAGACCCATTTCCCATATATCTTCATTTCACATATTAGACCTTCAAGATCACATACTCAAAACATACTAAGTAACATCAAGTTCATCAATTAGTACCGCCACCCATAAGGTGGACCATACCACTCAAATAGCATTCATAATAAGAAATATACAATGAGAGCAACTCATCAACAAATCAAACCATCATCACCCATAAGCAAATTATCAATATTTCACCATATTAAAGCACTTAGGTCAGTAGCTACACTAACATGACAATTACAAGTAGACCCAAGTTCATACCTTACTCAAATCATGCTCACATAACCCATTTTTAAGTCAAAAGTTGAAGTATTCATAAACAAGAGTTTCATGGAGTTTTTAACATCAAAATCATCAATTCAAACCAATATAAATACATTTAAACCATTAGAACTTAATTACAAGAATACCCATAATAGAAATCAAAGTTTAGAAGAAGTTGAGTTTAAAAAACCCTTTTTGAAAACCATTTTGGAAGTTGGCTTCTTGAATGGAAAGATATTCAAGAATGGATACCATACCTTTAGGAGAAAGAAACCCACGAATTTGATGAAGAAACAAGCCCAAAGCAGCCCTCCTATCCTTCCTTGACTTCTAGCTTCCAAGAGAGTCTTGAGAGGGTTTTCTTTAGAGAGAGAGTTTGAATTTAGAAGTGAGGGGGTCTTGTCTAGGTCTAGGGTTTAAAACTAATTTAATATAACCTAAAAACACCAAAATTATACACCTAGGGTCTTATAAGACTTGGGGTGTATTTACATAAAATACCCCAAGTTGGCATCCTTAAGTCATGCACTTGCAGGCCTCGTCGACGAGACCTCCCTCGACGAACCGTCACGTGCACCACGGACAGTCACGGGGTCCCGTCTAGAAACACTTGGCTCCAAATGGAGCATGTCCAAGTTCCCCACTCTCTGTTCCACGCGACGCCCTGGCTCGAAGGACCGTCGTGGGTGAAACAGACCGTCGCCAGGGTCGTCGTGAGCCACTGATGGGCAGACTTTGCCAAAGTCTTGGGCCCTTCATCTAGGGCCTCTCGTGGGTCCTAGGTGGGGTTGTGCCCGGACTTTATACCCCTAAACTAAGTCGTCTAGGTCTTAGGAACATCCAACGCAAGTTTTAAGTAAAACAAACACATAAAACTCATCCAAACTCACCAAGACACACAAGTACATTTAAGGCATACCCTCAAACGTGATGGACGTTCTTGGTCGATTGACCTCAAAACTTAATGAAACTTTGCACACTGCCTAAGGACAGCAAACTAACTCCGTTTAACTTAAAATCAACTCAAGAAACAACCATGAGGCTCTAGTCACCTTAGTTCATTTTAGGGCGTTATACAAAGTAGGAAGAATCATGCATCAACTCTAACACTACACACATAAAGACATAGTCATAGTCTAACATGATCACCTAACGTCAATAGAAGAACCCATACTTTAACCTTAATCACATGTAGATAGATATGATCATACTTTGCATAAATCAACAACACAAATCATCATAATACATCAAGCAGTGCCGACAATGTCATGATCATCATAATACATAAAATAACGTCGACAAGGCCACATTCAACATTATAACACATAGCACCACCATCATAAGCGGACCATACCAATCACAACGTAATTCAAGACCTAATTTACATAAAATAAAGAGAATGAGGGCAGCGTACAACCAATCCATTCTCACCACCTCAATCCATAGATAAATCATCATATACAATACCAAAAGACCCTCACCCATGGCCATGATCATCAATTCAAATACAAAAATCATAATACTAATTGAATCTGCATCAATTCAATATAAATTTATCAATCTAAAACAGTCTATACATCAATCCAATACAATTCTTACATCATTCAATAGCCCAAGGAAAACTACACTAGAATTCATAAGCATTAAGACAAGATCATAGCATCCATTATATAGCCAATTTGAAGAGATTATATTTTGCATCGGTTTACAAAGATTTTAGATTAAAATCATCTAATTAACATCAATTTGATCCATAAATAATGATTCAAAATGTTTTATGCAATAACCCATGGCTAGATAACAAAATTGGAGAATTCATGTTTTTGATCATCTTTGAAAATCATTGGAATTGACTCCTTGGGGAAAATATATTCAAGGATGAAAAACCTTACCTTAATATAGAATATTAACCCACTAAATTGATGGAGAAAATTTGAGAAAAATAGCCTTCTTCCTAGGAGCTTCAAAGCTTCATCAATGGAGTTTTAGAGAAAAGAATTGAGAGGTTATGTTTTGAGGTGAAGGTTTAGCTTTGATTGGTAAGTTAAGGGGTATAAAATGACTCAATAACCGTCAATAAGTCATCCCCAAATTACCCAAAAGACCCCTGCATTTATTAAACAATTTAACCAATTCAAATTTGACTTAAAAACGACGCGACCAAGCGTGGGAGTTTATTGCGCGTCGCGGAGGCATTTTCAGATCTTGTTTCTGGAAAATTTTGAGACGGAATGGTTCGTGATAGCCCCGCGTTGCAAGGGAAGAATTTTTTCCACTGAGTGTCAGCTGCGCGACGCGCAGCCACTACCATATTCTGGCTGGTGCGGCAGCTTGACTGTCTCATGATTGGGTCCTCTTTGGGGACCCTTTATCTTGTCCCGGGGGCGTCGTTCTTGGACGTTTCGAACCTTTACATGTCAGGCTACGCGTAGGAACCATTCGTACTCAATTTTTCCCTCAAAACATCCCATAAAACATCACTACAAAACACTATGTCACACTAGTCCAAACTTCATATACTCTCTACAAACACCATTATTAACATTTTAAGACATTAAACATCATGACACACATGTTAGGATCTAGTTCTACCTAGCTCATTTTTAGGGTGTAACAATACTCCCCCACTTGGAAACATTCGTCCTCGAATGACACTTGCTATTCTTTAGGAACTTTCAATAGAAAAGAAACTCAATGCTTGCAGCATATAACCATAATTTACAATATAATACATGCATATAGGAGAAACATCAATTTTGCAACATTAAGAGACTCACAACACAACAAGAAGATAAAAAACTACTTCTACAACTCACCATGCGATAAGACTCACGTTCTTCATTTCAATTTGCAAGAACTCATTCTACATTCATTATCATGCTCATATACATCAATTATATACACACCATAACGATTTTTCATGAAAGAACAATTTAGTCAAAATTTCAAAATCTTTACAGTAAGCTGGCAGGTATTACCGTGAACATGCTTCAAAATTTCAAAAATGCAAATTTTAGGCAATGGATGATAAAATCATGACAATATGATAGACGAAACCATATAAACTCAATTTACAACATAATCATAACATCATGAAATGCACTATAAGACCCTCAAAAAGAGTTAGGGTGTCTAGAGCCTCACTTGTGCCTATAAGCTTTTTAACATGTTAATTAAGTGTTTAAAGTATTCTTGTATGATTTGAAGTCATTAGGAAGAAAACGTCAAGGGACGACCAAGACGTTCGATGACTAGTCACCAAAGGGGCCTTATGTGTTTTTATGTGCTTATGTGTGTGTCATGATCTTATGAGGTCCTTAAATGAGTAATAATGATTTTTATATTCCGTGTATGGAGTTTCATGAAGTTTGAAGGTCAAACGTCCAAGCACATGTAAGAAGTTTGAAAGTTTGCTCTTGAGACGTTCATGTGTGTCTTTAGTGTGCCTTGCATGTTTGGATGTGTTTTACGTGTTCATTTGGGGTAAAACTTGCATTAAAGGTCATCAAAATGTTAAGGTGTATATATATGTTGAAAATGTCTGGGTACGACTTCTCAAGGGCCCCGCAAAAGGGCCTATAAGAAGGGCCCAAAGGCTGTTGAGACACTGCCTTGACGCCGCATTGGTGGACTGACTCCCCGTAGATGGGGAGGCATCGATCATCACTTATTTTGGGGGAAGTCTCATACAAAGAACAATAGAAGATCCTATCGACAGAAGCCACAGACGGTACGTCGATGGACCTACTGGGCATCGATTGTGGTAGTTGGTCCAGGCTGTGTCAATCTTCCTACGGACTGTTTTATTAATGGGGTGAATGGGAAATTCACACCACGTTCTAACCTGAACCTTATAGGTTTATTTAGTTATTTTTGGCTCTATTTAAGTGATCAAAAATATGACCAACCCATTCCCAATCCAATACACACAAATTAGACTTTCCCTCTAAAAATATTCTCTCTAGAACCTCCATTGAAGGTGAAGCTCAAGAACATCTTGGAGATTTGATTCCCATGTACTCTTAATAAAGTTTTAGAGGTTTTATTACACATTAAGGTATGGTGATCCTTCATCTCTAGTTAATCTTTCATCTAGAGTGTCCTCTTCAAAGTTTTCAAAGAAGTTTCATGATCAAATATCTTCTTCTTCAATCTAGCCATGGGTTCTTTTGTCTAAACGTTTTCAAAGGCTTAATCATGATGAATTTATAATAATGTATTCGTTTTAATGTGAATTTCAATCCAATTGCATTGTGAACCCATGTTCCTTCCCAAACTCGATTTAGCCCTTACATGGGTATTCTGATTGTGCTTTCTTATTGGTTGAATTGTGATTCTACTACGTTGAATTGATTATGTCTACTTTTATTTAAGTATATGATAATGAATTGTTGATGAATGATCCAATTGGATCAATGTATGAAGATTTGAACATGACTAGTCTATGCCTCTATGTGTTCACTGTAACGTTGGCCTTATAATGTATAAATGTGGAATTCGATTATGTTATGATGATTGTAGCTAATGCCTTAGATCAATATCATGGTTTAATCGTGATTATAAATCTTTTATTATCAATGTAAAGAAGGATTGGCTTTAATTTATCTAGGTTCTTCTATCCTATGGATTGATAATGTTATGTACATGATGTGATCTAAGTTCTAGGTTAGACGAAACATGATTTAGACCTGATTATTGTGTCTTTAGCTACTTCCCTATAGTGGTATTATTGTTGTATTATTAATGTGGTCATGATGATCAAAGCAAAGAATACTAGTAAGTGATCTATGTCTCTCTACCTTATAGTGTATTGGTGATGTAGTGTACTTGTTGTAGCATGATCTTGTAGTGCCTTGTGCATGGTTTACTTTAAGGTTAAAGTATATATAGCTAGTTTCCAATATCGTATTGTCGATGAAAAAGGTGTATTCATCAATGAAGATCAAAGGATGATGAATTGGTAAGGATGACTTTTCCCTTATACTTTCTTATATTATTGGTAGTTGATGAAGCCTTGTATGACATTGAGTGGTATGGTCCACTTATGGTGGCGGTGTTTACTTTATTTTCATTTTATATGTTTTGACCATGACCTTGAAGGCAAATTGATGAATATATGAATGTGTGGTTATGATGATCACCTTATGTGTATCTTGTGCCTAGTCTTCTACTCTAGTTGTGAATCTAGGTTATGTTACTATTGTTGTGAGTATGAGAATGATTATATTAGTGTTATGTGTAGGTGCTTCCATTAATGAAATATTGAGGAATGATGACCCTTACCTATGTACCCCAATGTGAATGCATGAATAGCAAAAGTTAGGAGTCTTAAGTGTAATAAGAAGTTGGCTTGTCTCCTATGCTATTATGTATTGTGTGGTCTATACTTGGTTGTGTATTGTGGTCCTAAGAGGGGGCTGCCCCAATGTGTTGTTGATATCTATTATGTGATCATTTTGACCAATGCACCCCCCCCCCTTATTCTATATGCATGCTTACAAGTAGTATATATCATGGTGTCTAAATGAAAGATAGTTCTCATATTCACTAATGTCTACTATTATGCATGCTAAGCTTAAGTCCATGAAAGTATGTTATGTATCCATTAACTAGGATGACTTGATAGGTGTACTAGTATGGTCAAGGGTATGGGACCTTGTCTATACATTGCACATGTTTGCCTTGATAGGATAGTTACTACGTTTGGTCTCTTATGAACATGGATATAAATGCATGAGTATGTTATGAATATGTCTTATATGCTATAATGTGAATCTTGTGGTATGATGAAGTATGATTATACTAGTGTCTAAATGTGTTTATATGAAAGCATGGCTCATATAGTTACACTTGTACACTTATGCATGAATGAAATGAAGTATGAACATATGTGGATTTAAAGTGTTATGTGAAAGTTCACTCACATATAAGTATACACACATATTATGAAGATCTAGTTAGTAGAGGAGCCTTGAAAGGTGTGCTCAAGTGTATCCTAAACTAGATAGGTGCTTACATATCCTATGTCCATGTGAAAGGTTTTCTCACATGATATAGGTTGATGAAAGAACTTCTTATCTATGAACTATGAGCTAGCATATGAGGGGATGACTCTCCTAAGCCTAATTTTAAGGTGAAGTTAACAAAAGGCTTTTCAATAAAGGGAACTTAGCTTAGCACCGAGTGAATTTGAAGTGAGGGGTATCCATTCCCATTGTAGGAAGGTAGGTCACCATAATCCTCATGAGGTGGATAACTACAATTCCTCAATAGGCATAAAGAGGGTTTCCCAAAGTGTATAATCCACTACAAGAAAATCAACCTCTAAGGAAGGGATATATGGTCCCAAAAATTTTAATTCTGGTCCCAAATTGTCTTTTGGGATATGAAAAAATTGGCGGCCACCCGTCCTAAAATGCATCTTCGCTAAAGGTCAATTGGGACGGGTCACTTTAACTAGTCGTTAAATGTTTTTAAGTACGGAACCAAATCAGGTCGCAATTTTTTTTTAGAGACTAGATATCTCTTCCGAGATAGTGTCATTCTGGTACCTAAAAGGACAATACGACTGGAAAAGGGTGGTCGCCACCCGTCCCTGTAGATATTGTCGCTAAATGTCTACTGCGACCACTTTTTGTATATGGTCCCAACAGACTTATAAGGACCGGAAAACATCTGCTCCCTAAAATATATATATATGGACCATATTTCTTCTCCCTAAATGAGGATAATATACCCAAACTTTTCATGCCTAAAAACATATAGCGACTAGCTTTTGCTGGTCCTTAAATATTAAATAAGTATCAACCTGAACATTATGTAGTTTATAATACTTATAATCAACTTTATATAGAAAAAAATATCAATAACATTAAGCTTACATAAATACATCAAGATCCCAACATAAGAGAACCTGAGGCAAATTTCATTAACATGCAAAAAACAACAAGGGGACATTTACCTTACCTCCAATATATTCATATAATTTAAACTCTGCATTCTAAAAGTATATATCTAATATCATGATTGTACCAGTCAAGCTATAGTACATTTCACAGTGATGAGTCAAGTAATATATCAGTTGGAATCCAAAAAAAAGATCAACTTGTAGCTGTTTAGGAAATATACTATTTTGTGGCAGTAAGGGGAAAACAGAACATATTTTGGATTAACTTGTCTGCGGGAACATATCGTACTCTGGTGGAAGAGGCTGGTTGGACTATTCACCTTGTAACGTTAATCAAGTTCAGTCAACTTGGACCATTTGTGTTGTAACTGGTGAAGAATAAATATGGACTATCATCTTGCACTTGTACATATGAACACCACATTCATATGTACAATCAGGAAATAAAATCAAATGAAATATTCAAGTCTATTTTTTATAAGAAAATGAGCAATGATAATTTGATATTTCAGAGTCTAGTTTCTTCACTAGATATAAATATTATTGAAATTTAAAGAAATGCACCTTTCTGATCTCATACACAGACTGTTGTCTAGCTTTATAATGTTTCATCTCATGTTTTCACTAATAAATAAGATGCAAAATCAAGAAAAATAATTACATAACCAATATTGAATATATGAAAATATCAAAGAAAAAAATAGAACACAACAGAGAAAAAAATTGAGCAGAACAGACAAAAAAGAAAGAATATATAGAGTTGGAGAAAAGTATAAAACTTCACTCTTTTACTACCAACACCTTCTTCCTCCCCTCATTCAAATAAAATATTGGTGTTCTTAAGTTATAGAACTCAATAAATATTGAAATAAGTACAATTGATAAAAAAGATAAGTTGAAGTAAAATAATACTTGTTCCACTAATAATATCCAACATAAGATATACTCCCCTCAAGATAGAAATTTTAAATATGTAAGAATGTTGAAACATTCTGAGATGTTATTCAACTGACTTTGTTTATTTAATGTTGAAATTCATAATCATCACAATATGAGAAGTTTTGTGTTGTTGTTACTCCTCATATTATCTATACAAATTCCCATTTCTCTAAATGTAATTAGAGTTGTGTAAACAAGTAGTAGATGAACTTCTCTAGAGCCGCAGTTACTATGCTACTACGAAATATATTTAGTTTGTTGTTGTTAGTTGTATAGACCCTTGTAAAGAGAATATAAATATATACATATATGGAGTCTTGTATGTGTACTACACTAGTCAAACAAATAACGAAAACAAATATTTAATTCTTTCAAAGAATTTCAATTATTAGATATTTCGAAATAAAGGATAGATAAAATATCGTAAAAATGAATATGATGCACAGTAGTAACCATTAATAGAGTAATGGGAAGGTTATACAGAGAACATGGTAATAGAAACTAATACATACAAATATACGAAAAAAGGTAATTGGTCACCTGTACAAGTAATTTGATTGTTGTAGTTTTAACATTAGGATCTTTAATCCTACAAAACCAAATATAAGTGATAGTCGTAGTCTCTATGTTGTAGAAATCAGTAGAACACTATTAATAGAAAATAATAAAGGTAGACTAGGAATATAAATTATTTTCAACAACAAATATAATGTCAAGAACGATGATCACTGTTACATGCCATTGACATTTTCCATTACTCTATATTGTTGCTGCTAGACAACAAATACATCTTATCTTATAAAGGTTGTATCTTCTATATGTTTTTTATTGTTTGATTTTGTGAATATGTAGACAGTATAAGAAAAGAACAACATCTTTACTGAACCTGCATATCCATTTTACATCAGTAAGATGAGTTTCTACAATAATTGAAAAAGATATGTTTCTCATACTTGTCAGAATATGGTGTAGAATATGTCAGATTGAGAAGATTTCACAAATGGTCACTCAAATAATAGTTTTTTTCCTGTCCAAACTGTAAAAGGAATTTACACTCAACTAACTGTTATTAGTTCATAAAGTCACGTTTTTAATCACAGTCTTACAAAGCACCATTTTAAAAGTAAATTTCAGAAGCTATTAATCAATTCTCAGCTCAAGTTTCAAAAGCACAAAATAATTATGAAACAAAAGCTATTAAACAATTCTCAATCAAATGTTTTTAGTGAATTCTCAGTTCTAAGTTTAAAAGATATCGAATGATTATCAAACATAAGTTGTTGATCAATTCATAAAAGAAATATTTATGAGTTCTCACCTCTAAATTTACCTAATTATTGAATTAGTAAATCATTATTTGAGAAAAAAATTCTGAGTAATTATACAAGTAGTCCAATATTCAATAATCATTCCCTTAAAGTTTTTACCCTCTGTTTTTCTGATTATTCAACAATCATTTCCCTTTGAAAATCAACAGTAAACTTTTGACCCTGTGCTTTTCAGATTTTTTATTTTAACTCATCATTCCATTATATATAATAAACAATGAATTAGAACTCCAATGTCAATTAGAGAAGATCCTTCACTGAACTCCTAGTTTAGTTTTCCCAACTCAAGATGAAGCTCCTAGTATCGTCAATAATGGGAATTAAACTTAACATCTAATTCGATTAACTATAATAAAAAGTTGTGTTCAACTTTCAAAATGAATTTCATCACACTAGAAAGAGCAAAGATAAATTTCAGTTCATCACACTAGTAACGTCAATCATTGCTCTCTTCCCCAAATTAACAAGAACTAGGGACCAGTAAATAATCTTGTCTTTATAGATATATCTATGGGGACGATATTTTTAACTTGTCCTTAATTATTGGTCCCTAGTAAGCCTTTTTCTTGTAGTGATCATAATGCCCCATTTGGCATAAAGAGGGTTTTCACATGTACCTCCAAGTTCATAACTATTTTTACACCATAGGATACTAGCTTGTGGATCCACCTAGAAAGCTATGTCATGTTTGGTTCTACTTTGGCCGGTAGACCACCTTCTTTCGGTGTGGGGTTTCATGACACCGGATTCCATGTTTAGCATCACATGCTATATGTCGATTAAGGCTATAGCTTCCCTAAAGTAAAATGGACAATTGAAGTAAAGTAAGGACTCTAACTAGGATAACCTAAGTGTAGTTGCTTAGTGTAGGTGGTGGTATGGGACTTCACCTATGCATTGCACAAGTGACACTTGAGGGAAGTTCTAGGAAGGCATTCTAATGCATGTGTATGTTTATGGTTCTCTTGCATGAAATTGTGTTAGTGTCTACATGATGAGATGATATGCAAGATATCAAGTACTAATATGACTATGTGACTAAGGCCCTATATTGAAGTGTATATGGTTGACTATAGCATTGTGATTGGTCATGAAGGATATGTTAAGTCTTGTGGTCTCATGATAGGTCTACTAAGTATGTGTGAGGTTATGGGGCTTCACATGTACATTTCACTAGTAGATTTAGATTGGGATTATGAGTAAGGTTTCATAAGGTTCTATGTGAAGTAAAATGAGTATATGTGCATAATGACTAGAGCTTACTGTAATGTTCCTATGTCTTGGCCAAAATGTGTCTTTGATGTATTATACTTCTATGATGGTATGTGTTAGGATTATATAAGTTGTATGAATGATTCCTTGTGGCGTTAAGGTAATGCATTGCACCAAGTATCACTTGAGGGTTACTTGGGAGGTTAAGAAGTTAAAGAAAAGGCGTTCAGTGTCAAAGAAAAAAATGCTCACTGTTAAGATAAATAGCTCATTGTAAAGTGACCCTAAAAGTGGCTTAAATTCTATGTGTGACCTTATATGATATTTTGCTTTTGAATATGTCTATATGAAGTATGTGAATGCTATAAATTCTATTGTACAAAGATTTATGAAGATTTACTCAAAAAGGCATGAAGTATGATTTCAAGAAAATGTCCATTTTAAATGCATGTTTTTGCATGGTTGTCATACTTAGTGCATTTTGTACTAACTCCATAATTCTCTACTTCTTACACAAAGTGTAGGTTATGTAGCTTAAATGATGTCTTTAATGGTGAAGATCTTGATAGACAATTCCAAGCTCAAGAAAAGGAATCCTTAAGTCCAAGGATTCCTAAGTCATGTCTTTACTGTAAAGTGTATAATATAGTATTTATGTAATATGTTATAAGGGTCGTGTCCCTAAAGTACTCTTATGATGTTGAGTCTAGGATGACAAAAAGAGACTATAGTATTTAACTATGTATGATGATATTTTATATATGTATATATGAAGTAATGTTCTAGCATATGATGTGCTAAGAAAGTTTTAAATTTTTCTGTTGAAATTACCTATGACAATGCGATCAATGATAACTATGGGCTTGTATAAGACCTCCGAGATGTCAAGTATGCCATGTTATTTCTAAGGTGTGCTCTCCGGATGTGACAAACGTGGTATCAGAGCATGAGGTTTATGAAAGTGGTTTTAGGTTCCAAAAGTCTCATATTTTCACGTCTAGTAGAGTCTCGATCATCAGTGTGAATCACGACACATCTATGAGCGAGAGGCTATAGAATGATAGAGTTTCCCTTCTTTACTATTCTCATGTCGTGCCATAGAACTACTCTATAAGATCTCTCTCTTATGTTTTCTTGTCCGGTGGTCTTTTAGATGTGATTGTTTGGATGAGATTGTATCTCTATGCTTGAGGAAGAAAAGGTGAGTGTTTATGCTTATCTTGGTTTTATGGTTTCATGAGTATGTGTGAAGGTGAATTTTGCAATGATATGATGATATGATGTCCCTTGTGGCAATATGGGAGACCTATGTGAAATAACATGTTGTGTTGGAAATTATATGTTTTGATATGGTTAAAGCATGCTTGGAGTTGTTATGGTGAAAATGAGTTTCTCTTTGGAAAGGTATGCTACTATATGATTTTGCAAGATGGTAGCCTAATGATATGATTTCAGCTTGATGTAACCCTTTGAAAATCCAAGACGTGTTCGAGAGCCTAACTTAAGTGTGATATGGTGTAGATACTATTTTAAGGTGTATTTTAATGAATATAAGTTATTTAGGAAGTGTAAAAACCAAAACGTCCACGAACGTCCATGACGTCCGGAAACTAGTTCAAGGAGGTACTAGCGTGCCTTAGCCTATTTGACTAGCTTTTAGAAGTTGGAAAAGGATGAAAATTTGTGGAAGGGTGTATAATATGAGTTTAAGTTGATTCATGGTCGATACGTCTAGTTACGAATCCCCAAGGACCAACCAAGGGCCCTTGAGGAGGACCCTCGTGTTTGGGGTCAAAAAACTGCCAAGGGAGTGTGACCAACGACTTGTAGTCGACGATCCGTGTGTCAATCGATTGGGACGTCGATTGCCTCATCGATGAACACTTAGAAATTTTCCCCAAGACTGGTTTTGGACAAGTATCTGACCAAAACGACGGACCAACAGGATCGAGGGTCCTGTGGCCGTCGTCTCACAGACGGAGCATCGATTGGGGTCTCGTCTATGAGGGGTCTAATTTTATGCACGTTTTAGTTAGTTAAAATTAATTATTGAAGGGGGTTAGGTCGTTAGTTAGGGGTTAATGGAAGCATAATTAAGTTAATTAACACCCCATATAAAGACCCCAACCCTATTAGACTAACCTAAGCTCTCATAACTCACAAACCCAAACTCTCTTCCTTCTCTTTTCTTTCTGTCTCTAGTGAAGAACTCCATTGAAGACCAAGCTAGGTAAGTGTTTAAGGTCTTCAAAGAGTCAAGTTTCACCACAAATATTCATTAATTAGTAAGGTATGGGATTTAATTCACCTTTGCGACCTCTTTCCTCCAAGGGTTCCATCAAATTCATTTCAAAAATTGAGTTTTCAAGTGGGTTTCCTCCAATCTCGAAATTGATGTTATCAACTTCTTTGTTTATGATTTCTTTTGGATATTATGAATAGATTAACATGTATTATAACATAATTATGATATATCTTTATGGTTTGTTATAGTTTGTAGAAGATGACATTTACCCTGAACCCTAGGTTATGATCTTGATATGAATTAGGTTATATTGGTTCAATGGATTTGATTATTGGTTTAATTACTACCAGATGATGTAGTTATACTAATCATGAATTAATTAGGGTGATTTATATTCCTTTCATGCTAGTTCTTGGGAAGTGATCTAGGTTATGAAGTATGTTGCGAGTTTGACCTTAGTATCTTGTCTTAAGCTATGAACTAGTATTGAATTGTGAGTTGGTGATTCTTTTAGCCTTGTTATCATGATGATCACTGAACTATTATGAATTTATACCATAATTGGATTGAGTTAATGTTGATGGTAAGACCCTGATGATGAATTATGAAGGAAAATTGGTAAGTCTTATGATCCTTATCCTTTACTTCAAATTATGGTTAATTGTGATTAAGTCATGATGTTGTGTTGGAGTATGCCTTGTATTAGGATTTATAGGTTGGTATGATGTTGAATTGAAATGTCTTGACTATGATGAGGTGTTGGATTAAGATGTAAATGTTATAAGGATGGTGAATGATTTACCAATTTGACTTATCATGACATGATGATGTTAATGTGCTGACCTCACCTATATGAATGGTAATGAAAGGACAATACTCATGCAATTATTATTGAGCTATGATTATGATGAATATACAAGTGTTAGACCCTATGACCTACAATAAGCTATGATGATTAATAAAGACATTTCAAAAGGACTTAGCTTAGCACCGAGTGAACTTGACAATGGGAGGTGATGGCTTTCCATAGATGAAGATTCACCCTATAGTTCCACATGTGGTGTTGACTCCCCAATGACGGATACTCATCCAATGGATTCCCATGAGAGGAGTCCCCAATTGCCAAGTGGTATGTAGAGGGATTATGCCTATCTCTTGTTCCTTTAAATATGGTGCCACCATAGGAAGAATAACTAGTGGATCCACCTAGAAAGCTACGTTTATATTTGGTTTTACTTTGCCCGGTAGACCACCTTCAATCGGTATAAAGTTTCACAACACCGGATTACACACATAGCTCTTCTGGTCTATGTCGGTTAAGACAAGTGTTCCATAAACTAAAATGAAGTAATGAAGTACAAACAAACTAGGGTGACTTGAGAGGTTAACTTAGCTTAGGTAGGGGTATGGGACTCTACCTATGCCTTGCACTAGTTTGCCTTGAAGGGAACTTTAGTTGGTTGTTACACTGTATGTATATGCTTATAATGGTACATGATATGTATATGATGAACTTGCACATTGTTGATATTATATGTTGATTGGTGTCAACTATGAATATGTGTTGGTCTACATTGTTAAAGTATGATTATATGTACCCTTAAATGCTATGATATGTAAAGTAGGATGTTTGTCATGATTCTTATTGGGTTACTTGATTGGGCAAGGTTATGGGCCTTTATTTGGTCATTGCATTTGTTACCTTAATGAGGGTTCATGGTTGATTGCCTTGCTTTGGTTATGTTGTGATGAACTCTTATCTATGCTTGTTGCTAGTATGGCATGATGATAGAGTTGTTTGACTATGTGTCCAGTTATATGATATGCATGTTGACTTGACTAGACATAGTATTATTGGTCTTATGTGTACATGTTTTGGAATTAAGGAATGTGTCAAATTAATTTGTTTGTCTTGTTGAATGTGCATAAAGCTTTTCTTTAAAATGAGAAGTGCATACTTATTGAAATGTCCCTTTTCTTAGAATGATTTCAAAGTATGTGTGCATATGGTCTCATACTTAGTACAAGTTGTGTACTAACCCCATTTCTTCATTTTCCCCCACATTTTAGGTTCCGGTCGTTGAAGGGCTTTTGGAGACGACTTTGAAGAAGACTTGGAATTCTTGATCATCCAAGTTGGGTAGGTCCTCACTTTCCGAGGGCAATGCCAATATGAAGCTATGAAGTTGTTTTAGTATTACGACTCTTATATTTCATCCCTTTCATTTGAGTACTAAACATTTGCATGAACTATATGTGGTCTTGTTTCATTGATATATGCGCTAGGCCCTATTTGATTTACTCTTATTAGATTGTTATGAGATGAGACGACTATTTTGAGACTATGTTATATCCTATATATTTATGTGCAATAAAAGTAGAAGACTAAGTAATCTTCCTATACGAAGGGTCTATGTATACTCGATATATATATAATATATGTATGTAGAGGTCTATGTATACCTCCAATTATTTTCCGCTAAATTTGACCTATGATTGTAATGATGTAAGCTAAGAGACTAGTCTTAGTCCTCAGAGAGGACGACGACGCCGGTTACGTCAAGGGGGTATTCTCGGATGCGACAAACTTGGTATCAGAGCATCAGGTTGAATATATTTGAGTTGATGTCTCTCTCAACCACGTCTATGTAGGTTTGTATTCATGATTGTGATGCGTGACACACTTATGATTAGGAATCTATGGGATGATTAGGAAACTCTCACTTTCTTGGAAGTCCAATATCGTACCTTTAGAGTGTTAGATCTATGTGCTTTTGAATCTAATCCTATTATTGTGATTATAGGCAATGAATACTCGAAGGAATTCGACACCAAAAATTGAAGAAGAGATTCCCAATGCGGGAGTTCCTTCCCGTGGTGATCAAGTTCCTCCTCTTGAGAAAGATGTGAATGATGACAAATCCCCGGTCAATCCTCCTCCTTTGACGGATGAGAACGTAAGGGCCGCTCTCTTCCAAATGGCTCAAGCCATTACTATCCAATCACAAGCCGCCACTACTCAAGCACAAGCCATGACGGCCCAAGCTAATTGGAAGGTTGTACCCCGAGCACACAAACAAGTTGATACCATGGCCTCCCGTCTAAGGGATTTCCTTAGAATGAATCCTCCTACGTTCTACGGGTCCAAGGTTGAAGAAGACCCCCAAGAGTTCATTGATGAAATCTAAAAGATTCTCTATTCTATGGGGTTGTCTACTAGTGTGAAGGCCGAGTTAGCCACTTATCAACTCAAGGATGTGGATCAACCATGGTACGTCCAATGGAGGGACAATAGGACTTTAAGAGGTGGACCCGTGACTTGGGAAGTGTTCAAGAAGGCTTTTCTTGATCATTATTTCCTAGGGAGAAGAGGGAAGCTAAAGTGGTGGAGTTAATCAACCTTCGCGAAGGAGGTATGAGTGTGCTTCAATACTCCTTGAAATTCACTAAATTGTCAAAATATGCTCCTGCTTTGGTTTCCCATCCTAGGGATGAAATGAGACATTTTATGATTGGGGTGTCAGATGATTTGCAAGAGTAGTGTCATTCGGCTATGCTACATGACAACATGAACATTTCTTGTCTCATGGTTCATGCTCAACATGTAGAAGATGCAACGGCTAAGTGGAAGAGTAGAGATGAAAAGAGGGCAAGATCGTTTGATGGTAGTTCTTCAAAGGGAAGGCTTGATATTTAAGACAAGCCTAGGTTCAAAAAGAGGGTTTCTAATCAAGTTCCTTCCAAGTAACCTAATGCTAGGGATTATAGGGTGTCTAACCCTAAATATAAGAAGGGAAGGGATACTAGTTCACCCAACAAGAATCCTACTTATGCCAAATGTTGAAAAGGTCATGTAGGAGAATGCTTAGTCGAAACGGGTAATTTCTTTGGTTGTGGCAAGAGTGGCCAGAAGGTTAGGGATTGCCCTAATGTGAAGGGTCAAGACAAGGGTAGTGGGCAAGCAAGTGGTTCAAATAAGGCTCCGAAGAAGAATTGCTTTTATGCTTTCCGCTCTAGGGGTGAATAAGAGACTTCTCCCGACGTGGTGACCGGTATGTTTAAAGTCTTCTCTATTGATGTATATGCCTTACTTGATCCCTATGATACTTTATCATTTGTTAGTCCTCTAGTATCTAAAAAGTTTAACATTTTGCCCGATATATTGCATGAACCTTTTGTAGTGTCTACCCTGGTGGGTGAGTCAGTTTTTGCAAAACGGGTGTATAGAAATTGTCCGGTAATGTTGACCAATAGAGTTTCTTACGTTGAACTAGTAGAACTTGATATTATTGATTTTTATGTCATTTTGGGTATGGATTGGTTGCATGCTTGCTTTACCTCTATCGATTGTAGAACAAGGGTGGTGAAGTTTAACTTTCCAAATGAACCAGTTTTAGAGTGGAAGGGGGAAATTCTATTCCTAGAGGTCGTATCATCTCTTATTTGAAAGCATGCAAAATGATCTCTAAAGGGTGTTTATACCATATAGTAAGAGTCCATGATTTAGCCTCACAATATAGTAAGAGTCCAAGATTTAGACTCCGAAATTCCTCCCATTGAGTCGGTCCCCGTAGGGAATTTCTGGAGGTCTTTCCTAATGATCTTCCCGAAATTCCTACCGAACGGGAAATTGAATTTTGTATCGACTTGTTACCAGATACAAATCCCATTTCAATTCCTCCTTATCAGATGGCTCCGGCCGAATTGAAAGAGTTGAAGGCTCAACCCAAAGATATACTAGACAAATGATTCATTAGACCTAGTATTTCTCCATGGGTTCTCCGGTATTGTTTGTGAAGAAGAAGGATGGGTCCCTTAGGATGTGCATTGATTACCACAAACTCAATAAAGTTACTATTAATAACAAGTATCCTTTCCCTCGGATTGATGACTTGTTTGATCAAATCCAAGGGAAATCTAGTTGTCTAAGATTGACTTGAGATCGGGGTATCACAAACTTAGGGAGAGAGGTGAGGATATACCAAAGATGGCATTTTGGAGTAGACATGGTCAGTATGAGATATTAGTAATGATATTTTGTCTAACGAATGCCACAGCGGCGTTTATGGATCTCATGAATAGGGTGTTTCGAAGTTACCAAGATTCATTTGTCATTGTCTTCATTGACGACATCTTGGTATATTCGAAAAATGAGGTTGATCAAATGAACCATTTGAGGGTGTTGTTGCAAGTGCTTAAGGAGAATCAATTATTTGGTAAGTATAGAAAGTGTGAGTTTTGGTTGAGGTCGGTGGTGTTTTGTTACATCCCAAAACCAAACCCTAGAAGTTAGGGTCAATATCGGATTGCAACCAGCTTACTTGACCCCTCGGAGGTCTTGTACAAGCCCTTACATATAATTCATCGCATACACATAATGAAATATAGTGCGGAATTAAAACTTTTCACAAAACATTTCATAGTCTTTAAAAACTCTTTCATATAAAATCATAGGAAATACTAAGCCTCAATCTCATCAAACTTAGACACGAGAATACTTTTGGGACACGGCCCATACTTAAATATATAGAAATACTTATTCTATTACAATACTACAAAATAAAAACATAAAAGACATCCATATATGACCTCAAGTCAATTGAGGACATACTTCAACTTCACTTGAATAATGCTACGATCCAATTCTTGCTTCCCAAATGCTCCTCACTTACCAACTACTATAGAGATAGATAAAAGCATGGATTAGTACAACCACATGTACTAAGTATGACATAATGCATAAAAATCATGAAAATGAACATTTATTAGAAATATGAATATTTTTATTTAAAAATCATATTATAATTATAAGAACAACATTTATCAACATAGAAATACATAAGGAAACAGTTTACACAATTTATCATATTTTTGAGGCAACATTACAGTAAGGTTATTTCACTGCACAGTGAATTACTTCACTGTTATAGTGAAGTGTCTCTTCTTATGTTTTAACACTTCCTAGCATGTAGTGTTCTCACTAAAAGCTATCCTAGGACTGACTTAAACAACAAAGAGAGACTGTCCATACAACCTCTCTAGCATGCCTAAATGACCCTCAAGACTACTTATAATAAGACACATACACACGTAAGACATCAACACATAGGTAACACGACATTCTCCTTCCAAAGGCTATCAAAAGACTTACTTAAGTAAATAAAGAAGATAACGTCCATGATTGACCTCTTCAAGATTACCTAAATAATCTTTAATACTACCAAAGTTTTTATCATGTCTACATAATAAACATCTTCCCTAACTAGAGTCATTATTAAGACTTATCTAGGTAAGATACGGAGTGACCATTCTTATGCCCCCTTCACATCTTAACTAGACAACCCTTAACTACTCTAGTTAAGTACTTATTCACTTAACATACTTTCTTTATTAACTTAAGTAATTACATTCATTATTATATTTAGGACTCATTCATCACATAAAGGAAATTCAAGTAATGGTCTTGGACAAGACCTAGGGACTCCAATTAACTCCTTCAAAGCCTATTGTGCAATGTATAGATAGTGTCCCATACCACCACCTAAACTTCATAAAACTTGTCTAATACTAGTAGGTATCCCATATGATGAGAATAGGCAATAACCAACATAGACCATGATAGCAAAGCATGGAATCCGAAGATCTAACCTACTCCGATGAGGGTGTTCTACTTGCCAATGGTAGAACTTGGACACATCCCATGTAGGCACATGGTTAAGGAATATGAAGGACATGCTTTGTAATCTAATCTCATTCTTTAACTAGAACTACTTCCCTTACCATAATCTGTCAGTGCTAGCCTTTTTTCTCATTGAATAATTCATATTTTAGGTTCATATAAAGGGGTTTCATATGAACATCATAACCCAATCACATTTACCCTACCAAGGAAAGGTCCACTAGGGCTACCTTACAATGGCGACAAGAAGCTAATTATCACTTTCCAAATGTTTGATATGATGCGTTCCATCCAATCAACCTTAATTCTATCATTCCATTACTTTGAAGGATACCATTACAGCTTTTGACTTCAACATTCATAACCTTAACACTAGGTTCAAGGTTTCAGATAATGGACCCGCTTAACATCATTTAAGGTCTCATGTCATTCATACATACAAGACTAAGAAGCTTTAGCATCCTAAGTCAAGACATCACATATTTACATTCATACATACATCAAGTAAGTGATGCAAGTCAACCAAGACAAGACACAACATACTTCACTTCAACACATATTACGTGTCATTCTAGAAACACATAGATATAACCATATACTTTTTAAGTAATCCTATAAACTATCATATTATCATCCATATGACCATCAGAGACTCATATAGTCAAGTAGGGATAACATATATCAACCCTAAGACTATAAACGTAAAGCCAAAGTCGTAGTCTAACATGATCACCTAAATAACATCAATAGAAGAACTCATATACTTTGACATTACTTATAATGTAGATATACATTATCATACTTCACGTAATCTTCATAATACTTGAAGTAGTTGCCGACAAGGCCATGATAATCATAATACATAAAGTAACGCCGACAAGGCCACATCAATTGCAAGTAAAGCACATAACACCGCCAAAATAAGTGGACCATAAAAATCACAATATAATTGAAGTCTAAAATACATAAAATAAAGGAAAATAGGGAAGCGTACCACCACTCCATCGTCAACACCTCAATTCGATGCCAAATCACTCAATTCAATGTCATAAGGCCCTTACCAATAGCCATGAACAATAATTCAATGCAATTATAAAAATAATCAATGAAAATAGGTCAATTTAATTTATATTCATCAATATAATAAACCTAGATATCAATTAAACACAATTCTTACATTATTAGAGAGCCCTTAGAAAACTACACTAGAATTCATAAACATTAAGTCAATATCAAGTAACCCATAACTTAGTCAAAAAGTAGGTTTCATCAATTTCATGGGTTCACATGTTAATTGAGTTACAATCGTCTAATTAATAGCAATTCAATCACTAATCAATGTTTAGAAACCATTACTGCAAGAATCGATGCATAGATTATGAAATTGGACAATTCGACTTTGAAAACTTTAGAAAACATCTTTAAAGATTGGGTTCCTTAATGATTAGAGTTTCAAGGATCAAAAACCATACCTCAATGAATATAATTCTTCAATTTGATGAAGAATTTCCACTCAAACCTCCAATTCCAAGCCCTTCCTTGAGTTTTGGCTCCAATGGAGTTCTAGGGAGTTTTAAGGGATTTTGTTTTTTTTGATTTTTTGAAGAAAATGTTTTAGGCTTATAAAATATTTAAAATACCCTTAAGTAACCTCCAATATCCTTATTTGGACGTGGGATGAAATTACCATTTCACCCTTCAACTTAGAGTGACTTGCGTAGTGAACGAGTCTTCACATACGGATGCCAAACGACGGCCCGTCCTTTGACCAACGGACCATCCTGTTGGTCCGTAGTCTTGGACTTAG
The DNA here is from genome assembly GCA_022817965.1 of Solanum lycopersicoides. NCBI lineage: Eukaryota > Viridiplantae > Streptophyta > Magnoliopsida > Solanales > Solanaceae > Solanum > Solanum lycopersicoides. Next base: position 42,814,819 of record CM040621.1, read on the forward strand.
GCTGGTCGTTGGACTCACCTCTCCCCTGACTAAGTCCCAAATGACGATATACGACCAACGGGGCGTCGACTGACCCACTGGGCGTCGATTGCCAATCGTTGGTTGTGCTGTGTTGGGCAGTCTTTGGCATCTTGAAGGGTCCTTCCTCAAGGAACCATGGATGGTCCTTGGGGATGTTTTCCCAGACGTTTCCAACCCAAACATGCTCGTATATGAGCTTAGGACCTCTCACATGAATTTTATCCAAAACGAACACGTAAAACTTGACGAAACATGCTTAGACACACAAGGTAGTTTCAAGGCAAAACTTTTGAGCATCATGGACGTTCTTGGACGTTTGACCTCCAAACTTCACGAAACTTGACACCTTCTTATATACACCATAATAAATCATTTAAGGAACTTATAACCTCATGAATCACACATAAGCACATAAAACCCCATATGAGGCACATAGGTGACTTAGTCGTCGAACGTCTTAGTCGTCCCTTGACGTTTGACTTCCAATGCACCTAAACTCTTAGAACCTACCTCAATATCACATTATATTCCTATTTAAGACCTTATACCATAATGACCAACATGTTAGGCTGTAGGTCACCTAAGTCATTTTTGGGATCTTACATTCTCCCCCACTAGGACAACATTCATCCTCGAATGACACTTGCCTCTCTCTTAACACTTCGAAGAAAAGATATTAAACTAGCGACTCATTACCATAACATATAACATATAATCAAGAAGAAAACATCAATTTCACATAGTCAAGAGATTCACAACAAAACAAGAAACTAGAAAAAAATTCTATAACTCATTATGCTATAAAACTCACATGCTTCACTCCAATTAGCAAAAACTCGTTTTATATTCAATATCATACTCATATACATCAGTTCTAACCACATTAAAACAATTTTAGACCAAAGAATGAATTAGTCATATTTTGCAACATTACAGAGTGAGCAGGCATGCATTACAGTGATCTAGGCCATTTTTCCAAAAATCCAACTTTTAGGCAATTCATGATAGAAACATGCTAATATGCAAGGTAACATCATATAAACACATGTTACAACATAATCATGGCTTCATAAACACACAATTCAAGAAGTTAATGATATTCAATTTCAACAAAACTCCTAAACATCATGCACATGCAACATGCTTCTATGATTTTCTATCCCATCTACTAACCATACTCCCCCACTTAGAAGGAAATCCTAACACTTAAAAGAATAAACTATTACTTATCAACATCATCATCATCATTCTCATCCGGCTATGATCCTCTAGTCCGGAGTGCATAGAAACGCCTTTTTTTTGAGCATCATCCTTTGGAACATTAGGAGCAACTTGTTTAACCTCTCTTCCTCTAGAAGCAATGTTAGGACAATCTCTCACTTTGTGTCCTTCCTTACCACAACCATAGCAACTCCCGGTACTCTTTAGACACTTACCATTATGCCTCTTTCCACAAGTGACACATGTAGGTTTGAAATTTTGAGAACCACCTCCTTTCTCCAATTTCACCTTAGCACTCCTAGGTTCTTCATAGTTTGAGCCCTCTTCTTAAACATAGATTGCTCTTGTTCACTAGAACCACCCCTTTTCAAGTTTCTAGGCATACTCTTAAGTTTAGACTCTTCAATCGATTGGCCATACACCATGAGTCTAACTAGGGTCATATCATCATGTAACATCGCCGTACTGCATTCCTCCCTAACTAGATTGGCGACAGCCGTCACAAAATGACTCATTTCATCCCTTGGATTAGACACAAGGGATGGGGCATATCGAGATAACATAGAGAACTTCAAACAGTATTCCTCAACACTCATATTTCCTTGCTTGAGAATGATAAACTCCTCTACCATAACTTCTCTCCTCTCACGGGGAAAGTACTTCCCAAGAAAAGCTTCCTTAAATTCTTCTCACTCAATAGAACTGAATCCACCGGCCTATTGTCCTTCAATTAAGTGTACCATATTTGAGAAACATCCCTCAGTTGGTACGAAGCCAACTCCGCCTTCTCACTAGATGTAACCCACATGGCACTCAACACCTTGTACACTCCATCTAGGAACTCTTGGGGATCCTCTCCCACCTTAGAGCCAAGAAAGATAGGAGGATTCATCCTCAAAATGTCTCTCAAACTAGATTTCATAGTCCTCTCCACAACATTCACCCTAGGCACCATTCTCAAATTCGCTTGAGTAGTCACTGCTCGGGCTAAAGCAAGCAAAGCCTCTCTAATATCACTATTACTCAACTCCGGGGGAACCACCGGAACATCATTACATCCACCCACAATAGGGACTTGGTCACCTTGAGCACCTCGAGGAACTTGCTCAACTTCCTAAACTTGAGGAGGAATCTCCTTTTGAATATATTTCTCTTCAACTCTCCTAGCCGGTGTCCTCCTCGTATTCATCATCCTAGAAACACAAGGAAAACCATAAGAAAAGAGTACTCATAACTTTTACTTTACGGCACTACATAGGAGTATAAAAGAAGGGAAAATCTATCGTCCTATAGCCTCTCGCCCATAGATGTGTCGCGACTCACACCAATGGTCAAGACTCTACTAGACGTGACTTGATGAGACTTTTCGATTCTAAATACTACTTTCATAACCTATGCTCTGATACCAAGCTTTGTCGCATACCAAAACCACAACCTAAAAGTTAGGGTCAATCTTGGATTGCAACCACCGTACTTGACCTCTCGGAGGTCTTGTACAAACCCTTACATATCATTCATCGCATATACATGATGAAAAGTAGTGCGGAATTAAAACTTTTCACAAAATATTTCATAATCTTTAAAAACTCTTTCATATAAAATCATCAGAATACTAAGCCTCAATCTCATCAAACTTAGACACGAGAATACTTTTGGGACACGGCCCATACTTAAATATATAGAAATACTTATTCTATTACAATACTACAAAATAAAAAACATAAAAGACATCCATATATGAACTCAAGTCAATTGAGGACATACTTCAACTTCACTTGAATAATGCTACGATCCAATTCTTGCTTCCCAAATGCTCCTCACTTACCAACTACTATAGAGATAGATAAAAGCATGGATTAGTACAACCACATGTACTAAGTATGACATAATGCATAAAAATCATGAAAATGAACATTTATTAGAAATATGAATATTTTTATTTAAAAATCATATTATAATTATAAGAACAACATTTATCAACATAGAAATACATAAGGAAACAGTTTACACAATTTATCATATTTTTGAGGCAACATTACAGTAAGGTTATTTCACTGCACAGTGAATTACTTCACTGTTACAGTGAAGTGTCTCTTCTTCTCTTTTAACACTTCCTAGCATGTAGTCTTCTCACTAAAAGTTATACTAGGACTCACTTAAACAACACAAAGAGAGACCGCCCATACAACGTCTCGAAGCATTCCTAAATGACACTCACGACAACTTATAATAAGACACATACACACTTAAGACATCAACACACAGGTAACATGGCATTCTCCTTCCAAAGGCTATCCAAAGACATACTTAAGTAAGTCAAGAAGAGAACGTCCATGATTGACCTCTTAAAGACTACCTAAATAATCCTTAATACTACCTAAGTTTAGATCATGTCTACATAATCAACATCTTCCCTATCTAGAGTCATTCTTAAGACTTATCTAGGTAAGATACGAAGTGACCATTCCTATGCCCCCTTCACACCTTTACTAGACAACCCTTAACTACTCTAGTTAAGTACTTATTCATTTAAAATCCTTTCTTAATTAACTTATGTCATTATATTCATTATTTCATTTAGGACTCATTCATCACATAAAGGATATTCAAGTAATGGTCTTGGACAAGACCTAGGGACTCCAATTAACACCTTCAAAGCCTATTGTGCAATGTCTAGATAGCGACCCATACCACCACCTAAAATTCATAGAACTTCTCTAATGCTAGAAGGTATCCCATATGATCAGAATAGGCAATAACCGGCATAGACCATGATAGAAAAGCAGGAAATCCAAAGTTCTAACCTACTCCGATGAGGGTGTTCTACTTGCCAATCGTAGAACTTGGACACATCCCATGTAGGCACATGGTTAAGGAATATGAAGGGCATAATTTGTAATCTAGTCTCATTCTTTAACTAGAACTACTTCCCTTATCATACTCACTAGGTGCTAGCCTTTGTTCTCATAGAGTAATTCACAATTAAGGTTCATATTAAGGGGTTCCATATCAAGTCCATTGTCACATCCGAGTTTACCCCCAGACATAACCGGCGTCGGCGTCCTCTTTGAGGACTAAGACAAGCCTCTTAGTCTTAGATTATTGCATTAATCAATTGAAATACGGAAGAATTAAAAAAAAAATCAACTATATCTAATCGGTGGTTTACATAGACCTCTACATACACATAATCATGATAATATCGAGTATACATAGACTCGTTCATATAAGAAGATTAGTTAATCTTCTACTTTTATTTCATACACATATATAAGATAGAATTAGAGTCATAAAATCCGTCTCATCTCATAAACCATCTACTGAAGACAATCTCAACATAGGCATAGCCCTACAACAATAAAAGTAAGCCGCATATAGGCTTTATACAACATTGTCTCAAATGAAAAGTAGAGTCAATACAAAAGTCGTAATAGCTAAGTAAATTCGTAAAGAGAATACCGCCATCATCCTTGGGAGAATGAGGACCTGCCACTTGGATGATAGAATATCTAAGTCTTCTTTCCAATCACCTCAAATCAAACTTCAATGACCGGAACCTAAATGTTTGGGAAAAAGGGAGCAAATGGGGTTAGTACGCCACATGTACTAAGTATGAGACCATATGCACAATTACCAACAAATTATGCTAAAAAGAAACATTTATGAAATTATGTCATTTAAACAACTCCCTTAAACATGCTAAACAAGTTAATTATATCATATGCATATCATCATACTTAAACCCACAATCTCATATGGCTCTATCATCAAGTAGTAACATCACAAAACATGAACAAGAGTAAATCATGTATATAACAAAGCAACCTAACCAATCATAATCCTTATAAAGCCACAAGTGAAATGACCAAGCAAAGCCCATAACCCTACTTAATCAAGTAACCTTCTAAAGATCATAATTAGTAATTCACTTCACATAGCATAGTTTTCAATCTCATATGATTTTGCTTCTTTAACAATAATAACCAATTCCATGTTCATAAGTATCTTACTTAACATATAAAGTCTTTTACACTATATCATCATTCACATATATAATACTAAATTCTCAAAGCTCCTATCAAGGAAAACTAGTGCAAGGCATAGGTAGAATCCCATACCCATACCTCGGCTAAAGTCAAACCCCTCAAGTGACATTCGATTAATTTATACTTCATACATTTGTTTTAGTTTAGGGGACACTTTCCTTAACCGACATAGACCACATGAGCTAATGTGAAATCCGGTGTCATGAAACCTTACACCGATGGAAGGTGGTCTACCAGCCAAGGTCAAACCTAACATAAACGTAGCTTTCTAGGTGGATCCACTAGCTAGTATCCTATGGTGGCAACATAGTTATGGAACTTGGGGGAAATCATGGAGATATCAACTCTACACCCTACCTTGGGTCATGAGGATATACACCCTGTGAGGACCGTAGTGAACCCTACCTTCCCTACTTAGGAAGGTGTCACTCCCTCACGTACAAGATCACTCGGTTTTAAGCTAAGTCCCCTTTTATTTAAATGTCTTTAAGCTTTATTAAACATTAAAAATTAATTTATATCATAGGGCCTAGCCCTTGTATATTAATCATCATATCTCGATAAGAATTGCATAAGAAATAGTCCTATCATCACAATTCATATAAGTGAGGTTAACACTTTTTATATCACATCATAATAGGGCACATTAATACACATCACCATCCTTATAAAACACCCTAAGAAACCTCACAACCAAAGCATAAGACATTTCAATTCAATCATCATACCATCCTATCACCCTAAACAATGTATACTTCAACACAACATCATGACTTGATCACAATTTACTACACTTGAAGTAAGAAATAGAATAGTCAAGACTTACCAACACTCCTCCATAGTTCATCAAAAAGGCCTTACCATCAACCCATAACTCAACCCAATTTGGGTCATCACAACAATGTAAACCCATAACCAACATGATAATGGAATTAGAAGAATCACTATACCATAATTCAATACTAAATCAAAGCTTGAAAACATGATATTTAAGTCTATCTTCTTAGCCTAGATCAATACTCAAGAACTAGCTTGAAAGACTACAATTACTCACAATAGGTTTATGATCAATGTAATAACAACAATTAAGGATGATTTAACCAATAACAAAGTCAATTTGATCAAACCCATCATAATTCATATCAAGATCTAACCTAGGGTTAAGGGTTAAGGGTTATAATCTATGATCTAGACCAAACCATCTCAATTCATCCAAATTAAGTTACATTACATGATAATCTACTCATTCTACTCTAAAGAAAGTATAAAGAACTCAATTCATAACATAAATTAAGTAATTGAATGAAACCCATATGAAAACTAAACTTTTGGAAAACCCATACCTTAATGTTTTGATGAAAACTAAACTAAACTAAACTTTTGGAAAACCTTTGAATTAGACCCCATACCTTAATGTTTTGATGAAGATTGAAGATGAATTTGCCCTTAATCAGCCCCCAATTCAACTCCCAAGCTAAGCTTCTATGGAGTGTTCCTGTTAGAGAGAGAAACTAGAGAGAAAGAAGAGAGTTTATTTTGAGAGTGGTCTTTAGACTAATGATGGTTGGGGTATTTATGTGAGGGGTTATATTAGTTAATTAGACTTCCGTAAGCCCCTAACTAAACACCAAATCACCTAATTAATTAAATGGGATCATTAAAAATTTTGCAGGAACTTGGACCCGCACAGACGGAACCCTGCAGAGAGGCTGTCTATGTGTCGACGGGCAGTCCCCCCTCCGTCCTACACTCAGTCGTCTTGGTCAGAGACTGTGCAGGCGAGGGCTCCTTAAAATCCTCTAAGTGTGGGACGAAGGTGGCATCGACGCCCCGTTGATCCCCACACGCCCCGTCAACTGTTTCGTCAATACACACTGCTATGCAGTGTTGCATCAAAACACAAGGGTCCTCCTCAAGGGCCCTTGGTTGGTCCTTGGTGAGTCGTACCCGGACATTTCGACTATGAAACATACCTAACAGGTGTTACACATGTTTTCACCAAATTTGGTTCAATTACGACTCTTAAAACTTGTCAAATGGCTAAGGCACCCTAACACTCTTTGTGAGCTAACTTTCCGGACGCCATGAACGTTCTTCAATATTTTGATTCCTAAACACCATAACTAGACTATGTACTTCTAATTTAACTTATAAACAGTATTTATAATTCATGAAACCTAGGTTAGGAGTTACAACACGTCTTGAGATTTTGAAATGTTTCATTATCCCCCCTTAGGAACATTCGTCTTCGAATGACACTAAACACTCTTTTAAAGGAAGGAGTAGATTCAAGACTAGCAGCTCAACCAATCAACAATATCAAATTTACGTGAATCACATCATTGTAATAAGGCAAAATTTCAAAACTCAAATCACCACACCTAGGCTCAATCATTTCATCATGAGGTATCTCCTTCTCACAACCACATTAGCTCAACATACACTAAATGAGTCAATTAGCACAAAGTTCATCATATCAATATGCTATATATAATTTCCATAAAGACTCACCATATCAAAATGCATAACTTAGCTCGAAACAAGCAAAAGAAAAATTTTCAAGTTTTCAAGGTCAACTTACAGTGATTTCACTGTAGCATCAATGTGAAGTTTTCAAAAATTAGATTTTTGCAAAACTTTAAATAAAATCAAGAAACCAACTTTTCTAGTCATAATTATATTGTTAAAAAGAATGGCTAACCTTAATCATCGAAAAGATGAGGATAACGGGTCTTCATGTCGGCCTCGGCCTCCCATGTCGCACTGTCAACTACGTGGTTTTTCCATAACACTTTTACGGAAACCACCTCTTTGTTCCTCAATCTCTTCACTTGCCTACAAAGGATTTGAACTGGAACCTCCTCATAAGAGAGATTATCCTTGACTCCAAGGCCTTCAATAGGAAGAATAGACTCGGGATCACCGACACACTTCTTCAACATAGAAACATGGAAAACCGGATGAACCAAAGCTAAGTCATTAGGGAGCTTCAAGTGATAGGCAACCTTACCAACCCATTCCAAAATCTCATAAGGACCCACATACTGAGGACTCAATTTCCCCTTCTTGCCCAATCTAACCACCCCCTTCATAGCTGAAATTTTCAAGTACACCTTATCACCTTCTTCAAACTCCAATTCCCTTCTCCTATTGTCGGCATAGGACTTTTGTCGACTGTAGGATGTTTGCAACCGATTTATTATAATGTGCACATTCTCCAAAGTCCTATAAATTAAATCAGGACCATGAATCAAAGGTTCACCAACTTCAAACCACCCTATAGGAGATCTACACCTCCTCCTATACAAGGCCTCATAGGGAGCCATGGAGATGGACGAATGAAAGCTACTATTATAAGCAGACTCCACAAAGGGCAAGTGCTTATCCCAATTACCTTTGAAATCAATAATGCAAGCTCGGGTTGAATAGTGCGTTCCGCTTGACCAACCGTTTGAGGATGAAAAGCGGTACTCAATTTCACCTTAGTACCCATACCTTCTTGGAATGACCTCTGAAATCTAGATGTGAATTGTGCACCCCGATCCAAAATTATGGATAACGGAATACCATGGAGACAAACAATCTCATCTATGATGATCTTTGCATAATCCTCCGCCGAATAAGTGGATTTGACGGGAATAAAATGAGCGGACTTAGTCAATCTATCAACAATCACCCATATAGAATCAAATGACTTTTGAGTCTGAGGCAACCCTACTACAAAGTCCATATTAATATCCTCCCATTTCCAAGTAGGAACCTGGATCTCTTGTAGTAAGCCACCCGCCTTTTGATGTTCCGCCTTTACTTGTTGGCAATTTGGACACTTAGCAACCAATTCTGCTATGTCCTTCTTCAAACCTTCCCACCAATATCTCCCGAATGTCATGGTACATCTTAGTCGAACCCGGATGAATCGAGTAGCGGGATCCATGAGCTTCTTCAAGGATCCGATCCCTCAACCCGTTTACATCGGGAACACATAATATCCCTTGGTACCTCAACACACCATCCCCCCCTAAGTGGAAAGACTCATTCAACTTGCCAAGAACCGATTCCTTCAACCCCATCAATAGTTGATCAAGGTGTTGGTTGGACTTCACCTCTACCACCAATGATGACTCGGAGCTATGATGAACCGTAGCACCACCATTAGGAGAACTCTCCCATCGCACACCCAATATAGACAACCTATGAATATCTTTTACTAGGTCTCTCTTGGCTTCATCTATATGAAACACATTACCCATAGTCATACGACTTAGAGCATCGGCAACCACATTGGACTTGCCGGGATGATATAAGACACGCATATCATAATTTTTCAACAATTCTAACCACCTTCATTGCCGGAGATTCAACTTCTTTTGAGTAAACACATATTGAAGACTCTTATGATCAGTGAAAACATCTACATGAACACCATACAAGTAATGCCTTCATATTTTCAAAGCAAACACCACGGCCGCTAACTCAAGGTCATGAGTGGGATAGTTTCTCTCATGCACCTTAAGTTGCCTAGAAGCATATGCAATAACCTTCCCATTTTACATAAGCACACACCCCAAACCAACATGGGATGCATCACAATAAACCACAAAGCCCTTTGTACCTTTCGGTAGTGTCAACACTGGAGCAGAAGTAAGCCTATCTTTCAATAATTGGAAGCTCTTTTCACATGATTCGGACCACTCAAACTTCTTACATTTTTGGGTCAAAGTAGTCAAAGGAGATGCAATGGATGCAAATCCATCCACAAACCTTCGATAGTAGCCTACTAGACCCAAGAAACTCTGTATATGAGTTAAAGTCAATGGTCTCGGCCAATTCCGCGCCGCTTCTGTTTTCCTTGGATCAACCTCAGTTCCTTCACTAGAGATGATGTGACCAAGAAATGCTACCGACCTAAACCAAAACTCGCATTTGCTATACTTGGAAATAATTGATGTTCTTTAAGGGTTTGCAATACCACCCTCAAATGACTTATGTGATCACCCTTATTCTTCGAATACACCAAGATATCATCAATAAACACAATAACGAATGAATTAAGATAGCTTCAAAACACCCTATTCATTAGGTCCATGAATGCCGCTGGAGTACTAGTGAGTCCAAAGGACATAACAAGAAACTCATAGTGGCCATAACGAGTCTGAAAGGCCATCTTTGGTTCATCCTCACCTCTCACCCTTAGCTGGTGATACCCCGCCTCAAGTCAATTTTGGAGAAGTAGCTTTCCTCTTGGAGTTGATCAAATAAATCATCAATCCGCGGGAGAGGATACTTATTCTTGATTGTGACTTTGTTAAGTTGGCGATAATCAATACACATTCTCAAGGACCCATCTTTCTTCTTCACGAACAAGACCGTAGCACCCCATGGAGAAACGCTAGGCCTTATAAATCCCTTATCTAGCAAATCTTTAAGTTGTACCTTCAACTCCTTCAATTCAGCCAGAGCAATTCGATAAGAAGGAATCGAAATAGATTTTGTTTCCGGTAGCAAATCGATACCATTTCCCGTTCGGGAGGAACACGGGGAAGGTCATTAAGAAAGACCTCCGGAAATTCACTCACCACGGGGACCGACTAGATAGGAGGAATTTCGGAATCTAATCCTTGGAATCTTACAATGTGATAAAGACAACCCTTTGAGACCATTTTACATACTTTTAGACAAGATATAATGCGATCTCTAAGAATAGAATTCCCACCCTTCCACTCAATAATGGGTTCATTTGGGAAGCTAAACCTCACAACTCTAGTCCTACAATCAATAGAAGAGAAACTAGCATGTAACCAATCCATACCCAAAATGACATCAAAGTCAAGCATATTAAGTTCAACTAGATCCACATGAGAAACTCTATTGGGCAAAGTAATAGGAAAATTTCGATAGTCTCTTTTCGCTAAAATTGATTCACCCACCGGAGTAGACACCACAAAAGGTTCATGCAAAACATCGGGTAAAGTATCAAACTTTTTACCTACTAACGGAGTAACAAAAGACAAAGTAGCACCCGGATCAAGCAGAGCATACACATCAATAGAAAAGATTTGTAACATATCGGTCACCACATCGGGAGAGGCCTCTTGATCACCTCTAGTACGAAGAGCATAAAAGTGGTTTTTTTTGGAGCATCACTACAACCACTTGTCTGTCCACCCTTCTCTTGCCCCTTTGCATTAGGACAATTTATCACCTTGTGACCAATTTTCCCACAACCAAAGCATTTGTCCGACCCGAGGAGGCAAGCACCAAAATGCTTCTTCCCACATTCATTGCAAGATGGCTTCTAATTAGATGAATTTCCACTCTTTCCTTTTTGAACTCTCGTCCTAGAGGCCTTCTCCTCCCTAGTCTTGGGAAATTTGGATGGAACTTGATTTGAGAACCTCTTTTTGAATCTAGGCTTGTCTTGAATTCCAACCCTATCTTTCGTAGCTCCACCCTCAAAAGACCTTGTCCTTTTGGAATCCTTATCCTTTCTTTTTGCCCTAGCCTCCTCAACCCTTCTATCATGCACCATAAGACGACCAATGTTCATATTATCATGTAGCATAGCCGAATGACATTCTTCTTTTAAGTCATCCGATACACCCGTCACAATCGACTCATCTCGTCTCTAGGATCGAAAACCAAGGAAGGAGAATATTTGTCCAATTGAATGAACCTCAACGAGTAATCGTGAACACTCATACCTCCTTGGCGGAGGTTGATGAATTCCACCACCTTAGCTTCTCTCATCTCTCTTGGGAAAAACAAATCAAGGAAAGCCCTCTTGAAGATCTCCCAAGTCACCGGCCTACCTCGAAGAGGCCTATTATCTCTCCATTGCATGTGCCAAGTTTGAGCCACATCCTTGGGTTGGTATGAGGCCAACTCGGCATTCTTATTTGTAGACAACCCCATAACACATATTATCTTGAAAACCTCATCAATAAATTCTTGAGGGTCCTCATCGACCTTGGACCAATAGAAGATAGGAGGATTCATCCGAGTGAAGTCCGTAAGTCGGGAAGCCATAGTTTTATCATGAACCCTAAGTGCAACATTCTGATTGGCTTGGGCAGTCATAGCTTGAGCTTGAACCATTGCGGCTTGGGCTTTAGTAGTCATGGCTTGGGCCATTTGAGAAATAATAGCCCTCATATGAGCCTCTGTCATGGGTGGAGGATTATCCGGAGACTGATCATCAACAACAACTTCCTCAAGATGAGGTACTTGATCACCACGGGGAGGAACTCCCGTATTAGCAATCTCCTCCTCAAGTCTCCTAGTTGTATTCCTCTGAGTATTAATCTCTTATAATCAAAATACAAGGTTTAGGCGAAATCATATAAGAAGTACACTCTAGAGGCAGGATAATGGATTTTCAAAAAAATGAGAGTGATTCCTAAGCATCAAATAAGTTCTTATACATAAGTGTGTCGCGCTTCAAAATTATGAATACAAACCTACATAGACGTGGTTGAGAGAGATGTCAACATCAAGGATATTCAACCTCATGCTCTGATACAAAGTTTGTCACATCCGAGCTTACCCCCAGACGTAACCGGCGTCGTTGTCCTCTTTGAGGACTAAGACAAGTCTCTTAGTCTTAGATCATTGCATCACTCAATTAAAATACGGAAGAATTAAAAACTTTTTCAACTATATCTAATTGGAGGTTTACATAGACCTCTACATACACATAATCATAATAATATCGAGTATACATAGACTCGTTCGTATAGGAAGATTACTTAGTCTTCTACTTTTATTTCATAGACATATATAAGATATAATTAGAGTCATAAAATCCGTCTCATCTCATAAACCATCTAGTGAAGACAATCTCAACATGGGCATAGCCCTACAACAATAAAAGTAAGCCGCATATAGGCTTTATACAACTTTGTCTCAAATTAGAAGTAGAGTCAATAAAAAAGTCGTAATAGCTAAGTAAATCCGTAAAGAGAATATCGACATCATTCTCGGGAGAATGAGGACCTACCACTTGGATTATAGAATGTCCAAGTCTTCTTTCCAATCACCTCAAATCAAACTTCAACGACCGGAACCTAAATGTTTGGGAAAAAGGGAGAAAATGGGGTTAGTACACCACATGTACTAATTATGAGACCATATGCACAATTAACAACAAACTATGCTAAAAAGGGACATTTAATGAAATCATGTCATTTAAACAACTCCCTTAACATGATAAACAAGTTAATTATATCATATGCATATCATCATACTTAAACCCACAATCTCATATGACTTTATCATCAAGTAGTAACATCACAAACATGAACAGAGTAAATCATGTATATAGCAAAGCAAACCAACCAATCATAATACTTATAAAGCCACAAGTGCAATGACCAAGCAAAGCCCTATAACCCTACTTAATCAAGTAACCTTCTAAAGATCATAATTAGTAATTCACTTCACATAGCATAGTTTTCAAACTCATATGATATTCCTTCTTTAACAATAATAACCAATTCCATGTTCATAAGTATCTTACTTAACATATAAAGTCATTTACACCATATCATCACTTACATACATAATACTAACTTCTCAAAGCTCCTATCAAGGCAAACTCGTGCAAGGCATAGGTAGAGTCCCATACCCCTACCTAGGCTAAAGTCAAACCCCTCAAGTCACATTCGATCAGTTTATACTGCATACCTTCATTTTAGTATAGGGGACACTTGCCTTAATCGACATAGACCACATGAGCTAATGCTGAATCCGGTGTCATGAAACCTTACACCGATGGAAGGTGGTCTACGGGTCAAGGTAAAACCTAATATAAACGTAGTTTTCTAGGTGGATCCACTAGCTAGTATCCTATGGTGGCAACATAGTTATGGAACTTGGGGGAAATCATGGAGATATCAACTCTACACCCTACCTTGGGTCATGAGGCTATCCACCCTGTGAGGACCGTAGTGAACCCTACCTTCCCTACTTAGGAAGGTGTCAGTCCCTCACGTACAAGACCACTCGGTGCTAAGCTAAGTACCCCTTTATTGAAATGTCTTTAAGCTTTATTAAACATTAAAACTTAGTTTAGACCATAGGGCCTAGCCCTTGTATATTCATCATCATATCTCGATAATAATTGCATGAAAAATAGTCCTATCATCACAATTCATATAAGTGAGGTTAACACTTTTTATATCACATCATAATACGGTACATTAATACACATCACCATCCTTATAACATGTACACCCTAAGCAACCTCACAACCAAAGCATAAGACATTTCAATTCAATCATCATACCATCCTATCACCCTAAACAAGATACACTTTAACATAGCATCATGACTTGATCACAATTTACTACACTTGAAGTAAGAAATAGAATAGTCAAGACTTACCAACACTCCTCCATAGTTCATCAAGAAGGCCTTACCATCAACCCATAATTCAACCCAATTTGGGTCATCACACCAATGTAACCCTATAACCAACATGATAATTGAATTAGAAGAATCACTATACCATAATTCAATACTAAATCAAAGCTTGAAAACATGATATCTAAGTCTATCTTCTTATCCTAGATCAATACTCAAGAACTAGCTTGAAAGACTACAATTCCTCACAATAGGTTTATGATCAATGTAATAACAACAATTAAGGATGATTTACCCAATAACAAAGTCAATTAAATCAAACCCATCATAATTCATATCAAGATCAAACCTAGGGTTAAGGGTTAAGGGTTAGAATCTACAATCTAGACCAAACAATCTCAATTCATCCCAATTAAGTTACATTACATGATAATGTACTCATTGTGCTCTAAAGAAAGTATAAATAACTCAATTCATAACATAAATTTCGTAATTGAATGAAGCCCATATGAAAACTCAACTTTTGGAAAACCTTTGAAGGAGACCTTTGAGGAAAGAAGTCTCAAAGGTGAATTAGACCCCATATCTTAATGTTTTAATTAAAATTGAAGATTAATTCTCCCTTAATCAGCCCCCAATTCAACTCCCAAGCTAAGATTCTATGGAGTTTTCCAATTAGAGAGAGAAAGTATAGAGAAGGAAGAGAGTTTATTTTGAGAGTTGTGTTTAGACTAATGAGGGTTGGGGTATTTATGTAAGGGGTTAAAAATTTGGCAGGAACTTGGACCCTAACAGACGAAACCCCGCTGACGGGCCGTCTGTGAGTCGACGGGCAGTCCCACCTCCGTTCTGCACTCCGTCGTCTTGGTCAGATACTGTGCAGGAGAGGTCTCCTTAAAATCCTCTTAGTGTGGGAATACGGTCGCATCGACACCCCATCGATCCAAACACGCCCCGTCAACTGTTCCGTCAGTACACACTGCTAGGCAGTGTTGCATCAAAACACAAGGGTCCTTCTCATGGGACCTTGGTTGGTCCTTGGGAAGTCGTACCTGGACGTTTCGACTATGAAACATCCCTAACACGTGTTACACATGTTTTCACCAAATTTTGTTCAATTCTTACTCTTAAAACTAGTCAAATGGCTAAGGCACCCTAGCATTCTTTGTGAGCCAACTTTTCGAACGCCATGAACGTTATTGAATATTTTGATTCTTAAACACCATAACTAGCCTATATACTTCTAATTTAACTTATAAACAGTATTTATACTTCATGACACCTAGGTTAGGCTTTACAACACGTCTTGAGATTTCGAGATGTTACATCCATAACCCAATCACATTTACCCTACCAAGGAAAGGTCCACTAGGGTTACGTTACAACAGAGAAAGAATCTCATTAAGTCTATCATTCCTTTACTTTGAAGGATACCATTACGGCTTTCGACTTCAACATTCATAACCTTACCACTAGGTTCAAGATTTCACATAAAGGACCATTTTAACATCATTTAAGGTCTCATGTCATTCATACATACAAGACTAAGAGCTTTATCATCATAAGTCAAGACATAACATATTTACATTGATACATACATCAAGTAAGGGACACAAGTCAACCAAGACAAGACACAACATACTTCACTTTAACACATATTGCATGTCATTCTAGAAACACATAGACATAACCATATCCTTTTTAAGTCATCCTATAAACTAGAATATTATCATCAATATGACCATCACAGACTCATATAGTCAAGTAGGGATAAAATACATCAACCCTAAGACTATACACATAAAGCCAAACTCGTAGTCTAACATGATCCCCTAAATAACATCAATAGAAGAACGCATATACTTTCCATTACTTATCATGTAGATAGACATTATCATGCTTCACATAATCTTCATAATACTTCAAGTAGTTGCCGACAAGTCCATGATCATCATTATACATAAAGTAACGCCGACAAGGACACATCAATCGAGAGTAAAGCACATAACACCGCCACAATAAGTGGACCATACCAATCACAATATAATTGAAGTCTAAAATACATAAAATACATAAAACAGGCAGCGTACCACCACTCCATCCTAAACACCTCAATTCAATGCTAAATCACCGAATTCAATATCATAAGGCCCTTACCAAAGGCCATGAACAATAATTCAATGCAATTATAACAATAATCAATGAAACTAGGTCAATTAACTATATATTTATCAATCTAATACAACCTATATATCAATTGAACACAATTCTTACATCATTAGACAGCCCATATAAAACTAACTAGAATTCATAAACATTAAGTCAATATCAAGTCACCCATAACTTAGTCAAAACTAGGGTTCATCAATTTCATGGGTTCATAGGTTAATGGAGTTAAAATCATCTAATTAATAACAATTCAATCACTAATCAATGTTTAAAAACCATTAATGCAAGAACCAATACATGTATCATGAAATTGGACAATTCAACTTTGAAAACTTTAGAAAACATCTTTGAAAGTTGGGCTCCTTGATGATTAGAGTTTCAAGGATAACAAACCATACCTGAATGAAGCAAATTATTCAATTTGATGAACAATTTCCACTCAAACCTCCAATTCCAAGCCCTTCCTTGAGTTTTGGCTCTAATGGAGTTCTAGGGAATTTCTAAGAGATTTTTTTTATTTTTTATTTTTTGAAGAATGAAATCTTCCAAGTGTTTTAGGCTTTAAAATACCCAAAAGACCCTTAAGGAACCGCCATTATTCTTATTTGGACGTGGGATTAAATTACCATTTCACCCCTCAACCTATAGTGACTTGCGCAGGGAACTAGTCTTCACATACGAATGCCAAACGACGGCCCGTCCTTTGACCAACGGACCGTCCTGTTGGTACGTGGTGTTGGACTGAGGCTGGTCGTTGGCCTCACCTATCCCCTGACTAAGTCCCAAAATACGAGACACCACCAACGGGGCATCGACTGACCCATTGGGCGTCGATTGCCAACCGTTGGTTGGGCTGTCTTGGGCAGTCTTGGCCATCTTGAAGGGTCCTTCCTCAAGGACCCTTGGATGGTCCTTGGGGATGTTTTCCCGGACATTTCCAACCCAAACATGCTCATATACAAGTTTAGGACCTATTACATGAATTTTATCAAAAACAAGCACATAAAACTCCACGAAACATGCCTAGACACACAAGGTCGTTTCAAGGAAACAATTTCGGACGTCATGGACGCTCTTGGACGTTTGACCTCCAAACATCATGAAACTTGACACACTGCTTATATACACCATAATAACTCATTTAAGGACCTTATAACCTCATGAATCACATATAAGCACAGAAAACCACATATGAGGCACTTAGGTGACTTAGTCGTTGAACGTCTTAGTCGTCCCTTGACGTTCAACATCCAATGAACCTAAACTATTAGACCCTGCCTTAATACCACATTATAGACCTATTTAGGACCTTATACTATCAAACATGTTCTTATCTAGTTCACCTAAGTCTTTTTCAGGATCTTACACGTTTCTTGGTCGTATCATCTCTAGTAAGGGAGTTAAGGTTGATCCAAGGGAAACCGAGTCGGCGAAAAATTGTCCTAGACCATGACTCCAACCAACATAAGGATTTTCTTGGGTATAGCGGGTTATTATCGGAGGCTTGTGGATTTTTTTGCGTCCATTGCATCTCTCTTGACTACTTTGACCGAAAAGAGTAAGAAATTTGAGTGGTCGGAGGCATGTGAGAGAAGCTTCAAAATCTTGAAATATAGGATTATTTTCGCTCCGGTGTTGACTCTACCAGAGGGTACAAAGGTTTTTGTTGTGTATTGTGATTCATCCCGAGTGGGTTTAGGGTGTGTGCTGCAACATGATAAAATAATAGCTTATGATTCTAGGAAACTTAAGGTAAATGAGAGAAACTATACATATCATGATCTTGAATAAGAAGCCGTGGTATTTGCCTTGAAATTATGGAGGCATTATTGTATGGTGTCCATGTTGATGTGTATACCGACCATAAGAGTCTCCAATATGTGTTTACCCAAAAGGGATTAAATCTCTGGCAAACAAGGTGGTTAAAATTGTTGAAAGATTATAACATGAGTGTTCTCTATCACCACGGCAAGGCCAATGTGGTTGTGGATGCTCTATGTCCTATCACCATGGGTAGTGTGTCTCATATAGAGGAACCCAAGAAATACCTAGTCAGAGATGTTCATAGGTTGGCTAGATTGGGTGTGAGGTTGGAAGATTCTCCGAATGGTTGTTTTATGGTCCATCATAACTCCGAGTCATGTTTGGTGGTTGAGGTGAAGTCCAAACAACACCTTGATCAACCATTCATGAAGTTGAAGGAATCGGTTCTTGGTAAGCTTAATGAGTCATTCTCTATACGGGAGATGGTGTCTTGAGGTATCAAGGAAGATTGTGTGTTCCCAATGTAGATGGGTTAAGGAACTACATTCTTGAGAAAGCCCATGGATCCCGTTACTCCATCCATCCGGGTTTGACAAAAATGTACCATGACCTTAGGAAAGTATTTTGGTGGGAAGGTTTGAAAAAGGACATAACGGAATTTGTTTCTAATAGTCCAAATTGCAAACAAGTGAAAGCTGGGGGGCTTACTAGAAGAAATCCAAGTTCCTAATTGGAAGTGGGAAGACATCAATATGGATTTGTAGTAGGTTTGCCTCGGACTCAAACGCAATATGATTCTATATGGGTGGTAGTCTATAGGTTGACCAAATCCGCTCATTTTATTCCTGTCAAGTCTACTTATTCGGCAAAAGATTATGCAAGGATCTTCATAGATGAGATTGTGTGTCGCCATGGTATTTTGTTATCCATAATATCGGATAGGGGTACACAATTCACATCTAGGTTTTGGAGGTCATTCGAAGAAGGGTTGGGTACTAATGTGAAGCTAAGTACCGCTTTTCATCCGCGAATGGATGGTCAAGCGGTGCGTACTATTCAAACCCTTTAAGATATGCTTAGGGCTTGTATTATCGATTTCAAGGGAAACTAGGATAAGCATTTGCCTTTGGTGGAGTTTGCTTTCAATAATAGTTTTCATTCGTCCATATCCATGGCTCCTTATGAAGCCTTATATGGTAGGAGGTATAGGTCTCCAATAGGATGGTTTGAAGTGGGTGAGCCTTCGCTTCTTGGTCTCGATTTGATTTATAATACTTTAGAGAAAGTCCATATTATAAGGAATCGCTTGCAAACGGCATATAGTCGGCAAAAGTCTTATGCCTATCATAGGAGAAGGGATTTAGAGTTTGAAGAAGGTGATAAAGTGTATTTGAAAATTTCTCCTATGAAAAGGATGGTTAGATTCATCAAGAAAGTGAAGTTGAGTCCTCGTTATGTGGGTCCTTATGAAATCTTGCAACGAGTTGGTAAGGTATCCTATGAATTGAAAC
This sequence comes from Solanum lycopersicoides, assembly GCA_022817965.1. Classification (NCBI taxonomy): domain Eukaryota; kingdom Viridiplantae; phylum Streptophyta; class Magnoliopsida; order Solanales; family Solanaceae; genus Solanum; species Solanum lycopersicoides. Next base: position 42,834,911 of record CM040621.1, read on the forward strand.
TTCCTAGTGAATTAGCTTCATCTCAGCTGGTTTTCCATGTTTCCATGCTTAAGAAGTGTATCAGTGATCCCGACTCTATTCTTCCTATTGAGGGTCTTGGTGTAAAGATAACCTCTCTTATGAGAAAGTATCGGTTCAAATCCTTCCTAGGCAAGTAAAGAAATTGAGAAATAAAAAGGTGGCTTCCGTAAAGGTGTTATGGAAGAATCACCTAGTTAAGGGTGCAACATGGAAGGCCGAGGACGACATAAAGTCCCATTACCCTCATCTATTTGATAACTAAGGTTAGTCGTTCTTACTAATAATGAAAATAATTACTAAAAAATTAAAATTTCTTCATTTTTGGCGAAGTTTTGCAAAATGTTTATTTTTGGATGTTGATACAGTGATTACAGTGAAGTATGGCCATATTTGCATTTTTTCTTCTTTTGAGTAATGTTGTGCATTTTTATATGGTGAGTCTTTATGAAATTATATGTAGCATGTTGGTAAGTTGAACTTTGGTATAATTGACAAAAAAATGATATGTTGAGCTCTTGTTTTTGTGAGAAGGATATTCCTCATATTGCCACGTCTAGTACAGTCTCGATCATCCGTGTTAATCGCGACACATCTATGAGCGAGAGGCATTAGAACGATAGAGTTTCCCTTTTTCACTATTCTCATGTCGTGACATAGAACTTAACTCTATAAGATCTCTCTCTTATATTTTATTCTCTGGTGGTCTTTTAGATGTGATTGCTTGGATGAGATTGTATATATATGCTTGAGGGAGAAAATGTGAGTTTTGATGCTTATCTTGGTTTTATGATTTCATGAATATATGTGAAGGTGAATTTGGCTATGATATGTTGATATGATGTCTCTTGTGGCTATATGTGAGACCTATGTGAAATAGCTTGTTGTGTTTGAAATTATATGCTATGATATGGTTAAAGCATGCTAGGAGTTCTTATGGTGAAATTGAGTTTCTTTTTGTAATTGTATGCTACTATATGGTTTGGCATGCTCGTAGCCTAATGATATGATTTGACCTTGATGTAACACTTCGAAAATCCAAGACGTGTTCGAGAGCCTAAGATAAGTTTCATAAGGTGTAGACACTGTTTTAAGGTCTATTTTAATGAATATAAGTCATTTAGTAAGTATAGAAACCAAAACGCCCAAGAACGTCCATGACGTCCAGAAACTAGTTCAAGGAGACACTAGCATGCCTTAGCCTATTTGACTAGCTTTTAGGAGTCCAAAAAGGATTAAAATTGGTGTAAGGGTATCTAACATGTGTTTAAGTTGATTCATGCTCGAAACGTCCGGGTACGACTCCCCAAAGACCAACTGAAGGTCCTTCATGAGGACCCCACGTTTGGGGTCAAAGAACTGCCAAGGTAATTTGACCAATGACTTGTAGTCGACAATCCATGTGTCAATCAATGGGGGTGTCGATTTAATCATCTATGAGCACTTAGAAATTTTCCCCAAGACTGGTTTCGGACCAGTATCTGACCAAAACGGCGGACCAACAGGACGGAATGTCCTATGGCCATCATCTCACAGATGGACCGTCGATCGGGGTCTCGTCGGTGATGGGTCTAATTTGCTGCACGTTTTAGTTAGTCACAATTAATTAATTAAGGGGGTTAGATCGTTATTTAGGGGTTAAGGGAAGCCTAATTAAGTTAATTAACACCCCATATAAAGACCCCAACCCCATTAGACTAACCTAAGCTCTCATAACTCACAAACCCAAACTCTCTTCCTTCTCTTTTCTCTCTCTCTAGTGAAGAACTCCATTGAATACCAAGCTAGGGGAGGGTTTAAGGGATGCAAAGAGTCAAGTTTCACCATCAATCTTCATCAATTAGTAAGGTATGGGATCTAATTCACCTTTGAAACCTCTTTCCTCAAAGGGTTCCATCAAATTGATTTCAAAAGTTGAGTTTTCAAGTGGGTTTTATCCAATCTCGAAATTGATGTTATCAACTTCTTTTTTTATGATTTCTTTTGGATATTATGAATAGATTAACATGTATTATAACATAATTATGATATATCTTTATGGTTTGGTATAGTTTGTAGAAGATGACATTTACCCCTGAACCCTAGGTTATGATCTTGATATGAATTAGGTTATATTGGTTCAATGGATTTGATTATTGGTTGAATTACTACCAGATGATGTAGTTATACTAATCATGAATTAATTAGGGTGATTTATATTCCTTTCATGCTAGTTCTTGGGAAGTGATCTAGGTTATGAAGTATCTTGTCTTAAGCTATGAACTAGTATTAAATTGTGAGTTAGTGATTCTTTTAGCCTTGTTATCATGTTGATCATTTAAATATGATGATGTTATACCATAACTGAGTTGAGTTAAGGGTTGATGGTAAGACCTTGATAATGAATTATGAAGGAGAATTGATAAGTCTTATGATCCCTATCCTTTAATTAGAATTATGGTTAATTGTGATTAAGACATAATGTTGTATTGGAGTATGCCTTGTATTAGGATTGATATGTTGGTATGATGTTGAATAGAAATGTCTTGACTATGATTTGTGAGGTGTTGGCTTAAGATGTAAATGCTATAAGGATGGTGAATGATTTACCAATGTGCGTTATCATGATATAAATATGTTAATGTGCTAACCTCACCTATATGAATTGTAATGAAAGTACAATACTCATGCAATTATTATTGAGCTATGATGATGATGAATATACAAGTGTTAGACCATATGACATACAATAATCTATGATGATAAATAAAGACATTTCAAAAAGGGACTTATCTTAGCACCGGGTGAACTTGACAATGGGAGGTGATGGTTTTCCATAGAGGAAGATTCACCCTATAGTTCCACATGTGGTGTTGACTCCCTAATGAGGGATACTTATCCATGGATTCCCATGAGAGGAGGCACCAATTGCGAAGTGGTATGTAGAGGAATTATACATAACTCTTAGTTCTTGAACTATGTTTCCCCCATAGGAAGACTAGCTAGTGGATCCACGTAGAAAGCTACGTTTATGTTTTGTTTTACTTTGGCCGGTAGACCACCTTCCATCGGTGTATGGTTTCACAACACCGGATTACACACATAGATCTTGTGGAATATGTCGGTTAAGGCAAGTGTTCCCTAAACTAAAATGAAGTAATGAAGTACAAACCAACTAGGATGACTTGAGAGGTTAACTTAGCTTAGGTAGGGGTATGGGACTCTACCTATGCCTTGCACTAGTATGACTTGAAGGGAACTTTAGGAGATTGTTACTTGTAAGTATATGCTTATAATGGTACATGATATGTATATGATGAACTTGCACATTGTTGATACTGTATGTTGATTGGTGTCAACTATGAATATGCGTTGGTCTACATTGTTAAAGTATGATGATATGTACTCATAAATGCTAAGCTATGTGAAGTAGGATGTTGGTCATGATTCTTGTTGGGTTACTTGATTGAGCAAGGTATTTTGGGATTTTCTTGGTTATTGCACTTGTTACCTTAATGAGGGTTCATGGTTTATACTCGATGTATATATAGTATGTGTATGTAGAGGTCTATGTAAACCTCCAATTAAAAGTAATGAAAAGTTTTAAATTTTTCGTTAAATTTGACCTATGAATGTAATGATTTAAGATAAGAGGCTAGTCTTAGTCCTTAGAGAGGACGAGGACGCCGGTTACGTCTAGGGGTATTCCCGAAAGAGACAAACTTGGTATCAGAGCATGAGGTTGAATAACTTTGATCGATGTCTCTCTTAACCACGTTTATCTAGGTTTGTATTCATAATTGTGAAGCGCGCCACACTTATGAATACGAATCTATGGGATGCTTAGGAAACTCTCACTTTCTTGGAAGTCCAATATCGTGCCTTCAGAGTGATAGCTCTATGTGATTTTGCATCTAATCCTATTATTGTGATTATAGGCCATGAATACTCGAAGGAATGCGGCACGAAGACTTGAAGAAGAGATTGCCAATGTGGGAGTTCCTCCCCGTGGTGATCAAGTTCCTCGTCTTGAGGAAGATGTGAATGATGACCAAGCCCAGGTAAATCCTCCTCCTTTGACGGTTGAGAACATATGGGCCACTATCTTCCAAATGGGCCAAGACATTACTACCCAAACACAAGACGCCACTATTCAAACCCAAGCCATGACGACCCAAGATAATGGGGAGGTTGTACCCCGAGCAAAAAAACAAGTTGCTACCATAGCCTCTCGTCTAAGGGATTTCACTAGGATGAATCCTCCTACCTTCTACGGGTCCAAGGTTGAAAGAAGACCCCCAAGATTTCATTAATGAAATCTACAAGATCCTCTATGCTATGGGTTTGTCTACTAGAGAGAAGGTCGAGTTAGCCACTTATCAATCCGAGGATGTGGCTCAAGCATGGTACGTCCAATGGAGGGACATTAGGCCTTTAATAGGTAGACCCGTGACTTGGGAAGTGTTCAAGAAGGCTTTTTTTGATCGGTTCTTTCCTAGGGAGAAGAGGGAAGCTAAAGTAGTGGAGTTCATCAATCTTCGCCAAGGAGGTATGAGTGTGATTGAATACTCTATGAAATTCACTAAATTGTCAAAATATGCTCCTTCTTTGGTTTTCGATCCTAGGGACGAAATGAGTCATTTTGTGTCGGGGTGTCGGATGATTTGCAAGATGAGTGTCATTCTACTATGCTACATGACAACATGAACATTTCTCGTCTCATGGTTCATGCTCAACATGTATAAGAGGCAAGGGCTAAGATGAATAGTAGAGATGCCAAGTGGGCAAGATCGTTTGATGGTAGTTCTTCAAAGGGAAGGCTTGAGATTCAAGACAAGCCTAGCTTCAAAAAAGGGTTTCTAATCAAGTTCCTTTCAAGTTACCTAAGTCTCGGGATGATAGGGTGTCTAACCCTAAATCTAAGAAGGGAAGGGATACTAGTTCACCAAACAAGAAGCCTACTTGTGCAAAATATGGAAAAGGTCATGTAGGAGAATTCTTAGTTGGAATGGTAATTTCTTTGGTTGTGACAAGAGTGGAGACAAGGTTAGGGATTTCCCTAATGTGAAGAGTCAAGAAATTGGTAGTGGGTAAGCAAGTGGTTCAAATGAGTCTCCGAAGAAGAATTGCTTTTATGCTCTCCGCTCTAGGGGTGAGTAAGAGAATTCTCTTCACGTGGTGACCGGTATGTTGAAAGTATTCTATATTGATGCATATGCCTTACTTGATCCCGGTTATACTTTATCATTTGTTACTCCTCTAGTAGCTAAAAAGTTTGACATTTTGCCCGATATATTGCATGAACCTTTTGTAGTGTCTACCCCGGTGGGTTATTCGGTTGTCGCAAAAAGGTGGTATAGAACTTGTCCGATAATGTTGCCCGATAGAGTTTCTTATGTTGAACTAGTAGAACTTGATATGCTTGATTTTGATTTCATTTTTTGAATGAACAGGTTGCATGCTTGCTTTGCCTCTATCGATTGTAGAACAAGGGTGGTGAAGTTTAAATTTTCAAATGAGCCCGTTTTAGAGTGGAAGGGGGAAATTTTATTCCTAGAGGTCGTATCATCTCCTGTTTGAAAACATGTAAAATGATCTCTAAAGGGTTTTGATACCATATAGTAAGTGTCCAACATTTAAACTCCAAAAGTCCTCCCATTGAGTCGGTCCCCGTAGTAAGTGAATTTCCGGAGGTCTTTCATAATGATCTTCCCAGAATTCCTCCCGAATGGGATATTGATTTTTGTATCGACTTATTACCGCATACAAATTGCATTTGAATTCCTTCTTATTGGATGGCTCTGTCCGAATTCAAAGAGTTGAAGGCTCAACTCAAAGATCTCTTAGACAAATGCTTCATTAGACCTAGTATTATTCCATGGGGTGCTCCGGTATTGTTGGTGAAAAAGATGGATGGGTCCATTAGGATGTGCATTGATTACCGCCAACTCAATAAAGTTACTATTAATAACAAGTATACTCTCCGTCGTATTGATGACTTTTTTTATCAACTCCAAGGGGCAAGCTACTTTTCTAAGATTGACTTGAGATTGGGGTATCACAAACTTAGGGTGAGAGGTGAGGATATACCAAAGACGGCATTTCGGACTAGATATGGTCAGTATGAGTTCTTAGTAATGTCCTTTTGTCTCATGAATGCCGCGGCGACGTTTATGGATCTCATTAATAGGGTTTTTCGAAGTTACATAGATTCATTTGTCATTGTCTTCATTGACGACATCTTGGCATATTCGAAAAAATGAGGGTGATCACATGAACCATTTGAGGGTGTTGTTGCAAGTGCTTAAGGAGAATCAATTATTTGCTAAGTATAGGAAGTGTGAGTTTTTGTTGAGGTCGTTGGCATTTCTTGGTCATATCATCTCTAGTGAGGGAGTTGAGGTTGATCCAAGAAAAACCGAGGCGGTGAAAAATTGGCCTAGACCATTGACTACAACAGACATAAGGAGTTTGTTGGGTCTAGAGGGTTATTATCGGAGGTTTGTGGATGGTTTTGCGTCCATTTCATCTCCCTTGACTACTTTGACCCAAAAGAATAAGAAATTTGAGTGGTCGGAGGCATGTGAGACAAACTTCCAAATCTTGAAAGATAGGCTTATTTTCGCTCCCGTGTTGACTCTACCGGCGGGTACAAAGGTTTTCATTGTGTATTGTGATGCATCCCGAGTGGGTTCAGGGTGTGTGCTTATGCAACATGGGAAAGTAATAGCCTATGCTTCTAGTCAACTTAAGGTGCATGAGAGAAACTATTCGACTCATGATCTTGAATTAGCAGCCGTGGTATTTGCCTTGAAAATATGGAGGCATTACTTGTATGGTGTCCATGTTGATGTGTATACCGACCATAAGAGTCTTCAATATGTTTTTACCCAAAAGGAGTTGAATCTACGGAACGAAGGTGGTTAGAATTGTTGAAAGATTACAACATGACTGATCTCTATCACCCCTGCAAGGCCAATTTGGTTGCGGATGCTCTAAATCGTATGACCTTGGGTAGTGTGTCTCATATAGAGGAAGCTAAGAGAGACTTAGTGAGAGATGTTCATAGGTTGGCTAGATTGGGTTTGAGGTATGAAGATTCTCCCAATGGTGGTTTTATGGTATATAATAACTCCGAGTCATCTTTGGTGGTTGAGGTGAAGTCCAAACAACACCTTGATAAACCATTGATGAAGTTGAAGGAATCGGTTCTTGGTAAGATTAATGGGTCATTCTCCTTGTGGGGGGGGGGGTCCTGAGGTATTAAGGAAGATTTTCTGTTCCCAATGTAGATGGGTTGAGGAACCGGATTCTTGAGGAAGCCCATGGATCCCATTACTCCATTCTTCCAAGTTCGACAAAAATGTACCATGACCTTAGGGAAGTATTTTGGTGGGAAGGTTTGAAAAAGGACATAGAGGAATTCCTACATGGAAGTGGAAAGACATCATTATGGATTTTTTAGTAGGTTTGCCTTGGACTCAAAGGAAATATAATTCTATATGGGTGGTTGTGAATATGTTTACCAAATCCGCTCATTTTATTCCCGTCAAGTATACTTATTCGGCCAAAGATTATGCAAGGATCTTCATAGATGAGATGGTGTGTCTCCATGGTATTCCGTTGTCCATCATATCGGATTGGGGTGCACAATTCACATCTAGGTTTTGGAGGTCATTCCAAGAAGGGTTGGGTACTAAGGTGAAATTAAGTACCGCTTTTTATCCCCAAATGGATGGTCAAGAGGAGCGTACTATTAAAACACTTGAAGATATGCTTAGGTCTTGTATTATCGATTTCAAGGGAAATTGAGATAAGCATTTGCCTTTGGTGGAGTTTGCTTACAATAATAGTTTTAATTCGTCCATATCCATGGCTCCTTATGAAGCCTTGTATGGTAGGAGGTTTAGGTTTCCTATACGATGGTTTAAAGTGGGTGAGCCTTCGCTTCTTGGTCCCGATTTGATTTATAAGACTTTAGAGAAAGTTCATATTATAAGGAATCGCTTGCAAACGGCCTATAGTCGGCAAAAGTCTTATGTCGATCATAGGAGAAAGGATTTAGAGTCTAAAGAATGTGATAAAGTGTATCTGAAAATTTCGCCTATGAAAGGGGTGGTTAGATTTGTAAAGAAAGGGAAGTTGAGTCCTCGTTATGAGGATCCCTATAAAATCTTGCAAAGAATTGGTAAGTTTGCCTATCAATTGAAACTTCCTAGTGAATTGGCTTCGGTTCATCCGATTTTCCATGTTTCCATGCTTAAGAAGTGTATCGGTGATCCCGAGTCTATTCTTCCTATTGAGGGTCTTTGTGTGAAGGATAACCTCTCTTATGAGGAAGTTCCAGTTCAAATCCTTGATAGGCAAGTAAAGAAATTGAGGAACAAAGAGGTGGCTTCCGTAAAGGTGTTATGGAAGAATCACCTAGTTGAGGGTGCAACATGGGAGGTCGAGGCCGACATGAAGTCCCGTTACCCTCATCTATTTGATAAGTAAGGTTAGTCGTTCTTACTAATAACAAAAATAATGACTAAAAAAATTAAAAATTCTTGATTTTTGCTGAAGTTTTGCAAAAAGTGCATTTTTGGATGTTGTTACAGTGATTACAGTGAAGTATGGCCATATTTGCAATTTTTCTTGTTTTGAGTGATGTTGTGCATTTTGATATGGTGAGTCTTTATGAAATGATATGTAGCATGTGGGTAAGTTTAACTTTGGCATAATTGACTCATAAATGCTATGTTGAGCTCTTGTTGTTATGAGAAGGATATTTCTCATATTGCCACTTCTAGTAGAGTCTCAATCATCGATGTGAATCGCAACACATCTATGAGAGAGAGACAATAGAACGATAGAGTTTCCCTTTTTCGCTATTGTCACATCCGGGGAGAACCCCCTATAAGTAACGTGGAGTACTTGACCTCTCGGAGGTCTTATACAAGCCCATATTTATCATTAATCGTATTGTCATAGTAAATTTAGCGGAAATTTAAATTTTTTCATAGCACATCATATGCTAGAAACTTCAACTCATATATATATAAAACATAATTCATAATACATATTTAGACCTTAAGTCTCTTTTCCATCTTAAACTCAACATCATAAGAGTACCATAGGGACACGACCCTTATAACATAATACATAAGTACAATAATTAAGGACATTACAATAAACTACACATGAGGACATCCTTGGATTTAAGGATTCCTTTTCTTGAGGTTGGGAATTACATATCAATATCCTCAATCATATAGACATCCCTTAAGCATCCATAACCTACACTTTGTATAAAAAGTATAGAAGAATGGAGTTAGTACAAGAATGCACTAAGTATGGCAACTATGCAAAAACATGCATTTAAAAAGGGACATTTTCTTGAAATCATACTTCATGCCTTTTTGAGTAAATCTTCATAAAAACCTTTACATAATAGCATTTATATCATTCACATACTTTATAGAAACATAATCAAAGGTCAAACATCACATAAGATCACATATAGAATTTAACCCATAATTGAGGTCACTTGACAGTAAGCTCACTTTCTTAACAGTGAATTATCTTCTCTTTTATTCATTAACCTCCCAAGTAACCCTATAGTGATACTTGATGCAATGCATGACCTTAAGGTCACAAAGAAAGCATGCATATAACCTACATAATCCAACACATATCATCATATAAGCATAATATATCATAGACTTTACATTTAAGCCAAGACTCTTAAGACAGTACAGTAAACATCTTAGTCATTTTGCATATATACTTGTTCTACTTCTCATAGAACCTCATAAGACTTTACTCATAATCTTAATCTTAATCTACTAGTGCAATGCACATGTGAATCCACATAACCTCACTTAGTAAATCCTTCATGAGACCATAAACCTTAACACTTCATACATCAACAGCACAAGTAAAGACAATTTCATTCATGACAATACAAGGCCTTCATCATATAATCATTTAGACCAACATAGTGCATATAAGGATAAGATCAAATCATGTAGACTCATTCCATGCACATATTCATAACAAGTAGACAATTACTACAATGTCATGCATAAGGACATAAACATAATCATACACATTAGGTCACCTTCCTAGGACTTCCTAAGGAGCTACTTGTGCAATGGCTAGATGGGTTCATTACTTCCACCTATCCTAAGTAACCTACCTTAAGTCATCCTAGTAAGGATCCTAGTTATTTACTTTCATTGTCCATTTTACTTTAGGCAAAATATAGCCTTAACCGATATTAAGACCATGGGTGCTAGACACTGAATTTGGTGTTGTAGAGCCTTACACCAATGGAAGGTGTTCCTACCTAGCAAAGGTAGAACATTAACATACATCCTAGCATCCTAAGTGAATTCACTTTGCTAGATCCTATATGACAAGCATAGTTTATGGAACTAAGAGATAGGTATAATCCCTCAACATGCCATTGGGCGATTGGGGCCTCCTCTAATGAGAAAACATGGGTGAACCTTCCTCAAAGGGGAGTCACCGCCTCATGTGGGTCTATAGGTGAGTATTCCTATAAGGGAAGTCAACACTCTATAAGGGACAAATGATGAATCTTCCTACAAGGGAAGTCAACACCTCTCAATGTCAAGTTCACTTGGTGCTAAGCTAAGTTCCCTTTATTGAAAAGCCTTTATTATATTTTTCATAAAACATAGGCTTAGGATATTCATTCATCATATGCTTATACCATATTCAAGCACCTATCTAGTTTTAGAGTAATCTTGGACAACCCTCTCAAGGCCCCTCTATTTACTAGATCATCATTCATGTGTGTGTGTACATATATGTGAGCAAACCTTTCACATAACACCGAAATATCACACATGTACATATATCAATGCATAAGTCTATAGGTATAACTATATGACCAATCCTTTCATATAAACCCACTAAGATACTATGCACATTCATACTTCATCATATCATATACAACATATTCATAACATGCCCATACGTTCACTTTCTTATACGTAGAAACCAAACCAAGGAACTATCCTATCAAGGTACACATGTCCAATGCATAGACAAGGTCCCATACGCTTGCCCTTACTAGTACACCTATCAAGTCATCCTAGTTAAGAAAACATATCATACTTTCATATACATAACTTAACATGCATAGTAGTAGACACTAGTGAATATGAGAACTACCTTTCACATAATAGCTATCAACAACACATTGAGGCAGCCACCCTCTTAAGACCATATTACACTTTCAAGTATAGACGACACAACACTCAATAGCATAGGAGACAAGTCATCTTCATATTACACTTAAGACTCCTAACTTTGTCTATCCATGCATTCACATAGGGGTACATAGGTAAGGGATTATTAACCATTTTAATTCATCAATGGAAGCACCTACACTTTGCCCTAACATGGATATACACATGCTTATACAATAGCCATACAATCTAAATCACAACTAGAATAGGAAAAGTAGGCATAAGCTTCACATAGTGTGATCATCATCACCACATATTCATATATTCATCAATTTACCTTCAACGACATGGTCAACACATATATAGGGAAAATAAAGTAAACATCGCCACCATAAGTGGACCATAGCACACAATGCCGTACAAGGCTTCATCAACTACAATATTATAAGGAAAGTAGAAATAGCATTCTTACCAATTTCTCACCCTTTGATAATCCTTGATCAATACTCATTTTTCATCAACAATATATATGAAAAGGCAGTAGCTAAAGGTGCTTTAATTATAAAAGAAGCCATGTTTAAGACACTACAATAAAAAGCTACAACTAGTACGATACATCACCAATATACTTGAAAGTAGGAGGACATAGGTCCTTAACAAGATTCCCTTGCATTGGACATCAGTTATATTTCATCAATAACTTACATATAGGGCTGTAGATTAAAGAAATAATAGCTTAAATGAGATCCGACTACAATTGCCAATAAACTCTAGATCACTGTAAACATGCTTCATTTAGGAATTCATGAAAGATAATTTTTACATTGGTTAATCCTATTCAAACTATCATGTATTGATCCACATTGGATCCATTAAATATAATTCATAATCACATTACATCATAGGCAGTAGTTAACCATCATTTTAACATAATTGAATCTCACAATAAGAATGCTAGAATCATCAATCTATAGGCTAAAGCATGTAGGTTAATCTTACCAAACTTCCTTTGATTCGATCACTAAGGGTTCATACCCACAATTTATTCATAATATAAATTTAAGTCAGTAGCTACAATGACCTTTACACAATCAAAATCCCACATTAATCACCATGAAGTCGAACTTACAGTGAACACATAGAACATAGGCTAGTTCTGTTCAAATCTTCATACAAGGATCAAATTGGATCATTAATCAACTAATCAGTATCAATATACTTAAAAAGCAGTAAATAGAAGCAATTCAACGTAAGAGAATCAAAATTCAATCAAGAACAAGCCATGATCACAATTGGATTAAAATCAAATTGGTCACAGCCGGGGAGCACCCCCTAGAAGTAACATGGTGTACTTGACCTCTCAGAGGTCTTATACAAACCCATAGTTATTATTCATCGCATTGTCATAGTAATTTAATGGAAAATTTAAAACTTTTCATACCACATCATATGCTAGAAACTTCATGTCATATATATATAAAACATAAGTCATAATACATATTTAGACCTTAAGTATCTTTGCCATCCTAGACTCAACATCATAATAGTTACTTAGGGACACGACCCTTATAACATAATACATAAGTACAATAATTAAGGACTTTACAGTAAACTACACATGAGGATATCCTTGTATTTAAGGATTCCTTTTCTTGAGCTTAGGAATCACATATCAAGCTCCTAAATTATATAGACATACATTAAGTATCCATAACCTACAATTTATATAAAAAGTAGAGAAGAATGGAGTTAGTACAAGAATGCACTAAGTATGACAACCATGCAAAAACATGCATTTAAAAAGGGACATTTTCTTGAAATCATACTTCATGCCCTTTTGAGTAAATCTTCATAAAAACCTTTACATAATACAGTTTATATCATTCACATACTTCATAGAAACATAATCAAAGGCTAATATAACATAAGATAACATACATAATTTAAGCCATAATGTAGGTCACTTTAAAGTGAGGTCATTTCCCTTAATAGTGAATTATCTTCTGTTTTATTCATTAACCTCCCAAGTAACCCTCTAGTGATACTTGATGCAATGCATCACCTTAAGGTCACAAAGAAAGCATACATACAACCTACATATTCCAACACATATCATCATATAAGCATAATATATCATACACACATTTAAGCCAAGACTCTAAGGACATTACAGTAAACATCTTAGTCATTTTGCACATATACTTGTTCTACTTCACATAGAACCTCATCAAATTTTACTCAAAATCTTATCTTAATCTACTAGTGAAATGTACATGTCAAGCCCCATAACCTCACATATACTTAGTAGCCCTTCATGAGACCATAAGCCTTAACACTTCATACATCAACATCACAAGTAAAGACAATTTCATTAATGTCATTACCAGACCTTCATCATATAGTCATTTAGACCAACATAGTGCATATAAGGATAAGATCACATCATGTAGACTCATTCCATGCATATCTTCATAACAAGTAGACAATTACTACAATGTCATGCATAAGGACATAAACATAGTCATACACATTAGGTCACCTTTCTAGGACTTCCTAAGGAGCTACTTGTGCAATGTATAGATGGGTTCCTTACTTCCACATATCCTAAGTAACCTCCCATAAGTCATACTAGTTAGGATCCTAGTTATTTACTTCCATTGTCCATTTTACTTTAGGGAAACGATAGTCTTAACCGACACTAAGACCATGGGTGCTAGACAGGGAATTTGGTGTTGTAGAGTCTTACACCAATAGAAGGTGTTCCTACCTATCCAAGGGAGAACATTAACATACATCCTAGAATCCTAAGTGAATTCACTTTGCCAGATCCTATGTGGCAAGCCTAGTTTATGGAACTAAGAGATAGGTATAATCCCTCTATATGCCATTGGGCAATTGGGGCCTCCTCTCATGAGAAAACATGGGTGAACCTTCCTAAAAGGGAAGTCACTACCTCATGTGGGTCCATAGGTGAGTATTCCTCTAAAGGAAGTCAACCATCTTGGACATATTATAAAATATTGGCTAACGGTGTTAGCCTATTTTTCTAAGTATGAATAAGCATTGTTTAAAGATTTGTACCTGCAAAGAAGACCCTAAGCTAAAATTCTGTTTTTCAACCATATCAACCATGAGGTATGAGGCATCCAAGTGTCAAGCCTAGATACCATAGCACATGATCAATTAAAATGATCATGTAGGTAAGCAGTGTCCAAGGACATAGTGAGGATCCTTGGAGAAAGAATGAACTTTCCAAAAGCACCATAAGAGTGCACTGTTGGGAGAAATGGGAAGCAACACATGTACAAGCACATGTGCAACGGCCGAATGGGGGACCACGTGACAAGCCCAACCGCATTCGGTTAGGCAGTTAGGGATAAGAGTGCACGGGTCCAGCCATGTAGGGTCCACATTCCTAACAAACTCGAGACTCTAACTTACTTAACCAACTAGATAACTAACCTAGGACCAATAAAAATGGAACAGCCAAGGGACCCGACAACCTAATACCTAGTCGGGTGGCACCTAACTAACTTAACTAACTTAGGGACAACCTACTACCTAACCTAGGATGGTCCAAAGTTGTTAGTTGTGGTCCTAGTAACTTAGGGGTGTTTTGGTAATTTCCTTAAGTCCCTTATTTAATAAATTAAACAACCAAATTAATTCAATTAAGCTTTGGTCCAACCGAGACCCTTAGCCAATTCCGGACTTGGCTAGGTCAATGTCTTCCTATGTCAAGTCAACTTAGAAAGGGATGGCTGCCTCAATGTGTTTTTGATGTCCATTATGTGATCATGTTGACCAATGTACCCACACTCACACATTATGCATGCTCACAAGTAGTATAGCTCATGGTGTCTAATTGAAAGGTTGTTCTCATATTCACTAGTGTCTATTACTATGCATGTAAAGTATATGTATGTGAATTATGTTTTGTATTCCTTACTAGGATGACTTGATAGGTTTACTAGTATGGACAAGGGTATGGGACCTTGTCTATACATTGCACATGTGTACCTTGATAGGATAGTTCCTAGGTTTGGTTTCTATGTGCATGAATATAAATGTATGGTCATGTGTTGTCTTAATGTGTTATGTGAAAGGTTTGCTCACATATATGTATACGCACACACACATGAATGATGATCTAGTCTATAGAGGAGCCTTGAAAGATGTTCTCAAGTGTATCCTTAACTATATAGTGCTAATACATATTCTATGTCCATGTGAAAGGATTTCTCACATGAATTAGGTTGATGAACTCTCATCTATGACCTATGATCTAAGAATATGAGGGGATGACTCTCCTAAGCCTATGTTTTACAAATAAATGATAATTAGGGATTTTTCAATAAAGGTACCTTAGCTTAGCACCGAGTGAAGTTGTAGATGAGGGGGTGACACTTTCACACGTAGGGAAGGTAGGGTACACTACGGTCCTCACGAGGTGGATAGCCTCATAACCCAAAAGGGTGTAGAGTGATATTTCCATGATTGCCCCCAAGTTCCATAACTATGCTTGCCACATAGGATCTAGTAAGTGATATCACCTAATATGCTAGTTTTATATTGTATTACCTTGTCAAGTAAGATGACCTCTTTTTGGTGTGAGGGGATGAAACCAAATTCCATGTTTAGCACCCATGGTCTTAGTGTCGGTTAAGGCCATAGTTTCCCTAAAGTAAAATGAACAATGGAAGTAAATTACTAGGATCCTCACTAGGATGACTTAAGGGAAGTTACTTAGGATAGGTGGAAGTAATGAATCCATCTAAAGATTGCACAAGTAGATCCTTAGGAAGACTTAGGAAGGTGACCTACTGTGTATGATTATGGATATGTCTTTATGCATTATATTGTAGAAGTTGTCTACTTATTATGAAGTTGTGCATGGTATGAATCTATATGATATGATTTATCCTTATGTGCACTACGTTGGTCTAAAGGACTATATGATGAAGGTCTTGTATTGATATGAATGAAGTTATCTTCACTTACATGTTGATGTATGAATTGGATGGAAAACTTGTGGTCTTATGATAGGTTTACTAAGTATGTGTGAGGTTATGGGGCTTCACATATTCATTGAACTAGTAGGCTTAGAGTAGGATTATGAGTAAGGTCCTATAATGCATTGATCTAAAGTGAAGTTGGTATATGTGCAAGTTGAATGTAGCTTACTGTAATGATCCTATGTTATTGGTTTAACTATGTCTATGTTGTACTATACTTCTATGATGGTAATTGTTGCCTTGTGTAGATGATATGTATGTTTCCTTGTGGCCTTAAGGTGAAGAATTGCACCAAGTATCACTAGAGGGTTACTTGGGAGGTTAATGAATAAAAGGGAAGATACTTCACTGTTTAGGGAAAACTAGTTCACTGTAATGTGACTTGAAAATGTAATAAATTCAACATGTGATCTTATGAAGTATTTGTCCTTTGAATATATTTATATGAAGTATGTGAATGATATAAATGCTATTGGATAAAGATTTTATGAAGATTTATTCAAATGGCATAAAGTATGATTTCAAGAAAATGTCCCTTTCAAATGCATGTTTTTTGCATGGTTGCCATACTTAGTGCATTATTGTACTAATCCCATTCTTCTCTACTTTTTACACAAAGTGTAGGTTATGTATTCTTAAAGGATGTATTGAATGGTAAAGAGATTGATAGATGATTTCCAAGCTCAATGAAAGGAATCCTTAAGTTCAAGGATCTCCTACTTATGTCTTTACTGTAAAGTGTTTAAATATTGTATAGTTATGTAACGTGTATTAAGGGTCGTGTACCTAATGTAGAATAATGTTGTTGAGTCTAAGATGGAAAATAGACTTAAGGTCTAAGTATGTATTATGATTTATGTTTTATATTTATGAAGTAAAGTTTCGAGCATATGATGTGCTATGAAAAGTTTTAAATTTTCCGCAAAATTTACTATGTCAATGTGATAAATGATAACTATGGGCTTATATCTCATATGATGAGAATAGGCAATAACTGACATAGACAATGGTAGCTAGGCATGGAATCTGGAGTTGTAATCTACTCCGTTGGAGGCTGTTCTACTTGCCAATGGTAGAACTTGGACACATCCCATGTAGGAACATGGTTAAGGAATATGAAGTGTTCCTTAGCACTCTAGACTCATTCTTAACTAGAGATACTTCCCTTACCATACTCTCTCGGTGCTAGACTTTGTTCTGATAGAGTAATTCACATTAAGGATCACATGAACAGGTTTCATATCTAGTTCATAACCCAATTACATTCACCCTAACAAAGATGTCCCCTAGGGATGCCTTTCAATGACGAAGAGGATAGCTTAATGACTTTCCTAAGGATGATTTCATGTCATTCTAGTCAAACAAACTTACTTCCACCATTCATACAAGAAGGATAACACTACGACTTTCGACATCAAGGATCATAACCTTACCACTAGGTTGATGTCATGACCGGAATCTAGACCCCAGACAAGACCGGCGTCGTTGACCTCTCAGAGGTCGCAGACAAGCCTACATACATCATTCTTACTTCATCTAGGTTAATTTTAGCGGAAAATTTGAACTTTTTGTTTTCTTATTCCATGCAAAACATTTTAAACTTAACATCATAGGCGTTCACAAATCAACCATCTAATATAGAGATAATCAAATGAAAGAAACATTTCATAATTGCATTAAACGTATTTTTGCCAAAATGGCACGAATACAAACTCTGAAATGAATGTGGAAAGAAACACTAGTGGAACATGCTCCACTAGCTAAATCCTACATCTAAGCTAGATCATAACAGTAGACATCCTCGAAAGCATGAGGGCCTACCAAGTCCGGATGAAAGCTCCACGTCGGGATAGCTGCAACGTCAACATGTAAGCTCTAGCGTCCACCTGTGCCTGCACCTAAAAATATAGAGTTGTATAGGATTAGTACACACTTGTATTAAGTATGGGTATATGCAAGCACACACTAAGGACATGCATGAGTAAGAATAGCTCTTTCCTAACAACATGATTTATGGAAACTCAAGTCAGTAGACTTGCAAAATTTGGATTAGGAAAGTTAGTGGACCTGTCAAATTTGGATTTGGAAAGTCAGTGGACTTGCCAAATTGGATTAGGAAAGTCATGCCATGAGAGTAACATACATCATCATACGAATCATATTGCACACAACACATAACATCTTACACATAAAACATAACATAATGCATATAGCATATAACATCTTTCATACCGTTCGTTCATATGCCATGAGACCTTGAAATCATGGACTTAACATTAATACTTCCCAAAGTGAGGACTCAACATATGGGGCCTCAACTAGGGAGCCTTCTTTAGCAAACACAGAGTCTGCTTCATTCATTCATACGTACTTCATTTTATTTCATTCATAGGCTGGTGTAAACACCAGCTATACCTAGGATGTAGTTAAGACTTTCATCGGGTTCGCTGTTGTAATGACCAAGAATGACCTAGTGTCATTACTTAAGTCTAACTCACCTCTTGATTATTCTATCCTAACACCTTTGGTATCATTCATTTCATTATGTGCATCATTTGAGGTTGGCCTCATTCATTCATTTGGGAACTTTAACTTTAACCGACATAGATAATGTGAGCATCATGAAATCCAATGTCTCCCCCAGAATGAAAAGAGGTGGAATCACCGGCTAAAGTGACCCAAAACATGCTAGCGTACATGAGAATTGAACCCTGCCAGATCCCTATATTAGCAGTATAGGTTCGAAGACTAGGAGATATAAGGAGACCCATACCCGGCATGCCGGACAGTCTCATCTCATGAGAGTTACGTGAACCTCCGCCATTCCCTAAACAAGGCATCACCGCTCATAGCTAGCCTATCGGTGCTCAGTATAAAGTTCCATTACATTCAACTCATACGTCATGGAAGCTGACTTCTAGTATGAGGACATCATAGCTCAATAGCTGATTTCTCATCTCAGCATTAGTATTAAGTATACATTATTCTCAATACTTTTATTAGAGTGTGCATAGAGACTGATCTCTTCATTAACTTTTCACTCTCATAGGTGAGTACGTTTTGGTAACATTTACTTAGGCTCATTTGAGATTGCTCTCATATTTCACATTAGCCTCTTATCATGTTGTCACCACATTCATTAACTTTAGCACATTTGCTCTTCATATTTACTCACCCCATTTTATGTGAATGTTCACTTCATCATATGCCAATGCACTTGGCCATTTAGTGTGTTTCACACTCTTTCTTAACACTTCTAGGGTCTCATCATTCATTGTTCATCTCATTATTTCATTACATACATCTTAGGTTCACTTACTTCTAAACGTATGCTAGACTTATGGGTCTATACATACAAGCCATTAGGCTTCATTCATAGTTCGTTTAAGTGATTAATATCTTCATAAGATTATGTGGTACAAGACTTATGCATCTTGTAAGTATGCCAAGATTTCAATTTTGATCTATGTAGGCAACATTATTTTTGAACATTTATTCACGTATGACTTATGCATCAATACGGAATTTGGGCAAGGGAACCCGATTTCGAATTCCTTGGACAACACCTACATTTTTATTTATTTTGGTTTAATCCACACGGCTTGGGGACCCAAGGTTGAGCCCCAACACCTTCATTTCCTTTTAATTTCTTTTCTTTAAACTTTCTCTTTCTTGGCCGAGGGGCTGTGGGATCGAACCCCCACAACCCCTTTTATTTTAATTTCTTTTTCCTTGACTTTTTCTGAGTTGACCATGAGGTTGTGGGATCGAATCCCCATAGCCTCACTTTATTTTTCTCTTTAATTCCCTTAATTAGCTTAGAGGTCGTGGGTTCGATTCCCACACGCCTCAATATTTATTTTCTTTTAATTTCCTTAAGTCTGACTGAGAGGTTGTGGGTTCGAATCCCACTCCTATCATTTCTTATTTTCATAATTTCATTTTCCAGCCAATACCACTTCGGATCCCCCTTACCACACTATTTTAACTTACTTATTTTCATGATTTTTAACATAATGAGGTCATGGGTTCGATCCTCCATGACCTCACTTGTTTTAATTCATTTTTCAGAGCATTTTGAACTACTTCAACTTGACCGAAATTCTCATCAAGTTACACGTTAGTTCTTAGGGAGATTTCATGGTTCATTTAGAACGTCTTTAGGTGCATATTCATGGATTCATTTAGCCAAGAGTTTATCCCTAAAATCAGCCATATTACACTTTATATGAACATCACGATTTACATAGGTTTGTGCACGTAAGAATACAACCATAACATTACATTTTTTTGAGCCTTAAACCCGAGAGTCATAGGTCACGGCCAACATTTCACACACATACACATATTTTCGGAAAAACATAGATTTTCATTCATAAGATTCCAAACACACATTCATGAACATATTCATCACGAAAACACATTACATGCCTAATATCTACCAGCAAATATACCCAACCTACGAATCAATGGGACACAGTGACAGGGACATGCAACGGGAACAATCCTAGTTTTCGAATTAGAATATACTGAACCTTAAGGGGTCTCTTGTGAAAGGGACCAATAGAGAAGAAAACCCATACCTTTTATGACGTTCAATCCTTGAAGTTGCTGCCCACACCTTCTCCAAAACTCACGTACAATCCAAGTTTCAAGACCAAACTTTCGACGGAAAAACCCCCTCTTTGCCTAACGTGTTTGATTAGTTGTTTGTTTATAATTTTCGTTGTGAGTTCTTCAAGTGTGAAGAACTTTGGTTTATCTTCTGTTCTTGTACGTTATTTGGCAGAGAGAATGTGAATGAGAGTTGTTTTGATCGTGAAAGTGAGAAATAGCCGTGAGAAGTGAGAGTTTTCTTAGGCTTAGGAGTCTAGTTTAGGACTTAGTCAAATAAGGTTTTATTAAATGGTAAAAATCTGATTTCCCTTTTATTTTAAATCAGCTAATAAATAAAAAATATTAATTAATTACATTAATTTACCAACTTAAATAAAAACAATTTAAATCATCGCTTCCACCTAGGTTCGAACCTGGGTGGAGCAAGACTTCACTCAAGAAGCCAATTTTCGGCCCTCTCTCCCCAAAATTCCCCTCCACCTTATTAATTAAATAATTAATTTATATTTAGGTAATACGATACTACCCTTAGCCTGGAAATAGACCATTTTACCCCTAGACCCTCCAAACCTAAGATTTTCCCTTTTTAAGGCCGGTAAAGACTCCATTCGAGTAAATTTCGTATTCGAGAGCCCTACATGGTTGGACCCAACCTTTCCTAGCTCAACTAACCCCCAAGTTAGTTGGCTTGGCTGTAGCAAGGGTTCAGAGGTCTGGTTCTACGCGCATCAATCTGTGTGAACCCGGTCTAATCGTAGGCATTCTAGACACATTAAGAATTACTTATCATATCCATTTTAGGTTGTTACATAATTCCCCCCTACGAACATTCGTCCCCGAATGACACTACTAACTATCTAGCACAATGCAGTCATAACATAACATAATCACTTCATAGTCAAGCAATAACAACAAAGAATAGAGAGATAAGGAAACTTAGACTAAGAGTAGGAAGTCTAACCTCAAGAGCTAAAAGATCGGGTAGAGGGATCTAATATCAGCCTCGGTCTCCCACGTAGCACCCTCAACAAGATAATTCCTCCACAATACCTTCACTGTGGCAATCTCCTTGTTCCTCAGCCGCTTGACCTGTCTGTCTAAGATCTCAACAGGTACCTCCTCGTAGGACAAGTCTTCATCGACCCCCAAACCTTCCACAGGTAGAATCGATGCTGGATCACCTAGGCACTTCTTTAACATGAGACATGAAAGACTGGATGAACAGAAGCTAGCTCCGCAGGCAATGCCAACTCATAGGCCACCTCACCCACACGCTGTAGGATCTCATATGGCCCAACATACCTCGGACTCAACTTCCCCTTCCTGCCAAACCTCATCACCCCCTTCATAGGTGATATCTTCAAATAGACCTGGTCACCAACATCAAACTCTAAGGGCGTTTTCTGTTGTCTGCATAGACTTCTGCCGACTGTAAGCAGTAGCCAACCTATCCCTAATCACCTGACTTCTCTAAGGCCTCATGAATGATCTCTGGACCCAAAATGGATGACTCTCCAACCTCGAACCACCCAACTGGATCCTACACCTCCTACCATACAGTGCCTCAAACGGTGCCATCCCAATGCTGGAGTGATAGTTATTATACGAGAACTCTATCAAAGGCAGATGGTCGTCCCAACTACCTCTGAAGTCAATCACACACGCTCTCAACATGTCCTCCAATGTCTGAATGGCGCTCTGCCTGCCCATCAGTCTGAGGATGAAAGGCAGTACTAAGCTTTACCTGCGTGCCTAAGCTCTTCTGAAGGTCTCACAAATGTGAAGTGAACTGAGCCTCTATCTGAAATGATAGACAAAGGAATCCCATGCCATCTCACAATCTCATCAATGTAGAGTCTCGCATAATCCTCGGTCTGTAAGTAGACTTCACAGGGATAAAGTGGCAGACTTAGTCATCCTGTCCACAATAACCCATATGGAGTCATGTTGTCTCCTAGTCCTCGGAAGACCAACCACGAAATCCATATTAATGGCCTCCCACTTCCAAGTCGGAACCTCAATAATCTGAGTAAGACCGCCAGGCTTAAGATGTTCTGCCTTAACCTGCTGACAATTAGGACACTTGGCCACATATTCTGCAATGTCCTTCTTCATTCCATCCCACCAAATAAATTTGCTTAAGATCATGATACATCTTGGTGAACCTGGATGTATGGAATATGATAGGAAGGTGGGCCTCTACAACAATCCTGGTCCTCAAATCATCCACATCTGTACACACAGCCTGCCGGTACTTAAGCATGCCGTCACCTCCCAAAGCAAAAGACTCATTCATCTTATCAACACTGAGTCCTTCAGCTCCATCAACACAGGATCGAGATGCTGACCCTGCTTGACTTCAACTACCAAGGATGATTCAGAACTAGGATGAACTGAAACACCCCCACTAGTAGTCAACCAACCGCACACCCAGTCTGGCCAGTCTGTGTACATCTTTCACCAACTCCTTCTTCTCATCCTCAACGTGGGTTGTACTTCCCATGCTCATCCTGCTCAAAGCATCAGCTACAACATTAGCCTTACCTGATGGTAGTGGACATTCATATCATAGTCCTTCAACAGCTCCAACCATCTCCGCTGACGTAGATTCAACTCCTCTGCGTGAACACGTACTGAGACTCTTGTGGTCTGTGAACACATCCACATGCACTCCATACAAGTAGTGCCTCCACAGCTTCAGTGCAAACACCACAGCTGCCAACTCCAGGTCATGAGTGGGATAATTCTTCTCATGAACCTTGAGTGTCTGGACGCATAAGCTATCACCTTACCAACCTGCATAAGAACACAACCCAAACCAACCCTAGATGCATCACAATAAACAGTGTAATTCTCACCACACTTAGGCAAAGTAAGCACCGGGGTGACGTGAGTCTGTCCTTGAGCTCCTGGAAACTCTTCTCACAAGTCTCCGTCCATTCAACTTGGCTTCTTCTTAGTCAAAGCTGTCAGTGGGCAAAATGGAAGAAAAACCCTCCACGAACCTGCGGTAGTAACCAGCCAATCCCAGAAAGCTAAGGATATCGGTGGGAGTAAGAGGTTTTGGCCAGTTCTTCACAGCCTCAGTTTCCTGGGGTCCACCTCCACGCCCTGATCGACACAACATGACCAGGAAGGTCACTGATCTAAGCCAAATTCACACTTGCTGAATTTGGCATACAACTGATGTTGTCTAAGTACCTGCAAGGTTAGTCTCAAATGTTGCATGCTCTTCCTTGGTCCTAGAGTAGATGAGGATGTCATCAATGAATACTATGACGAAAGAATCAAGGTATTCACGGAAGACTCGGTTCATGAGGTCCATAAATGCAGCTGGTGCATTAGTGAGACCAAATGACATGACTAAGAACTCATAATGACCATAACGGGTACGAAAGGCTGTCTTTGGGATATCTCCATCCCTAACCCTAAGCTGATGATACCCTGAACGAAGATCAATTTAGAGAAGAAACTAGACCCTTGGAGCTGATCGAACAAGTCATCTATTCTGGAAGTGGATAATTATTCTTTATAGTGACTTTGTTGAGCTGCCGATAATCGATACACATTCTAAGGGTTCCATCCTTCTTTTTCACAAACAACACTGGAGCGCCCCAAGGGATATGCTCGGCTGAATGAAACCCTTATCAGTGAGATCTTTTAACTGCAGCTTCAACTCTTTGAGTTCAGCTGGAGCCATTCTGTAAGGAGGAATTGAAATTGGTTTAGTATCGGGTTCTAAGTCGATACCAAAGTCAATCTCGAGGGGGAGAACTACCAGGCAAATCATCAGGAAATACATCTGGAACTCATTCACTACAGCACTGAGTCTATGGAAGGAATGTCATGATCTAAATCATTACACTCACAAGATGACACAATAACCCCTTGGACATCATTTTATTGGCCTAAGGTTTGAAATCAAGGGATTAGGACGACTCGAGTTGTACCCCTCCCAGACCAGCTCTACCTCATAGGGAAACAAATCTCACACCCTACTACGGCAATCCATACAAGCATAACAACTATGAAGCCAGTCCATGCCAAGAATGATGTCAAAATCGTTCATAGGTAACTCAACAAGTCTGCACACATAGTCCTACCACATACAACTATTGGGCAATCTTGTACACTCTATCAGTCTTACATTTTCTCCTAAGGGTGTACTAACCACTATAGGATCATGCAAACTTCAGGCAATATCTCAAAAGTGAGAGCAAGCAAAGGAGTTACAAAGGAAAGCGTAGACCCTGGATCAAGTAAAGCATAAACAGAAGTTGAGAATACTTGCAGCATACATGTGACACATCAGCGGACTTCTCCTGCTCCTCCCTGCCCTTAAGGGCGTAGAACCTGTTCCTCTTAGAGGCTCGGCTGCTGCTGCACCCTGTGGATTAGGCCTAGGCTGAGCATTACCTCAGCCTGACCTCTATTCTGTGGGCAGTCCTTAACCATATGCCCGCTCTTACCACAACCGAAGCAGGCATTAGTGCCCTGTCTGCACTCTCCACTGTGAGCACGGCCACACTTAGCACAGTCCTTTCTGGACGTTGCATCTCACCTCCATTGCCCTTCTTGGGCTCGGGTCTGCCTCTAGGTGTTGTACTCCTCTGAAAGTTAGAGTTCCCTGAACTCTGTTGCCCCTTTTAAATCTGGGTGCTCACGGACACCAAAGTTGTTCCAGTTGCCCCCATTGCTAGGACCTGCCTGATCATGAGTCTTAGGCTCCTAGCATCACGGACACCCCTCTTCTTCCGGTGCCCTCTACTGTGGACATGCCATCAACCTGGAGAGGTCCATGTTATCGTGGAGCATCGCAGACTGACACTCCTCCTCCAGATCTCTGGTGATTCCTGTGAGGAACCTGCTCATCTCATCCCTGCTGTTTGATACAAGGGAAGTAGCATACCTGGATAGTTTAACAAACTTCAGTACTCATGTCATCCCTGCTGTCAGATACAAGGGAAAGTAGCATACCTGGATAGTTTAACAAACTTCAGGGAATACTCCCTGACTGTCATTGATCCCTGCTTAAGGTTGATAAACTCCTCAACCTTGGCCTCCCTCATCTCCCTGGGAAAGAATCTTTCCAGGAAGGTTATCTTAAACAGTTCCTAAGTGACCGGAACTCCGCCCAAAGCTCGGCTATGCTGCCACATCTTGCACCAAGTCTGTGCAACATCCTTGAGCTGATAGGAAGCCAGCTCAGCTTCTCAGTATCTGTGGCCCATAGCACCAAAATCTTATGCACCTCATCCACAAACTCCTGGGGGTCCTCTGAAGTCTTAGACCCGTGAAAATAGAGGATTCATCCTCGTGAAATCTCTCAGCTGTCCCATGCTCAGAACCGGTGGGTTCTCCCTCTGAACATTCTGCCGGTTGACCTGGTCATCATGGCCTAGGCCTGCATAGTGATGGCCTGTGCTATCTGGGCCAGAGATACCCGCACCTCCGCATCAGTCAACCCAGCAGGGTTAATCGGCATAGCCACTCCTTCAGCTAGAGCTTGGGGTGGAACTTGATTGTCCCCAGCAGCTGCTCCTCCTCTCCTCTCCTCTGACCAATGGTTCTCCTAGTATTCATTCTCTGAAAACAACAAGGATTGATGTTACACACGCTCATAACACCAAGAAAATCAGACATTAGGAAAGCACGATAAGATCAGGAAAAGGGAAATTTTCCTACGCATTATGCAGTCTCTAATCCAGGATAGTGGTGCACTTCACTACCATGACTTAGAAACTACTCAATGTGGTTGATGTGAACTTATTATTCTCGAAATTTAACCTAGTGCTCTGATACAAACTTTGTCACGACCGGAATCTAGACCCCAGACGAGACCGGCGTCGTTGACCTCTCAGAGGTCGCAGACAAGCCTACATACGTCATTCTTACTTCATCTAGGTTAATTTTAGCGGAAAATTTGAACTTTTTGTTTTCTTATTCCATGCAAAACATTTTAAACTTAACGGCATAGATGTTCACAAATCAACTATCTAATATAGAGATAATCAAATGAAAGAAACAGTTCATAATTGCATTAAACATATTTTTGCCAAAATGACACCAATACAAAGTCTGAAATGAAAGTGGAAAGAAACACTAGTGGAACATGCTCCACTAGCTAAAGCCTACATCTAAGCTAGATAATAACGGTAGACATCCTCGAAAGCATGAGGTACCAAGTCCATGAAAGCTCCACGTCCGGATAGCTGCAACGTCAACCTGTAAGCTCTAGCGTCCACCTGTGCCTGCACCTAAAAATATAGAGTTGTATGGGATTAGTACACACTTGTACTAAGTATGGGTATATGCAAGCACACACCAAGGACATGCATGAGTAAGAATAGCTCTTTCCTAACAACATGATTTATGGAAAGTCAAGTCAGTAGACTTGCCAAATTTGGATTAGGAAAGTTAGTGGACCTGCAAATTTGGATTTGGAAAGTCAGTGGACTTGCCAAATTGGATTAGGAAGTCATGCCATGAGAGTAACATACATCATCATAGAATCATATTGCACACAACACATAACATCTTACACATAGCACATAACATATTGCATTATAGCACATAACATCTTTCATATCGTTCGTTCATATGCCATGAGACCTTGGAATCATGGACTTAACATTAAGACTTCCCAAAATGAGGACTCAACATATGGGGCCTCAACTAGGGAGCTTCTTTAGCAAACACAGAGTCTGCTTCATTCATTTATACGTACTTCATTTCATTCATTCATAAGCTAGTGTAAACACCAGCTATACCTAGGATGTAGTTTAAGACTTTCATCGGGCGCTGTGCAATGACCAAGAATGACCTAGTGTCATTACTTAAGTCTAACTCACCTCTTGATTATCCTATCCTAACACCTTTGGTATCATTCATTTCATTATGTGCATCATTTGAGGATGGCCTCATTCATTCATTTGGGAAACTTTAACTTTAACCGACATAGATCATGTGAGCATCATGAAATCCAGTGTCTCCCCACACCGAAAAAAGGTGGAATCACCGGCCAAAGTGACCCAAAACATGCTAGCGTACATGGGAATTGAACCCCGCCAGATCCCTATATTGGCAGTATAGGTTCGAAGACTAGGAGATATAAGGAGACCCATACTTGGCATGCCATACAGTCTCATCTCATGACAGTTACGTGCACCTCCGCCTTTTCCTAAAGAAGGCATCACCGCTCATAGCTATCCTATCGGTGCTCAGTATAAAGTTCCATTACATTCAACTCATACGTCATGGAAGCTGGCTTCTAGTATGAGGACATCATAGCTCAATAGATGATTTCTCATCTCAGCATTATTATTAAGTATACATTATTCTCAATACTTTCATTAGAGTGTTCATAGAGACTGTTCTCTTCATTAACTTTACACTCTCATAGGTGAGTACGTTTTGGTAACATTTACTTAGGCTCATTTGAGATTGCTCTCATCTTTCACATTAGCCTGTTATCTTGTTGTCACCACATTCATTAACTTTAGCACATTTTCTCTTCATATTTAATCACCTCATTTTACGTGAATGTTCACTTCATCATATGTCAATGCACTTGGCCATTTAGTGTGTTTCACACTCTTTCTTAACCCTTCTAGGGTCTCATCATTCATTGTTCATCTCATCATTTCATTACATACATCTTAGGTTCACTTACTTCTAAACGTATGCTAGACTTATGGGTCTATACATACAAGCCATGAGGCTTAATTCATAGTTCGTTTAAGTGATTCATATATTCCTAAGATTATGTCGTACAAGACTTATGCATCTTGTAAGTATGCCAAGATTTCAATTTCGATCTATGTAGGCAACATTATTTTTGAACATTTATTCATGTATGACTTATGCATCAATACGGAATTTGGGCAAGGGAACCCAATTTCGAATTCCTTTGACAACACTTACATTTTTATTTATTTTGGTTTAATCCACACGGCTTGGGGACCCAAGGTCGAGCCCCAACACCTTCCTTTCCTTTTAATTTCTTTTCTTTAACTTTCTCTTTCTTGGCCAAGGGGTTGTGGGATCGAACCCCCACAAACCCTTTTATTTTAATTTCTTTTTCCTTGAATTTTTCTGAGCTGACCATGAGGGTGTGGGATCGAATCCCCACAGCCTCACTTTATTTTTCTCTTTAATTCCCTTAATCAGCTTAGAGGTCGTGGGTTCGATTCCCACATGCCTCACTATTTATTTTCTTTTAATTTTCTTAAGTCTGACTGAGAGGTTGTGGGTTCGAATCTCACTCCTCTCATTTCTTATTTTCATTATTTCATTTTCCATCCAAGACCACGGTTCGAATCCCCCTCACCACATCATTTTAAATTACTTATTTTCATGATTATTAACATAGTGAGGTCATGGGTTCGATCCTCCATGACCTCACTTGTTTTAATTCATTTTTCACAGCATTTTGAACTACTTCAACTTGACCGAAATTCATCAACTTGTAGCTGGAAAGTTTGTAATTTTTCAGCATCTTTTCCATTAAGTTACACGTTAGTTCTTAGGGAGATTTCATGGTTCATTTAGAACGTCTTTAGGTGCATATTCATGGATTCATTTAGCCAAGAGTTTATCCCTCAAATCAGCCATATTACACTTCATATGAACATCACGATTTACATAAGTTTGTGCACGTAAGAATACAACCATTTTTTTGAGCCTTAAACCCGAGAATCATAGTTCACGGCCAACATTTCAAACAAATGCCCATATTTTTGGAAAAACATAGATTGTCATTCATACGATTCCAAACTCACATTCATGAACATATTCATCACAAAAACACATTACATGCCTAATATCTACCCGCAAACATACCCAACCTACGAATCAATGGGAGCTAGTGACAGGGACATGCAACGGGGAACAATCCTAGTTTTCGGATTAGAATATACTGAACCTTAAGGAGTCTCTTGGAAAAGGGACCAAGAGAGAATAGAACCCATACCTTTTATGACGTTCAAGCCTTGAAGTTGCTGCCCAAACCTTCTCCAAAACTCACGTCCAATCCATGTTTCAACACCAAACTTTCGACGGAAAAACCCTCTCTTTGCCTAACGTGTTTGATTAGTTGTTTGTTTATAATTTTCGTTGTGAGTTCTTCAGTGAAGAACTTTGGTTTATCTTCTATTCTTGTACGTTATTTGGCAGAGAGAACGTGAATGAGAGTTGGTTTGATCGTGAAAGTGAGAGATAGACGTGAGAGGTGAGAGTTTTCTTAGGCTTTGGAATCTAGTTTAGGACTTAGTCAAATAAGGTTTTATTAAATGGTAAAAATCTGATTTCCCTTTTATTTTAAATCAGCTAATAAATAATAAATATAATTAATTACATTAATTTACCAACTTAAATAAAAACAATTTAAATCATCGCTTCCACCTAGGTTCGAACCCGGGTGGAGCAAGACTTCACTCAACAAGCCATTTTTTGGCCCTCTCTCCCCAAAATTCCCCTCCACCTTATTAATTAAATAATTATTTATATATTTAGGGTGATTACGATACTACCGTTAGTCTAGATAAAGACCATTTTACCCAGACCCTCCAAACCTATGATTTTCCCTTTTTAAGTCCGTTAAACACTCCTTCGAGTAAATCTTCGTATTCGAGAGCCCTACATGGTTGGACCGAACCTTTCCTAGATCAACTAACTCCCAAGTTAGTTGGCTTGGCTGTAGCAAGGGTTCAGAGCTCTGGTACTACGCGCATCAATTCGTGTGAACCCGGTTTAATCGTAAGCATTCAAGACACATTAAGCATTACTTATTATATCCACTTTTAGGGTTGTTACAGTTGAAGGTTCTACATAAAATACCTTTTTAGCAATATTCAAGGTCACATGTCATTCATACATACAAGACTAAGAGGCTTTAGCATCATAAGTCAAGACATCTCATATGAACGTTCATACATATGTCAAGTAAAGGACAAAAGTCTACCATACAAGACACACCAAGACTTAACTTTATCACATATAGCATATTTTGCAAGTAGAACATAAGAACAACCAAGTCAACTTTAGGTCACACTATACACTACTATAGGATCAGCAACATAACAATCACAAGACTCATATAGACAATCAGTAAGAATCATGCATCAACTCTAAGACTACACACATAATGACATAGTCATAGTCTAACAAGATCACCTAGCAACATCAATAAAAGAACACATACTTTCACACAACACACGTGTAGATAGATATGATCATAATTCAAATAAATCATCTATAAAAATCATCGTAATATATCAAGTTGTGGCCAACATGGCCATGATCATCATAATACATAAAGTAACGCCAAGGAGACCACATCATTCACAAGTAAAGAACATATCACCGCCACCATAAGTGGACCATACAAATCATACCATAATTCAAGGACTACATTACCTAAAATAAATGGAATTAGGGCAGCGTACCACCAATCTATTCTCACCACTTCAATCCATAGTTAAATCATCCATTACAATACCAAAAGCCCCTTACCCATTGATATGATCATCAATTTAATACAAAAGTCATAATACTTAATGAATCTAGGTCAATTCAATATAGATTTATCAATCTAATAAAACCTATACATCAATTCAATACAATTCTTACATCATTCAATAGCCCAATGAAAACTACACTAGAATTTATAAGCATTAAGACAATATCATAACATCCACAAAGTAGTCAAAACTAGGGATCATGAATTTCATGGGTTCATAGTTTAATTATGTTAAAATCATCTAATTAATAACAATATAATCAATATATAATGATTCAAAACCTTTCATGCAAGAACACATGGATATATCATAAAATTGGACAAGTTCATCTTTTGAAGACTTTAGAAATCTCATTGAATTTTGGGCTCCTTGATAAAGAGAGTTTCAAGGATGAAGAACCATACCTTAAATGATGTAAATCCACGAAAATTGATAGAATTTTGTGGAGAAATGAACCTTCAAGATTCAATCTCCCTTCAAGCTTCAATGGAGTTCTAGAGAGCTCTTTAGAGGTTTTGGGTCTTTATTTTTGAAGAATGGATTCATCTAGCTTATTAGGACTTATAAAACCACTTAAAATACCTAGAATACCCTTAGGAAACCTACCAAACTTTTATTTGGATGTTAGGTGAATTTATCAATTCACCCTTCAGCTTAACGGTGAACATGTGAAATTGCATGCCCATCGACGCCTGGTCCATCGATGAACCATCTCTCCACCAACGGACTGTCCTACTAGTCCGTGGTTTGGGACAAAGACTGGTCCTTTGAAGCTCTTTGTAACATTCCGGAAATCATATGTCTAATGAAGAGCCCAGTAAGTTCGTTAGAATGCGTATTGGGGTACATAGGCATCTCATTCCCAATATTGATAAATATTGGGCATATTATAGAATATTGGCTAAGGGGTGTTAGCCAAGTTTTATGTATGCACAAGTAATTAAAATAACAATATCCTTCATATATAATCACATTGATTTAATAAGTATCCTAATGCCCAATATTGAGAAATATTGGGCATAATATAGAAAAAATGGCTAAGGGTGTTAGAAAATATCTATATATATACCCAAATAAGCATAAAATGATCCAAGCTTGCTTAGAAATGTACCTGCTAGTAAAACCCTAAGCTAAAATATTTCTTTACAATCTTAGCACACGAAGTACTAGGCATCCAAGTGTCAAGCCTAGTACCATAGCACATGATCATGTAAATTAAGCAGTGCCCAAAGACATGGTGATGGTCCTTGGACAATAAGTAAATATTTCAAATAGGACATCAAGAATAGTTAGTTAGGAAAGTAAAACCAACCCATGTCCAAGCACATGGGCCAAGATTGTGGGAATTGGCCATAAGGAGGGGACCACCCTAACCGAATTCGGTTAGGGTAGTTAAGGGGCAGCATGTACGGACGGGTCCCCCATGTGGGGCCTAACTACCTAACTAACTCTAAGCTCTAACTAGCTGTCCTAACTACATAAATAACCTAGGACTAACCGAAATTGACCCACTAGTGCACCCGACAACCTAGGACTAAACCGGGTTGACACTAACCTAGTACTAGTTGAAGAAACAACCAAGTACCTAACCTAGGATGGTCCAAATGGTTAGTTATGGTCCTAACAACAGAGGGTACTTTAGTAATTTCCCTAGGTTACCTAATTAATTAATTGAGCAACTTAATTAATTAATTTAAAGCGGAAAAACCAAAATCACAAAGCAATTTCCAAAATTCGATTAAAACAAGAAAAAGACAACCTAGTACCTAAGCTAGGATGGTTCAAAGGATTGGTTATGGTTCTAACGACTTAAGGGTATTTTAGTAATTAACTTAGGTCACCTAATTAATTAACTTATTAATTTAATTAATTAGTTTAAATGGTCAAAACGAAATCCTTACACTAACCTAGTATAATTCAAGAAAAATCCTAGTACTTAACCTAGGATGGTCCTAAAGGTTTGATTCTGGTTCAAAAGAATTAGGGGTACTTTAGTACTTACCCTAGGTCCATAAATTAATTAAATTAAGGATTTAATTAATAATTATAAAGTCAAAATGTTGACCGAAACCATAGTCAACACCAAATTCCAGATTTTCGGTCAAGTTAAAATTCTCCTATGTTTAGTCAACTTAGGTAGGGCATTTTGGTAATTAATTAATTAGTTTATTAAATTAACTTATTAAATCTTAGTTGAATGAGTCAATATCAGTTCCTAAGACTTAGAATCATGTTAAAACACTAAGAGTTTCACAAAACGCAAAATAGTAAATAAGAAAGCAAAAACGGAAAAGTTCCATCGACGTTCTAGGGAAATTCCAAGGTTTCATTCAAGGTGGTCTTCGTAGATTAAGTTCTACTTAAGGTATGGGTTTTTCTCCTTGACTTCTCTCTCCAAGATAACTTTCTTTCAAATGATTCAGAAGATCTTGAAAACTAGGGTTGTTCCCGTCGTTCTCGTCGAACTTCCCTTCCCTAGTATCCTTTTACGATTCAATGTTGAATAGGTTAGAGATCATGCTGTTGGTATGTGGTGCTGGCTGATATTGACGTGTATTGTTCTTGAATGATGAATGTCGAATGAATCTATGAACTTAAAATCGTATGAATCTAATGTTTACAACGTGAATTAAGGACTGATGATATGTTAGTTACGTCCGTAAATGTCAAGTGTTGATGTGTGTGTATCCGAATGATGACATTCTGTTTTGTAACGTTATGAGTATGCTAAAGTTATAAAATGTTAATATGATGCTGTCCAATATGTCTTAAAAATGTTACCCTAAAGTCATGAACTAAAATTCTTTAAGAGAATGATACTATGTTAAGATGTGTCCGAAAATGTTATTTATGAAGATGATTATGGTCTGTTGTGCATACCTACTGTTAATGTGACTTGTTGATGATGTTGTGTTTGTTAAATGATAATATTATGCTGTCCAAGATGTTTAAAAACGTTATGCCTAAAGTTAGGTTATAAGATTGGCCAAAAAGATCTCCATGAAATAATAATTTGAGTGATTGTTTGGCTTATGCCAATAAAATGGCTAACAGTATATTGTCCAAAAGGGATGCAAGCAAATGACTATAATATTATTTTAAATAATTAAAAGATTGGCTAATGAATAATATACATATCCAACCAAGCATGAAAGAATGGTAAATTATCTTGTGCCAACAAAGATGGTTATGTAATCTATACCCAATTGTTTATGCCAATACTAATCTTATGCCAATCTTATATATCCAAAAGATTGAAATGATAACTCAAGTACTTCTAAAGTAATTCAATGAATCTATAACCAAGGGCATGCCATTCATTGGAACAACTCCCAACATGCTCTAAAAGAATAACTATGAACATATGTAACTCATTGAAAGAAGTGCTCATCGTCCATAAGCGATGATGTGAAGATATTACACTAAAGTAAGTAAGTAACGTGAGTTATAACATAATTAAAGGGGTCTAAATTAAGTAAGTGACCAGAATGGGATGTTAAAGGAAGTGAGACAAGTCTTACTTACACCTAAGCTATTGTGTTAGAAGAATACTCACGAATGGATGTGTTAGAATGTGTGAGACCAGTCTCATTAACACCTAAGGATGATATGTAAGAACAATTCACATTTCATCAATGTAAAGTAAGGATGACAAGTCATCAAAAGAGTAAGTAAATAACAATCTAGAAGCAAACTTCCAAAATGCTTGAGTCAACTCTAAAAGATAAAGAAGATAATGAAAGTGAGCACAACACCGATAGACTAGTTATGAGCATGTTCTTGCACGTGTAAGTCTCATGATACGAGGCTACCACCGAGGTGGATAAGTAGTCTCATTAAGTCCCTAGTCTTTGAACTATGTCTAGCCAACATAGAAACGAGCCAGTGGTTTCCACCTAAGTGAGTTAGGTATGTTTGATTTCACCTTGGCCAGTGGGATCACCTCTTTTTGGTGTGGGGTAGACACTGGATTTCATGTCTAGCTCACGTGATCTATGTCGGTTAATGCTCAAAACATGTTCTTGGTTCACTATAGCCGTGAGCCACTCTTTTTCGGTGTGGAGTGAACACTTGAGATGGATTCGCCTTAGTCGTTGATCACCTCTTTTCGGTGTGGGGCAGACACTGGAATTCATGAGTAGCTCACATGATCTAGATACATTTTAACAGGTGAATCACCTCTTTTGAGTGTGGGGAAGACACTGGATTTCATGTTAGCTAGCATGATCTTATTCCCTATGATGTCTCTATGAAATTAAGAAAGGATGATGTGATGGAATGTATGTTCAAATTGAGCCATGAAGAAGATCTTAAGAATGTCAATTGCCAATATCACACTCACGAAGTATCAGCAAATAATGGGCAAAGCCAAATAAGATTGGTTTAATGACTTCTTATATGATGCCAAAGAGGGAAATAGAAACATAATAACCACTAAAAACCTCATAACTTCCCTAACATGAAAATGATGAAACAAGTGGCATAGACAATAGCGACTGGCTTATGAAGTATCAATGAATACTTGATGTAATGAATTACTTGTTTTAAGGATAGTCAAATTGTGTCCAATGAAGTTTACAATAAGTAAAGGGCATAGCTAATAATAAATCCTCATGTTATGAAAATGATAAAGCCAAATAAATTGGTCTTATAATGACTTTATATAATTGACAAAAATATTAGCCAAATAAGATTGGCTTATAATGACTTCTTACATTAGGTCAATAATACAATAATAGGAATAGTCACTAAAGATTGGTTTATAAAGAATT
Organism: Solanum lycopersicoides; assembly: GCA_022817965.1. NCBI lineage: Eukaryota > Viridiplantae > Streptophyta > Magnoliopsida > Solanales > Solanaceae > Solanum > Solanum lycopersicoides. Next base: position 42,871,033 of record CM040621.1, read on the forward strand.
CATACCCAAAGTAAGCAAGATCATAAATTTTAAATGATATGCCCCAAATAACTATGCACATTATGCAATTAATTAAAGAATGAGTATAGTCAATTAGTATTGACTTATAAATATATTCATGCACCAAATTGTAGTTAAATCATTTCCTTAATCTCTTGAATTACTTACATAGATTCACTGTGGGTATGAGACTACAATGAATTATTGCACTTGTAAGTAGAACATAGGACCAAAGGAATTATTGAACTACACAGCAACAAGAAGAAAAACACTGAAAAATAAACTAAGTCCCCAAAAAGGAGCTCTCGGGTTTAGCATGATCAAAATCCCAAAACTTCGCCCGAGTTGTTCTAAAATTATGTTGACGATATTAAAGTATTGTAATCATATTGAAAATGAGTTAAGTGCTTTGAATGCATTAAAATACATCATATTCATATTATAATTCACAACTAACGAATTAGGAAAGTCTAGTGATGTCACTTTCCAGAAATGGCATGTTGTTTAGGAAGAGATTTCCTTGATCATGCTTAGATTTATGTGTATGTGTGCATACACCCATACTTAGTACAAGTGGCGTACTAAGCCTATACAATTTACCATTTTTATAGGTGCATGTTAGAGGACAGATTGACGACACTTGCAGCGGTTTGGACTTCAGCGTTTCTCCAGACCATTTGGTAGGTCCTCTTGATTTCGAGGATGCTACAACTTAGTCTAGCTTTAGATATAGACATAGCTACTGGATGTTGTCGCTAGCATTTCTTTTGTACTTTCATTTCGAATCTTTGTAATAAGGCCGTGTTTGGCAAACTTATTTATGATATATTCATCTTCTGTTTCGAATTGACTCTTTATGATAGATGGTTGTTCTTTATGTTGAGCTTAGTATATGATGTAAATATTTATTAACTATATGAAGTCTATGTATACTTCATACTTATAAAAAGTTTTAAATTTTCCTCTTAAATTAACAATATGAATGTGATGAATTCAAGATGAGGCTTGTCTGCGACCTCTGAGAGGTCAACGACGCCTGTTGCGATTCAGATTCCAGATTACGGGTCGTGACACTCTTCCTCCCACTCCTAAATATTTAACTATTCCCTCCAACTACGGTGCATTGACCAGGCTACTGGATGTCGATTGACATCCGTAGATTGGACTGCCTTATGCAGTTTTGGCCACCTTCATGGGTCCTTACTCAAGGACCCTTGGTTGGTCCATGGGAATGTTTTCCAGGACGTTTCCAACCCAAATATGATTATAAGAGTTTAGGACCTCTCAAATCAATTTCATAGAAAACGATAACATAAAACAACATGCCAAGAAACACAAGGTCATTTCAAGGCAAACTTTTCGAACGTCATGGACGTTTGACCTCCAAACTTCATAAAACTTGACACACCCTATAAACCCTTTAATAACTCTTATAAGGACCTCATAGATCATGACACACTCTTAAACACATAAAACACACATGAATCACATAGGTGACTAGTCGTCGAACGTCTTGGTTGTTCCTTGACATTTCACTTCTAATCCACCTAATACTTTAGACACTGCCTAATTACCACATTATAAACCATTTAGGACCTTAGACCCTAATGAAAAAAAATGTTAAGATATACCTTCACCTAAGTCATTCTAGAGGTATTACAAATGCTATGAACTCTTATACATGCTTGTTGATATGATAACTTGATGATAGAGTTGTCTTGATTATAAGCTCAATTATGTGGATATGCATGTTTACTTAACTAGACTTGTTAGTTTTGGTCTTGAGATGTTCATGGTCTTGACTTAAGAAATATGTACTTATTTATTGGTATTGGTTCTTGAATGTACATAAGGTGTTCTCAATGTAAATTAGCATGCTTTAATGAAATTTACCTTTTTATCATAATCTCTATGTTATATGTGCATATGATTTCATACTTAGTACAAGTGATGTGCTAACTTCATTTCTCCCTTTTCCCCGAACATTTCAGGTTACGGTCATTAAAGGTTCGTGACCACTTTGAAAGAAGGATTGGATCATTTCTCCAAGTGTGGGTATATCCTCAAGTCCGAGGATGATGCCTTGTTATTACTCTAGCTATGGTTTTTTGTATAGTCTAAAGACAATCTTTTCATTCATGATGTTTCAAGATATTGTTGTAAGCACTAAGTGGAATTTCTACTTTTGTGTAAGGGATTATGCCCATGTTGATTTGACTTCGTTTATATGGTTAATATGAGACATCCCTTTTAAGGTTATATTATGTATGTTGTCTATATGTGGTATAAAAGTAGAAGACTATGGAATCTTCTTATACGAAAGGTCTATGTAGACTTGATATGAATATATTATGTGATAGAGAAAGGTCTAAGTAAACCCCATGAAGTGTGTAGATGAAAAGATTTAAATTTTCCGCATATTTTTGCCTATGAATGTAATGATGAATGCTAATGTCACGACCAGAAAGCACCCCCTAGAAGCTAGGGTCAACTCCCATATCGTGGCAAGGCGTACTTGACCCTTTGGGGTCTCATACAAGCCCTTCAAATCTCGTTCATTAAATAAGATATGAAAAGTAGTGCGGAATTTTACACTTTTCACGAATAATTAAATAAAGGAAGTCCTTCATAAATACTTAGAGAATCTCATCGTCACAAGCCAACTTAAAGACAAGACTTAGAATCTTAGGGACAAGGCCCCATTACAATTAAAGGAAAAATACATAATAATTCTTAATAACGAAACTAACAAACATAAACTATGTCCTCGAATATATGAGGACATACCAAATCTTGAGAGATAGAATTCCCAAGCTTCAACTTCAATCTCCGAAAAGCTTCCAACTTATTCTTATAAGGTATATAAAAGTTTGTGGTTGGTACAAACAATGTACTAAGTATGGCATATGCAAAAACATGTAAGAAGGGACATTTTTAGCAAAATAAGATTTCATGCCAATTTAATAAAACATTCATGAACTTAGAAACAAAACAACATAAGAAGCATCATTTAACACTTATAGAAGAATTTTCATAATTTTGACATAAAGACACACTTAACAGTAAAGACACTCAACTATACAGTGAACCAACTTATATATACAATTTTACATAAGTGCTCTTCTCCAATAGAACTCTTAGGTCACACTAAGTGCAATGTGAGAGTAGCATCCCATACTACCACTCCAACTAGCGCTCCTAATGGATTCCCAAGGATTTGAGCATGTTACAACAATTTAACCAACATTACAGTAAACTCAATTGAACATTACAGTGAGCTGTTTTAAACACTTATAGTGGAGGCCTTACAATGAATGGCTAAGTCCAAGTCATATGAATCTGTTTCCTTTGAAGCTTCCTAACCCAAGTTATCCTAAGGTTACCTAAGGTGATCCAAGAAGGGACCATCCATACACCCCTTACAAAGCACACCAAAGCGGTCCTTAAGACCACCAATCTTAGGCTTACCTCGTTAGGAAAACAAATCCACTCCCTTGGCTAACATGTGCGACACAATAATAGGAAATATAGGCCACACTAAGTGCAATGTGAGAGTAGCATCCCATACTACCACTCCCACTTAGTGCTACTAATGGATTCCATTAAATCAAGCTATACACCATAATTATTCATAACATCACTAATACACATGATAACTTAGTTTAATCAAGTCATTTGTGGGAGTTAGCTTAACCGACAACGACAATGAGATCTAGACATGAAATACCGATATTAACCCTATTGGATGAGGGATCCTCACTTGCCTATAGTATGGTCATGCTTCTTTGCTTTTACATGGCTTTTCCAATAGCTACACCTATGCGGGCGCATAGTTAAGGGATAAGGAGATTGCTACTAAGTGACTCATTCTCTACTAACGAGGAATACTCATCTCAAGAGTTACAAAATACAACATCTCAACTCACGAAGTGTACTCCACCTCTTCTTCATATCCTATCGGTGATAGGCATAACTCCCCACGGATACTCTACATTATAAACTATAGGTTAAGGATAACTAGTGAATACCACATCTCAACTCACAAAGTGCATTCATCCTCCGACCTATCTTGGAAAGCTCGTTAGGAATAGTGAGGTTGCTACTAGAAACTTCATCTCAACTCACGAAGAGTGTCCACCCCAAGACTCCCCTTCTTACTAAGCTTAGCTTCATTCATTCACTTAAAGCGTGTGTGTACATGTGCGCACAGCTTGCATATAAGCATCATTTCATATACATTACTTTTAAACATGCTTTAGACCATCATCAATAAATTCACACACTTCACATACTTCACATAGTCATATTCTTCAATTAGACCAAAACCTAGGTCAAGCATACAATTCAAGCTTCACAACCACAATACAAGACTCATTTCCAATTTCTATTCATTCTACATATTAGACCTTCAAGATCACATTCTCAATACATACTAAATATAACCAATTCATCAAATAAACACCGCCACCAAGATGGTGGACCATACGACTCAAGAATAATTTTATAATAAGAAACAATACAATATAAGCAACTCTTCATTTTTACCAAGACAAGATAACCTATAAGCATTTTACCATTAATTTATCATAATAAATCCCTTGGGGCAGTAGCTAAACCAATATTATAATACTAGAATACCTAAGTTCATACTACACATAAACATGCTCATTTGACCCATTTCATAAACCACCATTTGAAAGGAAACTTTAACATGATTTCATTAAGGTTTTAGGATTAGAATTACAAACTAACATTAATAACATCATTAATTTTTCAATAGAAATATTTTCATGAAGAACCATATTGGTTTGAAGATAATAGAAGTTAGGGTTTAAAACCCCTTTTTGAAATTCATTGAAAATGGCTCCTTGAATGAAAGAGTATTAAAGTACGGATACCATACATCAAATGCAAGCCAAACTCAATAATTTTGTTGAAGAAATCACGTCCAACCAGCCCTCCTATGACCTCTATCTTTTAATGGAGACTTGAGAGAGTTTGTTTTTAGAGAGAGAGAGTTTGAATTTGAAGTGAGGGGTTTTGTCTAGGTTTAGGACTTAAAATCAATCTAATATCACTTTAAAAAAACATAAACATAATCAACCTAGGTCCCAAAAGACGGGGTGAATTTACAAAAAATACCCCAAGCTGGCAGCAGAGGTTCAGCAGCATTAGCAGGTGCCAGTCGACGACACAAGCTACGGGGCATCGTTTGATCGACGGTCCTTGCTTCTGGGCGTCGATGGCTTTAGAGTCTGCTTCATGGGGTAGGGCTAGTCTAACACTAAGTATGGGACTACGCCCTCCAACGACGGGGCACCGATGGGTCTACGACCGTAGACTTCCCTACGTCGATGGAGCAGTGAATTGGTAGATTGGTGCTAAGTCTTGGGCCCTTCATCTAGGGCCCCTTGTGGGTCCTAGGTGGGGTCATGCCCAAACGTTAAACCCCTAAACATGGTAATCTATATCTTAGGAACATCTCACACAAGTTTTAAGCAAAACAAAAACGTAAAAGACATTTAAACACAACAAGACACACGAGTACATTCTAGGGCACACCTTCCGAATATCACAGACGTTTTTGGTCGATTGACCTCCAAACTCAACCAAACTTCACAAAACAGCTTAGGGATACTAAATTAACTCACTTTAACACAGAATTCACTCAAGAAACACTTACGAACTCTAGTTCACCTTTGTTCATTTTAGGGCGTTACAACTAAGAGGTTAGTCGTAGTCCTCTCTGAGGACGACGACGCCGGTTACGTTTAGGAGGTACTTACCGTATGTGACAAACTTGATATATGAGCAAGAGGTTGAATATCACTTGAAATGATGTCTCATTAAACCACGTCTATGTATATTCTTATTCATATTTATGAAGCGCGCCACACTTATGAATAAGAGACTATGTGATCCTTAGAAACTCTCATCTTCTTGTATTCCTATGTCGTGCCTCCAGAATCTTATTTTGTGTTTTCACCTAAACCTTGTATCGTGGTTATAGGTATGAATATTCAAAGAGCAACTTGTAGAAGGGACGAGGAAGAAATGGCCAATGTGAGAGATCATGACAATCAAGTTCGTCTACAAGACAACCAAGTGCCTCAACTTGAAGAAGTTTCTATGGGTTATCAAGTTGTGAACGTTCCTCCACTAATGACCGATGGAGAGATAAGGGAACCCTTTCTCACTTTGGCTCAAGCCATGAACTCTCAATCTAATGCCGTCACTTCTTAGAATTTAAGTTATGACGGCCTTAGTGAATAGGGAAGTTAGACCTCGAGTATCTCAACATGCTAACAATATGGCCTCGCATTTGAGAGACATTATTAGAATGATTCCACCTATGTTCTTTGGGTCGAGGTCGGATGAGGACCCTCAATATTTCCCCAATGGGGTCCATAATACTATCTATGCTATGGGTGTGACCTCAATTTAGAAGGCCGAGTTAGCGGCTTATTAACTCAAAGATATGGTCCAATCTTGGTATGTGCAATGGAAAGATAATACGGCACTAAGAGGTGGTCCTGTGACTTGGGAGATCTTCAAGATGGATTTCCTTGCAAAGTTATTTCCTAGATAGATGAGGGAAGCTAAAGTGAAAGAATTCATCAACCTTCGTGAAGGAGGTATGAGTGTACTTGACTATTCTTTGAAGTTCACTAAATTGTCCAAGTATGCTCCATCCTTGGTGTAAAACCCAATGTATGAGATGAGTTGTTTTCTTGTGGGGGTGTCTGATGACTTGGTGGAAGAATGTCGTTCGACCATGCTTCCTAATAATATGAATACCTCTCTTCTCATGGTTCATGCTCAACAAGTGAAAGAAATATGTTAAGGAGAAAGAATAGAAAGGCCAAGAGGGTCAAGTCTTATGATGGTGGTGCTTCAAAGGGGAGGTTGTTCAAGACAAGACTAGGTTCAAGAAGAGGTTTTCTAATCAAGTTCCTTCAAAATTCCCAAGGCTCATGATTATAGGGTGTCTAACCCTAGGTCTTAAAAGGGAAGAGGTAATATCTCATCGAGCAAGAAGCCAACTTGTGAAAGTGTGGCAAGAAGCATTATGGTGATTGCCTTGTTGGGACGGAAAATTGTTTTGGGATTGGCAAGAGTGGCCACAAGGTTAGGGATTGCCCTAATTTGAAGGGGCAAGACAAAGTTAGTGGACAAGCTCAAGATAGTTGTTATCACGTTGAATCTCCAAAGATGAATCGCTTCTATGAACTTCTCTCTAGGGGTGAATAAGAGAGTTCTCCTGATGTGGTGACCGGTATGTTACAAGTCATCTCAATTGATGTTTATGTTTTACTTGATCCGGGTGCTACACTATTTTTGATACTCCCTTGATAGCTAGGAATTTTGATGTTTTGCCCGATATTCTAAATGAACCTTTCATAGTAACTACCCTGGTAGGAGAGTCGGTGGTTGCAAAGAGTGTATATAGAAAATGTCCTATAATGTTTCCCAATGGAGTTATCAATGTTGAATTAGTATAACTTGACATGGTCGATTTTGATGTCATTTTTGGGATTGATTGGTCGCATGATTGTTCTGCTTCCATTGATTGTAGGACAAGAATTGTCATGTTAGAGTATCCAAATGAACCCATCTTAGAGTGGAAGGGGGGAAATTCTATTCCTAGATTTCGTATTATATCTTATCATAAGGCTTGGAAAATGATCTTAAAAGGGTGTTCATACCATATTGTAAGAGTCAAAGATTTAGACACCGAAAATCCTCCCATTGAGTTAGTCCCCGTAGTGAGGGAATTTCCGGAGGTCTTTCCTACTAATCTTCCCTGAATCCCTCCCAAACGGGAAATTGATTTTGGTATTGACTTGCTACCTGATACCGACCCCATTTCAATTCCTCCTTATCGGATGGATCCGGCCGAATTGAAAGAGTTGAAGGCTCAACTCAAATATTTGCTACACAAAGGCTTTATTAGACCTAGTATTTCTCCATGGGGTGATCCGGTGTTGTTTGTGAAGAATAGGATGCGTCCCTTAGATTGTGCATTGATTATCAGTAACTCAATAAAGTCACTATTAAGAACAAGTATCCTCTCCCTCGGATTGAGGACTTGTTTCATCAACTCTAAGGGGCAAGCTACTTTCCTAAGATTGACTTGAGATCGGGGTATCACCAACTTAGGGTGAGAGGTGAGGATATACCAAAAACAACATTTCGGACTAGATATGGTTACTATGAGTTTCTAGTAATGTCGTTTGGTCTCACTAATGCCCCGGGGGTGTTTATGGGCCTCATGAATAGGGTGTTTCTAAGTCACCTAGATTCATTTCTCATTGTCTTCATTGACGACATCTTGGTATATTCGAAAAATGAGGGTGAACACATGGACCATTTAAAGGTGGTGTTACAAGTTCTTAAGGAAAATCAATTATTTGCCAAGTATAGAAAATTTGAGTTTTGGTTGAGGTCGGTGGTATTTGTTGGTCATATCATCTCTAGTGAGGGGGTTGAGGCTTATCCAAGGAAAACTGTCACATCCGGAATCTAGACCCCAGATGAGACCGACGTTGTTAACCTCTCAGAGGTCGCAGACAAGCCTCTTCTTAGCTTTCATCACAATCATACAAATAAATTTGCGGAATATTTAAAACTTTTAATACTTATTGAAGTGTACTTAGACTTCATATAATTACTGCATATGAGTGATATACTAATAAGCTCAAACTAAAGTAATCATCTATCAATAGATTAAAAAATTGAAATATAGAAACATAATACAAACGCTTGAACAAATATTTGAAATGAAACGCTTGAACAAATGTTTGAAATGAAACTCTACGGACAACATCCACTAGCTATGTCTAATGTACTAAGATAGAAAGCGTAGGCATCCTCGAACTCAAGAGGACCTACCAAAGTCTGGAGATCGCTAATCCAAACCAGTTCAATGAATCTTCAATATTCTCGAGAACCTGCACCTATAAAAATAATAATAGTATAGGGGTTAGTACACAATTGTACTATGTATGGGTTTATGCACAAAACACATAAGGACTATGCATGATCAAGGAAAGTTCTTCCTATAGAAACATGTCATTTCTGGAAAGTACTTCACTACACTTTCCTAATTCGTTATTCGTGATTCATGGTATGAATATGACATGTTTTCATGCATTTAAAGCACACAACTCATTTTCTATATGAACATAAGACCTTGGAATCATGAACATAATTTTAGAACAACTCAAGCAAAAGTTAATAAATTTGCTCCTCTTAGGCCGAGAGCTCTTCTTTGCAGCCTTTGTTTATTTTTAAGTCTTTTCTTCTTTATGTTCTGTAGTTCAATGATCTCCTTTGATCTTATGTTTTACTTACAAGTGCAATGATTCATTGTAGTCTCATACCTACAATGAATAGAGTAAGTAATCCAAAAGACTAAGGAAATGATTTGGCTACCCTACTCACAAGTTATATTTCTCATTCTTGTTAAATTGGGCATGAATGTATTTATAAGCAAATCTTTATTGGCTATGCCCATTGTTTGATTATTTGCATAATATATGGATCTTGGGGCTTATATTCATAAACCAATATTAGCATAAACCAATAACTGTTAAGACTTCATTCTTATCAAACACTGATGATTTATATTATTAGTCTCTTGCTTACTTAGTTTACTTTGAACTTACATTTCTTCTTCTTTGATCTGCTGTTCACTTTGAACATGTAACTTTCTTTCTTTCTTACTTTCTTATGGAAATCTTTCTTACTGAAATAGATCATGTGAGATAACATGAAATCCAGTGTCTTCATAACACCGAAAAGAGGTGGTTCACCGGATAATGTGAAACCGAGTCCAGTTTATTACCAACACTGAAAAGAGATGGTTCACCGGCTAAAGTGAAACCAAGTCCAGTGTCTTCCCCATACCGAAAAGATGTGGTTCACGACTAAAGTGAAACTGAATACTTTCTTGAGTATTTAAACGGCATAGATCATGTGAGCTAAACATGAAATCCAGTGTCTTCCCTACACCGAAAAGAGGTGGTATCACCGGCCAAAGTGAAACCGAATACTACCTAGCATTCTAAGGTGGAATCAGCCACTAGCTAGTTCCTCTGCTGGCAACATAGTTCAAAGACTAGGAGACTTCAGAGATCCTGATCCACCTTGGTGGTGATATCATCTCATGAGACTTACATGTGCTGGCACAAGATCATTTCTAGTCTATCGGTGCTTAGCTCAGATTTATTATACTTTACAACTTTCAGAGTTGACTCAAACATTATGGAAGCTTGCTTATAGTATGAGGTATACTTAGCTCAATGGATGACTGGTCACCCCTTTCTTTTATATTTGATGAATGTGAATTTAATATTAAATTATCATCATTGTGTGAGTGAGACTTGTCTCACGATTTCTAGCAGTCTCTTATGTGAGTAACTTTGACATAATCGTTTAAGTGTATGTAAGACTTCTCTCACTTCCTTTAACATGCCAATTTCATAACTCATAATCTTTTAGTTATTTCATTACTCACCTTATCTTGTTCAATGTTAATTGATAGTCTTGTACCATTCTTTATGAAGTTATAATGACTTAATCAAAGTGTTATTATGTTCACAAGTTCGTGTGGATAGGGTATGTTAGGACTTGTCCCAATTATTGGCATACCTATGTTATGAGTTCATTGAGTTAATATTGGTATGACTTTACCTATTTTGGAAATAATATTGCTGGTCAATTTATTAGCATAAATAAAACTATAATATTATCACTAGCTAAGTCAATTATTTCATGAATAAATTATAGTAATCTCATCATGTTAACAAGCCAACTTTTAACCTTTGATTAGCCCAGAAGAATAATTCAATAAACAACTTATAACAATTTCATCTTCTCGAACACAATTAGGCATTACAACATTTACTATCTAATGTAAATAACACCCTAATCATACGGATCTAACATGTAGGTCTCATTCGATATTATAAATCACGGAAACATACACGTAATGATCAGTTAGCACTACATACCAACAACATGCTCGAGATTTACATTATACATACTACAAGAATCGAAATAGGGAGAACAAGGGAGATTAACGTTCAACAAATTCATTGCGAACAACCCTAGTTTCGGATTTCTGAATTCAAAACATTTGAAAAGCCTCCTGGGGAAAGGAATCAAAGAGATAAAACCCATACCTTACTGTAGAATTGAATCTACGACGATCACTTTGCACTTTGAACGAAAACCTTGGAGAATTGCCTTGAACTCGCCTAAGGTTTTTCTTACGTTGTTCATTGTTTTTCAGTCGTAGGTTTTCTAGTGATTAAACGTGAGTCTAAGTATTAGGAACTGAATATGACTAATTGAACTTAGACTAATTAACTTAATTAAATAAACCAACTAGCTAATTACCAAAATGCCCCTCCTAAATTGACTAAAAATAGGAGAATATTTGACTTAACCGAAATCTGGAAATTGCTAAGGGTCTCGGGTTTAACCATTTAAATTAATTAATTAAGTTGCTAATTTAATTAATTAAGTGACCTAGGGTAATTACTAAAGTACCCCTAAGTCGTTAGGACCATAACTAATCACTTTGGACCATCCTATGTTAGGTACTAGGATGTTTCTTTAGTTAGTTACTCGGCTAGTGTCACCCGGTTAGGTCTTAGTTATCTAGTTAGGTCAGTTAGTTAGAGCCTAGGAACGGTTCGGAAGCTTGGATTGTATTTTAAGTTATTTGTGTATACATAGAAATTGGCTAACACCCTTAAGCCAATATTCTCTAACATACCCAATATTATTCAATATTGGGCATTGGGATGCCTATGTACCCCAATACATATTCTTAAAACCTAATAGGCTCTTCACTATACAAGTACATTTTCTGGAATGTTACATTATCCCCCCCTTAGGAACATTCTTCCCCGAATAACACTACACATCATTTTGAATCTAAGAGGGTATGTTCGAAAAACACATCAAAATACTTGGAACTTTACTCTTTGTGAATATCTGATTCACAGGTTACTCTGGATGATGCACAATACTCAAAGCTTATCTGAAGTTTCATATCTGATATTCAGGAACTTCCTTCTCAATCTCACTTTAATTCAATGCACATCACAACTCATGCAACACAAAAATCACGTCAACGCTATACAAAAACAACGACATGGATGCAAGCATGAACTCATATTAACTCATTTAGTGTAGGTACAAAACACACAGTTATGGACTTAAAACACCAAAACCGAGTAATGCACTAAATTTAGAGTTTCATAAACAAAATCATACTTAAGAAGAGTATATCTAACCTCAAGAACTGAACAAGTGAGGGAAACAGGATCTCATATCGGCCTCGGCCTCCCATGTTTCTCCCTCAACAAGGTGGTTCCTCCACAACACCTTTACGGTGGCAACCTCCTTATTCCTCAGCCGCTTCACTTGGGGATCTAAAATTTCAACTGAAACCTCTTCCTAAGAAAGGTTCTCATCGACTCCTAACCCCTCAACAGGTATAATGGATGTTGTATCGCCTAGACACTTTTTAAGCATCGAAACGTGAAACACTGGATGAATAGAAGCCATGTCATTTGGTAATTTCAGCTCATAGGCAACATTCCCTACTTGCTGTAAGATCTCATAAGGACCTATATACCTCAGACTGAACTTCCCTTTCTTACAAAACCTCATCACCCCTTTCATTGTTGGTATCTTCAGGTAGACTTGATCAACTACCTCAAATTCAAGAGCCCTCTTCCTGTTATCAGCATAGGATTTTTGAGGACTGTAAGCAGTAGTTAATCTATATCTGATCATTCTCACCTTTTCTACAGCCTCATGTATGATCTCAGCGCCAAGGATAGCAGACTCTCCTACTTCAAACCACCCAATTGGGGACCTACATATCCTACCATACAGTGCTTCAAAAGGTGCCATCCTAATACTTGAATGGTAGCTATTATTATAGGAGAACTCAATCAGTGGAAAATGATCATCCCAACTCCCCTTGATGTCAATAACACATGCTCTCAGCATGTTTTCAAGGGTTTGAATGGTACACTCTTCTTGTCCATCCGTCTGAGGGTGAAAAGCAAATGCTGAGTTTGACCTGTGTACCCAAGCTCATTTGGAATGATCTCCAAAAGTGAGTACTGAACTAAGCACCCCTATTCGAAATGATAGATAAAGGGATCCCATGCCACCTCACGATCACATCAACAAATAGCTTGATATAATCTTCGGATCTGTAAGTAGACTTCACAGGAATGAAGTCAGCAGACTTAGTCATCCTGTCAACAATGACCCAAATGTAATCATGCAATTTTCGGGTCTTGGGCAGACCAACCACAAAGTCCATATTAATAGCCTCCCACTTCCATGTTGGGATGTCAATCGACTGGGTAAGACCTCCAGGCTTAATGTGTTCGGCCTTAACCTATTGGCTATTGGGACACTCCTCCACAAACTTAGAAATATCTCGAATCATACATTCCCACCAATAGATCTCCTTAAGATCATGATATATCTTGGTGGAACTTGGATGAATGGAATACCTGGAGCCATGAGCCTATGAAATAATATTAGGTCTCAGATCATCAATATTTGGAAGGCACAATTTGCCCTGGTATCTAAGCACACCATCCCCTCCTAAAGAGAATGATTCATTCAGCTTACTCAACACCGAATCCTTCAACTCCATGAGTACTGGGTCGAGATTCTTCTTAGATTTAACATCTACAACAAATGAGGATTCAGAACTGGAATGAACTGAAACACCCCGACTTGGTGTATCTACCAGCCGTGCACCTAACCTAGCCAATTGGTGTACCTCTTTAACCAACTATTTCCTCTCATCATCGATATGAGGTCTGTTTCCCATGCTCAATCGTCTCAAAGCATCAGCCACTACATTGTCATTACCTGGGTGATACTGAACACTCATGTCATAATCCTTTAGTAACTCTAGCCATCTTCTCTGACGAAGATTCAATTCTCTCTGTGTAAAAACATACTGAAGACTTTTATGGTCAGTAAATACATCAACATGTACACCATATAAGTAATGTGTCTAAAGTTTTAACGCAAATACCACAGCAGCTAACTCAAGATCATGCGTAAGTAATTCATCTCGTGGACTTTCAACTATCTTGATGCATATTCAATCACATTGACATCTTGCATAAGAACACATCCCAAACCTACTCGGGAAGCATCACAGTACACCACATACCCTTGACTACTTCTCGGCAATGTAAGAACAGGGGCTGAAGTGAGTCGGTCTTTGAGCTCTATGAAGCTCTTTTCACAAGTTTCAGACCACTCTAACCTCGCCTTCTTCTTTGTTAAAGCAGTTAATGAAGCAAAAATTATGGAAAAGCCCTCAACAAACCTGCGATAATAATTAGCCAAACCCAAGAAACTTCGAATATCTGTAGGTGTGAGGGGTCTCGACCAATTCTTTACTGCCTCAATCTTTTTTGGATCAACCTCTACACCCTTGTCGGACACAACGTGACAAAGGAAGTTCACTGATCTCAGCCAAAACTCACATTTGCTGAATTTTGCATACAGGTGATGTTCCCTGAGTAATTGCAATGTCATTATCAAATGTTGTTCATGCTCTTATTTGGTCTTAGAGTATATAAGGATGTCATCTACGAATACTATGACAAAAGAATCAAGGTATTCACGGAAGACTCTATTCATAAGGTCCATAAACGTGGCTGGTGCGTTAGTGAGACTAAATGACATGACAGGAAACTCGTAATGACCATACCTAGTACGGAAGGCAGTCTTAGGAACGTCCTCTTGTCTCAATCTAAGGTGATGATACCCTGATCGGAGATCTATTTTAGAAAAGAAACTTGAACCTTGGAGCTGATGAAATAGATCATCAATTTTGGGAAGAGGGTATTTGTTCTTTATAGTGACTTTGTTTAGTTGCCGATAATCGATACACATTCTAAGAGTTTCATCCTCTTTAACGAACAAAACTAGAGCACCCCATGGGGATATGCTTGGCTGGATGAAGCCCTTATCAAGTAGATCTTTTAACTGCAACTTCAACTCTTTGAGTTCAGTTGGAGTCATTCTATAGGGAGGAACGGAAATTGGTTTGGTATTGGGATCTAAGTCAACACAAAAGTAAATTTCGCGTTCAGGAGGGATTCCTTGTAAATCCTATGGAAAGACATCTTGAAACTCATTCACTATGGACACAGAGTCGATGGAAGGAACTTCATGTTCTAAGTCATTGACTCTGACTAAGTGGCATAAATACCCCTTAGATAACATCTTATTGGCTTTAAGATTGGAAACTATTTGGCCTGTAATATTTGAACCACGCCCTTCCTATTTCAACTCTAACTCATTTGGAAACTGAAACCTTACTACCGTGTTTCAACAGTCTATGGTAGCATAGCATTCATGGAGCCAATACATACCCAAAATTATATCAAAATCAAGCATGGTTAATTCTATTAGGTCAGCATATGTAACTCTATCAAGAATAGTTATTGGGCAATCTCTATATACCCTTTCGGCCCTAATGTTGTCTCCAATAGGAGTACTAACTAGAAAGGTTCATGCAAGATCTAAGGAAGCAAGTCAAATTTACTAGCTACTAATGGAGTAACAAAAGACAAGGTACATCCTGGATCTAACAATGCATAAACAGGAAAAGAAAAGACAAGCAAGTTACCAGTGACCACATCAGACGACTTCTTTTGCTCCTCTCTTCCTTTAAAAGCATAAAACATGTTCCTCTTGGGAGGTTCGGCTGCAGCATTAGTATTAGGCCGAGGCTGAGTATCCACCTTGGTCTGATTCTTCACGTGTGGGAAGTCCCTAATCATATGCCCACTCTTTCTGCACCAGTAGCAGGCATTAGAACCTACCATGCACTCACCTCCATGTGAACGGCCAAATTTACCACACGACTGTCTATCACGCTGGGAATTTCTATCATTTTCCTTCTTGACATTAGTGTCTTGGAAGGAGTAGGTTTACCTGAATGTTGGTGCCTCTTATTGAACTTGGGCCTGTACTGGACACCGAACGAACTCCTACCCGTGCTAGAACAAGTCTGATCCGAGGGCCTAGACATCTTGCTTTCTCGTCCTCTCTTTCTCTGGCGACTTTCCTCAACCTGCTGTGCATGCACCATCAACCTACCAAGTTACATGTTATCATGCAACATGGCTGCCCGACAATCCTCCTCCAAATCCTCCGATACACCAGTCATAAAACTTCTCATCTCATTCCTACTATTGGACACCGAAGAAGAAGCTTATTTGGAAATCTTAACAATCTTCAAAGAGTATTCCTTGACTGACATACCTCCCTGGCGTAATTTAATGAACTCCTCGACCTCAGCCTCTCTCTGCTCTCTGGGAAAGAACCTCTCCAGGAATGTAGTCTTGAGAACGTCCCTAGTGATGGGGACTTCTCCTAGTGCTCGACCATCTCCCAACATCCTGTACCACACCTGAGACACATCCTTGAGCTGGTATGCAGCCAACTCAGCCTTCTCCTCTTCAATAACACCCATAGCAGAGAGAATCTTGTGAACCTCGCCCACAAACTCTTGGGGATCCTCATTGGTATTGGACCCGAAAAAGACTGGAGGATTCAATCTTGTGAAATCTCTCAGTCTACTATCCATGCTTCTAGCATGCGGGTTCTCCCTGGGAGCACCCTCTATAGTGGCCTGGGCTGTGATAGCATGTGCCTGAACAGTGATGGGTTGGGCCATCTGAACCAGTGCCGCTCTCACTTCACCATCCGTCAACGCAGCTGGTTTGACAGGCACTTTCTCTCAAGCAGCTAGGGCTTGAGGAGGAGCTTGGTTTCCTCCAACAGCTGCTTCTTTAACTCTCCTACATGCGTTTCTTCTTGTGTTCATTTTCTATACGCACACACAAGAAGGAAGTTAGAAGCTATAATGACACAAAACGTCAAAGCTCTAGACAGAACGATAAAGAGTAGAAGAAGAGAAGATTCTTAACATCACTAAGTCTCTAAGTTATGATTTTGGTGCACTTCACAACCATAAGCTAGAAACTACACAACATGGTTGTTTTGAGCTTTAGTTCGTAGGTAATTTAACCTCATGATATGACACCAAGTTTGTCACACCCGGAATCTAGACCCCAGATGAGACTGGCATCGTTAACCTCTCAGAGGTCGCAGACAAGCCTCTTCTTAGCTTTCATCACAATCATACAGTTAAATTTGCAGAAAATTTAAAACTTTTTAATACTTATTTATGTTTACTTAGACTTCATATAATTACTGCATAAGAGTGATATACTAATAAGCTCAAACTAATGCAACCATCTATCAATAGATTAAACAATTGAAATAGAGAATCATAATGTTAGTAATAGTTTGCCAAACCGGCCTTAATACAAACGGTTGAAAAAATGTTTGAAATGAAACGCTATGGACAACATACACTAGTAATGTCTAATGTCTAAGCTAGAAAGCGTAGGCATCCTCAAACTCAAGAGGACCTACCAAAGTCTGGAGATCGCTAATCCAAACCACTTCAACGAATCTTCAATCTTCTTGAGAACCTGCTCCTATAAAAATAGTAATAGTATATGGGTTAGTACACACTTGTGCTAAGTATGGGTGTATGCACAAAAACACATAAGGACTATGCATGATCAAGGAAAGCTTTTCCTATAGCAACATGTTGTTTCTGGAAAGTACTTCACTACACTTTCCTAATTCGTTATTCGTGAATCATGGTATGAATATGAAATGCTTTGATGAATTTAAAGAACACAACTCATTTTCTATATGAACATTAGACCTTGGAATCATGAACATAATTTTAGAACAACTCAAGCAAAAGTTAATGAATTTGCTCCTCTTAGGCCGAAAGCTCTTCTTCGCAGCCTTAGTGTATTTTTCAGTCTTCCCTTCTTTCTATTGTGTAGTTCAATGATATCCTTTTATCTTATGTTTTACTTATAAGTGCAATGATTCATTGTAGTCCCATACCTACAATGAATCGAGGAAGTAATCCAAAAGACTAAGGAAATGATTTGGCTACCCTACTCACAAGTTATATTTCTCATTCTTGTTAAATTGGGTATGAATGTATTTATAAGCCAATTTTTATTGGCTATGCCCATTATTTGATTATTCACATAATATATAGATCTTGGGGCATATATTCATACTCCAATATTAGCATAAACCAAAAACTGTTAAGACTTCATTCTTATCAAACACTGATGATTGATATTCTTAAGCTCTTGCTTACTTAGTTCAGTTTGAACTTACATTTCTTCTTCTTTGATCTGATGTTCACTTTGAACATGTTACTTTCTTTCTTTCTTACTTTCTTACTAAAATCTTTCTTATTGAAATAGATCATGTGAGCTAACTTGAAATCCAGTGTCTTCACCACACCAAAAAGAGGTGGTTCACCGGCTAAGGTGAAACCGTGTCCAGTGTCTTACCCACACCGAAAATAGGTAGTTCACCGGCTAAAGTGAAACCAAGTCCAGTGTCTTCCCCACACCGAAAAAAGGTTGTTCACAGCTAAAGTGAAACCGAATACTTTCTTGAGCATTTAACCGACATAGATCATGTGAGATAAACATGAAATCCAGTGTTTTTCCCACACTGAAAAGAGGTGGTATCACCGGCCAAAGTGAAATTGAATACTACCTAGCATTCTTAGGTGGAATCATCCACTAGCTAGTTCCTATGATAGCAACATAGTTCAAAGACTAGGAGACTTCGGAGACCCTGATCCATCTTTGTGGTGATCTCGCCTCATAGGTCTTACATGTGTTGGCACAAGCTCATTGCTAGTCTATCAGTGCTTAGCTCATATTTATTATACTTTATAACTTTTAGAGTTGACTCAAACATTATGGAAGCTTTCTTCTAGTGTGAGGTATACTTAGCTCAATGGATGACTAGTCACCCCTTTCTTTTATACTTGGTGAATGTGAATTTAATCTTACATTATCATCATGGTGCGAGTGAGACTTGTCTCACGATTTATAGCACCCTCTTATGTGAGTAACTTTGACATAATCGTTTAAGTGTAAGTAAGACTTCTCTCACTTCCTGTAACACTCTATATTAGGTCAATTTCATAACTCATAAGCTTTTCATTGTTTCATTACTCACCTTATCTTGTTCAACGTTAATTGATAGTCTTGTACCATTCCTTATGAAGTTATAATGGCTTACTCAAAGTGCTATTATGTTCACAAGTTCGTGTGGATAGGAGATGTTGGGACTTGTCCCAATTATTGGATTACTCTATGTTATGAGTTCATTCAATTAAGATTGGTATGACTTTAAATATTTTGGAAATAATATTGCTGGCCAATTTATTGGCATAAATCAAACTATGATATTATCACTAGCCAAGTTAATTATTTCATGAATACATTATATTAATCTCATCATGTTAACAAGCCAACTTTTAATCTTTGATTAGACTATAAGAACAATTCAATGAACAACTTATAACAATTTCATCTTCCCGAACACAATTAGACATTACGACATTTATTATCTCACGTAAATAACACCCTAATCATACATATCTAACATGTAGGTCTCATTCGACATTATAAATCACGGAAACATAGACGTAATGATCAGTTAGCACCACATACCAACAACATGCTCGAGATTTACATTATACATACTACAAGAATCGGAAATAGGGAGAACTAGGGAGATTAACGTTCAACAACTTCATTAGGAACAACCCTAGTTTGGGATTTCTGAATTCAAAACATTTGAAAAGCCTCCTGGGGAAAGGAATCCAAGAGATAAAACCCATACCATACTGTCGAATTGAATCTACGATGATTACTTTCCACTTTGCACAAAAACCTTGGAGAACAGCCTTGAACTCGCCTAAGGTTTTTCTTACGTTGTTCACTGTTTTTCAGTCGTAGGTTTTCTAGTGATTGAATTTGATTCTAAGTCTTAGGAACAGAATATCACTAATTCAACTCAGACTAATTAACTTAATTAAATAAACCAATTAGCTAATTACAAAAACTCCCCTCCTAAATTGACTAAAAATAGGAGAACATTTGTCTTAACCGAAATCTGGAAAATGCTAAGGGTCTCGGGTTTAACCATTTAAATTAATTAATTAAGTTGATAACTTAATTAATTAAGTGATCCAGGGTAATTACTAAAGTACCCCTAAGTCGTTAGGACCATAACTAATCCCTTTGGACAATCCTAGGTTAGGTACTAGGATGTTTCTTTAGGTAGTTACTCGGCTAGTGTCACCCGGTTTGGTCTTAGGTTGCCGGGTCCACTAGCTAGATCATTTTAGTTAGTACTAGTTAGTTAGCTAGTTAGGTCAGTTAGTTAGAGTTTAGGACCGGTTAGGAAACTTGGATTGTATTTTAAGTTACTTGTGTATACATAGAAATTGGCCAACACCATTAAGTCAATATTCTCTAACATACCCAATATTATTCAATATTGGGAATTGGGATGCCTATGTTCCCCAGTACATATTGTTAAAACCTAATAGGCTCTTCACTAGACAAGTACATTTTTTGGATTGTTACAAAAACCGAGGCGGTCAAGAATTAGCCTAGACCATTGAATCTAACCGACATTAAAACATTTTTGGGTCTAGTGGGATATTATAATGATGTTTGTGGATGGTTTTGTGTTCATTTCATCTCCTTTGACTACTTTGACCCAAAAGAGTGTGAAATTTTAGTGGTCGGAGGCATGTAAAAGAATCTTCGAAATCTTGAAAGAAAGGCTTACCTCCGCTCCGGTGTTGACTTTATCGGAGGGTACCAAGGGTTTAGTTGTATATTATGATGCATCCTGAGTGGGCTGAAGGTGTGTCTTTATGCAACATGGGAAAGTAGTAGCTTATGATTCTAGACAACTTAAGGTGCATGAGAAGAATTATCCAACTCATGATCTTGAGTTAGCGGCCGTGGTATTTTCCTTGAAAATATGGAGACATTATTTTTATGGTGTCCATGTGGAAGTGTATACCGACCACAAGATCTTCAATATGTTTTTACTTAAAAGGAGTTGAATCTCCGGCAAACAAGGTGGTTTGAATTGTTGAAATATTACGACATGAGTGTTATGTACCACCCGGGTAAGGCCAATGTGGTTGAGGATTCTATAAGTCGTATAACCATGGGTAATGTGTCTCATGTAGCTGAAGCCAAGAAAAAACTATTGAAAGATGTTCATAGGTTGGCTATATTGGGTGTTAGATTGGAATATTCTCTGAATGGTGGTTTTATGTTCCATCATTACAACGAATTATCTTTGGGGGTTGAGGTGAAGTATAAGCAACACCTTGATCAACCATTGATCGAGTTGAAGGAGTCGGTTATTGGTAAGCTTAATGAGTCATTCTCCTTAGGAGCGGATGGTGTCTTAAGGTATCAAGGAAGGTTGTATGTGCCCAATAATGATGACTTGAGAAACCAGATTCTTTAGGAAGATCATAGTTCCCGTTATTCCATTCAACCGGGTTGTACAAAGATGTATCATGACCTTAGAGAACTGTTTTGGTGGGAAGGCTTAAAAGGGGACATAGCAGAATTTATTGCAAAATGTCGAAATTGCCAACAAGTGAAAGCCGAAAACCAAAAGTGAGGTGGTTTACTTCAACAAATCCAAGTTCGCACTTGGAAGTGGGAAGATATTAACATGGACTTCGTGGAAGGTTTTCTTCGGACACAAAAAGCAACATGACTCCATATGGGTTGTAGTGGATAGGTTGAACAAATCCGCTTATATTATTCCCGTAAAGTCCACATACTCGGCGGAGGATTATGCAAGGATCTTCATACATGAGCTTGTGTGTCGCCATGGTATTCCGTTATCCGTCATATCGAATAGGGGTTTACAATTCACAACTAGGTTTTGGAGGTCATTCAAAAAAGGGTTGTGACCAATGTGAAGCTAAGCACCGTTTTTCATCCCCAAACGGATGGTCAAGGAAAGCATACTATTCAAACCCTTAATGATATTACTAGAGCTTGTGTAATTGAATTCAAGGGAAATTGGGATAAACACTTGCCTTTGGTTGAGTTTTCCTACAACAATAGTTACCATTCATCTATATCTATGGCTAATTTTGAGGCCTTGTATGGTAGGAGATATAGGTGTCCAATTAGATGGTTTGAAGTTGGCGAGTCTTCACTTTTGTGTCCCGAAATGATTTACAAGACTTTGGAGAAAGTTCATATAATAAGGAATCGATTGAAAACAGACTATAGCCGACAAAAGTCTTATACCGACCATATGAGAAGAGACGTAGAATTTGAAGAAGGTGATTAGGTGTATGTAAAAATTTCACCTATGAAGGGAGTGGTGAGATTTGGCAAGAAAGGGAAGTTGAGTCCTCGTTAGGTGGGTCCTTATGAAATTTTGCAAAGGGTTGGAAATGTTGCCTATGAGTTGAGGTTACCTAGTGAATTGGCTTCTGTTCATTTGGTGTTCCATATGTCTATGCTTAAGAAGTGTATCGGTGATCCCGATCCAATTCCTTTTATTGAGGGTCTAGGTGTGCAATAGAACCACTCCTATGATGATGTTCTGGTTGAAATCCTTGATAGACAACTAAAGAAGTTAAGGAACAAGGAGGTGGCTTCCGTAAAGGTGTTATTGAAGAACCACCTAGTTGAGGGTGCAACATGGGAGGCCGAGGCCGACATGCCATCCCGGTACCCACATCTATTTGATAACTAAGGTTAGTTGTTCCTATTTATAGTAAAAATAATGAGTTTATTTGAAGTTTCCTTGATTTTCGGTAAATGTTGAAATAAATGTTTTGTTGTAGTAAATTACATTGAACTATGCCTATAGAAGTGAAAGTTTTCGAAAGAAAATGCTCTTTTACTTGATTTTAACTTATGTGGTTTATTTTGGTATGTTGTGCGTTCATAAGTTGTATTGAGCAAGATAATATGTGCTGGAGAAAGCTTTGGAATAAGTGAATACGCATGTTGTGAATTTTGAGCTCTTATGAGTTGAAAATGTTGTTTTGAGTTTCATTGTGTAAAAGGTCATGTGGTTATGTTGATTTTAAACTATAAACATGTTTTGATATGTTGTTGTTGGTTGTTCTTCTAGCTTTGAGTCTATTCCTTTCTCCAAAGGATTTGTGTCATTTGGGACGAATGTTCATAAGAAGGGGATAATGTAATACTACGAAAGTATAAAGCTTAATATAGAGCCTAACATGAGAGTTAAAGAGTTTTAACACTGTTTTAAGGTAAAATATAATGTATATAAGTCATTTAGGAAGTTTTAGAATCAAAGCGTCAAGAAACGTCCATGACGTCTCGAAACTAGTTCAAGAGGTGCTACTGTGCCTTACCTTATTTGACAAGGTTTTAGGAGTTGGAATTCGATGGAATTTGGTAGTAAGGTGTCTAACATGTATTAAAGTTTTATTAGGGTTGAAACGTCGGGGTATGACTCCCCAAGGACCAACCAAATGGTCCTTCAGAAGTACCATTGCATTGTGGCTAAAAGTCGTCTTGAGACAGTAGCCATCGACGAGTTGCATGCAACGAGGCGTTGTCCAAGCGACGGGGAGTCGATTGCCATAGTCGATGGTCACTTAGTAATTTTCGTGAAAGGGTCATTTTGGCAAGTCTCTGACCAAAATGACGGATGTGCAGCACGAAAGGGACACTGGCCATCGACTAACCTACGGCCCGTAGGTCGGGGTCTCATAGGTCAGGGTCACTGTTTTGCTGCCATGTTATAATTAGTCCAATAAATTAATTAGGTGTTTAGTTACTTAGGTAGTGGTTAAGGTAGGTCTACTTAAGTTAGTTAATGACTTATATAAAGCCCCAAACCTAATAATACTAGCCCAACTCTCATAATTCCCAAAATCCAACTGCTCTTCCTTCTTTCTACTTTCTCTTTCCCAAAGAAACTCCATAGAATACCAATTTCAAGGTGGGTTATAGGGCAGGAAGAAGTCAAGTGTCCTCCATCAATCTTCATAAATTAACAAGGTATGGGATTCCTTTCACCATTGGTATTCCTTTCCCCAAAGGGTTCCTCCAAATTAATTTCAAAAGATGAGTTTCAAGTGGGTTTTCTTCTATAACGAATTTGATCTTCTAAATTGCTTTGTTTATGGTTTATTTAGTTGATTATGATTATATTATGAGGTATTATGATTCAATTATGATAGTGTTTTATGAATTAACTTAGTTTGTGAAGTAGATCATGAATTTGACCTAAATCCCTAGCCCTAAGCTATGAAGTAGTGATGAATTGATGTGTCGTGATTCAATTGATTTCATTATTGTGTAAATTTCTATTGTGTGATCAAATTACACCCATTTTTGGGTTGAATTAGATGGTTCATGGTAAAACCTTGGATGATGTATTGTGAAGGATATGGGGTAACTTTTGTGATCTCAATCCTTTACATCAATTATGATTACTTGTGTTTAGTGATGAAGTTATATTGATGTACACCTTATGATAAGATTGATTAGGTTTGGTATGATGTTTAATTGGAATGTCTTGATTTATGACTTGTGAGTTGTTGGATAAGATGTAATCATATAAGGATGGTGGTGACTTGCTTATGTGCCTTATCATGATTTGAATATGTAAATGTGCTAACCTCACATGTGTGAATTGTATTGAAAGGACATACTCATGAAATTCGGATTGAACTATGATTATGATTATATAAGGGGTAGATCCTATGACCTAAACTAAGTTATAATTATTAATGAAAGACATTTCAAAAGGGACTCTAGCTTAGCACCAAGCGAACTAGAAGTGAGGAGTGTCCCTTCCCTCATAGGGAAGGTAGGATCACTAATGTACTCATGATATTGGAGACTATAATGCATGTAGCATAAAGAGGGTCCCAACTACATCTCCTAGTTTTTGAACTATGTTTCCCCCATAGAAATACCAGATAGTCTATCCACATAGATGCTATGTTCATGTTTTAGTACTACCTTGGCTAGTAGTCCGACTTTTTTTGGTGCAAGTTTAAATTACACCGGATTCCACATTAGATCATGTGGTCTATGTCGGTTAAGGCAAGATTTTTCCAAAAGGTAAAATGAAGTTATAAAGTGAACTCTAACTAGGATGAACTAAGGTGTTTGGCTTAGTTTACGTAGGGGTATGGGATTCTACCTATACATTGCACTAGTTATCCTTGAGGGAAGTGTTAGAAAGGTGTTATTATGTGCTTATATGCTAATAAATGAATGATATGTATATGTTGATCTTACATGATAATGACACTATGTGGTATTGGTTTCACTTATGAACATGTGGTTGGTCACTATTGTTAAAGTATGATGATGTTTACTCTTAATGATATGATTTGTAAAGTTGGCATTGCTTATAGTTCTTATTGGGTTTATTTGATTGAGTAAGGTTATGGGGCCTTATTTAGTCATTGCACTAGTGGACTTAATGGTTTTTCATGAGTGATGGTCTTGCTTTGGTTATGATGTTATGAACTCTTATACATGCTTGTTGATATTACAACTTGATGATAGCGTTGTCTTGATTATATGCTCATTTAGGTGGATATGCATGTTTACTTGACTAGACTTGGTATTGTTGGTATTGGTATGTACATGGTCTTAACTTAAGAATATGTGCTTATTGATTGGTAATTGTTATTGAATGTGCATAAGGTGTTTTCGAAGTAAATTAGCATGCTTTAATGAAATGTGCCTTTTTAGCGTAATCTCTATGTTGTATGTGCATATGATTCCATACTTAGTACAAGTGATGTGCTAACCCCATTGCTCCCTTTTTCCTCAACATTTTAGGTTTCGATCGTTAAAGGTTCGTGACCACTTTAAAGGAAGGCTTGGATAATTTCTCCTAGTGTGGGTATGTACTCAAGTCTGAGGATGATGCCTTGTTATTACTCTAGCTATGGTTCTTTGTTATAGTCTAAAGACAATCATTTCATTCATGTTGTTTCAAGATATTATTGTAAGCCCTAAGTGGCATTTCTAATTTTTTGTAAGGGCTTATGCCCATGTTGATTTGACTCCGTTTAGATGGTTAATATGAGACATCCCTTTTAAGACCATATTATGTATGTGGTCTATATGTGGTTTAAAAGTAGAAGACTATGTAATCTTCTTATACAAAGGGTCAACGTAGACTCTATATGAATATATTATGTGTAAGCGAGAGGTCTAAGTAAACCTCATGAAGTAGTGTAGATAAAATGATTTAAAATTTCCGCATATTTTTACTTATGAATGTAATGATGAATGCTAATAGGCTAGTCTTAGTCCTATCCGAGGACGCCGACGCCGGTTACGTCTAGGAAGTACTTCCCGGATGTGACAATTTCATCTTTTGAAAGATCTAGGAAACCATTCCGAAGATTGGATACTTGAAGAAAAGATATTCAAAGATGAAAACATACCTTAATTGATGCTAAGCCACGAAATTGAATGAAAATAGATGGAGACCCCAATCTTCAATCTCCAATCTCCCTTCAAGCTTCAATGGTGTTCTAGAGAGTTCTTCTTTGGGTTTGGGGTTTTGATTTTGAATAATGACTTTGTAAGACCCCCAAAATGAATTAGGGCGTCTAGAGCCTAACATGTTTGTCTTAAGTTTATAAGGTCCTATAATGTCATATAATATGGTTTAAAGACAGTGTGTAATGTTTGAGGTGATTTGGAAGTCAAACGTCAAGGGACGACCAAAACATTGGACGACTAATCACCTATGTGCCTCATGTGTCTATGCATGCTTATAATAGTATGAAATGAGATTAAGAAGTCTTAAAATGAGTTATAAAGATGTTTTTAGGCAGTATATTAAGTTTTGAGAAGTTTGGAGGTTAAACGCCCAAGAACGTCCAAGGCGTTCAAATGATAGCCTAGAGACATGCATGTGTATGTCTGGATGGGGCCTTGCATGTTTGGACGAGTTGCAGGTGTTTGTTTTGGGTGAAACTTATGTGGAAGGTCTAAAAATTGTTAAGGGTTGTATTTACGTTGGAAACGTCTGGGTACGACTTCTAAAGGCCCCCGCAAAAGGTCCCACAAGAAGGACCCAACGCTTGTCGAGACACTGCCTTGGCAGTGTCAATCGAAGGACCAAACGACGGCCGGTTGTTTGACCAACGGCCCGTAGGTGAGGTATAATCGATTTATACTTAGTTTGGGCAGGTATCAACCCAAAAATTGGCCAAGGACCAATTGACGAAAGCCAATGGACGGCCAGTCGATTGACCAACGGCCAGTCGATGGTTCCGTCGATGGTGGCCTTTAAACTACTGCCTGGCGTCTATTTTATTAAGGGGGTGAATGGGAAATTCACCCCACGTCCTAAACTTACTCTAATAGGTTTATTTAGCTAATTTTGGGTGTATGTAAGTCATCTAAAACGTGACCAACCCATTCCCAATCCCTTCTACACGAATTGAACCTTTCCCTCAAAAATATTCTCCCTACAAACCACCATTGTTGGTAATGCTCAAGAACAGCTTGGAGCTTGGATTTCCATGGATGAATCACCAAGTTTTAGAGGTTTTCAACTAGACAAAGTTATGGTGATCCTTTATCTCTAAGTAACCTTTCACTTGGAGAGTTCTTCTCAATGTTTTCAAAGGAGATTTCATGATTAAAAGTTCTTCTTCTTCAATCTAGCCATGGGTTCTTTCTAAAAAGGTTTTTAATGGTTAAATCATGATGAATTGATTTTATTGTATTGGTTTAAACGTTAATTTTAATCCAATTGCATTATGAACCCATGTCCCTTCCTAAATCGATTTAGTCCTTGCATGGGATTTGTGATCTTGACTTGTTATCATTGAATTGTGATTCTATTATGTTGAAGTGGTTATACCTACTGTTATTTACGTAAATTAATGTTGAATTTATGATGAAGGATTCATGTGAATAAATATATGAAGATTTGAACATGACTAATGCATGCCTTTATGTGATCACTGTAATATGGACGTTTTTATGATTAAATGTTAAATTCGAATAGGTGAAGATGATTATAGCTACTGTTTTAGGTTGATATTATGATGGAATTGTTATTATAAATCATGTATTATCAAAGTGATAAATAATTGATAAGAGATCAACTTCCCTTCACATTCTATAAATTGATAATGCCATGAACATATTGTGATCCCAAATTAGGGTAGATGAAGCATGATTTAGTCTTGATTAATATGACTTTAGATACATCCCTAGGTTGGTTTTTCTTGGCATATTATGAAGGCTAATCATGGTAATCACAGTAGAGAATATTAGTAAGTGATTTATAACTCTCTACCTTCTAGTATACGTGTGATGCCCTGTATGATGTTATAGTATGATTTTGTAGCGACTTGTACACGGTTTCTTTGATGACAAAAGTACATATATCTACTGCCATATATATATTAATTGTTTATAAAATGTGTATTGATTAATGATGATCAAAGGATGAGAAATTGGTAAGAATGCTTATCTCCTCTACTTTTCTTATAGTATTGTAGTTGATAAAGCTTTGTATGGCATTGTGTGGTATGGTCTACTTGTGGTGGCAGTGTTTACTTTATTGTTATTTTATATGTGTTGATCATGTCCTTGAAGGCAATTGATGAATATATGATTGAGTGATTATGATGTTCACCTTATGTGTAACTTTGTGCCTAGTCTTCTATTATAGTTGTGAATGTAGGTTGTGTTACTATTGTTGTGAGCCTGTAATGGTTATGCTAAGATCATGTATAGGTGCTGTCATTAATGAAGTGTTAAGGATTGATGACTCCTACCCATGTACCCCTATGTGAATTTGTAAATAGCTAATGTTAGGAGTCTTGATTATAATGTGTAGATTGTCTTGCCTCCTATGGTATTGTGTATTGTGTGGTCTATGCTTTAATGTGTATTGTGGTCCTAAGTGGGTGGCTGCCTCAATATGTTGTTGATAGTCATTATGTGATCATATTGACCAATGAACACACCCTCACTCTACATGCATGCTTAAAAGTAGTATAGGTCATGGTGTCTAAATGAAAGGTTTTTCTCATATTCACTAGTGTCTATTACTATGCATGTAAAATATATGTATGTGACATATGACATGTATTTCCCTACTAGGATAACTTGATAGGGGTATTAGTGTGGGTGTCACAACCCTCAAGTACACCCTAGAAGTTAGAGTATCCTTGAGTTCGTCACACGGCAAATGAGACTTCAAGAAGTCTCATCTAATCCTCTCGTATTATTCATTGCATATAACATACTTAAACATTAAACCTTTACAATAACCCCTTGAACTGTCACGACCCGAAAGAACCCCCTAGAAGCTAGGTACAACTCCCGGATCGTGTCAAGGCGTAGTTGACCCTTTGGGGTCTCATATAAGCCCTTCAACTATTGTTCATTACATAAGACATGAAATGTAGTGCAGAATTTAAAAATTTTCACGAATAATTAAATAAAGGAAGTCTTTCGTAAATACTTAGAGAATATCATCGTCACAAGCCAACTTAAATACACGA
This sequence comes from Solanum lycopersicoides, assembly GCA_022817965.1. Lineage (NCBI taxonomy): Eukaryota > Viridiplantae > Streptophyta > Magnoliopsida > Solanales > Solanaceae > Solanum > Solanum lycopersicoides. Next base: position 42,900,557 of record CM040621.1, read on the forward strand.
CTTAGAATCTTAGGGACACGGCCCTTTACAATAAAAGGAAAATACATAATAAGTCTTAATAGAAATACTAGGAAACATAAGCTATGTCCTCGAATATATGAGTACATACCAAATCTTGAGAGAGTAGAATTCCCAAGCTTCAACTTCAACCTTCCAAAAGCTTCGAACCTATACTTATAAGGTATAGAAAAGTATGGGGTTAGTACAAACAATATACGAAGAATGGCATATGCAAAAACATGTAAAAAAGGGAAATTTTGATAAAATAACCTTTCATGCCAATTAAGTAAAACATTCATGAATCTAGAAGCAAAACATTATAAGAACCATCATTTAACACTTAGATAAGAGTTTCCATAATTATTAAGCAAAAGAAGCATTTACAGTAAACTTCAAAAATTTAGAGTAACTAGATGACCATTTACAGTGAACTTTTTTAAGCCATTACAGTGAATAATTTCAAGCATTTACAATGAACTATCCTATTCTAAGTGAGTGAACTTCCAAGACCAAGTGACGAGAAAGTGAATGATGTACCGTAGTTTCACGGTTCTTTCAATGCCTTTTCCTTAAGTTTAGTGTGTGTCTAAGACCTTTTTGTAGTAGTTTTAACATATTTTTATCTATGTTTGCAAGAAAACTGTCCAAAACAGAAATACAGAAGACTGTGTTGAAATTAGTGTAGAAGTGATGACCTACGGATCCATCAATGGTATGTCGACCCATCGACGGTCCGTAGGTGGTGACCATCGACTGGAGCTTCACGCATTTGGAAGCAACTCGGGGAAATCTGACCAAGTGTGGGGCTACGGAAGGATCGACAGTCCGTCTACTGATCGACGGACCATCCTGGCAAATCGTCGTTTCTAATAGAAAGTAGTCCCAGTACCCGACTTGAAGAAATCACTAAGTATGAAAGAACGGAGGCATCGACGGACCGTGCTGGTGGTCCGTCGATTGTAAGAGAAAGGATGCAAAAGTGAAGGACAAAGAAAAAGTGAAGTGTGGACCGACGGAGGCTGTCGACGGTCCGTCGTTCATCGATGGACCATCAGTTGGGTCATTGACTGAAGACGCGTTTTGGACAGATTTTTCCTTATTTAAAACTCCTTTTAGTTTAAGACTTTATTATTATAAATAGGGTTAAAAACCTCGTTTTTGGGGTTAGACTTTTTATTATTTTTCATACTATTGTTATTAGAAGTTGAACTTTGAATTTTGGGAATTACTTCAAGTTTCCGGAATTGATTATTACAATATTTTTGTTAATTCAAGTGATATTTCTGGATTTTCTTCAAACTTATGAAAGTATGTACATGAATTCTTATCAAATAATTATGAATTGTGTATTTATAAGCATGGGTAACTAAATCCACAACTAGGGTTGTGGGAACCATGGGTAATTAACAAGATAGAACTAGCTAAATAATAATTCTAGAATAGGTTCTTGCATGTATTAATAATTCTTTCGGTTAGAAGTCTTTTTAACGAGTGCACGCGTTAGAACTTGCCCTATTTCTATTCGCCGGACCAAGGGGATAGTTAATAGGAAAAGAATTATCAACATAGATTTAGTATACACTATCTAATAGGCTAGTATCAATTGGTGCGAAGTAGTAACTTAGCCATACATTGAATATGATGCTTAATATGAGGTAAGGGTGAGGGTTATTAATTCAACACACGTAGCCGACCAAGGTACGGGGTGAAATTCTCTAGTTGCCGGACCAAAGAACTAGAGATACATAAATTATCAATTTGCATGCAAGACACTAGGAAAGAGTTGTTATAACTAGGATTATCGTGTTAATGAACCTATGGAGAACACTTACGCCCTAGTTTATCTCATCACTTGATAAAGACCAAAGTTTTAATCTTGCTACTTGTTTACTTAGACATAATTGAACATTTTTGTTTCACAAAACCCCCCTTTTATTTAACTATTTTTGGAAAGGACATGACTAAATAGACGTAATCGTAGATTAAAGTTAAGTCTAAATCATTTTCCTCGTGAGATCGACCCCAACCTAACAATTGGGTTCTTTACTTGATACGACTGCTCATACTTCTTTAGGGAAGTATAATTTGAGCGTATCAAATTTTGGCGCCGCTGCCGGAGAAAGTGGCTTTTAGATTAACTTTAAGCACATTACCGAATTTTAGTCAACAATTTCCTAATTTTACTTTTTCTTTTTGTTTTTGTCTCTCGCAGGTCTAGTTGTAGTGTATGCCAAGTACATGGAGTCGATGAGAACAAATACTTTCACTTGATCCAGAACTAAACCGTACACTTTGCAGAATGAACAATCCACAGAATCATTCTAATATTGGTGATGAGATCAACCTTCAACCTCCTCCGCCGGTTTATACACATAATAAAGTGATAGTTGAGAACCCTGGTGAAGGTGATCTAAGGAGGCAACCTCCTGCCCCACGCCCTCAAGAATACTATAGGGGAATGTTAACATCACTAACTTTGACGGGCCACTTGTCCTACCTCCTCTAGCACATGGTCATACTTTCGTGGTAACTAGTAGCTTGATGCAGATGCTCACCGCTAGAGGTTTGTTTTCGGGGCAACCATCTGAGGATCCACATGCTCATATCGCCAAACTAAGGTCGGTGTGTAAGAGTTGTGTAGGGAAGCCTGACTTGAACGTTGACGTCATTGACTAAGATTGTTCCCTCTCTCAGTGACGGGAGAGGCTGCTATATGGTTTACTGAGCTTCCCTATAACTTGATCTATACATGGAACCAATTGAGGGATGTGTTTCTAGCAAGGTATACCCAGTTTCTAAAAAGCTTAACCACAAAGATACGGTGAACAATTTTGTGGCATTGCCTGGGGAGTCGGTAAGTATTTCTTGGGATAGGTTCACCTCATTCTTGAGAAGTGTCCCAAATCACCGCATTGATGATGAGTCATTGAAAGAGTACTTCTATAGGGGGAAAGATGATACAAATAAGGCGGTACTTAATACATTTGCGGGTGATTCTTATGGGGAATGAACTTATGCAGAGATCGCCGAGAAGTTAGAGAAAATCTCTCGAAATAATAAAGCTTGGAGAACTAGAAAGTCGGATACTGAGAGAAACACCTTTGCAGTGTTGGCTACTCACAATCCGGCCCCAAAAGAGATTCGTGAAGAGATGGCTCAAATGAGAACTAAGCTTGGGTTGGTATTGAAAAATGTCACTGGGCGTGCAGAGAAAGTGAATGCGGTGAATTATTTGACTAAGTCACCACCGCCGGTTGATGACTACTACTATGAGGAAGATTCTTACACAGTGAATGAGCAAACAGGGGGTTTCCGGCTGAACGCCCAAGGCTCCAATCAGGAGAATTGGCGCCAAGGTCAAGGAAATCAAGGTCGAAACTATGGGATTTACAACCGAGAGGGTCACTATGTTCGAGATGGAAACTACAACCGCGACAACAACTTCAACCGGTGTAACTATGGTAACAGAAACGATCGGAGTGGGCCCTATGTTCCAGCTCAAAATTGGGAAGTTATTCCTAGGGATGGTGGAGGTAGTAAGGCGCGAGTTGAGAGATATGTTGCAGAAAATGATGAGGAGGTTTGATGCTAGTTATCTGCAAGCCAAAGAGTTAAGAGGTGATTTAGCAAATATTGGGCAAAAGGTGGATGCACATGCAATCTCAATCAAGCAACTTAAGTTGCAAATGGCTCAATTGTCTTCTACTGTGAACCCACGTCAACCGGGTACTCTTTCTAGCAATACTGTTCAAAATCTGAAAAATGATGGACATTGTATGGCAGTCACTAATCGAGGTGGTAAGCAAACCATTGATCCACCTATGCCGTCTGGCGTAGAAGATGAGATGAGAAGATAAGATGATGTAGTAAAAGTTAGTGGTGAGTTGGTTAATGAAGTGGTGAAAAAAGCAGAGATGCCCCAAAAGGTAACTCCTATTCGAAGACCACCACCACCATTCCCGCAAAGGTTGGTGAAAAAGACCGAGGATGGTAAATATCGGCATTTCATTAATATGTTGAAACAGCTTTCCATCAATGTTCCTTTGATATAAGCTCTTGAACAAATGCCCGGTTATGCCAAGTTCATGGAAGATATGGTCACTAAGAAGAGATCAGTTAGTTTTGAGGATGATGATCGGATGCAACATTGTAGCGCTATTGCTACAAGGTCTCTTGTGCAAAAGAAAGAAGATCCGGGCGCTTTCACTATTCCATGTACAATCGGGTTGTTACACTTTGCTAAAGCATTATGTGATCTTGGATCAAACATAAATCTCATGCCTCTCTTTATTTACAAGAAGTTGGGTTTGGGTGACCCAAAGCCCACTGCAATGTGATTACTGATGGCCGATCAAATGGTGAAGAGGCCTATAGGGATACTCCACGATGTGTTAGTGAAGGTAGAGTCATTCATATTTCCAGTTGATTTTGTCATTTTTGACTGTGAGGTGGATTTTGAGGTGCTTATTATTCTTGGGAGGCCATTCCTTGCTATCGGTCGCATCTTGGTTGACATGGAGAAAGGGCAGATGAAGTTTTGGTTAAACAATGAAGAAGCGACTTTCAACATTTGTAGGTACATGAGGCAGAGTGGTGAGCTCCAATCGGTATCTGCGATATCTTACAGGGTTGAGAGTTCGTCTGAGGTACAAATAGAAGAGCGTCTTGGTTTTGAGGCACTAGCGGCAGTGATCATGAATTTTGAGAGTGATTGTATTGAAGAGTATGGGTCATTGGTTGCGGCACTTAATCGAGGTGATGTTCGGTTTAAACCAAAGAAGTTCGCGTTAGATATGAAGCATCGCGAGTCTCCACCAGCGAGACCATCTATTGAGGTGGCCCCAGAATTGGAACTTAAGGCTCTACCACCTCATATGAGGTATGTTTTGTTAGGAAAAGTTGACACTTTGGCGATAATCATTGCATCGGATTTAAATGTGGAGCAAGTGGAGTGTCTTGTAGAGGTCTTGAAGAGGTTCAAATGAGCTGTTGGTTGGACTATTGCGGACATTATTCGGATTCCACCAGGTATTTGTTCACAGAAAATCCAACTCATGCCCGATCATAAGCCAAGTATTGAGCACGAGAGACGTTTAAATCCACTGATGCAAGAGGTAGTGAAGAAGGAGATTATTAAGTGGTTGGATGCCTGAGTTATATATCCGATCACTGATAGTAGTTGGGTATGCCCTGTTCAGTGTGTGCCTAAGAAAGGGGGAATGATTGTGGTCCCTAATGAGAAAAATGAGATTTTTCCAATGAGGCCGGTGACGGGATGGAGAGTGTGTATGGATTACCGGAAATTGAATGCATGGACTGACAAGGACCATTTTACTATGCCCTTCATGGATTAGATGTTGGATAGGCTTGCAAGAAAGGGTTGGTTTTGTTTTTTTGATGGTTAATTAGGTTACAACCAAATCTCTATTGCACTGGAAGATCAAGAGAAAACCACCTTTACTTGTCCGTATGGAACTTTCGCTTTCAAGAGGATGCCCTTCGGGTTGTGTAATGCACCGGTTACTTTTTAAAGATGTATGATGTCTATATTCTCCGATATGGTGGAAGATACTATTGAGGTGTTTATGGATGATTTTACAGTGGTTGGCGACTCCTTTGAGCATTGTTTGAATCACTTGGCCAAAGTTCTCAAAAGGTGTGAAGATTGCAACCTTGTGCTAAATTGGGAGAAATGTCACTTGATGGTGAAAAAGGGTATTGTATTGGGTCATCGCATTTCAAAGAAGGGTATAGAGGTTGATCGAGCCAAAGTTGAGGTAATAGAGAGACTTCCTCCACCCATATATGAAAAAGGTGTGAGGGGTTTTCTTGGGCATGCGGGCTTCTACCGGAGGTTCATCAAAGATTTTTGAAAAATTGCACATCCTCTGTGCAATTTGCTTGAGAAAGAGTGTAAATTTTATTTTGATGAATCCTGTCTGAAGGCATTTGTAGAGCTGAAGGAGAAGTTGGTGTCTGCACCCATTATTATTTCCCCGGATTAGAGAAAACCATTTGAGGTGATGTGTGATGCTAGTGGGGTTGCTCTTGGTGTAGTTTTGGGCCAAAGAAGGGATAAAATCCTTCATCCCATTTATTACGCTAGTAAGGCCCTTAATGAAGCTCAATAGAATTATATTGTGACTGAACAAGAGATCCTTGCGGTAGTATTTGCTTTCGAGAAATTTCGCTCCTATTTGCTTGGCACGAGAGTCATAGTGCATACTGATCATTCTGCTTTGAGATATTTGATGGTAAAGAAGGATGCAAAGACAAGGTTGATTAGGTGGGTATTACTGTTGCAAGAATTTGACTTTGAAGTGAAATATAGAAAAGGGACCGAAAATCAAGTTGCCGATCACTTGTCCCGATTAGAGGATGAAGCTATGGAAGAATTGTGTGAAAAGGATAAAATTGATGATACTTTCCCTGATGAGCATGTTTTGGCTGCTTCTCATGACTTAATTCCATGGTTCGCTGATTTTGCGAATTATTTGGCTAGTGATATAGTCCCATCAGACTAGTCCTTTCATCAAAGGACAAAGTTTATGCATGATGTGAAAAAGTTCATTTGGGAAGAGACATATTTATATAGAAGTTGTGTTGATGGTCTTATTCGTCGTTGTGTGACAGAAGTTGAGATGCTGAATGTTTTGGAGGCATGCCGCTCCTCGCCTGTGGGTGGGCATCATAGTGGTATCCGGACTGCCCATAAAATTTTTCAATGTGGCTACTATTGGCGAACCATCCACCAACATGCTCATGAGTTGTCCAAGGCATGTGATAGGTGCCAAAGAGATGGAGGTGTTTCTAGAAGGTAAGAGCTCCCTTTAAATCTCATTCTTGTCATTGCGTTGTTTGATGTATGGGGCATTGACTTTATGGGCCCTTTTGTGATTTCTCATGGGATGAAGTACATTCTTGTGGCGGTTGATTATGTGTCAAAGTGGGTGGAAGCCATAGCACTTGAAAATAATGAAGGGAAGCGTGTCACCGCGTTCTTGAAAAAGAACATATTCTCCAGATTTGGCACTCCTAGGACAATTATTAGTGATGCAGGATCCAATTTTTGCAACAAGTTGTTCAAAGGTCTATTGGATAAATATGTGGTTCGCCACAATGTAGCTACTCCTTACCATCCTCAGACTAGTAGGCAAGTCGATGTGTCAAAAAGAGAAATCAAACAAATTCTGGCAAAAACGGTGAATGCTAGTAGAACGTATTGGTCAAGGAGGCTTGATGATGCTCTTTGGTCCTACCGGACAGCATACAAGACTCCCATAGGTATGTCTCCCTACCAACTTGTATATGGGAAAGCTTGTCACTTACCGGATGAGTTAGAGCACAAGGCCATGTGGGCGATGAAGAAAATAAAGATGGATTGGAATGAAGCTGTGGAACAAATATTAAATGGGTTGAATGAGCTTTATGAGTTTCGCTTGAAGGCGTATGAAAGTTCAGCCTCTACAGAGAAAATATGAAGAAGTACCATGACCAAAAGATTGAAAAGCGCGAATTTGCGGTTGGGGATTTGGTGCTTTTGTTCAACTCTAGGTTGCGCTTGTTTCTGGGGAAACTCAAGTCCAAATGGACTGGTCCATTCTTGATCACTCAAGTGTTCCCTCATGGTGCGGTTGAGTTGGAGAACAAGGAGGGTGCGCGGTTCAAGGTCAATGGGCAAAGAATCAAAATCTATCTTGGGCATGCGGAGAATGTGAATGAAGTGGTTGAGGCATACCATCTTGATGAAATCTAAGTAATCAAGATTCTTGCGTCGTGCCGCAACGTTAAATCAACCGCTGATTCGTAGCACTACTAGAAATTTGATCTACTTTCACGGTTCACTTACCGTTGCAATAGACATTGCTACCGTAGCGATAGGTCTAAGGCTACGGTTACGTCAACCGCTACAACAGATCGCATAGCAATAGCTCTGTTGCTACGGTTTGGTGCGACGGGTCATATAACCGTAGCCATACATGGACCTATTGCCACGGTTCTCATTTGAATTAATTGCCAACGATTATGGCCGTATTGGTACGATTTTGAACCATTGGAATAGAGGTTTATGCATCAGTTCTATTGAGGCTATGGCTACAGTTTTTCTTTCGATTCAACACACCGTTTCATTCTATTGCGATGGTTGTTATAGGGTAATGCAACACTATTAAAAAATTATAGAACTGTTGCTTAATGGCTATTGCAACGGTTACTACATGGTATTGCATCAATTCTAATGAAACAGTTATTAGTAAGCTATATTGATACATATATATACTATTGGTCCACTTCAACAAATATTATATTATTGAGCTATTGCAGTAATTTTATAACATAAGAATACACATAAATCGTTCACGAGAATAAATGTTCATTACCAAAATTAGAATTCAAGATCCGTGATTCTAATATAAATAAAAGCAAAATATACAAATCTTTTCAAATAGGTGAAACACATGCACTACACAATTTTCAATCTTAAAAAATATAAGATTTCTAGAAACATCAATAAAGTTAACATCAATACTTAAGCTCCTATGTCAAGTCTTCACTACTGCTTTCATCGCCTTCTTCGATTTCATCACCTACATACAATTTGAAAAAATATAAATAATTTAGCAAATTTTTTGCAAAATATTAATGGATCCACAATAGTGATATAGTACAAAGTTATTACTCTATATATAACACATACATATATAAACTCAATAAACTCTAATAATATACTATTTGGAGTATGGAATAATATAATCATCAGTATTTCATGTTTCACTGTGATGAGTGTGAGATGGAAGGCTTTGGGAATTAAGTACAGTAACAACCATTAGCTTTTAGAATTGTTAAATTAAATATTATCTGCCATTGACTTAACTTTACTCTAACAACCAAGTTGGCAAACTTCTCACATTCCTCAACATGTCTCTTATGACAAACCATCAAAAACCTCAACTCTCTTTACAAATCTTGAATCAACAATTCTTTGTCTCTCTACATACAAACCTCAAATCTTGATATTTTCATTATGTTAAGTTGTTGGAAGCAATGTCTGATTTTTATTATATTTTTTAGCATTGTTGTTTCAGAAGGATCAAGATTGCCTAAGACTTCCACTACTTGGGAACAAATGTTGCCTAAGAAATTGCCTTCCCCTTCTTCAGCACCATCTAAAGGCACAGACTCTGTCACTACTTCTTCTACAACGACGAAAATAAGTCGAAAACTCTCTTCTGATGATGGGAGATCAATGTAACAATTGGAGTAGCATTAGATCAATTTGAATGTGTATATATATGAAAAATTGATTAAGAATTTGGTGTCTACTATTTTGGCTCATCTACACATAATCGTCAAGCTAGGATTCAACACTGTCATGCTAAAATATACAGGTTCTTATATCTTTGCATCTGTCTTATAACTTCTGTCGCAGATTAGGCCAATAATCCAGAACCCCAACAAAAAGGAGCAACATTTAGATAAGAAGGAAAAATATAAAAAGGGAGAAAAAGAGACATGTTTAATGAGCAGAAACAAGAAACCAGACTACAAGCAGCAAGTACTAGAAAACTCATGAATCTGACAACTGGTCCTCTACCAGACTACAAGAAGCAAGTACCAAAAAACTCATGAACCAGACTACAAGAAGCAACTCAGACATTAAACTATCAGAGAACAAGCATGCATTAATTGAACACCATCTCGAGAACCCAACCTTAATTTCCCATATTTACTGATCCTCTGCCTAACTTTTCCCCAACTTCCTTGGATCAATAGCAAAGTTACAGTCATAGTTGTTGTTTATAACTCCAGAAACTTTCCTATTCTAATCCTAAAACAAGTAGCAACAACAAATAACAATCAAAACATAGATTTAGCGACACCAACCTTGTTCAACCCTTGACCAGAAGTAGATTCTCTTGGTGAAGGAGTGGACAATGCTGCCAGTATGTTAGGATCAATTAATCCCGCATGCTTAAGTTGTGCAATTACATCTGCAATAACTTCTTGTCACACAATTTTCTTTTGTTCCTCCATTTTTTTCTCCATTTTCTACATCTTTTCTTGCATTTGCTGCATTTGTTGCATTTAAAGTTGATTCCGAATTGCCAACTTTTTTTTTCAAAGTAATCTTTGTAACTCCTGCCCTATATAGTCTTAGACGACCCGGATGTTCAGGACCCATAACGCTTGAAAATGCATCAACATACTCACTATTTATGCTAATTTATTTTTCAATTTCCTCCATTTCACCCTACCAAAGCATATCCAACAAACACAATCTTATGAAATAAATAATTGATCTCAATAAAAAAAATGAAAATAGACAGTACACATACAATTTTACTAGTAGTATTTTCATTTGAAGCCTTGTACAAACGCCCGGGTTTTCTTCTTCTTGTAACCACAAAGAGATCCTTAGATGTTAGTGTCTCCTTATCTTTCTCCTAGTCACATTGAAATGTATATCAAAAATTGTTTAAATGTCCTGTTAAGACTATATAATATATAACAGAACACACAATCTTATTACGAACTAGAGAAAAATTCTTTTTGCCAGCAGTGTGTGGATTCATCATCTTTTTTTGATTCCTTGCGTTTGTTTCAGACATTTTCTCCAAAGAAATTAATCAATAATGTTAATCGAAGGAATATTGGTGCTATAGTGTACTAGATGAGGTCAAGATCAGTCTGTCAACCCTTTATAACAGTCATATGTCTTGTAAACAAGCTGTTTTAATGCATGTGACCATCACAACAAATGAAGAAACAAGTTGCAACATGTTGTACAACAGAGAAGAGAGTAAAAGAAGAAATAAAGTTGCAGTCTGTCAACCCTTTATAACAGTCATATGTCTTGTAAAGAAGTTGTTTTAATGCATGTGACACTCACAACAAATGAAGAAACAAGCTGCAAATTGACATTCTGGAACTACATTTTTACCTTGAATTTTTCAGAATTCCAATATTTGAGGAGCTCTCTAAATTGACATTCTGGAATATGACCAGGCTTTTTTGTCATTCGAACTGCATCATTGTCATATGGATCATAATAATTCATCTTCAAATCACTTCTATGTCTTCTCCAATCATCTCGAATCGTTACCATAGTCCAATTGTACGCAGCTTCAGGAATAATGTATTTTTCCTATAATTTTGTGTCATTCACTTAGCCAATAGAAGTAAAATACTTTTAAAAATAATTAAATATTATAAACAACAAACCTTGGTATAATTCCATAAATCCTGTTTAGTGTCCATGCTCCCCCAATCCAATATATCACATGGGAAAAGAGTCGCATTTCTAGACAATGTTCCTAGGAAGCTACTTAACTCAATGACAACATCATCAGTAAAACCAACAGGCAGATTTTTCCTATTCAGTAGGATCAACTTACGCTCTTTTCGGGCATGAACATCATGCATTTGCATTCTACCTCTTTTATTTGTACTGGAAACAACTTCATCTATAAGAAAATACAAGAAATATAATTAAAACTCATGAATACATTTAATAGGTTTCTAAGCTTATATGTTACCTTGTTCTTCAGGTGGATCAACTGTTTGAGGAGTGAAAGAATTCATTTGCACTTGATCCTCGATAAGAAACTCTTCGACATGCGGCTCAAGAGGCAGCTCCTCGACAAGCTGCTCAAGAGGTTGCTTTTCGAAAGGCAACTCCTCAATAGGTTGCTCCTCGACATATTGTCCTTTTGCTTCAGATTGGGGTGCTAATGGTTGTTGTCCTCCAATTAATTTAAGCAGATGTCCTTTCTCGCATTCTATAGCTTGAACAATTTCATTTGTTTTGAATAACCGTCGTTTCTCATTTGCCAAGAATGATAACGAACCTGGTTTAGCAAATGTCTTATTTTTTGCTTTTTTTATTCTTTTTGACGATTCTTGTTGGCTCATGACTATGAATATTCAAACCTGTGTGAAAATAGGAAAAAAATAGTTAAAAAGTATGGGACAGTACGCCTGCAGTACCTAAACATTACCTAAACAGACAAATCACCAAGGTCTTACAAAGAGCTAAAAATAATATGTACCCTGAAGATACATTCTGATAATATTTTTACATTCAGTAGGTCTTTTATATTTATCCACAGTCACACACAAGATCCAAAGAGATGACAGACTACATTGGAACTCAACACCATGAGTTTCACTTTACAATGCAGGTAGTTTTTCCTAATGACATACCAAAGTTGATTTCCTTTTCATGAATATAACCACTTAAGTCAAATTAACTATATATTTGTGGGCACTGCAATATCATGAAGGAATTCTGCACTCAATTACATTTTCAAATGTAAATGACAACATCAATGAAATTAGTATAACGAACAACAAGAGTTTCAAAGAAATATATCCACTTGATGAAATCCATCAGTAGCAGCAACATATTTTCATAATATCGATAGTATTCTACTTAATAAACTTAATGGGATTTCATACAAATTAAAGAAGATGTAAACAAAAGTTTAAGGAAAGAAATATTCAAAGAATCATAAAAAAGAGATAAGAACCTGGGGTTTTGGTCCTTAATAAAGAGATAAGAACATGGTGCTTTGTTGGTTCACAGTTATGTTGAAAATTGCTCAGAGACTGCAGAAAGAAGAAGAATGAAAATGAATAAGAGAGAAAAAAGACTTGCCAAAAAGTAATAATCCCAAAACAAGAAATGAAGGACCAAATTTTTTTTTCATAACATATCCAACAATTTTTAGCACATGTGTATCCTTAAAATTGCAGTAATTGTTAGATAACATTAAAAAGAAACACATAGAAACAAAAAGAAGAGATAGGAAATACAGTTTACTAAACATTCATAATTTATATGATGAAACTCAAAAGCATATTCATTACTTACTACAAAAAATCCAAAAATATAATGTGTTTGAACAAGTTCACAATCATCAACATGCATCCAATCCTAATCAGTATCATCAAAGTCATCCTCCTCTTCCGATGTTTCCATAGCTTCATCTTGTGAATATTGTTCAGTGGAATGAGCATCGATGATATCAGCAGGAAGATATTCTCTCCACCATCTAACATCTACATCAAATAATCTCTCTAATGAACCAATATCATCATTAGGCTCCCTCCAAAATGTTTCTTCAATATTAGGACAATTCTCTTCCTCCAAATCATACAAATCCACTGGGATTTTGTTTCTTGCATAGTAAACGTTTTTCTCCATTGGGTCTTCAACATAAAAAATTTGATGCACTTGAGATGATAGTACAAAAGTATCATTTGTACTACATTTTTTGTTGAAATATACCTGAGTCAATCCAAATTCATCGACTTCATTATGAAACCAATCACATTTAAAAAGTACAACACTAAAGCAACCCCAATAATCAATCTCAATGATATCCTGAATAGTTCCATAATAGAGAACCATTCCATCAACACGATTTTGGTCCCTAGCACTAGCAAAACTATGTGTTGTTGCTGACAAAGTCACTCCACTATTCTGAGTTTTGCAAGGAGCATCCCGTGTCTTTGTATGAAATCAATATTCATTAATGAAATATCCAGTATATCTTTTTCCCACAAAGTAAGGCCCTTTAGCTAGCCATTTTAAATGATGGACACTTCAATATTTTTAAATTTTTCCCTAAACAAATCACCAAATTCTCTACTATGGAACTGTGCTTTTACCCATGCATTGCCTCTAGTACGATTATCAATTAAACTCTTATGTTCCCTGTAATCATGTAATGTAATGTAATTAATGTGTATTTATAAATGATATGAAATTTGAAATACATTATCATAAAATCTAAATGAAGTTTAAAAACAAAAGACTATTTTATCTTACTTGATAAATGCCTCTACTTTTTCATCTCCGGTATTCAACAAAGTATATCGATGTGCTTCAAACAACTCATGTTGCTCCATATTATTAATCTTGCCTTTCCTTATATTCTCACTTCCTATTGGATGACCTGTCTTAGGAAATAAAGGTGAAACACCACTTCCTCTGTATGAATGTCCTCATCATCATCTGTTTGATAGCTACTGAATTTAGTTTTCACCATATTAGGTAGGTATATCGAAATAAAGTCCAAACAATCTACAGCCGAAAAACCTTCTACTATTGATCCTTCTAGATTTTTTCAATTACGAACGAGCCCCTTAAAGTCACACATAGTTCTCTGAGTAGAATACATCCAACGCAAATGAGTCGGGCCTCCAATCTTAATTTCATCTACTACATGGATAGGCAAATGTGTCAATACAGCAAAAAAGATGGAGGAAAAATCTTTTCAAGCTCGCATTCAATATCTATGATTTCTGCTTTCATCTTATAAAGATCACTTCTTCTTATAACTTTGCTACATCTGGCTCTAAAAAAATTCGCCAATCTAATAAAGACCATGGCTACATTTTTGGGTAACACTTTTCTGACTGCAACCTGGAGCAAGTATTGCATTATGAAATGAGCATCATGACTTTTATATACTGAGACTTTCATCTCTTCAATTTGCACACGACTTAATATATTAGAAGCACACCCTTTTGGTAATTTGTCATCTTTTAGAACAGTGCAAAATAACTTTTTCTCATCTGGTGTAATATAGAAACAAGTCTTAGCTAGATGGATATTTCATGTATCACAATTTTTTAGAGGTTGAAGCTCTTTACGTATCCCCATTTCATACAAGTCATAGAGAGAATTTGTATGATCTTTGGACTTTCCAAGTATATCCAATAAAATCACAAGCAAACTGTCAGAAATATTCTTCTCTATGCTCATCACATCAAGATTATGCCTCATTTTGTTTGTTTCCCAATACGGCAACTCAAAAAATATGGATTTTTTTCCATGGGCCATCATTCTTTCTTTTTCTTTTCTTTTTGTTCTTTACAAAAACATTATTGAGTTCACGAAGCTCTTCAAGAACTTGTGCCCCTAATAATGGAGTAGCTGCAACTTTATGCTCCTCTTTACCATTGAATGATTTTTTATCTCTTCTAAATGGATGATCAGGAGGTAAAAACGTCTGATGAACCAAGTAACACATCTTACGACTATGTTTGAGATATTGGGAACAAGTATTATGATTACAAGTGGGGCATGCCCATCTCCCCTTGGTGCTCCATCCAGAAAGCATTGCTAGAGCTGGAAAATCACTAATTGTCCACAATAAAGCTGCACGCATTTGAATTAGTTACAACATCATATGTTTCAACTCCCACTTCCCATAGTTCCTTCAACTCCGCAATCAGTAG
The DNA here is from genome assembly GCA_022817965.1 of Solanum lycopersicoides. NCBI lineage: Eukaryota > Viridiplantae > Streptophyta > Magnoliopsida > Solanales > Solanaceae > Solanum > Solanum lycopersicoides. The sequence continues at coordinate 42,915,803 of CM040621.1, forward strand.
TTGCAAGTATACATCTATATCATTTCCCGGGGACGATGGACCTTGAATAATCATTGACAACATAATATTCTCTGACTTCATGCAAGTCCATGGTGATAAATTATAGTTCATCAACATAAGTGGCCATGTTCTATGGGAAATGCTCATAGTTCTGAATGGATTGAAACCATCACTTGAAAGACCCAATCTAACATTACGAGCATCATAAGCAAACTCAGGATGCAAGGAATCAAAATCCTTCCAAGCTTCACCATCTGCAGGATGTCTTAAATTTCCATCTTTAAGTCGTTTAGTATCATGCCATCTCATAGCTACAGAAATTTTTGAACACATGATTATACTCTGAAGTCTAGGCTTTAAAGGAAAGTACCGTAAAACCTTCACTGGGATTTTAGTGACCTTATTAGTTAAGTCATTACAAACATTCTTCCATCTTGAAGCTCCACACATAGAGCAATTATCTAACGTTGCATTGTCATTCCAAAATAACATGCAATCGTTAGTGCAAGCATGGATTTTCTCATAATGAAGAACCAAATCTTTTATGACCTTTTTTGCCTTGTAAAACGACTCGAGTATCTGAGAAAATGGAAACGCCTCTCTTATCAAGTCCAACAAATCTTAAAACGCCACATCAGTCAACTTGTTTAATGCATTTAAACAAGTATAACCGGATGGTAAAACTCAACTTAGAAAAATTCTTACACCCCGGATACAACTCTTCTTTCCCTTCCTCCACTAATTTAAAAAATCTCTTTACATATTCAGGTGGCCCCTCTCTCGTTCCTTCATGTATCTGGTAATCTACTACATCTCTAAAAGTATCATGAAGTAGTCTATCAATGTCGTCATGCATGTTAGAAGTGTTTTTATCATTGGTTGGATGTGGCGTATTTCTTGAGGAAAAGCCTTCTCCATGAAAAACCCATTTGGTGTATCCATGAATAAATCCATGACAAATCAAGTGATCCTCTACCATATCTCGACAATGCCAATTACAATTAAAACAGTTCTTACAATGACACAATATTTCATTTCCTTGGGAGCCCGTTAAAATGTTTTATCAAGAAAATCATTAACTCCATGAATATATTCATTGGTGGATCTTCGGAGATTCATCAACCCTTTATCTCCCAAGTCCATTGAATATATATCCTACATGACATGCGCAAAACATTAAAGACAATAAATTCATGAGTACAAGCAATATCGACAGTACATAAACTTTCGAACTTTTAGATTCATCGAATCTCAAACCTTCATATAAATTCAACACCAAAAATTGATAGCATTAATAGTTAATACCAAATGACAAGGTAATGTTATTAGAAGATTCTATCATTTAAGAAACTTAATTCAAATGAATGACAAAAGGCTTGCTAAAACAAATTTCAAAGAAAAAAGGGCAGACTAGATTAGAGAAAATAACATAGATTATATGGCAGACCTATATTAGAGAAAAGAATATAAATCATATGGCAGACCTATATTACAGAAAATAACATAGATTATACCTAGCAATAAGGGCAAGCTCAAACATATTGCATACCTTGGAAATTTCAGTTGCAGAAAGTGTACAATCTGATTGGTCGTGCTCTTGAACAAAATTTAAGTAGTCACACCACAATGAAACAGACTGCATCAAGACAAGCAAATAACTATTCAATACATTTATTTTAATTCTAGCAAACCATTTCATGTATTCTAAAATAGTAACAGAGATGATTGTTCATGATAAGAGTTACCCCATCTTAGTTTATGTTAAAGGATTAAAAAGTGTTTATCTAATGTAATTTTACTAATATTTTACATTTTTGTTAGCTTAGTATCAAAAACAAGGTTTGTTGTAACTAGATTCGACATGCAGTGCCCATGTGGTGACAGTGAGACAGAGAAGCATGAACACACGTAAAAAAGCATAAACACGGGTAAAAATCCATCCTTACCACCTTACATTATTTCCAGTCATTGGCATAGTAGTTACAGTTGTGGCTGTCCTCATGTTGTTTATCTTAATTGTTCTGATTTGGAGGAAAAGCAAAGAACTGGAAGATTCTGATGCAACTAATAAGATATCTTCCAAATCCTTCACACATCCACCAAAAAGATTCCAGGAAGGTAATTTATTGTTCTTTTAGACAATTTGTGTACTAATCGAACTGCAAGATCTGTTCATTGATTCTCTAGGTTTCTTATCCTGTTTACTTATTGGTACGCAAAATACACACATGTACAACTTCTATACTTACGAAATACAGCTATAAGGGGACAAAGAAAGCAACCAACAACTTCAGCACAACAATCGGACAGGAGAATTTGACATCTACAAATTAAAGATGAATTTAATGATGGTTCTGTGGTAGCAATGAAGAGAATGAACAAGGTTACTGAGCATCCTGAGGATGAGTTTGCAGAGAAATTGAACTGCTTGCTAGACTGCATCATCGTCATCTTGTTGCTCTAAGGCGATTTTGCACTTAAAGGCTTGAGAGGTTTGGGAATCATACTTGCAAGTATGGAAAAGGGACCAGTATTTGATGAACTAGACAGAATTATTAGAATCAAGCATGTAGAAGCTAAAATGTTCCAGGCACGAGCGGATGAAGCTAGGAGAGAGGCTGATGCTCTGAAACGGATTGGTGGAACTAAGAGTGAGAAAATTGAAGAAGAATATGTAACTCGAGTCACAAAGTTGCCATTGTCTGATGCTGAGGATATGCGGAAACAGAAGTTGCAAGAGCTGCAGTCTTTAGAAAGAGCTTATCAGGAGTACTTCAATATGAAAATGAGAATGGAAAATAACATCAAAGATCTCTTGTTAAAGATGGAAGATACTATAAGGAATCTCAGTTTGTGATCAACTAGTAACACCTTGTTTAGGACAATACCATGTTTTTTTTCTTAAGCAGCATTTGCAAGGTTTGAAACACCTTACGTATATTAACTTGTAGGTGTTCTTTAGTCTAGTATACCTTGTATTCTACTAACCAGATTCTGTACAGAGACCACCTTATCTCTTTATGTTACAGATGAACTCCAGTTATGCATAAGATGTGAATACCAGTAAAATAGAAATTCGGTACTTGATCATCTAGATGAGTTATTTTCCTACTTCAGCAATGTGCCTTTCTTTTGTTGGTAATGCTGTGTCATCCACTGTGGTGGTATTGATTTCTAGGGGAGTTAGCTTATGAACCCAAGTAGCCAATGTACAATGTGCCTATGTTGCAACATATTCCTGGAATGTTTATATTCTAGGGATTTCTATGCACCATCCATAACTTGCTATCGGGTGATTCTAACTATCAAAACATAAGTAGATGAGGAGAAAGAAGTTGCTATTACTAAATAGCATCAATAAAAGCAAAAGTGCATGGCAATATGAGATACAAGAATGAAAAGAAACAATAAAACATAGAAATTAATTAGTTAGTGCATAGAAGGCAGTTTTGATTTCTTAGCAGCAGCCAAGTTTACAAGAAACCAGCAAGTTCATTGGTTTTAAAAGGCCTAGAAATCAACACATCAGTAACTAAATGAAGATTTTATGGGAACACTTCAAATTTTTTAAATGAGCAACAGCAGCTAACATCCTCTCTACTCAAAATCAGAATCAATATCATCAGAAAGTTAAATAAAATTGATAGATAACTCCTAAAACATAAATGACTCAACAATTTGACAGAACTAGTGATTAAAGCCATATCTTTCACGAATAAAACAACAACAAACACAAGACAATAGATTATACCTCCAATAACTCAGACGCACTCAATTTGAAATCAAACAGTCCATCACTAGGCATCAACAATAATCAAAGAATAAAAGAAGCATTGAAGCGAAGGAGAATAAGCTTCATATTATCAAAACAAAATGTTGGCTAAAACAAGTAGAGGTCAAAATGATTACCATTTTGGGGCAACGACACTGAGACGAAACACAGAAAGGTTTCTAACCGATTCTTCTACAGTTCTACTTTACCAAGAGTTGGCTTCTTGTATGTTTTGTGACTTCTGCAATACAAATAAATACTTTATAACCATACCCTCAAAGATTTTCCATCAAATTCATTTTTTAATAAAGACAAGACAACTCTTAAACAATAAAGAGGGCATATTCAATAGCAATCTAGCTTATCTTAAAGTCATTAGGCATAGTGAGTCAGCTTGCATATAGCACAGACAACCAGAAAGCATTAATGTTTTGAATCTAGAGCATTACTCAATCCCAAATCCTCTTCAAGTTTAACCCTAAATCCATTTCATTTTTAACCCTAAATACTCAACTGTAACTTCAAATTCGGAGTGTTTTCTTTTCCTTTTTCACTATATATCACAGAATCAAACAGGGAAAGTCTATACACTACCTATATTAGAGCAAATAACATAGATTTAAGACTAACCCATAAATTATTGTTTAAGATTTTTCAAAAATAATTCAATGGCGACTTAGAAATCATGAACTAGCATAGAAAACTTGAACATTGTTCACCTTTAAGACGAAATCGTAATCGAACCTAAAAAACTACATTAAAAAACGAGTTGGTTGTTCCTTGTTGTTTTCCTCAACGAGCTTCACCAACAGATTCACTCACCAACGAGCTTCACCAAAACCTTCACCAACGACCTTCACAAACAGCTTCACCAACAACTTCACCTAGAGATTTCATTTTTCTACAGAAAAGCTTCGGAAACGCTCTGTCACATCGCTCTTGGATGAAAGGTTCTGGAAATAGGGTTTTTCTTTTTCTTTTACTAGAAATTTAATACGGGACTAATATATCTTGCCAAATTATATTGGACGGAAATATATTTTTTAGGAGGGAAATATATTTAGGGCTAAAAAATTAGAACTATTTTTCTATAAATAACTGTTGCCATATAGTTATCTATCGCGACAGTTCAAAAACTTGTTGCTATAGATTCTCTATAGGGACGGTAATAGGGATGATGCAACAGTTTATCTTAAGAATTGTTCTATTAGATTCAAGGATATTTGTCCACGGTTATAACTGTTGTAATAGGTGAGCTATTGCTACGATAGTATAACCATTTCGACATAAATATTGCAGTAAGTCAAATTTCTAGTAGTGAAGGCAACCCAATATGTATCCTCTAGACAACACTAGATTTTACTTGTCTTAGTAAGAATAGTCACATTATTTAGATTTTTACTTATTGTCCTCTGTAAATTTTCTTTTTTTTCTTTTATGTCTGTTGGCTAGAGAGTAGTATAGGGTCCATGTCTAAAAAGTGTCCAGAAAACACAAAAAGAATAGCTTATTAGGTGCTAAATATACAGGGACCAAATCACCAAAAATCTGCAGAAATTGGTCTGGTGCACTAATCTACGGACCAACCGACGGACCATCGTTCCATCAATGGACCGTCGATGGCATCCGTGGATCCTAGATATGATTTTCAATTTTGTCTAAGTTAGGGAACAGTCGACGGAGCAGTCGACGGACAGTCGTTTCACTTACGGTCCATCGACAGGGAATCGTTAGTTCCCAAGAACCCATGACCAGAATCGTTAGTTCCCAAGAACCCATGACCCAACCCGACCCGACCGGCTATATATTAAATTCAAACCTTTCAGTTACTCCCCACCTTTTCAAATTCCCTCCCAAACCATTTTCCTCCCCATTTCCCCCTTAATCTCCCCCACTAACTCCATCACTCTTACACTCTAACCTTTTGATTTCCCATCTTCTCTAAATTCCCTCAGTCCCCAAACCCTTCTCTCCCAACTTTCGTTCTTTTTTTTTCATTTTTCCAGTCGATGTTCGAAGGCGGGCTCGGTGTTGTCTTGCAAAATTCATCCTCCCATCCACTCCACTACAGTCTATAGTCTACAGGTATGCCACTCTCATTCGCTGACTGATTACTCTTTCCAAAGCAGGCGAAAATGATGAAACATGTTTGTGGGTCTTGTCTTGGGGACAAAAATGCATGATTAACTTGTTAAAATTGGGTCTCTAGTCCCTTAGTATGATAGAATGTGAATGGGTTGGGGGTATTAGTGTCTACATGATCTTGGTTAAAGATTTTATTTTTTTCCGACTTAGGGCTTGTTAGCATCTTAGAATCTAGGATTAAAATCAAAATAATCCAAGCCCTAGGAATGATGAAATGATGTGTATACTTCTAGAGAACTTGTTTTAAGTATTGTGCTTAAATTTATGTATGTGCAAAGGGGGTGGCAACAAATCTGACTCTGACCGACAGTACGAGACCCTGTCTACGGACCGTCGGTCAATCGATGAACCGTCGAGTGGGTCCATCAATAGCCATACCCTAATTATGTTTAACTCTGGAACAACGGATGTGGTCTATGGTCCGTCGATTCATCGACACACTGTCCTGCACATCTGTTGTTTCTAACAGAACCATGTTTGCCATTTAGTGTATTTACACTCATACTAAACCCTTCTAGGGTTCATTATTTCATTTCATACATCTTAGGTTCACTTACTTTTGAACGTATGTTAGACTTATGTGTCTATACATACAAGCCATGAGGCTTCATTCGTAGTTCGTTAAGTGATTCTTACATTCCTAAGATTACGTAGTACAAGACTTATGTATCTTGTATTTATGCCAAGATCTTGAATTTGATCTAAGTGGGTGGCATTATTCTTGGACGTTTGTTCACGTATGACTTATGTATCAATACGGAAGTTTGGGCAAGGAAACCCAAGTCTTGAATCAATTGAATGTCATTTACATTTTTAATGGATTTCATTCTAATATTCATAACATTTTAACTCTAAGTCAAATCACAATATTTCCATTAAAGGCTTACTTTTCTAATTAAAATCTCTCTTGCATTGGCCGATGGGTTGTGGGTTCAAGCCCCCACAACCCCATTTCGTTTTTCTTTTATTAGTTTCGGCCTATGGGAGACTTTGGGACCCGAGGTCGAGTCCCCTCAGCCACACTACAATTCTCCTTTATTTTCCTTTCCCTTCCATTCGCTTAAGGCTGAGAGGTTGTGGGTTCGAACCCCCACAACCTCTTTATTTATTCTCCTTTTTAAAAGTTGACTTATTTGAGTTGACTGTGAGGTTGTGGGGTCGAATCCCCACAGCCTCATTTTATTTTTATATTATCTCCCTCATCCGCATAGAGGTCGTGGGTCCGAATCCCACGCCTCTCAAAACTTTTCCTTTATTTTTCCTTTCCTTGGTTTCTAACCGAGAGGGTGTGGGTTCGAATCCCACCCCTCTCATTTCTTAATTTCTTTTTCTTCACACATATTTCCCAGCCAAGGCAGGTTCTAATCCCCCTCACCACACGAATTTTCTTCTTCTTTAATTAAACTTTTCTTTCGATTTTAAAGGGGTGAGGTCTCGGGTTCGACCCTCAATGACCTCACCTAATCTTCCTTATTTTTCTTGGTATTCTAACCATCTTAATTTGGCAGCATATATCAACAAAAATGCTGGAAATTCAAAGTAATTTCTTTACTCATTTTTATCTCCTTTTGTTAGTAAATTCGTAGGACAATACATAGATCGTTTGGTACGTTCTTTACTACAATTTATCACAAATTCTTAACCAAAAGGTTTACTCCTCAATTCAGCCACACTTCATGTCACATGAAAATTACATTTTACTTCAATTTGTGTACATAAAACAACAAACAAAACATTAACAAAATTAAGCCTCTAGGCCGAGACTCAACATGCCATACATTTTTCTTTTCTTAATTCGAACCCACATACATAGTTGTCTTTTCATGAATTAACATACATCCAATACATTACATTCGACATAAACATCACATAATCCTAAGTCTATCAGCATTCATACCAACCTACATTCGTTGGGAGCTAATGACAGGGAGCATGAAATAGGGGAATCAACCTTAGTTTTTGAGCCGAATATACTGAAACCTAGGGGTCTCTTGGAAAAGGGACCAAGAGTAAGAAGGCCCATACCTTTGTTTCCTTGTTAAATGTTCATAATGCTGCCCAAGAACTCCTCCAGAAATCAGTCCACACACCCAAAGTCACACCTCACCCGACTAGCGTAGTAGTTCTGCTTAACGTTACCGGATTGTTTTCTCTTTGAGTTTCTATCTTTCAAGTTCTTGATGCACTTTTGCCTTTACTTTAATTTGATTTTGCTGATTGTTTTCTCACGTTTTCAGCCAAGAAAAAGAGCGTGAAAGAGAGAAAGAAATCGTGCAAAGAGAGTGGGGAAAAGGGAGATAGAATTCTAGTAGAAGTAGGACTTTGTGGGTTTGAATTAGTCAACTCAATAATTAATAAAAATTAACAAAAATCTGATTTCTTTTTCCTAAATCAGCTAATATTAATTATTTATTAAAAACTAAGTTAACACATTAAAATAAAAGCAAGTTTAATGTTGCTTCTAGTGGGGTTCGAACCCGGGTGACCCCATTCTGCGAAAATGGGTCCCTTCGGGTTGCCCCACCCGAATTTATTTAATTTTTTTTTAACTTAATTAATGAAATAATTAATTACTCAGGGTAATTACAATATTATCCTTGGCCTGGAAAAGACCATTTTACCCTTGGACCCTCAAAACTTAAAATTTCTTCTTTTGAGTCCAGTAAAAACTCTTTCGATTAAATCTTCGTTTTCGTGAGCCTCACATAATTGGTTCCAACTTTTCCAAGCTCAATTAACTCCCCAAGTTAGTTGTCTTGGTTGTAGAAAGGGTTCCGAGGTCTGGTTCTACGCGCATCAATCCGTGTGAACCCTGGTCTAATCATAGGCATTCTTGACACACTAAGCATTTCTTATCTTATCCATTTTCAGGGTTGTTACATTATCCCCCCCTTAGGAACATTCGTCCCCGAATGACACTACTAACTATCTAGCATAATGCCAGTCAGATCATAACATAGTTAGTATACACAATCAAGCAATAGCAACAAAGAATGGAGAGATAAGGAACCTTAGACTTAAGAGTAGAAAGTCTAACCTCAAGGGCTGAATAGATGAGGGTAGCGGGATCTCATGTCGGCCTCGGCCTCCCACGTAGCACCCTCAACAAGATGATTCCTCCACAATACCTTCACTGTGGCAATCTCCTTGTATACTCTATCAGCTCTTACATTTCCTCCCGTTCGGACAATCCTTCATAATGTGACCCGATTTGCCATAACTATAACATCATTAGGGTCCATCATACATTATCCTCCATGCATTATTCCACACTTCCTATTAGGTGGCCTCTCCTGGGCTGTAAAGTCTTACGAACTGCAAGGAGTAATCCCTGACTGATATCGAGCCCTGCTTAAGGTTAATGAATTCCTCAACCTTAGTCTCCTTCATTTATCTGGGAAAGAACTGCTCTAGAGTAGCCATCTTGAAAAGATTCCAAGTAATAAGACCTCCTCCTAAGGCCTTGCTATCCTGTCACACCTTATACCAGGATTGAGCTACATCCTTTAGCTAGTAGGATGTCAACTCATTATTCTCGGAATTTAACCTAGTGCTCTGATACCAACTTTGTCACGACTGGAATCTAGACCCCAGACGAGACCGGCATCGTTGACCTCTCAGAGGTCGCATACAAGCCTACTTACGTCATTCTTACTTTACATAGGTTAATTTTAGCGGAAAATTTGAAACTTTTTGTTTCTAAACATTACTTACTAAACATTTCTAATACATTCGTAATTCGTTCAACATCAACCATCTAGTCATTAAGAGATAATCAAATGAAAGAAATAGTTCAATAACATAATTGTATAATTGCCAAAATGGCACCCATACATAGTCCGAATAAAATAAGAAAGAAACGCTAGTGGAACATGCTCCACTAGCTCAACTCCTAAACTAAGCTAGAACATAAACAGTAGCATCCTCGAAAGCATGAGGACCTACCAAAAACCGGATGAATGTTGGACGTCCGGATAACTGCAGCGATGATTCTGTAGCTCTACCGTCCACCTGTGCCTGCACCTAAAATAGTAGAGTTTGTATAGGGTTAGTACACACTTGTACTAAGTATGGGTATATGCAAGCACACACCAAGGACATGCATGAGAAAGAACAGCTCTTTCCTAACAACATGATTTTTGGAAGTCAAGTCAGTGGACTTGCCAAATTGAGATTAGGAAAGTTTCCAAATTTGGATTAGCAAAGTAAGTGAGCTTTCCAAATTTGGATTAGGAAAGTGATATCATGAGAATAACATACATCATCATACTTTTCCCATTTGCACACAGCACATAACATTTACACATAGCACATATCATATAGCATACAGTACATTTTACATGTAGCACATAAGTTCTTTCATATTATTTACTCAAATACCATGAGACCTTGGAATCATAGACTTGACATTAAGACATCCAGAAATGAGGGTTCAACAAATGGGACCTCAACTAGGGAGTCTTCATTAGCAAACACAGAGTCTGCTTTATTCATTCACACGTACTTCATTTCATTTCGTTCATAGTACAGTGTAACCACCGGTTATACCTAGGATGTAGTTTAAGACTTTCATTAGGTTCGTTGTGCAACGACCAAGAATGACCTAATGTCATTACTTGAATCTAACTCAGATTTGATTATCCTATCCTAACACCTTTGGTATCATTCATTTCATTATGTGCATCATTTGAGGCTGGCCTCATTCATTCATTGGGAACTTTAACTTTAACCGACATAGATAATGTGAGCATCATGAAATCCAGTGTCTCCCCCACACCGAAAAGAGGTGGAATCACCGGCCAAAGTGATCCAATAACATGCTAGCATACATGGGAATTTAACCCCGCCAGATCCCTATATTGGCAGTATAGGTTCAAAGACTAGGAGATATAAGGAGACCCATACCCGGCATGCCGGACAGTCTCATCTCATGAGAGTTACGTGAACCTCCGCCCTTCCCGAAAGAAGGCATCACCGCTCATAGCTAGTCTATCGGTGCTCAGTATAAAGTTCCATTACATTCATCTCATACGTCATGGAAGCTGGCTTCTAGTATGAGGACATCATAGCTCATTAGATGATTTCTCATCTCATCATTCGTATTGAGTGTGTTAAGCTCAATACTCTCATTAGAGTGTTCATAGAGACTGGTCTCTTCATTATCTTACACTCTCATAGGTGAGTACGTATTGGTAACATTTACTTAGGCTCATTTTAGATTGCTCTCATCATTTACATTAGCCTCTTATCATGTTGTCACCACATTCATCATCATTAGCATCTTTGTTTTTCATAGTTATTCACCTCTTATTACATGAATGTTCATTTAATCATATGCCAATGCACTTGGCCATTTGGTGTGTTTCACACCCTTACTTAACCCTTCTAGGGTTTCATTATTTCATTGTTCATTTCATCATTTCATTGTTCATCTCTGTAAGACCTTGAAAATAGCTTAAGTACTCTAGAGTCTAACATGTTGGTCTTGGTGTTCTAAGGTCCTAAATATGTTTAATATGTGGTTTATAGGCAGTAGCTAAAGTATTAGGGGTGTTGGAAGTGAAACGTCAAGGGATGACTAAGACGTTTGACGACTAAGTCTCCTAAATGTCTAAAATGTGGTTCTATGTGTTTATGTGTGTTTCTTGGTGTTTTAAGGTTCTAAATAGAGTTATTATGGCATGTATATGCAGTGGTTAAATTTTCGTGAAGTTTGGAGTTCAAACGATCAAGAACGTCCAAGGCATTCGAAAGATGTGACTTGAGTCGACCTTGTACGTCTAGGCGAGTTTCGTCGAGTTCTATGTGTTCGTTTTGGTTGAAATTCATGTGAGAGGTGTTAAACTCATATATAATTATGTTTAGGTTGGAAAAGTCCTGGAAATTATCCCCAAGGACCATCAAAGGGTCCTTGAGGAAAGGACCCAAAATCTGTTGACAGACTGTCCCAGACAGCCTTTCCGACGGAGCTTGCGACGGATTGTCATGGCTGTGACGCCCCGTCACAAGGGTTACGTCGTGGGGGACTTGTTCAAGGGTGTAGGGGGAACCCTTGGCAAGCCATAGGATCTGTATATGGAGGTCCATGACGGACCGTTTCACCCGTGACGGTACATCACAGTCAGGTCGTCACAAGCAATTCTCCTGCGCAGATTTTTCTGCCAAGTTAGGGGTGAACTTGTAAATTCACCCCATGACTAAATAAGGGTGTGGACGGTTTATTAAGGTATATTTGGGTATTTTAAAGGAGTATATAAGTGTTTAACACTTAGAATAATTCATTCTTCTAAAATCAAAACCCCAAAGTCCCTTAGAAAACCCAAAGAGTCCATTGAAGTCCAACTTGAAGGATCAACTTGGTGTGGCGTTTTGAAGGAGAATTCTTCATCAAACTGAAGTATTATCATCCTTAAGGTATGGCTTTTGATCCTTGAAACTCGTTTCATCAAGGAGCCAAACTTTCAAAGATGTTTTCAAAGCTTTCTAAAGAGATTTGTCCTATTTCGGAATTTCTACCATGGGTTCTTGCATAAATGATTTCTAAACATTGAATTATAATCTAATTGATATTGTATTGATGATTTCAACATAAATTACCTATGAACCCATGTGAATTGATGAACCCTTGTTTTGACTACTTATTGGGTTACTTGATATTAAGCTTATGTTGATGAATTGTTGTGTAGTTTCTTATGGGCTTTCTAATGATATAAGAATTGTGTTCAATTGATATGTAATTGATATTATATTGTTTAACCTAGATTGAATTGATGTAGATTCATTGAGTTTTATGGTTATTGCTTTGAATTATTGTTCATGGCCATGGGTAAGGGCCTTGTGATGTTAAATTGGTTGATTTGGCATTGAATTGAGGTGTGGATATGGGAATGAAGGTATGCTGCCCCATTTTCTTTAATTTGATATTAATTATACTTTTATTCTATTGTGATTGGTATGGTCCACTTATGGTGGCGGTGTTATGTGTTTAGTTTGCAATTGATGTGGCCTTGTCGGCGTTACTTTATGCAATATGATGATCATGGCCTTGTCGGCATTACTTGAAGTATACGATGATTATGTAATATATGATAATGTATATCTATACGTGAAAGTATATGTGTTCTTATATGAAGTTATGTTAGGTTATAATATGTTATTCCTAAATACTTCTAGAATAACTTATATTGTTTGTTAAAGTGAAATATGTGGTGTCTTGTTTAGGTAGACTTATGTCCCTTTCTTGATGCTTTTATGAATATTATTATGTGATGATTTGACTTAGTATGTTAAGAGTCTTGAATAATAATATAGGTGAGACCTTAATGATAAGAAGGTCAATGTTATGTGGAACCTTGTTCTTAGTGGGGAGTTTATGAATTCTGAAGTAGTTAGCCGTAATGGTAACCTTCATATGACGAGTGATGGACTTAGAGATGGTTGGCTGGAACAGCATCATATCATACCTTAGGAAAGTCGCGATGAGCTTCTTGTCGCTAAAGTGAGATATGCCCTAGTGGAACTTGCTTTGGTAGGGTGAATGTAAAGGAGGTCGTGAACTAGATAAGGACCTATTTATGTGAACCTTAATGTGAACTAATCTATGAGAACAAAGGCTAGCACCGAGTGAGTATGGTAAGGGAAGTAATTCTAGTGAAGCACGAGACTAGATTGCAAAGAAACCCTTCATATTCCTTAACCATGTGCCTACATGGGATGTGTCCAAGTTCTACCATTGGCAAGTAGAACAACCTCATCGAAGTAGGATAGAACTTCGGATTCCATGTCTTGCTACCATGGTCTATGTCGGTTATTGCCTATTCTCATCATGTGGAATACCTTTTAGCATTAGATAAGTTTATGAGGTTTAGGTGGTGGTATGGGACGCTATCTAGACATTGCACAATAGACTTTGAAGGTGTTATGTGGAGTTCCTAGGTCTTGTCCAAAGACCATTATGTGATCCATTATGTGAGTGTCTTATGTGATGATTTATGTGAGTCTCTTATATGATGTATGAGTCTTAATGAGAATTAATGAACTATGTTAGTAACTATGTAAATGGTTGAGTACCTAATCTAAGTGACTTAAGCATTCCTTAGCTAAAGTATGAGGAGGACATGAAAGGATGGTCTCTTCATGTCTTATCTTTGGAAGTCTTGAGGATGACTCTAGTTAGGGAAGTTGGTTAATCTTGTTGACATGATCAAACCTTAGGAAGTCTTAAGTACTATTTAGGTAATCTTGGAGAGGTCATTGTACTATGGACAT
>CM040621.1:42930987-43287191 GCA_022817965.1 Solanum lycopersicoides
TTGATACTTATTGGGTTACTTGATATTAAGCTTATGTTGATGAATGTTGTGTAGTTTCTTATGGGCTTTCTAATGATATAAGAATTGTGTTCAATTGATATGTAATTGATATTATATTGTTAAACCTAGATTGAATTGATGTAGATTCATTGAGTTTTATGGTTATTGCTTTGAATTATTGTTCATGGCCATGGTAAGGGCCTTGTGATGTTAAATTGGTTGATTTGGCATTGAATTGAGGTGTGGATATGGGATGAAGGTATGCTGCCCCGTTTTCTTTAATTTGATATTAATTATACTTTGATTCTATTGTGATTGGTATGGTACAATTATGGTGGCGGTGTTATGTGTTTAGTTTGCAATTGATATGGCCTTGTCGGCGTTACTTTATGCAATATGATGATCATGGCCTTGTCGGCATTACTTGAAGTATACGATGATTATGTGATATATGATAATGTATATCTATATGTGAAAGTATATGTGTTCTTATATGAAGTATGTTAGGTTATAAGATGTTATTCCTAAATACTTCTAGAATGACTTGTATTGTATGTTAAAGTGAAATATGTGGTGTCTTGTTTAGGTAGACTTATGTCCCTTGCTTGATGCTTTTATGAATATTATTATGTGATGATTTGACTTAGTATGTTAAGAGTCTTGAATAATATAGTGAGACCTTAATGATAAGAAGGTCAATGTTATGTGGAACCTTGTTACTTAGTGGCGAGGTTATGAATTGTGAAGTAGTTAGCCGTAATGGTATCCTTCATATGATGAGTGATGGACTTAGGGATGGTTGGCTGGAACGGCATCATATCATACCTTAGGAAAGTCGCGATGAGCTTCTTGTCGCTAAAGTGAGATATGCCCTAGTGGAACTTGCTTTGGTAGGGTGAATGTAAAGGAGGTCGTGAACTAGATAAGGACCTATTTATGTGAACCTTAATGTGAACTAATCTATGAGAACAAAGGCTAGCACCGAGTGAGTATGGTAAGGGAAAATTCTAGTGAAGCACGAGACTAGATTGCAAGAAACCTTCATATTCCTTAACCATGTGCCTACATGGGATGTGTCCAAGTTCTACCATTGGCAAGTAGAACAACCTCATCGAAGTAGGATAGAACTTCGGATTCCATGTCTTGCTACCATGGTCTATGTCGGTTATTGCCTATTCTCATCATGTGGAATACCTTTTAGCATTAGATAAGTTTATGAGGTTTAGGTGGTGGTATGGGACGCTATCTAGACATTGCACAATAGACTTTGAAGGTGTTATGTGGAGTTCCTAGGTCTTGTCCAAAGACCATTATGTGATCCATTATGTGAGTGTCTTATGTGATGATTTATGTGAGTGTCTTATATGATGTATGAGTCTTAATGAACTAATGAACTATGTTAGTAACTATGTAAATGGTTGAGTACCTAATCTAAGTGACTTAAGCATTCCTTAGCTAAAGTATGAGGAGGACATGAAAGGATGGTCTCTTCATGTCTTATCTTTGGAAGTCTTGAGGATGACTCTAGTTAGGGAAGTTGGTTAATCTTGTTGACATGATCTAAACCTTAGGAAGTCTTAAGGACTATTTAGGTAATCTTGGAGAGGTCATTGTACTATGGATATCTTCTTGATTTACTTAAGTAGGTCTTTTGATAGGCTTTGGAAGGAGAATGTCTTCTAATCTAAGTGTTGGTGTGTTTAGTGAGAATGATTCTATTTAAGGTAGTCTATAGGATCTCTTGTGTGTGTGTGAAAGGGATTGTATGGGCGGTCGCTCCACACTTACTCAAGTGACTTGGAATGACCTTTGGTAGAGAATCTTACATAGATGTTTATGTTGTTTTCTAAGTGTGTATGTGACTCATCGTAGGTAATCTTAAGGGTCGTTTAGGCACATCTAGAGAGGGTGTATGGGCGGTCTCTCTTTGTGTGACTTAAGTGAATCTTAGGATGACTTTAAGTGAGGGAATTACATGCTAGGAAGACTTAGGGAGAAGGTGAAGTGATTCACTGTAACAGTGAATTAATTCACTGTACAGTGAATGTAGCTCACTGTAAAGTGAGTCTTTAAGATGCTATCTTTGTTAATGTTATCTTATGTGTTTCTTAATTTAAATGATGTTCTTATGTTTAAACTATGATTTCTAAATGAAAAGATGCATATTTCCAATAAAGTCCGTTTTCATGATTTTTATGCATATAGCCATACTTAGTACATGTGGTTGTACTAATTCCATGCTTTTTTCTATCTATAGTCCTTGGTAGGTAAGGAGCTTGGAGAAGAAGACTTGGGCATTAGAAGAATCGTCCGAGTAGAAGAGTTCAAGTATGTCCTCATTGTTTCGAGGGCATATATGTCGTTTTATGTTTCTTTTATGGAATATTGTAATAAGACTATGTTAGTTCTATTTTTCGTATTAAAGTACTCTTGTGTCGTAAGTTGATGAGATTGAGACTTAGTATTTCTATATGAAAGAGTTTTAAAGACTATTTTATGTTTTAGTGAAAAGTTTTAATTCCGCACTACTTTTCATTATGTATATGCGATGAATGATATGAATGAGGCTTGTCTTAGAACTCTGAGAGTTCGACGACGCCGGTCGCAATCCAAGATTGCACCCTATCTTCTAGGGTATGGTCTAGGGTTGTGACAAAGTTGGTATCAGAGCATAGGTTGGTGAAAGTAGTATTAGGTATCAAAAAGTCTCATCAAGTCACGTCTAGTAGAGTCTTGACCATCGGTGTGAGTCGCGACACATCTATGGGCGAGAGGCTATAGGACGATAGAGTTTCCCTTCTTTTCTACTCCTATATCGTGCGGTAGAGTAAATGTTATGATTATCCTTCTTATTAGTTTCCTTGTGTTTACTAGGAGGATGGCCGCTAAAAGGATGGAAGAGGATAGGGTGAATGAGGAAGTTCTTCCTCAAGTTGAGGAAGTTGAGCAAGGTGCTCAAGGTGTCCAAGATGGGCAAGGTGATGATGTGCCTCCCCAAGGTGATCATGTTCCTAATGTGGATGGAGGTAATGAGGTACCACAGTTGTCTAATAGGGTGATTGGAGAAGCTTTGAGGGCTTTGGCTCAAGCCGTAACTACTCAAATCAATTTGAGTATGGTGCCTAGGGTGATGGAGAGCACTATGACTTCTAGGTTGAGAGATTTTGTGAGGATGAATCCTCCTATTTTTCTTGGCTCTAAGGTGAATGAGGATCCCCAAGAATTTCTTGATTGTGTGTACAAAGTGTTGAGTGCTATGGGGGTTACATCTAGGGAGAAGGCGGAGTTGGCTTCTTATCAATTGAGAGATGTGTCCCAAATCTGGTATACTCAATGGAAGGACAATAGGCCGGAAGATTCATGTCCTATTGAGTGGGAAGAGTTTAAGGGAGCTTTTCTTGGCAAGTACTTTCCCCGAGAGAGAAGAGAAGTCAAGGTGGAGGAGTTTATTAATCTCAAGCAAGGAAATATGAGTGTTGAGGAGTACTCTTTGAAATTCTCGACATTGTCTAGGTATGCTCCTTCTCTTGTGTCCAATCCAAGAGATGAAATGAGTCGCTTTTGTACCGGAGTAGCCGATTTGGTGAAGGAAGAATGTCGTACCACTATGCTTCATGATAACATGACCTTATCTAGACTCATGGTGTATGCACAATCTATTGAGGAGTCTAAACTTAGAAGGATGGCTAGAAGTTTGAAAAGGGGTGTTGCTAGTGATCAAGAGCAACCTAGGTTCAAAAAGAGGGTTCAATCTCAAGATGGACCTAGAGTTCCTAAGAAGAAGTTTGAGAAAGGAGGTGGTTCTAAGTATAGCAAGCCTACTTGTGCAAATTGTGGCAAAGGTCACTATGGTGAGTGCTTATTGGGTACCGGAAATTGTTTTGGTTGTGGTAAGGGAGGACATAAGGCTAGAGATTGTCCAAACATTGCTTCTAGGAAGGAGGCCAAGAGAGTTGAGCCTAGTGTTCCAAAGGATGATGCTCCAACTAAGAGGCGTTTCTATGCACTTCGAACTAGAATTGAGAAGTCGGGTGATGGTGATAATGATGTTGGTAAGTTCTTGATTCTCCTTTGAATATATGAGTTCCTTCTAAGTGGGGGAGTATGGTTTGTAGATGGGATAGAAGTTCTTAAATTGTTGCATGTGCATGATGTTTAGGAGTTTTGTTGAAATTGAATTTCATTTACTTCTTGCATTGTGTGTTTTATGAAGCTTTGAGCATGTAGTATGATGTGTTTACATGATGTTATCTTGCATTCTAGCATGTATATATATAAAGAATTGCCTAAAGATTGCATTTTGGAAAAGTTGCTAAAATCACTGTTTCTTTAATGAACTGTTCACTGTGTAATTTTGGTAAAAATGACTATTTGATTCTTTGGTCAAAAATTCTTGTTATGTGGTTAGAACTGATGTATATGAGTATGATGTTGAATATAAAATGTGTTTTTGCTATTTGGATTGAAGCATGTGAGTTTTGTAGCATAACGAGTTATAGAATTGTCTTCTAGTTTCTTGTTGTGTTGTGAATCTCTTGATTATGTGAAATTGATGATTTCTTCTTAAATATGTGTTGTATGGCTTGGTTATGTTCTGCTAGTTGAATCTCTAATCTTGAAGGGTTCGGAGAGTGGCAAGTGTCATTCGAGGA
Source organism: Solanum lycopersicoides (assembly GCA_022817965.1). Classification (NCBI taxonomy): domain Eukaryota; kingdom Viridiplantae; phylum Streptophyta; class Magnoliopsida; order Solanales; family Solanaceae; genus Solanum; species Solanum lycopersicoides. Next base: position 42,935,640 of record CM040621.1, read on the forward strand.
CGAATGTTGTCCAAGTGGGGGAGATTGTAAGACCTTGAAAATAGCTTAAGTACTCTAGAGTCTAACATGTTGGTCTTAGTGTTCTAAGGTCCTAAATATGTTTAATATGTGGTTTATAGGCAGTAGCTAAAGTATTAGGGGTGTTGGAAGTCAAACGTCAAGGGATGACTAAGACGTTTGACGACTAAGTCTCCTAAATGTCTAAAATGTGGTTCTATGTGTTTATGTGTGTTTATTGGTGTTTTAAGGTTCTAAATAGAGTTATTATAGCATGTATAGGCAGTGGTTAAAGTTTCGTGAAGTTTGGAGTTCAAACGATCAAGAACGTCCAAGGCATTCGAAAGATGTGCCTTGAGTCGACCTTGTACGTCTAGGCGAGTTTCGTCGAGTTCTATGTGTTCGTTTTGGTTGAAATTCATGTGAGAGATGTTAAACTCATATATGATCATGTTTAGGTTGGAAAAGTCCTGGAAATTATCCCCAAGGACCATCAAAGGGTCCTTGAGGAAAGGACCCAAAATCTGTTGGCAGACTGTCCCAGACAGCCTTTGCGACGGAGCTTGCGACGGATTGTCATGGCTGTGACGCCCGTCACAAGGATTCCGTCGTGGGGGACTTGTTCAAGGGTGTAGGGGGAACCCTTGGCAAGCCATAGGAGCTGGATATGTAGGTCCATGACGGACCGTTTCACCCGTGACGGTCCGTCACAGTCAGGTCGTCACAAGCAATTCTCCTGCGCAGATTTTTCTGCCAAGTTAGGGGTGAACTTGTAAATTCACCCCATGACTAAATAAGGTGTGGACGGTTTATTAAGGTATATTTGGGTATTTTAAAGGAGTATATAAGTGTTTAACACTTAGAATAATTCATTCTTCTAAAATCAAAACCCCAAAGTCCCTTTGAAAACCCAAAGACTCCATTGAAGTCCAACCTGAAGGATCAACTTGGTGTGGCGTTTTGAAGGAGAATTCTTCATCAAAGTGAAGGATTATCATCCTTAAGGTATGACTTTTGATCCTTGAAACTCGTTTCATCAAGGAGCCAACTTTCAAAGATGTTTTCAAAGCTTTCTAAAGAGATTTGTCCTATTTCGGAATTTCTACCATGGGTTCTTGCATAAATGATTTCTAAACATTGAATTATGATCTAATTGATATTGTATTGATGATTTCAACATAAATTACCTATGAACCCATGTGAATTGATGAACCCTAGTTTTGACTACTTATTGGGTTACTTGATATTAAACTTATGTTGATGAATTGTTGTGTAGTTTCTTATGGGCTTTCTAATGATATAAGAATTGTGTTCAATTGATATGTAATTGATATTATATTGTCAAACCTAGATTGAATTGATATAGATTCATTGAGTTTTATGGTTATTGCTTTGAATTATTGTTCATGGCCATGGGTAAGGGCCTTGTGATGTTAAATTGGTTGATTTGGCATTGAATTGAGGTGTGGATATGGGAATGAAGGTATGCTGCCCCGTTTTCTTTAATTTGATATTAATTATACTTTGATTCTATTGTGATTGGTATGGTCCACTTACGGTGGCGGTGTTATGTGTTTAGTTTGCAATTGATATGGCCTTGTCGGCGTTACTTTATGCAATATGATGATCATGGCCTTGTCGGCATTACTTGAAGTATACGATGATTATGTAATATATGATAATGTATATCTATACGTGAAAGTATATGTGTTCTTATATGAAGTTATGTTAGGTTATAATATGTTATTCCTAAATACTTCTAGAATAACTTATATTGTATGTTAAAGTGAAATATGTGGTGTCTTGTTTAGGTAGACTTATGTCCCTTTCTTGATGCTTTTATGAATATTATTATGTGATGATTTGACTTAGTATGTTAAGAGTCTTGAATAATAATATAGGTGAGACCTTAATGATAAGAAGGTCAATGTTATGTGGAACCTTGTTCTTAGTGGCGAGGTTATGAATTCTGAAGTAGTTAGCCGTAATGGTAACCTTCATATGACGAGTGATGGACTTAGGGATGGTTGGCTGGAACGGCATCATATCATACCTTAGGAAAGTCGCGATGAGCTTCTTGTCGCTAAAGTGAGATATGCCCTAGTGGAACTTGCTTTGGTAGGGTGAATGTAAAGGAGGTCGTGAACTAGATAAGGACCTATTTATGTGAACCTTAATGTGAACTAATCTATGAGAACAAAGGCTAGCACCGAGTGAGTATGGTAAGGGAAGTAATTCTAGTGAAGCACGAGACTAGATTGCAAAGAAACCCTTCATATTCCTTAACCATGTGCCTACATGGGATGTATCCAAGTTCTACCATTGGCAAGTAGAACAACCTCATCGAAGTAGGATAGAACTTCGGATTCCATGTCTTGCTACCATGGTCTATGTCGGTTATTGCCTATTCTAATCATGTGGAATACCTTTTAGCATTAGATAAGTTTATGAGGTTTAGGTGGTGGTATGGGACGCTATCTAGACATTGCACAATAGACTTTGAAGGTGTTATGTGGAGTTCCTAGGTCTTGTCCAAAGACCATTATGTGATCCATTATGTGAGTGTCTTATGTGATGATTTATGTGAGTGTCTTATATGATGTATGAGTCTTAATGAGAATTAATGAACTATGTTAGTAACTATGTAAATGGTTGAGTACCTAATCTAAGTGACTTAAGCATTCCTTAGCTAAAGTATGAGGAGGACATGAAAGGATGGTCTCTTCATGTCTTATCTTTGGAAGTCTTGAGGATGACTCTAGTTAGGGAAGTTGGTTAATCTTGTTGACATGATCTAAACCTTAGGAAGTCTTAAGTACTATTTAGGTAATCTTGGAGAGGTCATTGTACTATGGACATATCTTCTTGATTTCTTAGGTAGGTCTTTTGATAGGCTTTGGAAGGAGAATGTCTTCTAATCTAAGTGTTGGTGTGTTTAGTGAGAATGATTCTATTTAAGGTAGTCTATAGGATCTCTTGTGTGTGTGTGAAAGGGATTGTATGGGCGGTCGCTCCACACTTACTCAAGTGAACCTTGGAATTGACCTTTGGTAGAGGAATCTTACATAGATGTTTATGGTTTGTTTCTAAGTGTGTATGTGACTCATCGTAGGTAATCTTAAGGGTCGTTTAGGCACATCTAGAGAGGGTGTATGGGCGTTCTCTCTTTGTGTGACTTAAGTGAATCTTAGGATGACTTTAAGTGAGGGAATTACATGCTAGGAAGACTTAGGGAGAAGGGTGAAGTGATTCACTGTAACAGTGAATTAATTCACTGTACAGTGAATGTAGCTCATTGTAAAGTGAGTCTTTAAGATGCTATCTTTGATTAATTGTTATCTTATGTGTTTCTTAATTGATTAATGATGTTCTTATGTTTAAACTATGATTTCTAAATGAAAAGATGCATATTTCCAATAAAGTCCGTTTTCATGATTTTTATGCATATAGCCATACTTAGTACATGTGGTTGTACTAATTCCATGCTTTATTTTCTATCTATAGTCCTTGGTAGGTAAGGGAGCTTGGAGAAGAATACTTGGGCATTAGAAGAATCGTCCGAGTAGAAGAGTTCAAGTATGTCCTCATTGTTTCGAGGGCATATATGTCGTTTTATGTTTCTTTTATGAAATATTGTAATAAGACTATGTTAGTTCTATTTTTTGTATTAAAGTACTCTTGTGTCGTAAGTTGACGAGATTGAGACTTAGTATTTCTATATGAAAGAGTTTTAAAGACTATTTTATGTTTTAGTGAAAAGTTTTAATTCCGCACTACTTTTCATTATGTATATGCGATGAATGATATGAATGAGGCTTGTCTTAGAACTCTGAGAGTTCGACGACGCCTGTCGCAATCCAAGATTGCACCCTATCTTCTAGGGTATGGTCTCGGGTTGTGACAATCTCATCATATGCCAATGCACTTGGTTATTTAGTGTATTTACACTCATACTAAACCCTTCTAGGGTTCATTATTTCATTTCATACATCTTAGGTTCACTTACTTTTGAACGTATGTTAGACATATATGTCTATACATACAAGCCATGAAGCTTCATTCGTAGTTCGTTAAGTGATTCTTACATTCCTAAGATTACGTAGTACAAGACTTATGTATCTTGTATTTATGCCAAGATCTTGAATTTGATCTAAGTGGGTGGCATTATTCTTGGACGTTTGTTCACGTATGACTTATGTATCAATACGGAAGTTTGGGCAAGGAAACCCAAGTCTTGAATCAATTGAATGTCATTTACATTTTTAATGGATTTCATTCTAATATTCATAACATTTTAACTCTAAGTCAAATCACAATATTTACATTAAAGGCTTACTTTTCTAATTAAAATCTCTCTTGCATTGGCCGATGGGTTGTGGGTTCAAGCCCCCAAAACCCCATTTCGTTTTTCTTTTATTAGTTTCGGCCTATGGGAGACTTTGGGACCCGAGGTCGAGTCCCCTCAGCCACACTACAATTCTCCTTTATTTTCCTTTCCTTCCATTCGCTTAAGGCTCAGAGGTTGTGGGTTAGAACCCCCACAACCTCTTTATTTATTCTCCTTTTTAAAAGTTGACTTATTTGAGTTGACTGTGAGGTTGTGGGGTCGAATCCCCACAGCCTCATTTTAATTTTATATTATCTCCCTCATCCGCATAGAGGTCGTGGGTTCGAATCCCACGCCTCTCAAAACTTTTCCTTTATTTTTCCTTTCCTTGGTTTCTAACCGAGAGGGTATGGGTTCGAATCCCACCCCTCTCATTTCTTAATTTCTTTTTCTTCACACATATTTCCCAGCCAAGGCATGTTCTAATCCCCCTCACCACACGAATTTTCTTCTTCTTTAATTATACTTTTCTTTCGATTTTAAAGGGGTGAGGTCTCGGGTTCGACCCTCAATGACCTCACCTAATCTTCCTTATTTTTCTTGGCATTCTAACCATCTTAATTTGGCAGCATATATCAACAAAAATGCTGGAAATTCAAAGTAATTTCTTTACTCATTTTTATCTCCTTTTGTTAGTAAATTCGTAGGACAATACATAGTTCGTTTGGTACGTTCTTTACTACAATTTTTCACAAATTCTTAACCAAAAGGTTTACTCCTCAATTCAGCCACACTTCATGTCACATGAACATCACATTTTACTTCAATTTGTGTACATAAAACAACAAACAAAACATTAACAAAATTAAGCCTCTAGGCCGAGACTCAACATGCCATACATTTTTCTTTTCTTAATTCGAACCCACATACATAGTTGTCTTTTCATGAATTAACATACATCCAATGCATTACATTCAACATAAACATCACATAATCCTAAGTCTACCAGCATTCATACCAACCTACATTCGTTGGGAGCTAATGACAGGGAGCATGAAATAGGGGAATCAACCTTAGTTTTTGAGCCGAATATACTGAGTCCTAGGGGTCTCTTGGGAAAGGGACCAAGAGTAAGAAGACCCATACCTTTGTTTCCTTGATAAATGTTCAAAATGCTGCCCAAGAACTCCTCCACAAATCAGTCAACACACCCAAAGTCACACCTCACCCGACTAGCGTAGTAGTTCTGCTTAACGTTACCGGATTGTTTTCTCTTTGAGTTTCTATCTTTCAAGTTCTTGATGAACTTTTGCCTTTACTTTATTTTGCTTTTGCTGATTGTTTTCTCACGTTTTCAGCCAAGAAAAAGAGAGTGAAAGAGAGAAAGAAATCGTGCAAAGAGAGTGGGGAAAAGGGAGATAGAATTCTAGTAGAAGTAGGACTTTGTGGGTTTGAATTAGTCAACTCAATAATTAATAAAAATTAACAAAAATCTGATTTCTTTTTCCTAAATCTGCTAATATTAATTATTTATTAAAAACTAAGTTAACACATTAAAATAAAAGCAAGTTTAATCTTGCTTCTAGTGGGGTTCGAACCCGGGTGACCCCATTCTGCGAAAATGGGTCCCTTCGGGTTGCCCCACCCGAATTTCTTTAATTTTTTTTAACTTAATTAATGAAATAATTAATTACTCAGGGTAATTACAATATTATCCTTGGCCTGGAAAACACCATTTTAACCTTGGACCCTCAAAACTTAAAATTTCTTCTTTTGAGTCCGGTAAAAACTCTTTCGATTAAATCTTCATTTTCGTGAGCCTCAGATGGTTGGTTCCAACCTTTCCAAGCTCAATTAACTCCCCAAGTTAGTTGGCTTGGTTGTAGCAAGGGTTCCGAGGTCTGGTTCTACGCGCATCAATCCGTGTGAACCCTGGTCTAATCATAGGCATTCTTGACACACTAAGCATTTCTTATCTTATCCATTTTCAGGGTTGTTACATTATCCCCCCCTTAGGAACATTCGTCCCCGAATGACACTACTAACTATCTAGCATAATGCCAGTCAGATCATAACATAGTTAGTATACACAATCAAGCAATAGCAACAAAGAATGGAGAGATAAGGAACCTTAGACTTAAGAGTAGAAAGTCTAACCTCAAGGGCTGAATAGATGAGGGTAGCGGGATCTCATGTCGGCCTCGGCCTCCCACGTAGCACCCTCAACAAGATGATTCCTCCACAATACCTTCACTGTGTCAATCTCCTTGTATACTCTATCAGCTCTTACATTTCCTCCCGTTCGGACAATCCTTCATAATGTGACCCGATTTGCCATAACTATAACATCATTAGGTTCCATCATACATTATCCTCCATGCATTATTCCACACATCCTATTAGGTGGCCTCTCCTGGGCTGTAAAGTCTTACGAACTTCAGGGAGTAATCACTGACTGATATCGAGCCCTGCTTAAGGTTGATGAATTCCTCAACCTTAGTCTCCTTCATTTATCTGGGAAAGAACTGCTCTAGAGTAGCCATCTTGAAAAGATTCCAAGTAATAAGACCTCCTCCTAAGGCCTTGCTATCCTGTCACACCTTATACCAGGATTGAGCTACATCCTTTAGCTGGTAGGATGTCAACTCATTATTCTCGAAATTTAACCTAGTGCTCTGATACCAACTTTGTCACGACTGGAATCTAGACCCCAGACGAGACCGGCGTCGTTGACCTCTCAGAGGTCGCAGACAAGCCTACTTACGTCATTCTTACTTTACATAGGTTAATTTTAGCGGAAAATTTGAAAATTTTTGTTTCTAAACATTACTTACTAAACATTTCTAATACATTCGTAATTCGTTCAACATCAACCATCTAGTCATTAAGAGATAATCAAATGAAAGAAATAGTTCAATAACATAATTGTATAATTGCCAAAATGGCACCCATACATAGTCCGAATAAAATAAGAAAGAAACGCTAGTGGAACATGCTCCACTAGCTCAACTCCTAAACTAAGCTAGAACATAAACAGTAGCATCCTCGAAAGCATGAGGACCTACCAAAAACCGGATGAATGATGGACGTCCGGATAACTGCAGCGATGATTCTGTAGCTCCACCGTCCACCTGTGCCTGCACCTAAAATAGTAGAGTTTGTATTGGGTTAGTACACACTTGTACTAAGTATGGGTATATTCAAGCACACACCAAGGACATGCATGAGAAAGAATAGCTCTTTCCTAACAACATGATTTTTGGAAGTCAAGTCAGTGGACTTGCCAAATTGAGATTAGGAAAGTTTCCAAATTTGGATTAGGAAAGTAAGTGAGCTTTCCAAATTTGGATTAGGAAAGTGATATCATGAGAATAACATACATCATCATACTTTTCACATTTGCACACAGCACATAACATTTACACATAGCACATATCATATAGCATACAGTACATTTTACATGTAGCACATAACTTCTTTCATATTACTTACTCATATACCATGAGACCTTGGAATCATGGACTTGACATTAAGACATCCCAGAAATGAGGGCTCAACATATGGGACCTCAACTAGGGAGTCTTCATTAGCAAACACAGAGTCTGCTTCATTCATTCATACGTACTTCATTTCATTTCGTTCATAGTCCAGTGTAACCACCGGTTATACCTAGAATGTAGTTTAAGACTCTCATTAGGTTCGTTGTGCAATGACCAAGAATGACCTAATGTCATTACTTGAATCTAACTCACCTTTTGATTATCCTATCCTAACACCTTTGGTATCATTCATTTCATTATGTGCATTATTTGAGGCTGGCCTCATTCATTCATTGGGAACTTTAACTTTAACCGACATAGATCATGTGAGCATCATGAAATCCAGTGTCTCCCCCACACCGAAAAGAGGTGGAATCACCGTCCAAAGTGATCCAATAACATGCTAGCGTACATGGGAATTTAACCCCGCCAGATCCCTATTTGGCAGTATAGGTTCAAAGACTAGGAGATATAAGGACACCCATACCCGGCATGCCGGACAGTCTCATCTAATGAGAGTTACGTGAATCTCCGCCCTTCCCGAAAGAAGGCATCACCGCTCATAGCTAGTCTATCGGTGCTCAGTATAAAGTTCCATTACATTCATCTCATACGTCATGGAAGCTGGCTTCTAGTATGAGGACATCATAGCTCATTAGATGATTTCTCATATCATCATTCGTATTGAGTGTGTTAAGCTCAATACTCTCATTAGAGTGTTCATAGAGACTGGTCTCTTCATTATTTTATACTCTCATAGGTGAGTACATATTGGTAACATTTACTTAGGCTCATTTGTGATTGCTCTCATCATTTACATTAGCCTCTTATCATGTTGTCACCACATTCATCATCATTAGCATCTTTGCTTTTCATAGTTATTCACCTCTTATTACGTGAATGTTCATTTCATCATATGCCAATGCACTTGGCCATTTGGTGTGTTTCACACCCTTACTTAACCCTTCTAGGGTTTCATTATTTCATTGTTCATTTCATCATATGCCAATGCACTTGGCCATTTGGTGTGTTTCACACCCTTACATAACCCTTCTAGGGTTTCATTATTTCATTGTTCATTTCATCATTTCATTGTTCATCTCATCATATGCCAATGCACTTGGCCATTTAGTGTATTTACACTCATACTAAACCCTTCTAGGGTTCATTATTTCATTTTATACATCTTAGGTTCACTTACTTTTGAACGTATGTTAGACTTATGTGTCTATACATACAAGCCATGAGGCTTCATTCGTAGTTCGTTAAGTGATTCTTACATTCCTAAGATTACGTAGTATAAGACTTATGTATCTTGTATTTATGCCAAGATCTTGAATTTGATCTAAGTGGGTGGCATTATTCTTGGACGTTTGTTCACGTATGACTTATGTATCAATACGGAAGTTTGGGCAAGGAAACCCAAGTCTTGAATCAATTGAATGTCATTTACATTTTTAATGGATTTAATTCTAATATTCATAACATTTTAACTCTAAGTCAAATCACAATATTTACATTAAAGGCTTACTTTTCTAATTAAAATCTCTCTTGCATTGGCCGATGGGTTGTGGGTTCAAGCCCCCACAACCCCATTTCGTTTTTCTTTTATTAGTTTCGGCCTATGGGAGACTTTGGGACCCGAGGTCGAGTCCCCTCAGCCACACTACAATTCTCCTTTATTTTCCTTTCCCTTCCATTCGCTTAAGGCTGAGAGGTTGTGGGTTCGAACCCCCACAACCTCTTTATTTATTCTCCTTTTTAAAAGTTGACTTATTTGAGTTGACTGTGAGGTTGTGGGGTCGAATCCCCACAGCCTCATTTTATTTTTATATTATCTCCCTCATCCGCATAGAGGTCGTGGGTTCGAATCCCACGCCTCTCAAAACTTTTCCTTTATTTTTCCTTTCCTTGGTTTCTAACCGAGAGGGTGTGGGTTCAAATCCCACCCCTCTCATTTCTTAATTTCTTTTTCTTCACACATATTTCCCAGCCAAGGCAGGTTCTAATCCCCCTCACCACACGAATTTTCTTCTTCTTTAATTAAACTTTTCTTTCGATTTTAAAGGGGTGAGGTCTGGGGTTCGACCCTCAATGACCTCACCTAATCTTCCTTATTTTTGTTGGCATTCTAACCATCTTAATTTGGCAGCATATATCAACAAAAATGCTGGAAATTCAAAGTAATTTCTTTACTCATTTTTATGTTCTTTTGTTAGTAAATTCGTAGGACAATACATAGTTCGTTTGGTACGTTCTTTACTACAATTTTTCACAAATTCTTAACCAAAAGGTTTACTCCTCAATTCAGCCACACTTCATGTCACATGAACATCACATTTTACTTCAATTTGTGTACATAAAACAACAAACAAAACATTAACAAAATTAAGCCTCTAGGCCGAGACTCAACATGCCATACATTTTTCTTTTCTTAATTCGAACCCACATACATAGTTGTCTTTTCATGAATTAACATACATCCAATACATTACATTCAACATAAACATCACATAATCCTAAGTCTACCAGCATTCATACCAACCTACATTCGTTGGGAGCTAATGACAGGGAGCATGAAATAGGGGAATCAACCTTAGTTTTTGAGCCGAATATACTGAGTCCTAGAGGTCTCTTGGGAAAAGGACCAAGAGTAAGAAGACCCATACCTTTGTTTCCTTGTTAAATGTTCAAAATGCTGCCCCCACAAATCAGTCCACACACCCAAAGTGACACCTCACCCGACTAGCGTAGTAGTTCTTCTTAACGTTACCGGATTATTTTCTCTTTGAGTTTCTATCTTTCAAGTTCTTGATGAACTTTTGCTTTTACTTTATTTTGCTTTTGCTGATTGTTTTCTCACGTTTTCAGCCAAGAAAAAGAGAGTGAAAGAGAGAAAGAAATCGTGCAAAGAGAGTAGGGAAAAGGGAGATAGAATTCTAGTAGAAGTAGGACTTTGTGGGTTTGAATTAGTCAAATCAATAATTAATAAAAATTAACAAAAATTTGATTTCTTTTTTCTAAATCAGCTAATATTAATTATTTATTAAAAACTAAGTTAACACATTAAAATAAAAGCAAGTTTAATATTGCTTCTAGTGGGGTTCGAACCCGGGTGACCCCATTTTGCGAAAATGGGTCCCTTCGGGTTGCCCCACCCGAATTTCTTTAATTTTTTTTTAACTTAATTAATGAAATAATTAATTACTCAGGGTAATTACAATATTATCCTTGGCCTGGAAAAGACCATTTTACCCTTGGACCCTCAAAACTTAAAATTTCTTCTTTTGAGTCCGGTAAAAACTCTTTCGATTAAATCTTCGTTTTCGTGAGCCTCACATGGTTGGTTCCAACCTTTCCAAGCTCAATTAACTCCCCAAGTTAGTTGGCTTGGTTGTAGCAAGGGTTCCGAGGTCTGGTTCTACGCGCATCAATCCGTGTGAACCCTGGTCTAATCATAGGCATTCTTTACACACTAAGCATTTCTTATCTTATCCATTTTCAGGGTTGTTACAACAATGAAAGAGGTAGGATGCTTAGCCGTAATGTCAAGGAGGGCAACAAGTCACTAAAATGTATCCATATGTACCGTACCTGACCCTGAGCCTATGTTACAAGCTAAGAAAGTCCTATCGTGATCCTTAGAGTCTAATATGATGAACTTAAGCAGTGAAAATAAGGGCAAGCCTATGGCAACAAGTAACAACTAGGTGTGAAGTCGTTTTGAGCATGAGTGTTGACTAATGATCCTTATACCCAAATTTGAAATCACTGAGCGGAAAAGGAGCATATCTTTTGAAGTGAGAACACTAGTTGAAATATTGGAAAGTTGGTGCTTTTGTGAGAGATAAAAGAATAAGAGGTGTCGGCGTGGTGAGTCTGTGTTATGGTCTGATCCACATGAATGAGCCTAGTAAGCCTAAGAGTGAAATCATGCATCAAAGTAATGGAAATAGTTGGGATTGATAGTCATATGATTGCAAAAGCTTAAAAGAATATACGTTTGTACAAAGGTGTTGTGGTGAGTCATAGTGCGTCGCTTGAGGACAAACAACGAATTTAAGTTGAGGGTGTTGATGTACCGTAGTTTCACGGTACTTTCAATTCTTTTTCCATAAGTTTAGTGTGTCTATAAGGCCTTTTTGTAGTAGTTTTAACATATTTTAAACTATGTTTGTAGGAAAACAGTCCAAAACAGAAATGCAAAAGACTGTGTTGAAATCAGTGCAGAAGTGATGACCTACGGAGCCATCGATGGTCCGTAGCTGGTGATCGTAGACTCGAGGTTCACACATTTGGAAGAAACTCGGGGAAATATGACCAAGTGTGGGGATACGAAATGATCGATGGTTTGTCGACTGATCGACGGACCGCCTTGGCAAATCGTCGTTTCTAACAAAAAGTAGTCCCAGTACCCGACTTGAAGAAATCACTAAGTATGGAAGAACGGTGGTCCGTCGATTGTAACAGATAGGATGCAAAAGTGAAGGATGAAGAAAAAGTGAAGTGTGGACCGACGGAGGCTGTCGATGGTCTGTCGTTCCATCGACGGACCGTCAGTTGGGTCATTGACTGAAGACGCGTTTTGGACAGATTTTTCCTTATTTAAAACTACTTTTAATTTAGGACTTTATTATTATAAATAGGGTTACATTGACTGAAGACGCATTTTGGATAAATTTTTCCTTATTTAAAACTCCTTTTAATTTAGGACTTTATTATTATAAATAGGGTTAAAACCTCATTTTTGGGGTTGGACTTTTTATTATTTTTCATACTCTTGTTATTTGAAGTTGAAATTTGGATTTTGGGAATTACTTCAAGTTTTTGGAATCGATTATTACAAAATTTTCGTTAATTCAAGTGATTTTTTTGGATTTTCTTCAAACTTATCAAAGTAAGTACATGAATTCTTATTAAACAATTATGAATTGTGTATTTCTAAGCATGGGTAACTAAATCCACAACTAGGGTTGTGGGAACCATGGGTAATTAAAAAGATGGAACTAGCTAAATAACAATTCTAGAATAGGTTCTTGCATGTATTGATAATTCTTTCAATTAGAAGCCTTTTTAACAAGTGCACGCGTTAGAACTTGCCCTATTTCTATTCGCCGGACCAAGGGGGTAGTTAATAGGAAAAGAATTATCAACATAGATTTAGTATACACTATCTAATAGGCTAGTCTCAATTGGTGCGAAGTAGTAACTTAGCCATACATTGAATATGATGCTTAATATGAGGTAAGGGTAAGGGTTAGTAATTCAACACACGTAGCCGGACCAAGGTACGGGGTGAAATTCTTTAGTTGCCGGACCAAGAAATTAGAGATACATAACTTATCACTTTGCATTCAAGATACTAGGAAAGAGTTGTTATAGCTAGGATTATCGTGTTAATGAACCTATGGGGAAGACTTATGCCCTAGTTTCTCTCATCACTTGATAAAGACCAAAGTTTTAATCTTTCTACTTGTTTACTTAGACATAATTGAAAATTTTTGTTTCACAAAACCCCCCTTTTATTTAAGTGTTTTCGGAATAGACTTGACTAAATAGACGTAATCGTAGATTAAAGTTAAGTCTAAATTATTTTCCTCGTGGGATCGACCCCAACCTAACAATTGGGTTATTTACTTGATACGACCGCTTATACTTCTTCAGGAAAGTATAATTTGAGCGTATAAGTGAACTCATTTCCGTAGGAGTTTCCCTACCTCGAGATTATCCTAAGACTCACTAAGGTAAGACATGAAGGAAGTATGCATATGCCTCATTCAATACACACCAAAGAAATTCTCAAGACTACCCCTTTCGGCTTACTCACCTCGGGAGAACAAGCCCCTCACTCAATGACAAGACATTAAAAGAACACCCAACAAACCACCAAAGTCTTCCCTTTCGGAATGCCTACTTAGTGCAATGAGTAGATAGTGTCCCATACCACCACTTACCCTAAGTAGCACACTCTTTTAGAAGATTTTGCACCAAGTCTTCCCTTTCGGAAGGTCCTACTTTGTGCAAGGGATAGGTAGCGCCCCATACCACCACCTACCCTAAGTAGCACGTTCTTTTAGAAGACTTAGTTCATTCAATTCACATAAGTAGCACATGCTTTTAGAAGACTTATTACTTTCATTACTCTCGTGGGGGTTAGCTTAACCGACAAAGACCATGAGATCTAGACATGGAATCCTGATATTAACCCATATCTTATGAGGGATCCTCACTTGCCTAGAGTAAGGTCATGCTTCTTTGCTTTTACATGGATTTCCCAATCGCTACACCTAAGTGGGCACATAGTTAAGGGATAAGGAGATTTCTACTAAGTAACACATTCTCTACTAACGAGGAGTACTCATCTTAACTGGTACATTGGAATACAACATCTCAACTCACGAAGTGTAACCACCCCTTCTTCATATCCTCTTTGTGCTAGGCATAACTCCCCACGGATTCTCAACATTTGTAACTATAGGTTAAGGATAAGTAGTTCACACCACATCTCAACTCACGAAAGGTATTCATCCTCCGACCTATCTTAGAAAGTTCTTAGGATGTAGTGAGGTTGCTTCTAGACACTTCATCTCAACTCACGAAGAGTGTCCCCCCCAAGACTCCCCCTTTTTACTCAACTTTGCTTCATACAGCAATTTAAGTATGTGTGTGTACATGTGAGCACACCTTGCATATAAGCATTATTCCATTGACATTACTTCTGTACTTGCTTTAGACCTTCATTCATAAAATCACACACTTTACATGCTTCACATAATCATATATTTCATTTTGACATAAGCTAGGTCAAACATACAATTCAAGCTTCTCAAAACACAATACAAGACCCATTTTCAATATCACTTCATTTCTCCCATTAGGACTTCAAAAACACATTAACAATACATACTAAGTAATATCAAGTTTATCAAATAAACACCGCCACGAAGAAGGTGGACCATACCACTCAAAAGCAATTTATAATAAGAACTATGCAATATAGGCAACTCACATTTAACCAAGACTTTATAACCTATAATCAATTTCTCAATATTCCATCATAATAAGGCCCTTAGGGCAGTAGCTAAATCAACATAACAACACAAGAAAAGCAAAGCTCATTCTCTACACAATAATGCTAACATAACCCATTTCTTAAGCTAAAAATTTGAAATATGCATAATCATGAGTTCATTAGGTTTTTGACATTAAAATCATCAATTAATGCTATAATAAACACATTTGAATCATTAAAACACTTTTACAATAAGACCCATACTTAGAATCAAAGATAGAAGAAAATAGAGTTTAAAAACCTCTTTGAAATCTTTTGGAATTGACTCATTGAATGGAAGAGGTTTCAAGGATGGATACCATACCTTAGCTAACAGAAATACCAAATATTTTTGGTGAAGAAGGCGACCACCAACAGCCCTCCTAGTCCTCCTTGAGTTTTAGCTCCAATGGTGACTTTGAGAGAGTTTGTCTTTAGAGAGAGAGTTTGAATTTTGAAGTGAGGGGTCTTGTCTAGGTCTAGGACTTAAAACTAATATAATATAACTTGAAGACCCTAAAAATATCATACTAGTGTAATAAAATACTTGGGGTGAATTTACCAAACACCCCAAGAGTTCACAGGCAAAAGGCAGCTTTTGCACGCAGAACAAACGGTTCCCTACAGACGGGCCGTTGGTCAACCAATGCCCCGTCGATGGGGTGTCGTTGGTTGGGGCTGCAACTTTCCAATGTGAAGGCTTCCATGTCCAAACAAAGGACCAGGCCGATGGGCCGTCTCCTGGTCGACTGGCCGTCGATTGGCTCGTCGATTGGTCACTGCTTTTTGGCAGTTTGGTCCAAGTCTTGGGCTCTTCATCTAAGGCCCCTTGTGGGTCCTAGGTGGGGTCGTACCCAAACGTTAAACCCCTAAACTAAGTCATATAGGTCTTAGGAACATCTCATGCAAGTTTCAAGTAAAACAAACACGTAAAACTCACTCAAACACCTCAATACACACAAGTACTTTCTAAGACACACCTTTCGAAAGTCATGGACGTTCTTGGTCGATTGACCTCTAAACTTAACAAAACTTCACACACTACCTAAGAACACTAAAGTAACTCAATTTAAGTTAAAATTAACTCGAGAAACAACCACGAAGCTCTAGTTCACCTTAGTTCATTTTAGGGCGTTACATATATAAACTTTAGAGTATACAACACTTGGGACTAAGACCATACAAGACATAAAGTAAAGACTTAAGACATAACGGCTCATGTGAAAATTATCCTCAAATCGATGAGGACTCACCAATACTTCATCTTAAACCCTTAGAAACCTATCCATCCTCCACGGCACACAAGACTTCCAATTCCCTACACTTTAGTGAAAAGGGGAAAATAAGGGGTTAGCACATTAGAGGTACTAAGTATGGAAGCCATGTAAAAACCGTGAAAAAGGGACATTTAGTTAATAACATGATTTTCATGAATTTTGATTAAAACATCATAGTATAAAATAAGAACAACATTTATCACTTTAGAAATACATAAGAAATCATTTAAGAAATTAATTACATTATAAAGCTCACTTTCCAGTGAACCACTTCACTGTACAGTGACATTCCTTCACTGTTACAGTGATGTACTTAACCTTCACATTATACACCTTATAGTATGTAGTCAACCCACTAAAAGCTACCTAAGACTTACTTAAGTCATACCAAGAGAGACCGCCCATACACCCTCTCAAAGCATGCCTCAACGATCCTTAAGAATACTTAGAATGAGAAACATACACACTTACAATATATATATCAAACACATGAACATGAGATCCTCCTACCAAATATAATTCCAAGGTTCACTTGAGTGAGTTTGGAGCTACCGCAATATAATCCCTATCACACACACAGGGAATCCAATAGACTACCTAGGACAGATCATTCTCACTTAATACAATAGAATACATCAAACATGAAATTCTCCTTTCCAAGGTTATCCAAAGACCTACTCAAGTAACTAAACAAGAGAATGTCCATAATTTACCTCTTCAAGATTACCTAAGTAATCCTTAAGACTTACCTAGGTTAGGATCATGTCCACATAATCAATCAATTTCCTTAACTAGAATCATTACAAAGACTTATTATGTAAGAGATGAAGTGACCATTTCCTTGCCCCCTTCACACCTTAACTAGACTACCCTTAACTACTCTAGATAAGTACTTATTCATTTAATCGTTCTTTCTTAACTTCAGTCATTACATTACTTAGTTCATCTAAGAGACATTCATCACATAAGGACATTCAAGTGATCGTCTTAAAGAAGACCTAGGGACTCCAACTAACACCTTCAAAGCCTATTGTGCAATGTCTAGATAGCGTCTCATACCACCACCTAAACGTCATATGACTTCTCTAATTCTAGTAAGTATCCCATATGATGAGAATAGGAAATAACCAACATAGACCATGGTAGCAAATCATGGAATCCGGAGCGGTAGCCTACTTTGATGGAGGGTGTTCTACTTGCCAATGGTAGAACGTTGACACATCCCATGTAGGCACATGGTTACGGAATATGAATGGCATGCTTTGTAATTTAGTCTCATTCTGTAACTAGAACTACTTCCCTTTACCATACTCACTCGGTGCTAGCCTTCGTTCTCATAGATTTAACCACACTAAGGTTCTTACAAAAGAATTCCATATCAAGTTCATAACTCAATTACATTCACCCTACCAAAGCAAGGTCCACTAGGGCTATCTCACTATGGCTACAAGAAGCTCATCATGACTTTCCTAAGTATTGATATGATGCCGTTCTATCCAATCAACCTTAAGTCCATCATTCATTACATGAAGGATACCGTTACTGCTTTCGACTTCAAGTTTCATAACCTTACCATTAGGTTCAAGGTTTCACATAAGGACCTTCTTGTCATCAGTCAAGTTCTTACATAACATTCATACATTCAAGGCTAAGACTCTTTAGTTCCTAAGTCAAGATATCACATATTCATATTCATATAAGTATCAAGTAAGGTACACAAGTCTACCTAAACAAGACACAACGTACTTCACTTTAGCACATATAACATACATTCTTTAGACACTTAGGAATGACCATTAACATAATTTAGTCAACCTATTCATTACCTTAACATCATTAACATATATAATCATTATAGACTCATATAGCAAAGTTTGGAACAACCATATATCACTCTAAGACTACACATATAAGCACATAGTCATAGTATAACATGATAACCTAATAACTTCAATAAGAGAACACATACTTTCACATTTACTTCCAATATAGGTAGATATGATCATATTTCACATAATAAACTACACTAATCAACTTAATACTTCAAGTAGTGCCGACAAGGCCATGATCATCTTAATACTTAAAATAACGCCGACAAGGCCACATCAATACACATAACACCGCCACCATAAGTGGACCATACCAATAACACATAATCGAAGAAATAAATTACAATCGCTTTAAATAATAATAAAAGAGTTAGGGCAGCATACCACCCACTTGAACTCACCACTTCAATCCCAAGCTAAATCATCCAAATCAATATCATAATGCCCTTACCCATGGCCATGAACATCAATCCAAATCATAAATCATAATACTCAATGAATCTAAGTCAATTCAATATAGATTTATCAATCGAATACCAAGTAGATATCAATTGAATACAATCATTACATCATTCGAAAGCCCATAGAAATCTACACTAGAATCTATAAGCATTAAGTTCATATCAATTCAATAAGCCTAATAGTCAAAAGATCTAAGAGTATTCATTACTCAATTAATCAAATTGTAACGGCCTATACGTCATACATACATAATTTATACATGAATCAAAAGCCCATAGCAATCTACACATGAATTCATAAATCTCAAAGCATAATCAATTCACCCATATTTTAGTGAAATTAGAGAATTGAGATCAAGGGTTCATGGAGAATTTCATTGAAAAACAGCAACTAAACTTCAATAACATCATATCGTAATGTTTGAAATCCTTTCATGCAAGAACCCAAGACTTAGAGTAAAAATTGGACTTTTTCATCTTTTTGAAAATCCTTTGAAAATCATCTTTTAAATTGGCTCTAAGTTGATAGCAAGCCTTAGATGAAGAACTCTCATAAATTATTTGAAGAAACCAATGCTAATTGAAGAAAAAACTCCATTGAAGACCCATCTTCAAGCTTCATCTTCACTTTGAACTCTCATGGAGGTTTTTGGAAGAACTTTTGGAGGGAATATGTTTTGATCTTAGTGTTAGGGTTTAATTGAGAGTTTAATGACTTATATTCTCTTAAAATACCCATAAACACTCAAAAAACCTTACAAACACTTATAGGGGCATGGGGTGAATTAACAAGTTCACCCTCAACTTAACAGTAAGCTGGCAGGAAAACAGGTTGCACCATCGACGCCTATACCAACGGACCATGGTCTCACTCACGCCCCGTCGTTTGGGTCTTGTGGGTTGCACCTGCAACTCCCCAACATTCAGGAAAAGTGGATCCATCGAAGATACCCATCGACGGGCCATTGCCTGGTCGACTGGCCGTCGTTTGGGTCGTCGATTGCCACTGCTTGGAAGTGTTGAGCTCCAATGTTGGGGTCCTCCTTTAGGATACTATGTGGAGTCGTACCCGGATGTTTAAACTCCAAAAATGTACGTATACGAGTTTATGACCTACCAAATGAGTTTTATCCAAAATGAACACGTAATACTCGACGAAACATACTTAGACACACAAGGTCATCTCAAGGCACATCTTTTGAACGTCATGGACATTTTGGACGTTTGACCTCCAAGCTTCACGAAACTTCACACATTGCATATATACACCATATAAACTCATTTAAGGACCATATAATGTCATGCATCACACATAAACACATAGAACCACACATAAGCACATATGAGGTACTTAGGTGACTTAGTCGTCGAACGTCTTGGTCGTCTCTTGACGTTTGACTTCCAATGCACCTAAACTCTTTACTACTGCCTCAATAACACTTTATAGACCATTTTAGGACCTTAGAAAACCATGACAACCACGTTAGGTTCTAGATTCACCTAAGTCATTTTCGGAATCTTATATTCTCCCCCATTTGGACAACATTCGTCCTCGAATGACACTTGCCACTCTCCGAACACTTCCAAGTATAGAGATTCAATTAGAAACTCATAATCATTCCATGTAACACTCAATCAAGGAGAAAATATCATTTTAACTTAAGCAAGAGATTCACAACAGAACAAGAAACTAGAATAGATTCTATAACTCATCATGCTACAAAACACACATTCTTTTATTACAAATAGAAAAAACTCATTTTATATTCATTAGAAAGCTCATATACATCAGTTCTAACCACATAACAACAATTTTAGACCAAAGAATCAATTAGTCAATTTTTTAAAAATCTTACAGTGAACTGGCAGTGCATTACAGTGAATTGTGCAATTTGTTTTTCAAAAATCAAACTTTTAGGCAATTCATTATATAGACATGCTAATCTGCAAAGTAAAATCATATAAACACATTTTACAACATGATAATGGCTTCATAAAATATATAATGCAAGTAGTTAATGAAATTCAATTTCAACCAACACTACACCAAATATGGCCTACGGCCACACAAAGTCGAGGCAACACTTAAAAAGTGTTGCCAAAAATATCTAAGAGAACACTTTTAATGCGTGACTTTTGTATAAAGTTTTTGGCCACAGAAATTTTGGCAACACTCCTAAAATGTACTCTTCGTAATTATAGGCTACACGTTATGTTCTAAATATCTTAAATGTTATCTTATGTGTTTCTAAGGTGTTAAATTTTATTCTTATGATTATAATATGATGTTTAAATGAAAAAGATGCATATTTCCAATAAATGTTCACTTTCATGATTTTTATGCATTATGACATACTTAGTACATGTGGTTGGACTAATTCCATGCTTTTATCTATCTCTATAGTGGTTGGTAGGTGAGGAACATTTTTAAAGCAAGAATTGGATTATAGCATCATTCAAGTGAAGTTGAAGTATGTCCTCGTTTTACTCGAGGGCATAGATGTCTTTTGTTTCTTTATCGATGTATTGTAATAGACTAAGTATTTCAATATTCTTATTGTGTATGGGCCGTGTCCCAAAGTATTCTTGTGTCTATGATATAAAAATGAGACTTAGTATTTCCTATGGATTTTATATGAAAGATATTTTAAATATTTATAGAATGCTTGTGAAATTTTTTAATTCCACACTACTTTTCACTATGTATATGCGATGAAAGATACTAAAGGGATTTTATAAGACCTCCGAGAGGTCGAGTACGCCGGTTGCACTCCGATAGTGCCATATATTGTACGATGTGGTCTCGGTATGTGACAAGTTTTGTATCAGAGCATAGGTTATGAAAGTAGTCTTAGGAATCAAAATGTCTCATAAAGTCACGTCTAGTAGAGTCTCCACCATCGGTGTGAGTCGAGACACATCTATGGGCGAGAGTCTATAGGGGGATAGAGTTTCTCTTTTTTTCTACTCCTATGTCGTGCCGTAGAGATTTAGAAGTTATGAGTGCTCTTTCGTTTCTATGCACTCTGGGCAAGACGATTAAATCCGGATGATGATGAGGATTGTAAGTTCTTTTATTTCTTTAGTGATTAGAGTTCCTTATAAGTGGGGGAGTATGGTTAGTAGGTGGTATAGAAAGTCATAGAAGCTTATTGCTTGTGCATTGTGTTTAGGAGTCTTGTTGAAATTGAATTTCATTGATTCCTTGCATTGTGCATTTTATGAAGTTATGACTATGTTGTAAAGAGTGTTTAAATGATTTTATCTTGCATGTTAGAATGTCTCCATCATGAATTGCCTAAAAGTTGCATTTTTTTAAAATTTTGCAAAATTCACTGTTAAGGCTGCCTTCTTTTTTACTCCTATGTCGTGTCATAGAGTAAAAGTTATGAGTAATCTTTTATTATGGTTTTCCTTGTGTTTCTAGGAAGATGAATACGAGGAGGTCACCGGCTAGGAGAGTTGAGGAGAATGATGTGAATGAATAGATTCCTCCTCAAATTTAGCAAGTTCCTCAAGGTGATCAAAGTTCTCAAGATGATCAAGTCCATATTGTGGAAGGAGGTAATGAGGTTCAGGTAGTTCCCCCGGAGTTGAGTAATAGAGATATTAGAGAGGCTTTTCTTGCCTTAGCCGAAGCCAAGACTACTCAAGTGAATTTGAGTATAGAGCCTAGAGTGAATGTTGTGGAGAGCACTATGAACTCTAGGTTTAGATACTTTGTGAGGGTCAATCCTCCTATTTTTCTTGGCTCTAAGGTGGGAGAGGATCCCCAAGACTTCGTAGATGGAGTGTACAAGGTGTTGAGTTCCATGGGGGGTGACTTGTAAGGTGAAGGCGGAGTTAGCTTCGTACCAGTTGAGGGAGGTTTATCAAGTGTGGTACACTCAATGGAAAGATAATAGGCCGATTGAGTCGGGTTCCATAGAGGGGGAGGAGTTCAAAAGGGATTTGTTAGGGATGTACTTTCTCCATGTGAGGAGAAAGGTGAAGATTGGGAGGTTCATTGATCTAAGTCAAGGTAAGGGAAGGTTGAAGAGTCCAAACTTACGAGGAGTGAAAGGATCTTGAAGAGGAGTGGATCTAGTGATCAAGGTCAACCTAGGTCTAAGAAGAGGCTCAAACTCAAGATGGACCTAGTGCTCCTAAGGTGAAATTTGAGAAAGGAGGTGGTTCCCAAAATGTAAAACCTACATGTGGTACTTGTAGGAAGATACACTATGGGGAGTGTCAGGTTGGTACTAGGAATTGCTTTGATTGTGGTAAGGAAGGACATAAAATGAGAGATTGTCCTATTTTTGCAACTAAGAGGAAGGAAGGCCAAACAAGTTCGTCCATGATGGTCGTAAGTCCTTGTATCTCATTAGTGGTATGAGTTTCTTCTAAGTAGTGGGGGAGTATGGTGAGTAATGGAGTTGTGATTGATTGTCTCAACTCTTCTATTCAACTCAAGCTTGAGAGTAGAAAGTCATAGAAGTATGTTGCATGTGCATTGTGTTTAGGGGTCTTGTTGAAATTGAATTTCATTGATTCCTTGCATTGTGCATTACATGAAGTTATGATTATGTAGTAAGATGTGTTTATGTGACTTGATCTTACATATTAGCATGTTTCCATCATGAATTGCCTAAAAGTTGCATTTTTGAAGAAGTTGACTAATTCACTATAAAGGCTACCTGGTCACTGTGACATTTTCCAAAAATTGAATAATTCAATCGTTGGTCAAAAATTTTTGTAAGGTGGTTACAATTGATTTATATGAGCATGATAATGAAAGACCTTAACCATGTTCCTACATAGGATGTGTCCTAGTCTACCCTTGCAAGTAGAACACCCTCCATCGGAGTAGGTTTATGACTACGGATTCCATGCATAACTAGTATGGTCTATGTCGGTTATTGCTTATTCTCATCATGTGGGATACATTCTAGTATTTGATAAGTTTTACAACGTTTAGGTAGTGGAATGGGACGCTATCTAGACATGGAACGAGTAGGATTTGATGATGCTAGAGTGTAGGTTCCCTAGGTCTTTCTAAGACCATTATGTGAAGTCCTTAATGAACGAAATGTCTTCTAATTGACTTAATCAATGATTATGACTTTAGCTAATGTATGATGATTAGAATGTGCTCTATCTGTGGTAGCTTTGAGGGTTGCCTCGGTAAGATTGAAGAGGGTGTATGGGCGGTCTCTTCTTGTCCAACTTAGGTGAATCTTGGAGTAACCTTAGGTGGGGAATAAATGAAAGGAAAAAGGGGGAAATCTTATCTTAGGTAGTCTTAAGGATTTTTTAGGTAGGCTTTAAAGAGGTGTATGGGCGGTCTCTTCTTGTCTTACTTAAGTAAGTCTTAGGATAACCTTTGGTGGGATGTGTATATGTTTATATGGTTTGTAAGTCATGTTAATGCTATATGATATGTCTTAATTGGAAGCTATCTTATATGTGAATCTTGACATGTTAAAGGTGTTTCTTATGCTTATGTTATAAAGATTTCTCAAAAGAGCATGTTTTATACAAATATCTGTTTCTCATGATTTTATGCATTATGCCATACTTACTACAAGTGTTTGTACTAATTCCATTTGACTCGAGGGCATAGATATCTTCTAGGGTGTGGTCTCGGGATGTGACAGTTAGGGATTGTCCTAATGTGAGGTGTCAATAGAAGGGGAGTGGTCAAGATAAAGCAAGTGGTTCTAGTGCCGATGCTCCAAAGTTAAACGCTTTTATGCTCTCCGCTCTAGGGTAAGTAAGAGGAATCTCCCATTTTGGTCACCGGTATGTTACAAGTCTTCTCTATTTATGTTTATGCATTACTTGAACCCGCTGTTACTTATCATTTGTAACTCCTCTAGTAGATAAAAAGTTTGATGTTCTACCCGATGTTTTGATTGAACCATTTTTGGTTACAACCCCGGTGGGTGACTCCAATGTGGCTAGAAGATTCTTTCGGAGTTGTCCTATATCTTTGCCCAATAGAGTTACATGGGTGGATTTAGTAGAACTTGATATGGTTGATTTTGATGTCATTTTGGTAATGGATTGGTTGAATGCTTGTTTTGGTTCCATAGTTGTCGAACAACATTGGTTAAGTTTAATTTTCCTAATGAATCGTCTTAGAGTGGATGGGGGGTAACTCAATTCCTAGAGGTCGTATCATTTCTTTTTTAAAGTTTGTAAAATGATCTCTAAAGGGTGTTTTTACCATATTGTGAGTGTAAAAGATATTGTGCCTTACATTCCTCCTATAGAGTAGGTCCCCTTAGTGAAGGACTTTTCGGAAGTCTTTCCCGATGACTTACCCGGAATTCCTCCCGAGTGGGAAATAAACTTTGGAATTTACTTGTTACCGGATACGAATCTCATTTCAGTTCCTCCTTACCGAATGACTCTGGCGTATTTGAAAGAGCTATAACTTCAACTCAAAGACTTTTTAGATAAGGGTTTCACTCAACCTAGTATCTCACCATGGGGTGTTCCAGTGTTGTTTGTTAAGAAAAAGGATGTGTCCTTTAGGATGTGCATTGACTATCGTCAACATAATAAGGTCACCATTAAGAACAAGTATCCTCTCCCTCGAATTGACCACTTTTTTTATCAAATCCAACGGGCAACCTACTTTTCTAAAATTGACTTGAGGTCGGGGTATCACCAACTTAGGGTGAGAGGTGAGGATGTGCCTAAAATGGCTTTTCGGACTAGGTATGGTCACTATGAGTTCCTAATAATGTCCTTTGGTCTCACGGATGCCCTAGTGGCTTTTATGTACCTTATCAATAGGGTGTTTTTGAATTACCTAGATTCCTTTGTGATTGGCTTTATTGACGATATCTTGGTATTCGAAGAATGAGGGTGAACAGATGGACCATTTGAGAGTGGTACTGCAAGATCTTAAGAAACATCAACTATTTGCCAAGTGTTAGTTTTGGTTGAGATCGGTGGAGTTTCTTCGTCATATTATCTCAAGTGAGGGTATAGAGGTCGATCCAAAGAAAACCGAGGCAATTAAGAATTGGCCTAGACCATTGACTCCAACCGACATTAGAAGTTTCTTGGGTTTAGCTGGGTAGTATAGGAGGTTTGTGGATGAGTTTGCGTCCATTGCTTCTCCTTTTACTATGTTGACCCAAAAGAGTGTTAAATTTCAGTGTTCGGAGACATTGAAAGAAGCTTCCAAATTTTGAAAGATAGGCTTACCTATGCTCCGGTGTTGAATTTACAAGAGAGTACCAATGGTTTTGTGGTATATTGTGATGCATCCCGAGTGGGATTAGGTTGTGTCCTTATGCAACATGGGAAGGTAGTAGCCTGTGCCTCTAGACAACTCAAGGTGCATTCGATGAATTATCCAACTCATGATCTTGAATAAGCGGTCGAGTGTTTGCTTTGAAAATATGGAAGCATTACTTTTATGGTGTTCATGTGGATGTGTATACTGACCATAAGAGTCTTCAATATGTGTTCACTCAAAAGGAGTTAAATCTCCGACAAAGAAGATGGTTGGAATTATTGAAAGATTACGACATGAGTGTTCTGTACCACCCTGGCAAGGCTAATGTGGTTGTGGATCCTTTAAGTCATATGACCATGGGTAGTGTACACCTCGAAAACAACATAGGTGAAACTAGAGCCTAATACGTGTGTCATGAAGTTATAAAGTCCTAAAATTGTTTATAATGATGTTTTGAGGCGGTGTCTAACTTTTTGTGATGTTTGGAGGTCAAGCATCAAAGAAAGTCCATGATGTTCGAAATATTTTCCTTGAGATGTGCTTGTATGTATAGGTGTGCCTTTGCATGTTTTACGTGTTCGTTGTGGTTGTGATTGATGTGATAGGTCCCTAACATGTACACAAGAGTATTTCAGTTGGAAACGTCAGGCACGTATCCCCAAGGACCAACCAAATGGTCCTTGAGGAGGACCCAACTTGTGATCAAAAGGTGTCAAAACTAGTCCAACCACGAGATGCAATCGACGCCTAGTAGGTCAGTTGACGCCCCGTAGATCGAGGGAGTAAGTTGACACTAAGTCTAGGGAGCTTAAGCTCCCAAGTGGTGACTCTCTGACCCAAACCATGGAGCAGAAGGACGTTCCGTAGGTGGGTATACGAGGCATCAATAGGGACTCGTTGATTGTCACCTGTACATTTTCTGCAGGTGTCTCTGCCAAGCCTTGGCCATTCTGGGAAATTCACCCAGAGTCCTAAAAATTATATGGGCGATTTCTTAAGGTTATTGTAACGTCCCTCAAAATGAGATAGGTTGAGCTAGATCCTAACACTTGTATCATGGTGTTTTAAATAAAATGGTTAACTATAGTGTTCTTAGGCAGTATATAAAGTTTGGAGGTCAAACGTCCAAGACGTTCGGAAACTAGTCGAAATTAAACTAGTGTGTCGTATGGTTTTGTAGTGATATTTTTGGGAATGGATTGAAGGTGAAATTCAGAATCGAGAGTTCCTACGCATAGTCTGACATACAAATGGTCGAAACATCATAGAACGACGCCTCGGGGACCATCAAAAGGGTCCCTGAGGAGGACCCAAACATGGGTGAGCGAAGTTGCCAAACAGCTAAGATTTGGCTTGCTGTTGCGCGACGCACAACTGTCACCCAGTAGGCAAAATTCTTGCCCTGCAATGCGGAGCTGTAACGAACCATTCTGTCCAAGAATTTTTGAAAAATAATATTTGGAAGTGTCTCCGCGACGCGCAGTAATGTCCCAGATTTCGTTGAATCTTTTTTAAGTCAAATTTGAGTTGGTTAATTTGTCCAATAAATATAGGGGTCTTTTGGGTAGTTTAGGGGTATATTATGGACAGTTATAGGACCTATTTAAACCCCTAAACTCACCAATTAAAGCAAAAACCTTCATCTCAAAACAAAACCTCTCCATTCACTCTCTCCAAAACTCCATTGCTGAAGCTTTGAAGCTCCAAGGAAGAAGATAGGTTTCTCAAGTTTTTCTCTATCAATCTTGTGTTCGTTTCATCACAATTAAGGTATGGTTATTCATCCTTGAAATCTTTTTCTTCAATGAGTCAATTCCAATGATTTTCAAAGATGATCGAAAACATGAATTGTCCAATTTCATAATCTAGCCATGAGTTCTTGCATAAATTGTTTGAATAAATGATTTAGAATTGAATTGATGTTAATGCAATGTTTTAAAGCTATAATTCTTATGAACCCATGCAAACGATGCAAATTCTTATTTTTACTATCTTATGGGTTAAGTGATCTTGTCTCTATACTTATGAATTATAGAGTAGTTTTCTATGGTCTATTTAATGATGTAAGAATTGTATTCAATTGATGTCTAATTGGTATTAAATTGATAAATCTATATTGAATTGATTTAGATTCATTGAGTATTATGAATTTTATATTGAATTGATGTTCATGGCCATGGGTAAGGGCCTTATGGTATTGAATTGGATGACTTAGCTACGTATTGAAGTGGTGATAATGGAGTGGTGGTACGCTGCCCTAATTCTTTTTATTTTATGTTAATTAGATTTCAATTATGTTGTTATTGGTATGGTCCACCTATGGTGGTGGTGTTATGTGATTTACTTGCAATTGATGTGGCCTCGTCGGTGTTATTTTATGTATATTCATGATCATGGCCTTGTCGTAACTACTTGAAGTATTATGATGATTTGTCTAATTGATTATGTAAACTACGATCATATCTATATACATTCTATTAATGTGAAAGTATGTGTTCTTCTATGGATATTAGGTGATCATGTTGGACTATGACTATGTGTTTATGTGTGTATTCTTAGAGTTGATACATGATTATTTCTACTTGACTATATGAGTCTATGATGATTATATTGATGATGTTATAGTAATGTATAGGATGACATAAAGATGATAAGGGTCATTCCTAAGTTCTTCAATGAATGATATTCTATATGTGCTAATGTGAATTAATGATGTGTCTTGTTTTGGTAGACTTGTGTCCCTTACTTGATACATGTGTATGATGAATATGTACATCTTGACTTAGTAGGCTTATGCACCTTTGTCTTTTATATGTATGGATGAATGTTATATGAATGTCTAGGATCGTTATACCTAAGATGGTACCCTTCTAAGCATGACTAATATGTGGAACCTTCTACATGGAAAGAAGGTTAAGAATGAGCTATCCTTATAGAACATTGAGTGGCAGCCCTAGTGGACCCATCTTTGGTAGGTGCATTATGACTAGGTAATGAATAAGAGATTGTACATTTTCATATGCCCCTTTATATTTAACTTACTCTATGAGAACAAAGGCTAGCACCGAGTGAATATGTTATGGTTTGTATCTCTACTTAAGAAGGAGTCTAGAGTACAATGTATCTCTACTTGAGAATGAGACTAGAGTGCATAAAAGACCTTGATATTCCTTAACCATGTGTATATATGGGATGTGTCCTAGTTCTACCCTTGGCATGTAGAACACCTTCCTTCGGAGTAGGTTTATGAGTCCGGATTACATGCCTAGCTAGTATGGTCTATGTCGGTTATTGCCTATTCTCATCATGTGGGATACATGCTAGTGTTTGATCAGTAATAGGAATTTTAGGTAGTGGAATGGGACGTTATCTAAACATTGCACGACTAGACTTTGAAGATGTTAGTATGTGAGTTCCTAGGTCTTTCCAAGACCATTATGTGAAGTCTTTAATGAATAAATGTCTTCTAATTGACTTAATGAACGATCATGACTTTAGCTAATGTATATTGAATAGAATGTGCTCTATCTATGGTAGCTTTGAGGGTTGCTTAGGTAAGCTTGTAGAGGGTGTATGGGCCATCTCTTCTTGTCCTACTTAGGTGAATCTTAGAGTAACCTTAGGTGGGGATTTAATGAAAGGAAAAGGGAACAATATTATCTTAGGTAGTCTTAATGATCATTTAGGTGTGCTTAGAGAGGGTGTATGTGCGGTCTCTCTTCGCCTCACTTAAGTGAGTCTTAGGATAACCTTTGGTGAGAGGGATGCAAGCTAAAAGAGGTTACTGTGAAGTTGAACTTAGTTCACTGTAAAGTGATATAGTTCACTTTAATATTCTTCAATATTTGATTAAATGCTTATATATATATTACATGTTTCTAAGGCGTTAAATATTGTTCTTATGCTTATACTATGATGTTTTAATAAAAAAGAGCATGTTTTATACAAATGTCCGTTTATCATGATTTTATGCATTGCGCCATACTTAGTACAAGTGTCTGTACTAATTCCATACATTTGTCTATCTCTAAAGGTGTAGGTGGCGTTTGAGTCGAGTCACGAAGTTGAAGCTTTGATTAGTGTTCATTCAAGTAAAGAGTTGGTATGTTTTCACTAGATTTGAGGACATCTTTATGTTTAGATTTCCTTATTGAAGTATTGTAATAGACTTAGCTATTTCTATATGTTGAAGTATGGGCCGTGTCCCAATATATTCCTATGTCTAAGATGGAGAATTTGATACTTAGCATTTCATTATGTTTTTCTATAAATATATATTTTGAAGTATTATTATTTCGTATGAAAAGTTTATATTCGGCACTACTTTTCACACATGTATGCAATGAATGGTACGAAAGGGCTTGTCTTAGTCCTTTGAGAAGTCGAAGACGCCGTGTATAGATCCGGGAAGGCCTTAACTTCTAGGGGAACTCTCGGGTCGTTACAAACTTTGTATCAAAGCATAAGGTTATGAAGTAGTCTTAGGAATCGAAAAGTCTCAAAAAGCCATGTCTAGTAGTATCTTGACCATCAGTGTGAATCGCGACACACCTATGGGCGTGAGTCTATAGTACGATAGAGTTTCCCTTCATTTCTACTCCTATATCGTGCCGTACAGATTAAAAGTTATGAGTTCCTTTTTCTCATGATTTTCCTTGTGTTTAGGAGTCTAGTTGAAATTGATATTCATTGATTCCTTGCATTGTGCATTTCATGAAGTTATGGTTATGTTTTACAGTGAGTTTATGTGGTTTTATCTCTCATATTGTTATGTTTCCATCATAAATTGCATAAGAGTTGCATTGTTGGAAAATTGAACATGTTTCACTGTAAGGAAACTGGTGCACACTGTAAAGTTTTTTAAATTTTGACTAAATTGATCTTTCATGAAAAATGGTTATGATGTCTATAGAACTGATGTATATGAGCATGATATTATGTGTAGATGGAAGTTCCTCCTTTATGAAATGAAAATGTGAGTCTTATTGCATGATGAGTTGTAGATGTAGTTTCTCTCTTCTTGTTGTGTTGTGAGTCTCTTTGATAGGTGTGAATTGTGTATTGAGCGGTATGGTTATGAGCTTCTAGTATTTGAGTATTAACTCTTAAAACTGTTTAAGGTGTGGCAAGTGTGATTCGAGGACGAACGTTATCCAAGTGGGGTAGATTGTATTGTCCCTCAAAATGAGCTTGGTTGAGCTAGAGCCTAAAACTTGTATAATGGTGTTTTAAAGTTATAAAATGGTTAATAATACTTTTCTTAGGGAGTCTATTAAGTTTGGAAGTGTTTGGAGGTCAAACGTCCAAGAACATCCAAGACGTTCGGAAACTAGTCGAAATTGAACTGTTGTGTCGTAAGGTTTTGTAGTGATGTTTGGGGAATGGCTTGAAGTTGAAATTCAGTATCGAGAGTTCCTACGTGTAGCCTGACATATAAAGGGTCTAAACGTCCAGAATGACACCTCGGGGACCATCAAATGGGTCCCCGAGGAGGACCCAAAATTGGGCCAGTGCAGCTGCCAAACAGCCAAGATTTGGCATGCTGCTGCGCGACGCGCAACTGTCACGTAGTAGAAAAAATTCTTGCCCTGAGACGTGGAGCTGTCACGAACCATTAAGTCCAAGAATTTTTGGAAAATAATATTTGGAAGTGTCTCCGCGACGCGCAGTAAAGTCCCAGATGTCATTGCGTCATTTTTAAGTCAAATTTGAGCTGGTTAATTTGTCCAATAAATTTACGGGTCTTTTGGGTAATTTAGGCGTATATTATGGACGGTTATAGGATCTATTTAAACCCTAACCTCACCAATTAAAGCAAAAACACTCATCTCAAAACAAAACCTCTCCATTCACTCTCTCCAAAACTCCATTTTTGAAGCTTTGAAGCTTCAAGGAAGAAGATAGGTTTCTCAAATTTATCTTCATCAATCTTGTGGGATTTCCATCACAATTAAGGTATGGTTATTCATCCTTGAAATCTCTTTCTTCAAGGAGTCAATTCCAATGATATGATCAAAAACATGAATTGTCCAATTTCATAATCTAGCCATGGGTTCTTGCATAAATGGTTTTGAATCAATGTTGTAGAATTGAATTGATGTTAATGCAATGTTTTAAAGCTATAATTCTTATGAACCCATGCAAACCATGAAAATTCTTATTTTGACTATATTATGGGTTAAGCGATCTTGTCTCTATACTTATGAATTATAGAGTAGTTTTCTATGGGCTATTGAATGATGTAAGAATTGTATTAAATTGATGTATAATTGGTCTTAAATTGATAAATATATATTGAATTGAGTTAGATTCATTGAGTATTATGAATTTTATATTGAATTGATGTTCATGGCCATGAGTAAGGGCCTTATGGTATTGAATTGGATGACTTCGCTACGTATTGAAGTGGTGAGACTGGAGTGGTGGTACGCTGCCATAATTCTCTTTATTTTATGTTTATTAGATTTCAATTATGTTGTGATTGGTATGGTCCTCCTATGGTGGCGGTGTTATGTGCTTTACTTGCAATTGATGTGGCCTCGTCGGCATTATTTTAAGTATATTGATGATCATGGCCTTGTCGGCACTACTTGAAGTATTATGATAATTTGTTAATTGAATATGTGAAGTATGATAATATCTATATACATGCTAGTAATGTGAAAGTATGTGTTCATCTATGGATATTAGGTCATCATGTTGGACTATGACTATGTGTTTATGTGTGTAGTCTTAGAGTTGATACATGATTATTCCTACTTGACTTGAGTCTATGATGGTTATATTGATGATGTTATAGTAATGTATAGGATGACATAAAGATGATAAGGGTCATTCCTAAGTTCTTCAATGAATGCTATTCTATATGTGCTAATGTGAATTAATGATGTGTCTTGTTTTGGTAGACTTGATACATGTGTATGATGAATATGAACATCTTGACTTAGTAGGCTTATGCACCTTTGTATTTTATATGTATAGATGAATGTTGAATGATAGTCTAGGATCGTTATACTTAAGATGGTGCCCTTGTAAGCATGACTAATATGTGGAACCTTCTACATAAAAGAAGGTTAAGAATGAGCTATCCTTATAGACCATTGAGTGGCACCCCTAGTGGACCCATCTTTGGTAGGTGCATTATGACTAGGTAATGAATAAGAGATTGTACCTTTTCATATGCCCCTTTATATTTAACTTACTCTATGAGAACAAAGGCTAGCACCGAGTGAATATGCTATGGTTTGTAGCTCTACTTAAGAAGGAGACTAGAGTACAATGTATCTCTACTTGAGAATGAGACTAGAGTGCATAAAAGACCTTGATATTCCTTAAACATGTGTCTATATGGGATGTGTCCTAGTTCTACCCTTGGCAAGTAGAACTCCCTCCTTCGGAGTAGGTTTATGAGTCCGGATTACATGCCTAGCTAGTATGGTCTATGTCGGTTATTGCCTATTCTCATCATGTGGGATACATGCTAGTGTTTGATCAGTAATAGGAATTTTAGGTAGTGGAATGGGATGCTATCTAAACATTGCACGACTAGACTTTGAAGATGTTAGTATGTGAGTTCCTAGGTCTTTCCAAGACCATTATGTGAAGTCTTTAATGAATGAAATGTCTTCTAATTGACTTAATGAACGATCATGACTTTAGCTAATGTATGTTGAATAGAATGTGCTCTATATATGGTAGCTTTGAGGGTTGCTTAGGTAAGCTTGAAGAGGGTGTATTGGCCGTCTCTTCTTGTCCTACTTAGGTAAATCTTAGAGTAACCTTAGGTGGGGAGTTAATGAAAGGAAAATGGAACAATCTTATCTTAGGTAGTCTTAAGGATCATTTAGGTGTACTTAGAGAAGGTGTATGGGTGGTCTCTCTTCGTCTCACTTAGGTGGGTCTTACGATAACCTTTGAAGAGAGGGATGCAAGCTAAAAGAGGTTACTGTGAAGTTGAACTTAGTTCACTGTAAAGTGACATAGTTCACTGTAATATTCTTCAATATTTGATTAAATGCTTATATGATATCTTACGTGTTTCTAAGGCGTTAAATGTTGTTCTTATGCTTATACTATGATGTTTTAATAAAAAAGAGCATGTTTTATACAAATGTCTCTTTATCATGATTTTATGCATACTCCATAGTTAGTACAAGTGTTTGTACTAATTCCATACATTTTGTCTATCTCTAAAGGTGTAGGTGGCGTTTTAGAGGAGTCTCGAAGTTTAAGCTTAGATTAGTGTTCATTCAAGTAAAGAGTTGGTATGTCCTCACTAGATTTGAGGACATATTTATGTTTAGATTTCCTTATTGAAGTACTATAATAGACTTAGCTATTTTCTATATGTTGAAGTATGGGCCGTGTCCTAATATATTCCTATGTCTAAGATGGAGACTTTGAGACTTAGCCTTTCATTATGTTTTTCTATAAATAGATATTTTGAAGTATTATTATTTTGTATGAAAACTTTTAATTCTGCACTACTTTTCATACATGTATGCAATGAATGGTACGAAAGGGCTTGTCTTAGAACTCTGAGAGGTCGTTACAGTTATTATGTGTATTTTAAGAAGTTTTATCAGTCTAGAACGCCTAACCAAGTCTGTCACAACCGGGGAGCACCCCCTAGAAGTAGCACGGCGTACTTGACCTCTCGGGGGTCTTATACAAGCCATAGTTATCATTCATCGCATTGAAATAGTAAATTTAGCGGAAAATTTAAAACTTTTCATAGCACATCATATGCTAGAAACTTTGCTTCGTAAATATAAAATTTCGTATTACATACTTAGACCCTAAGTCTCTTTGCCATATTAGACTCAACGACATAAGAGTACATTAGGGATACAGTCATTAAGACACATTACATAACTATACAATATTTAAGAAACTTCATAGTAACTAAACATTAGGACATCCTTGAACTTAAGGATTTCCTTTCCTTGAGATTGGGAATCACATATCAGGCTCCTCAACCATATTGACATACTTTAAGCATCAATAACCACCACTTGGTGTAAAAAGAAGAGAAGAATGTGATTAGTACAAAAATGCACTAAGTATGGCAACCATGCAAAAACATGCATTTAAAACAAATATTTTCTTGAAATCATACCTCATGCCTTTCTGAGTGAATCCTCATAAAACCTTTATCCGATAGCATTTATATCATTCACATACTTCATATATACATATTAAAAGGTCAAATATTTCATAAGATTACATATATAATTTATGACATTTTTTAGTCACATTACATTGAGCTCTCTTTCCTTTAACAGTGAACTCCTTCTTGTAATTCATTAACCTCCCAAGTAATCCTTTAGTGATACTTTATGCAATGCATCACCTTAGGACCACAAGGAAAACCATACATAAAACTTACACAAGTCAACACATGTCATCATAGAAGTATAGCCCATTACAAGACATATTCAAGTCAAGAATATAGGACATTAGAGTAAGCTACATCAACTTACACATATATTGACTTCTTTTCATACTCATCATTATAAGACCTTGTTCATGACCCCAATCTTAGTATATCAGTGCAATGTACATGTGAAGCCCCATAACCCCACACATACTTAGTAAACTCTTTATGAGACCACAAACGTTAATATACAATTCATACATCCTAATAACAAGAAAAGACAACTTATTCATGTCAATACAAGACTATCATCATATAGACATTTAGACCAACATAATGCACATAAGAATAGATCACATCATCTAGATTCATACCATGCACATCTTCATAACAAGTAGACAACTTCTACA
The DNA here is from genome assembly GCA_022817965.1 of Solanum lycopersicoides. Taxonomy (NCBI): domain Eukaryota; kingdom Viridiplantae; phylum Streptophyta; class Magnoliopsida; order Solanales; family Solanaceae; genus Solanum; species Solanum lycopersicoides. The sequence continues at coordinate 42,971,141 of CM040621.1, forward strand.
ATATCATGCATAAAGACAAAAGCATAATCATATACATTAGGTCACCTTCCTAGGACTTCCTAAGGAGCTACTTGTGCAATGTCTAGATGGGTTCATTACTTAAACCTATCCTATGTAACCTGCCTTAAGTCATCCTAGTTAGGATCCTAGTCATTACTTCCATTGTCCATTTTACTTTAGGGAAACTATAGACTTAACCTACACTAAGACCATGAGTGCTAAACATGGAATTTGGTGTTGTAGATCCTTACACCAAGGGAAGGTGTTCCTACCTAACCAAGGTAGAACATTAACATATATCTTAGAATATTAGGTGATATCACTTGCTAGGTCCTATGTGGCAAGCATAGTTTATGGAACTAAGAGATAGGTATTCCCTCTTCGTACAATTTGGTAATTGGGCCTCCTCTCATGGGAATCCATTGGATGAGTATCTCTCAAAGGGGAGTCAACATCACATGTGGAACCTATAGAGTGAATCTTTCCTCTTTACAGAAAGTCATCACCTCCTATTTTCAAGTTCACTCGGTGCTAACCTACGTTTCCTTTATTGAAAAGTCTTTATTACATTTATTTATAAAACATAGGCTTAGGATATTTATTCCTCATATGCTTATAGCATACTCAATCTAACATTGCAGAAAATGTACTTGTCTAGTGAAGAGTCTATTTGGTTTTAATAATATGTAATGGGGTACATAGTCATCCCAATGCCCAATATTGAGTAATATTGGGCATGTTAGAGAATATTGGCTTAAGGGTGTCAGACAATTTCTAAGTATTAACAAGTAACTTAAAATACACTTTGATGTTCAAATGCTCCAATCCAAGCTTGTTTAGGAATTGTACCTGCAATGACGATCCTAAGATAAAATTCTTAATTTCTTCGCTTACACACATTAGGAACGAGGCAACCAAGTGTCAAGCCTAGCTACCATAGCACATGTTCATTTAAAATGATCATGAAGATTAAGTAATGCCCAAGGACATAGTGAGGATTCTTGGGACAAGAATTGAACTTTCCAAGTGCAACTACAGAGTGCACGGTTAGGAAAGTGCACGGCAACAAATGTTCTACCAGCCGAGAGACCAAGTGACCAAGCCCAACCGATTCGATTAGGGCGGTTAGGGGCCGGCACGCGTCAGGTGAACCCACGCGGGGCCGAGCTTCCTAACCAATCCTAGGCTCTAACTAACTTACCTAACAAGCTAACTAACCTAGTACTAACTAAAATGAGCTAACTAGTGTGCCCAAAATCCTAAGACCTAACCGGGTGACACTAGCCGAGTAGCTAACTAAAGAAACATCCTAGTACCTAACCTAGGAAGGTTCAAAGGTGTTGGTTATGGTCCTAGTGACATAGGGGGTACTTTAGTAATTACCCTAGGTCACTTAATTAATAAAAATAGCAACTTAATTAATTAATTTATATTCATGGTCAAACCCGAGACCCTTAGCAAATTTTCATAATTTGGCTAAGTCAAATGCTCTCCTATTTTTAGTCAATTTAGGAGGGAAGTTTTGGTAATTAGCTAATTGATATATTAAATAAAGTTAATTAGCCTAAGTTGAATTAGTCAATATTAAATTCCTAAGACTTACACTCACGTTTATCCACTAGAAACTCACGACTGCAAAATAGTGAACAAACGTGAGGAATAAAAAATAAAAAAATACTATCGGTTCTCCTTAGGCGATTTCAAGGCAATTCTTCAACATTTTCGTGCGAAGTACAGGGTGATCTTCGTAGATTCAATTCTACTGTAAGGTATCGGTTTCTCTCTTGGATTCCTTTCCCCAGGAGGCTTTTCAAATGTTTTTAAGTCAAGAAACCGAAACTAGGGTTGTTCCCAATGAAATTGTCGAATGTTCATCTCCCTAGTTCTCCTATTTCCGATTCTAGTAGTATGTATAATACAAATGTCGAGCATGTTGTTGGTATGTGGTGCTAACTTATCATTATGTGTAGGTTTTTGTGATGTGATAATGTCGAATGAGACCTATAGGTTAGATCTGTCTGATTAGAGTATCATTTACATGAGATAAGAAATGTTGTAATGCCTAATTTTGTTCGAGAAGATAAATTTGTTATAAGTCGTTTATGAAATTCAGTTTACTGTTGAAAGGAATGAAGGTTTCGATTACTATGTGTGTTTACAGTAGATATGTTTGTAAGTTTTTGGAATGTAATATTTCCAAGAAGAAATAACAATGAGAATCAAAGCTAGTTAATGAATCTTCAATGCCAAATAAACTTTATAGCTTGGCCAAACTAAGCACTGAATTGTTCTTATAAGGTATTCAAATGTTAAAAGTGGCTTGCTTAAAATGATCAGATTACTATAGTATATACATGAAGTTAATTGACTTAGCTAGTGATAATATCATGCAAGTGTTTAGTGAAAGTTTGGTTTATGCCAATAAATTGGCTAGCAATATTATTTCCAAAATATGTAATAGAATTGGCAAATAAATAAGTCATACCAATCTTATATGGCCAATGTAAATTAGGATGTTTCTTGTAAGGCCAAATACATGTTAAAGATTGACTTGACAAGATGTAACTAAATGAACTCATAACCTACGGTATGCCAATGATTGGGACAAGTCCCAACATACCCTATCTAAATGAACATGTGAACATAGTAGCACATTGAATAAGTCCTTACAACTTTCAGAAAGAATATACAAGACTACCAAATAACATTGAACAAGATAAGGTGAGTAATGAAATAAGTAAAAGCTTATGAGTTATGAAATTTACATAGAATGGGGTGTTAAAAGAAGTGAGACAACTCTCACTTGCACCTAAACAATTATGTTAAAGATACTCACATAAGAGGGGTTAGAAATCGTCAGACAAGTCTCATTCACACCATGATGATAATGTCAGATTTAAGTTCACATTCATCAAGTATAGAAAGGATTATAAGTCATCCATTGAGCTTAGCATACCTCATACTAAAAGAAACCTTCATAGTGTATGAGTCAACTCTAAAAGTTGTAAAGTATAATAAATTGAGCTAAGCACCGATAGACTAGTAATGAGCTTGTGCAAACACATGTAAGCCTCATGAGATGAGACTACCACCTAGGTGGATAAGGGTCTCCAAATTCTCCTAGTCTTTGAACGATGTCTCCAACATAGGTTACTAGCTAGTGGATCCACCTAAGAAAGCTAGGAAGTATTCAGTTTCACTTTGGCCGGTGAACAACCTCTTTTCAGTTTTGCGAAGACACTGGATTTCATGTTAGCTCACATGATCTATGTCAGTTAAATGACAAAGATTTATTTAATAAATTAAAAAAGAAATAAAGAATGAACTAGGAAGATGAGGGGTGTTCGGATAGGATGACCAAAGGGTGAGGTTGGACTAAGTAATGACGTAAGTCTTCTTAGTCATTGCACTGAAAGATCCCAATGGAAGTCTTAAAAGATTATCCTAAGTCAACCTAGCATGTTCAAAGTGAACATGAGATCAAAGAAGAAGAAATGTAAGTTCAAAGCGAACTAAGTAAACAAAAGCATAAGAATATCAAATCATCAGTGTTTTATAATAATGAAGTTTTATCACTTATTCGTTTATGCCAATAAAGGGATCAAAACATAATGACTCATCAATTGGAGTATGAATATATGACCCAGCATCATTTTAGTATGCAAATGATCAAAGAATGGGCATAGCCAATAAAGATTGGCTTATAAAAACTTCATGCCCAATTTAACAATAATGGAAAGAACAACTTCTGATTAGGATAGTCAAATCACTTTCTTAGTCTTTTGGATTACTTACTTGATTCATTGTAGCAATGGGACTACAATGAATCATTGAACTCGTAAGTATAACATAGCATCAAAGGAGATCATTGAACTACAAAACAAAAAGAACAAAAGACTAAAAATTAAACTAAGTCTGGGTGAGGGAGCTCTCGGCCTAAGGGGAGCAAATATATTAAATTTTGCTTGAGTTGTTCTAAAATTATGTTCATGATTCCAAGGTCTTATGTTTATATAGAAAATGAGTTGTGTGCTTTAAATGTGTGAAAATATGTCATATTCGTAGCATGATTCATAAATAACAAATTAGGAAAGTGAAGTGACTTCACTTTCCAAAAATGGCATGTTGCTATAGGAAGAGCTTTCCTAGATCATGCATAGTCCTTATGTGTTTATGTGCATAAACTCATACTCAGTACAAGTGTGTACTAACCCATATACAATTACTATTTTTATAGGTGCAGATCCTTTAATAACGTTGAAGATCAGTTGAAGCTGTTTGGACTAGTACCTCCAGACTTTGGTAGGTCCTCTTGAGTTCGAGGATGCTTACGCTTTATTTTCTAGGTTTAGTAGATTAAACATAGCTAGTGGATGTTGTCCCTAGCTTTTCCTTTCAAACATTTGTTCATGATTTTGTATTAAGGCCAGTTTGGCAACTATTAATGATATTATTAATTCTTCATTTCAATTGTTCAATCTATTAATAAGTGGTTGTTTATTTTGAGCCGTTAGTATATCACTCTTATGCAAGAATTATATGAAGTCTGTCACGACCGGAGTGTAGACCCCAGACGAGACCGGCGTCGTTGACCTCTCAGAGGTCGCAGACAAGCCTACTTACGTCATTCTTACTTCATCTAGGTTAATTTTAGCGGAAAATTTGAAACTTTTTGTTTCTTAACATGCATAAAGGTCATTATACTTACATTCATAATGTTCACCATCAACCACCTAACATTAATATTATCAACTGAAAGAAATAGTTCAATACTGTATTAAATGTATAATTGCCAAAATGGCGCCAATACAATATCTGAAATAAAAACGGAAAGAAAGACTAGTGGAACATACTCCACTAGCTAAAGCCTACATCTAAGCTAGATAGTAACGGTAGACATCCTCGAAAGCATAATGGTCTACCAAGTCCGGATGAAAGCTCCACGTCTGGATAGCTGCAGCGTCAACCTGTAAGCTCTAGCGTCCACCTGTGCCTGCACCTAAAAATATAGAGTTGTATGGGATTAGTACACACTTGTACTAAGTATGGGTATATGCAAGCACACACCAAGGACATGCATGAGTAAGAATAGCTCTTTCCTAACAACATGATTATGGAAAGTCAAGTCAGTGGACTTGCCAAATTGGGATTAGGAAAGTTAGTGAACTTTCCAAATTTGGATTAGGAAAGTAAGTGAGCTTTGCAAATTTGGATTAGGAAAGTCAGTGACCTTTCCAAATTTTGATTAGGAAAGTCAGTGAGCTTTCCAAATTTAGATTAGGAAAGTCATTCCATGAGAGTAACATGCATCATCATACTTATCATATTGCACACAACACATAACATCTTACACATAGCACATATCATATTGCATATAGCACATAACATCTTTTATAACATTCATTCATATGCCATGAGACCTTGGAATCATGGACTTGACATTAAGACTTCACAAAATGAGGTCTCAACATATGGGACCTCAACTAGGGAGTCTTCATTAGCAAACACAGAGTCTGATTCATTCATTCATACGTACTTTATTTTATTTTGTTCATAGGCTAGTGTGAACACCAGCTATACCTAGGATGTAGTTTAAGACTTTCATCGGTTTGCTGTGCAATGATCAAGAATAACCTAGTGTCATTACTTGAGTCTAGCTCACCTCTTGATTATCCTATCCTAACACCTTTGGTATCATTCATTTCATTATGTGCATCATTTGAGGCTGGCCTCATTCATTCATTGGGAACATTAACTTTAACCGACATAGATCATGTGAGCATCATGAAATTCAGAGTCATGAAACTCCACACCGAAAAGAGGTGGAATCACCAGCCAAAGTGACCCAAAACATGCTAGCCTACATGGGAATTGAACCCCGCCAGATCCCTATATTGGCAGTATAGGTTCGAAGACTAGGAGATATAAGGATACCCATACCCGGCATGCCGGACAGTCTCATCTCATGAGAGTTACGTGAACCTCCGCCCTTCCCGAAAGAAGGCATCACCACTCATAGCTAGTCTATCGGTGCTCAGTATAAAGTTCCATTTCATTCAACTCATACGTCATGGAAGCTGGCTTCTAGTATGAGGACATCATAGCTCAATAGATGATTTCTTATCTCATCATTAGTATTAAGTGTGTTAATCTCAATACTTTCATTAGAGTGTTCATAGAGACTGGTCTCTTCATTAACTTTACACTCTTATAGGTGAGTACGTTTGGTAACATTTATTTAGGCTCATTTGAGATTGCTCTCGTCTTTTACATTAGCCTCATATCATGTTGTTACCATATTCATTAACATTAGCACATATGCTCTTCATAATTACTCACCCCTTTTTACGTGAATGTTCATCTCATCATATGCCAATGCACTTGGCCATTTGTGTGTTTCACATTCTTACTTAACCCTTCTAGGGTTTCATCATTTCATTACATAATATTCATTTCATCGTATGCCAATGCACTTGGCTATTTAGTGTGTTTTACACTCGTACTTAACCCTTATAGGGTTACATCTTTTCATTACATAATATTCATTTCATCGTATGCCAATATACTTGGCCATATTTTACACTCTTACCTAACCCTTCTAGGGTTATATCATTTCATTACATAAATCTTAGGTTCACTTATTTTTAATCGTATGCTAGACTTATGGGTCTATACATACAAGCCATGAAGCTTCATTCATAGTTCGTTTAAGTGATTCATATCTTTCTAAGATTATGTAGTACAAGACTTATGCATCTTGTATGTATGCCAAGATCTCGATTTCGATCTAATTAGGCAGCATTATTCTTGAATATTTAATTCACGTATGACTTATATATCAATACAGAAATTTGGGCAAGGGAAACCCAATTTCGAATCACTTGGACAACATTTACATTTTTCATTGATTTTATTTTTGGTTCACATAACATTGAGACCCTAGATAGAGCCCCAACATCAACTTTTCCTTTTTATTTCTCTCCTTTAAATTTTGTCTTCCTTGGCAGAGGGGTTGTGGGTTCGAATCCCCACAACCCCTTTTATTTTTTTATTTAATTTTCCTTGACTATCTTGAGTTGACCATTAGGTTGTGGGATCAAACCCCCACAGCCTCTCTTTTATTTTTCTTTTATTCTCCTCCTCAAATCTGCCTAAGAGATCGTGGGTTCGATTCCCACACGCCTCCCCCTTTATTTTTCTTTTATTCTCCTCCTTAAATCTGCCTAAGAGGTCGTGGGTACGATTCCCACAAGCCTCCCCCTTTATTTTTCTTTTATTCTCCTCCTTAAATCTGCCTAAGAGGTCGTGGGTTCGATTCCCACGCCTCACATTTCTTTTCTTTTTATTTTTCTTTCTCCTTTACTATCTGAGAGGTTGTGGGTTCGAATCCCACTCCTCTCATTACTTATTTTCATAATACATTTTCCAGCCAAGGTCATGTGTTCGAATCCCCTTCACCACATTTCTTTGTACTTCTTTATTTTTCATGTTTTTTAACATGGTGAGGTCACAGGTTCAATCCTCCATGACCTCACTTGTTTTAATTCATTTTTCAAAACATTCTGAAACCCTTTCACTTGACCGAAATCCCTCACCTAAATCTGGAAATTTTCTTTTAATTTTACAGCATACTTTCTTCAACATTTACACTTGAACTCTTAGGGAAATTCATAGATCATTTAACACGTTTTGGGGTGCATTTTTCATAGATTCGTTTAGTCAAAAGATTGATACTCAAATCATCCACACTTCCATGTTAATGAACATCACGATTTACATAGTTTTATGCACGTAAAATAGCAACCATAACATTATAAATTTTGGAGCTTCAAGCCGAGAACTCATAGTCACTGCCACATTTTTGCAGACACATGCACATAGTTTCGGAACACATAGGTTGTCATTCATACGATTTCAAATACACAAACATAAACATATTCATAACGAAAACACAATATACACCTAAATCTACCAGCAATCATACCCAACCTACGAATCCAGTGACAGGGGCATGCAAAAGGGGAACAATCCTAGTTTTCGGAATGAATAATTTGAACCTTAAGGGGTCTCTTGGGAAAGGGACCAAGAGAGAAGAAAACCCATATTTTTTTGACGTTCAAACCTCGACTTTCTGCCCAAAAACTTCTCCAAACACACGTCCAAGACTCAAAATTCAACACCCCACTCGACGGAAAACCTTCTCTTTGCTACGTGATTGATTAACGTTTGTTTTTGTTATATTTTCGTGTGAGTTCTACAAGTGTGAAGAACTTTGGTTTACCTACTGTTTTTGAAGTTATTTTGGCAGAGAGAACGTGAATGAGAGTGATAGAGACGTGAGAGAGAGAGATGAGCGTGAGAGAGGACAGTTACCTTAGGCTTAGAAGTCAGTTTAGGACTTAGTCAAATAAGGTTTAGTTAATTATTATAAAATCTGATTTCCTTTTATTTTAAATCAGCTAATAATTAATAAATATTAATTAATTACATTAATTTAACAACTTAAATAAAAACCACTTTAATTCATTGCTTCCACCTAGGTTCGAACCCGGGTGGAGCAAGACTTCACTTCAAGAGCTCAATTTTGGCTCTCTATCCCCAAATTGACCCTCCACCTTATTAATTAAATAATTAATTAATTATTTAGGGTAATTACCATACTACCCTTAGCCAGGAAAAATACCATTTTACCCCTAGACCCTTCAAACCTAAGATTTCCTCTTTTTAAGTCCGGTAAAGACTCTTCCGAGTAAATCTTCGTATTCGAGAGCCCTACATGGTTGGACCCAACCTTTCCAAGCTCAAATAACTCCCCAAGTTAGTTGGCTTGGCTTTAGAAAGGGTTCCGAGGTTTGGTTCTACGCGCATCAATTCGTGTAAACCCTGGTCTAATCATAGGCATTCTTGACACATTAAGCATCACTTATCATATCTATTTTTTTAGGGTTGTTACATTATCCCCCCTTAGGAACATTCGTCCCCAAATGACACTATACTTTACTAACAATAAGTAGGTCATCTATAGAACGTACGCATACATAGGTAATTCAATACTCCCCATTGGTGAATATCTGATTCACATATTAACATGATGGTGCACATCTTTGAAACCTACTAGTAGCTTCACATTAATAGACTAAGGAATTCATTCCTAAACTAGTCTTATCAAAGCATACAACATAAGTCAATGTATAAGTCATACAAATCAGCAACCAACATGATGACTCAAACATATTAACCTCATACTAGTGCATAAACACCATACATAGTCAAATACATGAAAGACTAATTAAGGCTACGCACCCGAGACATCACCAGAGGTGACTTCCCCTGCACCCCTAGACTTGAGTGCGAAGAATCGTGCCTCCTTGGAGCCTCTTCACTCGGACCATTAGGCTAAACTCTCTCCTTCCCTTGTTCTTGACTTCTCCTATTCGGACAATCCTTTACCATGTGACCCGATTTGCCACAATTGTAACAAGAGTTAGTGCCCATCATACACTCTTCTCCATGCAGTTTGCCACACTTCCTGCAAGGTGGCCTCTCCTCAGGTGTGTCTACTCCATTGTTTCTCTTAACTCTGGACTCGGAATCCCTATCATAGAGACCCTTGGTTGAACTTGACTCCCCTTGGTGGGAGAGTCCCTTCTTAAACCTGGGCTTATCCTTGATTTCAGTACTACTCTTCCTAGAAAAATTCTCCTCAATTTGCCTTGACCTGTTCCCTGCCCTAGTGTGCTTCCTCTTCCTGATTTCCTCCACTTGATGGACATGGACCATAATCCTGGAAAGGTCCATGCTGTCATGCAGCATAGCTGCCCTACACTCCTCCTCGAGATCCTCAGCAATCCCTGTCAAGAATCTACTCATCTCGTCTCTATTGTTAGACATAAGAGAAGTCGCATACCTAGATAATTTCACAAACTTCAGGGAATACTCCCTGCTTGTCATAGATCCTTGCTTAAGGTTGATAAATTCCTCAACCTTGGCCTCCCTCATCTCCCTGGAAAAGAATATCTCCAAGAAGGCTGTCTTAAACAGCTTCCAAGTGACCGGAACTCCGCCCAAAGATCGGCTATCCTGCCACATCTTGCACAAAGTCTGTGCAACATCCTTGAGCTGATAGGAAGCCAGCTCAGCCTTCTCAATATTTGTGGCCCCCATAGCCACAAAAATCTTATACACCTCATCCACAAACTCCTCGGGGTCCTCTGAAGTCTTAGACCCTATGAAAATAGGAGGATTCATCCTCGTGAAGTCTCTCAACCTGTCATCCATGCTACGAACCGGTGGGTTCTACCTCTGAACATCCTGTCGGATGACCTGGGCAGTCATAGCCTAGGCATGCATAGTGACGGCCTATGCCATCTGGGCCAGAGATGCCCGCACCTCCGCATCAGTCAACCCAGCTGGGTTAATTGGCATAGCCACTCCTTCAGCTGGAGCCTGGGGTGGAACCTTAATGCCCCCAGCAGCTGCACCTCCTCTCCTCTAACCAATGGTTCTCCTAGTATTCATTCTCTGAAAACAACAAAGATTGATGTTAGACACTCTCATAACACCAAGAAATTAGACATTAGGAAAAGCACGATAAGATCAGAAGAAGGGAAATTTTCCTACGCATCATGTAGTCTCTAATTCAGGATAATGGTGCACTTCACTACCATGACTTAGAAACTACTCAATGTGGTTGATGTGAACTTATTTTTCTCGGAATTTAACCTAGTGCTCTGATACCAACTTTGTCACGACCGGAGTGTAGACCCCAGATGAGACCGGCGTCGTTGACCTCTCAGAGGTCACAGACAAGCCTACTTACGTCATTCTTACTTCATGTAGGTTAATTTTAGCGGAAAATTTGAAACTTTTTGTTTCTTAACATGCATAAAGGTCATTATACTTACATTCATAATGTTCACCATCAACCACCTAACATTAATATTATCAACTGAAAGAAATAGTTCAATACTGTATTAAATGTATAATTGCCAAAATGTCACCAATAAAATGTCTGAAATAAAAACGGAAAGAAACACTAGTGGAACATACTCCACTAGCTAAAGCCTACATTTAAGCTAGATAGTAACGGTAGACATCCTCGAAAGCATGAGGGCCTACCAAGTGCGGATGAAAGCTCCACGTCCGGATAGCTGCAGCGTCAACCTGTAAGCTCTAGCGTCCACCTGTGCCTGCACCTAGAAATATAGAGTTGTATGGGATTAGTACACACTTGTACTAAGTATGGGTATATGCAAGCACACACCAAGGACATGCATGAGTAAGAATAGCTCTTTCCTAACAACATGATTATGGAAAGTCAAGTCAGTGGACTTGCCAAATTGGGATTAGGAAAGTTAGTGAACTTTCCAAATTTGGATTAGGAAAGTAAGTGAGCTTTCCAAATTTGGATTAGGAAAGTCAGTGACCTTTCCAAATTTTGATTAGGAAAGTCAGTGAGCTTTCCAAATTTAGATTAGGAAAGTCATTCCATGAGAGTAACATGCATCATCATACTTATCATATTGCACACAACACATAACATCTTACACATAGCACATATCATATTGCATATAGCACATAACATCTTTTATAACATTCATTCATATGCCATGAGACCTTGGAATCATGGACTTGACATTAAGACTTCACAAAATGAGGTCTCAACATATGGGACCTCAACTAGGGAGTCTTCATTAGCAAACACAGAGTCTGATTCATTCATTCATACGTACTTTATTTTATTTTGTTCATAGGCTAGTGTGAACACCAGCTATACCTAGGATGTAGTTTAAGACTTTCATAGGTTTGTTGTGCAATGATCAAGAATAACCTAGTGTCATTACTTGAGTCTAGCTCACCTCTTGATTATCCTATCCTAACACCTTTGGTATCATTCATTTCATTATGCGCATCATTTGAGGCTGGCCTCATTCATTCATTGGGAACATTAACTTTAACCGACATAGATCATGTGAGCATCATGAAATTCAGTGTCATGAAACCCCACACCGAAAAGAGGTGGAATCACCAGCCAAAGTGACCCAAAACATGCTAGCCTACATGGGAATTGAACCCCGCCAGATCCCTATATTGGCAGTATAGGTTCGAAGACTAGGAGATATAAGGATACCCATACCCGGCATGCCGGACAGTCTCATCTCATGAGAGTTACGTGAACCTCCGCCCTTCCCGAAAGAAGGCATCACCGCTCATAGCTAGTCTATCGGTGCTCAGTATAAAGTTCCATTTCATTCAACTCATACGTCATGGAAGCTGGCTTCTAGTATGAGGACATCATAGCTCAATAGATGATTTCCCATCTCATCATTAGTATTAAGTGTGTTAATCTCAATACTTTCATTAGAGTGTTCATAGAGACTGGTCTCTTCATTAACTTTACACTCTTATAGGTGAGTACGTTTGGTAACATTTATTTAGGCTCATTTGAGATTGCTCTCGTCTTTTACATTAGCCTCATATCATGTTGTTACCACATTCATTAACATTAGCACATTTGCTCTTCATAATTACTCACCCCTTTTTACGTGAATGTTCATCTCATCATATGCCAATGCACTTGGCCATTTGTGTGTTTCACATTCTTACTTAACCCTTCTAGGGTTTCATCATTTCATTACATAATATTCATTTCATCGTATGCCACTTGGCCATTTAGTGTGTTTTACACTCTTACTTAACCCTTATAGGGTTACATCTTTTTATTACATAATATTCATTTCATCGTATGCCAATACACTTGGCCATATTTTACACTCTTACCTAACCCTTCTAGGGTTATATCATTTCATTACATAAATCTTAGGTTCACTTATTTTTAATCGTATGCTAGACTTATGGGTCTATACATACAAGCCATGAAGCTTCATTCATAGTTCGTTTAAGTGATTCATATCTTTCTAAGATTATGTAGTACAAGACTTATGCATCTTGTATGTATGCCAAGATCTCGATTTCGATCTAAGTAGGCAGCATTATTCTTGAATATTTAATTCACGTATGACTTATATATCAATACGGAAATTTGGGCATGGGAACCCAATTTCGAATCACTTGGACAACATTTACATTTTTCATTGATTTTATTTTTGGTTCACATAACATTGAGACCCTAGATAGAGCCCCAACATCAACTTTTCCTTTTTATTTCTCTCCTTTAAATTTTGTCTTCCTTGGCAGAGGGGTTGTGGGTTCGAATCCCCACAACCCCTTTTATTTTTTTATTTAATTTTCCTTGACTATCTTGAGTTGACCATGAGGTTGTGGGATCAAACCCCCACAGCCTCTCTTTTATTTTTCTTTTATTCTCCTCCTCAAATCTGCCTAAGAGGTCGTGGGTTCGATTCCCACACGCGTCCCCCTTTATTTTTCTTTTATTCTCCTCCTTAAATCTGCCTAAGAGGTCGTGGGTTCGATTCCCACAAGCCTCCCCCTTTATTTTTCTTTTATTCTCCTCCTTATATCTGCCTAAGAGGTCGTGGGTTCGATTCCCACGCCTCACATTTCTTTTCTTTTTATTTTTCTTTCTCCTTTACTATATGAGAGGTTGTGGGTTCGAATCCCACTCCTCTCATTACTTATTTTCATAATACATTTTCCAGCCAAGGTCATGTGTTCGAATCCCCTTCACCACATTTCTTTGTACTTCTTTATTTTTCATGTTTTTTAACATGGTGAGGTCACAGGTTCAATCCTCCATGACCTCACTTGTTTTAATTCATTTTTCAAAACATTTTGAAACCCTTTCACTTGACCGAAATCCCTCACCTAAATCTGGAAATTTTCTTTTAATTTTATAGCATACTTTCTTCAACATTTACACTTGAACTCTTAGGGAAATTCATAGATCATTTAACACGTTTTGGGTGCATTTTTCATAGATTCGTTTAGTCAAAAGATTGATACTCAAATCATCCACACTTCCATGTTAATGAACATCACGATTTACATAGTTTTATGCACGTAAAATAGCAACCATAACATTATAAATTTTGGAGCTTCAAGCCGACAACTCATAGTCACTGCCACATTTTTGGAGACACATGCACATAGTTTCGGAACACATAGGTTGTCATTCATACGATTTCAAATACACAAACATAAACATATTCATAACGAAAACACAATATACACCTAAATCTACCAGCAATCATACCCAACCTACGAATTATTGGGAGCCAGTGACAGGGGCATGCAAAAGGGGAACAATCCTAGTTTTCGGAATGAATAATTTGAACCTTAAGGGGTCTCTTGGGAAAGGGACCAAGAGAGAAGAAAACCCATATTTTTTTGACGTTCAAACCTCGACTTTCTTCCCAAAAACTTCTCCAAACACACGTCCAAGACTTAAAATTCAACACGCCACTCGACGGAAAACCTTCTCTTTGCTACGTGATTGATTAACGTTTGTTTTTGTTATATTTTCGTGTGAGTTCTACAAGTGTGAAGAACTTTGGTTTACCTACTGTTTTTGAAGGTATTTTGGCAGAGAGAACGTGAATGAGAGTGATAGAGACGTGAGAGAGAGAGATGAGCGTGAGAGAGGACAGTTACCTTAGGCTTAGAAGCCAGTTTAGGACTTAGTCAAATAAGGTTTAGTTAATTATTATAAAATCTGATTTCCTTTTATTTTAAATCAGCTAATAATTAATAAATATTAATTAATTACATTAATTTAACAACTTAAATAAAAACCAGTTTAATTCATTGCTTCCACCTAGGTTCGAACCCGGGTGGAGCAAGACTTCACTTCAAGAGCTCAATTTTGGCTCTCTATCCCCAAATTGACCCTCCACCTTATTAATTAAATAATTAATTAATTATTTAGGGTAATTACCATACTACCCTTAGCAAGGAAAAAGACCATTTTACCCCTAGACCCTTCAAACCTAAGATTTCCTCTTTTTAAGTCCGGTAAAGACTCTTCCGAGTAAATCTTCGTATTCGAGAGCCCTACATGGTTGGACCCAACCTTTCCAAGCTCAAATAACTCCCCAAGTTAGTTGGCTTGGCTGTAGAAAGGGTTCCGAGGTTTGGTTCTACGCGCATCAATTCGTGTAAACCCTGGTCTAATCATAGGCATTCTTGACACATTAAGCATCACTTATCATATCTATTTTTTTTAGGGTTGATACATTATCCCCCCCTTAGGAACATTCGTCCCCAAATGACACTATACTTTACTAACAATAAGTAGGTCATCTATAGAACGTACGCATACATAGGTAATTCAATACTCCCCATTGGTGAATATCTGATTCACATATTAACATTATGGTGCACATCTTTGAAACCTACTAGTAGCTTCACATTAATAGACTAAGGAATTCATTCCTAAACTAGTCTTATCAAAGCATACAACATAAGTCAACATATAAGTCATACAAATCAGCAACCAACATGATGACTCAAACATATTAACCTCATACTAGTGCATAAACACCATACACAGTCATATACATGAAAGACTAATTAAGGCTACGCACCAGAGACATCACCAGAGGTGCCTTCCCCTGCACCCCTAGACTTGAGTGCGAAGAATCGTGCCTCCTTGGAGCCTCTTCACTCGGACCATTAGGCTAAACTCTCTCCTTCCCTTGTTCTTGACATCTCCTATTCGGACAATCCTTCACCATGTGACCCGATTTGCCACAATTGTAACAAGCGTTAGTGCCCATCATACACTTTTCTCCATGCAGTTTGCCACACTTCCTGCAAGGTGGCCTCTCCTGAGGTGTGTCTACTCCATTGTTTCTCTTAACTCTGGACTCGGAATCCCTATCATAGAGACCCTTGGTTGAACTTGACTCCCCTTGGTGGGAGAGTCCCTTCTTAAACCTGGGCTTATCCTTGATTTCAGTACTACTCTTCCTAGAAAAATTCTCCTCAACTTGCCTTGACCTGTTCCCTGCCCTAGTGTGCTTCCTCTTCCTGATTTCCTCCACTTGATGGACATGGACCATAATCCTGGAAAGGTCCATGCTGTCATGCAGCATAGCTGCCCTACACTCCTCCTCGAGATCCTCAGCAATCCCTGTCAAGAATCTACTCATCTCGTCTCTATTGTTAGACATAAGAGAAGTCGCATAACTGGATAATTTCACAAACTTCAGGGAATACTCCCTGCCTGTCATAGATCCTTGCTTAAGGTTGATAAATTCCTCAACCTTGGCCTCCCTCATCTCCCTGGAAAATAATATCTCAAAGAAGGCTGTCTTAAACAGCTCCCAAGTGACCGGAACTCCGCCCAAAGATCGGCTATACTGCCACATCTTGCACAAAGTCTTTGCAAATCCTTGAGCTGATAGGAAGCCAGCTCAGCCTTCTCAATATTTGTGGCCCCTATAGCCACAAAATCTTATGCACCTCATCCACAAACTCCTAGGGGTCCTCTGAAGTCTTAGACCCTATGAAAATCGGAGGATTCATACTCGTGAAGTCTCTCAACCTGTCATCCATGCTACGAACCGGTGGGTTCTACCTCTGAACATCCTGTCGGATGACCTGGGCAGTAATAGCCTAGGCATGCATAGTGACGGCCTGTGCCATCTGGTCCAGAGATGCCCGCACCTCCGCATCAGTCAACCCAGCTGGGTTAATTGGCATAGCCACTCCTTCAGCTGGAGCCTGGGGTGGAACCTGAATGCCCCCAGCAACTGCACCTCCTCTCCTCTGACCAATGGTTCTCCTAGTATTCATTCTCTAAAAACAACAAAGATTGATGTTAGACACGCTCATAATACCAAGAAATTAGACATTAGGAAAAGCACGATAAGATCAGAAGAAGGGAAATTTTCCTACGCATCATGTAGTCTCTAATTCAGGATAATGGTGCACTTCACTACCATGACTTAGAAACTACTCATTGTGGTTGATGTGAACTTATTTTTCTCGGAATTTAACCTAGTGCTCTGATACCAACTTTGTCACGACCGGAGTGTAGACCCCAGACGAGACCGGCGTCGTTGACCTCTCAGAGGTCGCAGACAAGCCTACTTACGTCATTCTTACTTCATCTAGGTTAATTTTAGCGGAAAATTTGAAACTTTTTGTTTCTTAACATGCATAAAGGTCATTATACTTACATTCATAATGTTCACCATCAACCACCTAACATTAATATTATCAACTGAAAGAAATAGTTCAATACTGTATTAAATGTATAATTGCCAAAATGTCACCAATAAAATGTCTGAAATAAAAATGGAAAGAAACACTAGTGGAACATACTCCACTAGCTAAAGCCTACATTTAAGCTAGATAGTAACGGTAGACATCCTCGAAAGCATGAGGGCCTACCAAGTGCGGATGAAAGCTCCACGTCCGGATAGCTGCAGCGTCAACCTGTAAGCTCTAGCGTCCACCTGTGCCTGCACCTAAAAATATAGAGTTGTATGGGATTAGTACACACTTGTACTAAGTATGGGTATATGCAAGCACACACCAAGGACATGCATGAGTAAGAATAGCTCTTTCCTAACAACATGATTATGGAAAGTCAAGTCAGTGGACTTGCCAAATTGGGATTAGGAAAGTTAGTGAACTTTCCAAATTTGGATTAGGAAAGTAAGTGAGCTTTCCAAATTTGGATTAGGAAAGTCAGTGACCTTTCCAAATTTTGATTAGGAAAGTCAGTGAGCTTTCCAAATTTAGATTAGGAAAGTCATTCCATGAGATTAACATGCATCATCATACTTATCATATTGCACACAACACATAACATCTTACACATAGCACATATCATATTGCATATAGCACATAACATCTTTTATAAAATTCATTCATATGCCATGAGACCTTGGAATCATGAACTTGACATTAAGACTTCACAAAAGGAGGTCTCAACATATGGGACCTCAACTAGGGAGTCTTCATTAGCAAACACAGAGTCTAATTCATTCATTCATACGTACTTTATTTTATTTTTTTCATAGGCTAGTGTGAACACCAGCTATACCTAGGATGTAGTTTAAGACTTTCATCGGTTTGCTGTGCAATGATCAAGAATAACCTAGTGTCATTACTTGAGTCTAGCTCACCTATTGATTATCCTATCCTAACACCTTTGGTATCATTCATTTCATTATGTGCATCATTTGAGGCTGGCCTCATTCATTCATTGGGAACATTAACTTTAACCGACATAGATCATGTGAGCATCATGAAATTCAGTGTCATGAAACCCCACACCGAAAAGAGGTGGAATCACCAGCCAAAGTGACCCAAAACATGCTAGCCTACATGGGAATTGAACCCCGCCAGATCCCTATATTGGCAGTATAGGTTCGAAGACTAGGAGATATAAGGATACCCATACCCGGCATGCCGGACAGTCTCATCTCATGAGAGTTACGTGAACCTCCGCCCTTCCCGAAAGAAGGCATCACCGCTCATAGCTAGTCTATCGGTGCTCAGTATAAAGTTCCATTTCATTCAACTCATACGTCATGGAAGCTGGCTTTTAGTATGAGGACATCATAGCTCAATAGATGATTTCTCATCTCATCATTAGTATTAAGTGTGTTAATCTCAATACTTTCATTAGAGTGTTCATAGAGACTGGTCTCTTTATTAACTTTACACTCTTATAGGTGAGTATGTTTGGTAACATTTATTTAGGCTCATTTGAGATTGCTCTCGTCTTTTACATTAGCCTCATATCATGTTGTTACCACATTCATTAACATTAGCACATTTGCTCTTCATAATTACTCACCCCTTTTTACGTGAATGTTCATCTCATCATATGCCAATGCACTTGGCCATTTGTGTGTTTCACATTCTTACTTAACCCTTGTAGGGTTTCATCATTTCATTACATAATATTCATTTCATCGTATGCCAATGCACTTGGCCATTTAGTGTTTTTTACACTCGTACTTAACCCTTATAGGGTTACATCTTTTCATTACATAATATTCATTTCATCATATGCCAATACACTTGGCCATATTTTACACTCTTACCTAACCCTTCTAGTGTTATATCATTTCATTACATACATCTTAGGTTCACTTATTTTTAAACGTATGCTAGACTTATGGGTCTATACATACAAGCCATGAGGCTTCATTCATAGTTCGTTTAAGTGATTCATATCTTTCTAAGATTATGTAGTACAAGACTTATGCATCTTGTATGTATGACAAGATCTCGATTTCGATCTAAGTAAGCAGCATTATTCTTGAATATTTAATTCACGTATGACTTATATATCAATATAGAAATTTGGGCAATGGAACCCAATTTCGAATCACTTGGACAACATTTATATTTTTGATTGATTTTATTTTTGGTCCACATAACATTGGGACCCTAGATCGAGCCCCAACATCAACTTTTCCTTTTTATTTCTTTCCTTTCAATTTTCTCTTCCTTGGCCGAGGGGTTGTGGATTCGAACCCCCACAGCCCTTTTTATTTTATTATTTAATTTTCCTTGACTATCTTGAGTTGACCATGAGGTTGTGGGATCAAACCCCCACACACTCTCTTTATTTTTCTTTTATTCTCCTTCTCAAATCAGCCTAAGAGGTCGTGGGTTCGATTCCCACACGCCTCCCCCTTTATTTTTCTTTTATTCTCCTCCTTAAATCTGCCTAAGAGGTCGTGGGTTCGATTTCCACACGCCTTCCCCTTTATTTTACTTTAATTCTCCTCATTAAATCTGCCTAAGAGGTCATGGGTTCGATTCCCACACCTCACATTTGTTTTCTTTTTATTTTTCTTTCTCCTTTACTGTCTGAGAGGTTGTGGGTTTGAATCCCACTCCTCTCATTTCTTATTTTCATAATACATTTTCCAGCCAAGGTCATTGGTTCGAATCCCGTTCACCACATTTCTTTGTAATTCTCTATTTTTCATGGATTTTATCATGGTGAGGTCACGGGTTCAATCCTCATGACCTCAATGGTTTTAATTCATTTTTGACAACATTTTGAAACCCTTTCACTTGACCGAAATCCCTCACCTAAATCTGGAAATTTTCTTTTAATTTTTCAGCATACTTTCTTCAAAATTTACACTTGAACTCTTAGGGAAATTCATAGATCATTTAACACGTTTTGGCACTACAAGAAAAATGGTTTTTAATGAAGGGAAATATGGTCGTTATAAGTCCAAATTCGGTCGCTAAAAGCAATTAACGACCGGCATAAATCCAGTCGTCGTCGGTCGTTAAAAGTCCCGACGTTAAAAGTTAACGACGAATTCAAATTCGGTCGTTAAAAGGTTTTTTAACGACAACGTAAATTCTGGTCGTTATATGGCATTTTTAACGACCAAATTTTCCCTTTGTAAAAGCACTTCTAACAACCAAAAAGATTTTCGTTAATTATATTCCACTTGCAATACGAATACTATTAACGACCACATTTTCTGTCGCTAATTGTAGTTTATTCAAATAATTTTAAGAAGCCAATTATAAGAGAGTTTAAAGGAACCAATTTCATTCGTTATTATACAAAATTCTATAAAGTAAATACAAAAACACTCAAAATAAACTAAATAATTAAATTCATTATAGAAAGTCTCCTGCTTAATACAAAAAAACTAATTAAAGAAAGATATATCATATTCAAGTAGCATAACATATCTTTATCAACTCCTAAAAAAGAGAAATTGCAAAAAATAAACGATATGACATTGTCTTTAATTTAAACCACCCCTAACTAAAGTGAAAGCCATCTTGAACTTCTACTTGCTCTGTACGTTGTTGAATGGTATATTCTTCATGTTGACATTCAAGATCTGTAAGATAAAAACTTATGTCAATTAAGACAAGGAATAAAAAAGTATGTACTAAACATACTTTAAAAGATGCAAAATAGAATACTTGTGAATATGCACTTGAGGCAGCAACAGTAACAACAGTAGAAAATGTAACATTCATAGTATTTAGAGCTTAAATGACACAATGAACATTTAAACATTTCAAATGGAAACATATGTGTATATCAAGTGAAGAAATATAACTCCTCAAACAATGAGGTAAGGAATCTCTCAATAAGAATATGTAATAGCTAAATACTTATTAGATGATATGAAATGAAATGGTACATGAACATGGGAACTAATAATGCACATGGGCAGTTTCAAATCAAGACAACTGTATTCTAACTAACAACATATGAATTGTATAATGTTTGGAAAAAAAAGAAGGCATGTCAACAATAACTTGTAGTCTCTTCCCAACATCTATTAAGTATTTAACAATTTTCTGCAATGATCAACAATGGTTTTGTAAAGCCAACAAAACAGACCATCAGACCAAAATTTGGGAAGCAGACTACCAATTCAATAAAGAAATCACACAAGAAAAAGTATGATAACCATCAGACCAAAATAGAGAGAACATCCAAAGGCACCAACTTAGTTTTTTTCTAAGAGGGAGGCATAATATATTTTCTGCTTGCTACAGTAAAATCTCTAATATAAATGAAGCAGAACATGAAAACATTCCAGAGTTGCCAGTATGAAGAGTTGGTGCAATCAGATTCATTAGGCCTAACAAGGATGATCAATAAGGATTGAAAAATACTATGGGAATACACAAAAAATAGGGGAGATACATATACTTCAAGGAACAACACATGAACTATAGTACATAGATACAGAGAAGTAAATCAACTAGAAGACACAATGGCAAATGAAGCATTCATGCAGCAGGAAGGGATTCAGTGGAATAATTTTAATCAACTAACAATTGACTGTAAGAGAATAATAAACATGGATAAAATAGGCATGCCAACATTGAGAATTAAGACAAGAAGGGTCAGCCTGCAGAGACAGTGATCCACGCCAAGCTAATTCAATCCCTGCCATGGGACCAACATCATACCGAAGATACAAGGAGTGTGAAGGAAAAGACACAAGCAACTCAAGTTTTCAAAATGGTCCACACAGAATTTGTACACTGTCCGTGGATGAGAAATATGAGATTTTCTGAAAAAAGGAGTAGAGATTCAAATGCCACTGCAAAAGAGAGTGTTCGAGGCCCACCCATCATTATTGGTCTCATATCTACTGCGAAAGAGAGGTTCGAGGCCCACCCAGGAATCAATTGTACATGGTAAATAGAAAGCAGGTTATAACAAGAAGCTAAGGAAAAAATTAAGCATTCGAAGTCCTTCCCTGTATCTTGAGTACAATCACAAAGAGAAAGAAAAATCGATTTACTAACCTGTTTAATGGTACTATCTATTGATCACTTGAAGACGCAGGTGTTGAAGGCTGACCAAGTAGTACTCTCGCAAGCTGTTCATATTTACTCTCCAACTCATCCATGCGTTCACATTTGTTCTCTAACTCATCCAAGCGTCGTTTTAGTGATTCATTTTTTTTTCACGTGCATTCAATCTATCTAATAATGCAGCCTTTGAAGAGTTCCCACCTTTCAACTCTTTAGCCGTTATCCCTCCACCAAATCCAATGACATGACTCTTACATTGAGGTCCAAAACACATTTCTACAACCTCAATATTTGTAAGAGAAGAATCAGATTGAACCAATTTTTGGATTTCAGCCTGTAGAATACAAGCAAACTTAAAATAATACAACACGTAAAGTTATATGATTTAAAATAAAATTTATCACTAAACTTACATATTTTGCATTAGTTTCAGGTTCGACAAGCTTGTTATCCTTCTTACGAGTCTCGAAGAAGATCGTATCCATTTTTGGTGGTTTACCATCTTTACCTCCCTTAACATATAAATAAACAAGTCAAGGAAATCATCTTCAATCATTTTATCAAACAAGAGACTAATAGGCTTACCAATTCATAAATAATTTCTCTAATAGGCTTACTCCCTGTACGATGAGGCATACTCAACTTGGACCTGTTGACAATGTTTCTTTCACTTGTTTCCTTTATTCACAACATACCATAAAAGTTCTAGTTAGTAACTTCAAATAGCATGGTAATAAATAAATACTTTGGATTTATACCATAAACTTGTGACTTAAGAAATGCTGCTTAACCAGCCATTCCCAATCACTCTTGTCTACCCCTCTTGGCACATCTCTTAGAGCATCACCAAATGGCTTAGACTTCATAATCTTGTGAAGTGATCCTCTCCAGTTATTCCACAACCTTCTCATGTGTTGAAGGACATGTTCTTTCATGGCATTCATGTCGTCACAGCTAAATTTATCCTGCAATATTTCACAGGTACCATTAAACATAAACTCAATTAGCTAATAGCTCTCTAAATACTTACCTTAATAGTCCCACATGTTTTGCATATTATAGCGCATTGATCTTACTTTTTTGGTATGAGAAGTCAGATATAAAGCTAATAAAACTCCACAAATACTTACAGTTACAGCATCCCACATGTGCTCTAGCTGATCTTCTTTAATGTCTGTCCATGAGTGCACCCGTAATGGGCACATATTACGATCACGAATTAAAATACCCAAGTGTCTCACAAATGAGGCATAATTTTTCCCAACAACTCGATTTTGGTAAAAATTGATATTTAACTTTTCTCCAGGTTTGAGTCGTGCAACATTTTTACAAATGTTTGTTCCTCTAACTTTTTTTGCATTTTTGGACTCACATGCACCTGCAAATTAATTCAGATCGGACATAAAGAAGAGTTTCATCACACCAAAAACAACAAAAAAAACCCAGCTTGAGACAGTAAATACTTATTTCATTTGTTTGAGCATCTTGCATTAGTTCGACTTCTGGAGAGCATGGAACATTATCTTCAGCTAGATCAAAACCAGGAGGTACATGATCAATATTCTGTACTGGATCATTTTGATAAGATGTTGATGGATTGATGTTTAGACTTTTGCTTATTGGAGTTCTTTCTTCAGCGCTTACTCTTACAGATCCCAAAGATTGTAAGCTTTTCCCTCGTCCCCTAATTGCTAAAGCACCAGGTGGAAGGTATGCAAGTTTATTAGGCTTGACAGTTGATTTCATTCCAGATTTTAGAATTTTTGATGGATCCATGTAAACCTAGTAGAAAAATCACTTCTTTTTTAGTTTATTCAATAAGAGAAAAGTCATTGAACAAGTTTTAAATACTACATTCCTTTCTATAGGTACAACTACCAAGATAAAACAATATTAACTAGAATAAGAATAGCTTTCTGGAATGAAAAAATGACATGAAATTGACATTTTGAAAGTGGTTAATTTCCACATATCTACAACCTAACTAATCAACATCTCAAAATGGTGACAGGGATGTGGTCAGCCGGGAATATAATATCAGTTTCAGAAGATGGATATTATGAAAGAAGCTTTAAAAAAGAAAAATAATAATTACAAGTCACTCAGAATCTACAAATAAAATCCCAGCAAGCTTCAATGTTTTTAAGCGCAATTTACGTGTAAATAAATAATATTACGTTACTACTAATAAATAGTCCATATATAAGAACAGCCAGAGAATCACGAAGAAAATAATTGAAAAAAGAAACTAAAACATCAAGGGTATTTTTAGGATCAAATTCAACACCATAGTATAATAAAATGAGAACTCAGAAATCAAACATGAATTCAAAGTCACAACTGCCTCCTAGATTCCTTGAAGCTATGATGAATCGCCATCCTCTTTATCACCAACATCAAAAGAATCACGAGCTTGAACCTTTTGTACAATATGCCATCCATTATTTGCAAGATCATCAGCATAAAACACTTGTGATGCTTGATTGGCTAAAATAAAAGGCTCATTTATTTTCAAAAATCGCTTGCAGTTGACACTTACAAAGTCATATGCATCTACTTTAATTCCCCTTTGTTGATCATATACGTCAAACCACACACATCGAAATAAAACCACTCTTTTCCCACCAGTAAATTGTAATTCAAGAATCTCGGTTAACTCTCCGTAATAATCAATATTTTTAGTCTCTCCATCTGTCTCACCAACTACAACCACCCCACAATTTTGAGTTCTCAAACCTTTATCATGATCTCGCACATGAAACCTATATCCATTAGTAACATAGCTTTTAAAACATGTCACATATGGAAGAGGGCCACGTGACAATGAGAGCAAATCTTTTATTTTCTTACTCTTATCGTGCTTGTGCAATTCTGCAACCTATAAAATTTAGGTAGATTGTTTAGAAAATATTATTCATAAATTTATTTAATATATACAAAGGCTTAACTTCTCACCTTTAATTTTAACCAACTAACGAATCGTCTATTCCATTCAATCTCTGAATGATTTTTGGATGTATCAATTGAAATTTGTGAAAATTCTCTGCAAATAATTTGCAGTATAACATGTCATTTTATATAAGGCTATGGAAAATATAAAAGTAACTTATTAGAATGAGCCATTACTTACTCGAGAAATGGTTGAATTTCATCACAGTTCTTCATAATATAAAAATGTGCAAGCTCAAATTCACTTGAATCAAGATTGACTGGTTTGTCACCCCTCAAACTTTTTCCAGGTTGAGAAAAAATTTCTAAACCTCCATCAGATTCAATAGAACCACCATCATAATTCCTTTCATGGCGATTAAATTTTGTATCCATCGTATGCAAATACCTTGAACATAAGGTCATAGATTCAAATGCTATATATCCTTGTGCAATACAACCTTCTGGGCGAGCCATGTTACGAATAAATGATTTTAGAAAGTATAGCCATCTCTCCACCGGATACATCCATAGATATTGGATAGGTCCAGCAATCTTAGCTTCATTAGCTAAATGAATTGGCAAGTGGACCATGATATCAAAAAATTCACGAATGAAAACCTTTTCTAACTTGCACAAAGTGATTGGAATTTGGGCTTCTATTTGCTCTAGCTCATCTACTCTTAAACATTTTGCTCCGAGTATCTTAAAAAATATTGACAACTCAATTAGTGGTTCAAACACAAATTTGCAGAGCATACCACGTAAACCAAGTGGAAGTAAATGTTGTAGAATAACATGGCAATCATGGCTTTTCAATCCTGAAAGTTTCCGATCTTTAAGGTTGACACACTGAAAAATATTTGATGAAAACCCATCTGGACCTTTAAATTCTTTAAGAAAGTGAAGAATTTGTTCTTTTGGGTAGGAGATAATGTGTAACTTGCAGTAGGTAACTCATATTTATCTCCTTTCTCTATCGGATGCAATTCCTTCTTTATTTTCATTGCTTGCAAATCCAATCGAGAATTCAAGGTGTCTTTGGTTTTTCCTTTGACATTTAAGATTGTCCCCAAATATTATCACAAATATTCTTCTCAATGTGCATCACATCTAAATTATGTCGCAACAATAGAGTATTCCCATATGGAAGATCACAGAAAATACTCTTGTTGTTCCAATTATCACCCCTATTCTTGTGTGATATTTTAATCTTCTTCCTTGGATCCTTTGATTGTGTTACGCCTTCTAAATCACCTACTTGATCAAGTATATCATTACCAGATAACATTTTTGGTGGTAATCTTTGCTCATGTGTGCCAACAAAGGAATCTTTATCTTTCCTCCATTTGTGATTAGGAGGAAGAAAGCGTCTATGATGCATATAACACTCCTTTTGACCTTTTACCAACCTAGTTGAAAGAGTTTCTTTGTTGCAACACGGGCAAGCCAATTTTCCTTTGGTACTCCATCCTGACAAATTTCCATATGCTGGAAAATCATTAATGGTCCATAACAAAGCTGCATGTAGCATAAAATTTTGTTTAGCTGACGCATCAAAGGTCTCAACTCCAGTTTCCCATAATTCCTTTAATTCATCTATCAAAGGTTGGAGATAAACATCAATTGCATCCCCGGGACACAGGACCAGGAATAAGCATCGATAAAATAAAATTTTCTTGCTTCATGCATAACCAAGGTGGCAAATTATAAGGAATAAGTACGACAGGCCAAATGCTATATGGAGTTTTCGAATTTTTAAATGGTTGAAAACCATCACTAGCAAGTCCAAGTCGAACATTACGAGGCTCAGTACCAAAAGATGGATGAAGTTCATCAAGTCTCTTCCATGCAACTGAATCAGCTGGGTGCCTCATTATTCCATCATCAACTCTTTCATCATGATGCCATCTCATCAAAGAAGATGTTTTTGAGGACATAAACAATCTCTGAAGCTTGGCTTTAGAGGAAAATAACGTAAAGTCTTGCATGGTATGTTTTTACCACGTTTAGATTGTGTTTCCCCATTGCGTTTATTCTCCTTCCATCTAGATGAACCACACACTTTGCAAAATTCGAGAATCTTATCATCCTTCCAGTATAACATGCAATTGTTCTTACATGCATCTATATTCTCATAAGAAAGTCCAAGATTCCGAATTACCTTCTTTGCCTCGTAATATGAATCTGGCAAGTTTGATCCATTAGGCAATAAATCTTCCTTTAGCATCTTCAACAACATTGTGAATGAAGCATTACTCCATTGGCCAATAGTTTTAATGTGAAGTAACTTAATCAAAGTTGAAAGTTTTCTTGCTTTTGAACCTTCATATAATGATTGTTCATAATCATTTAATAGGCCGTAGAATCGTTTCGCTTCAGGATTTGGTTCCGCCTCAATAAAATCATCACTGTTAGTATTCATATTATCTTCAGTGAAATCGGGGTGTAAATCCCTTAAGAGCTCTTGCATTTCATCCTCATCGTCATCATTTTCAATGATATTTTCCTCTACGAATTCAAAATCCGCCTCTTCCTCACCTAATCTCTCCCCGTGATGATACCAAAAAGTATAACCCTGAACTATTCCATACACTAATAGATGTGACCTAACCATCTCACGAGTTTTGGAAGATGCATTACAACATCTGATGCAGGGACAACGTATTTCTTGTTTTTCCCCCAATTTTGTAAAAGCATAATCCAAAAATTTCTCCACCCCAATGATGTAAGCATTATCAAGTCTATCTTGAACAAGTTGCATCCATTCCTTATTAGGTGCCATAATCTTCATTCACCAAAAGATATTATAAATACACCAACATAAGTAAGAACTAACCATTTATTGTTCAAAAGTTGAAGAAGACCTTCTAAAAGATTCTAGGTAAGTTTCAGAAAACAAAATTATGTGATTTTTAATTAATTATTTGTATAGTGATTGCTCCGATTATAAATGTGTACTTTGTTCATGTATATTTACAGAATTAGATAATTATTCTGTCTTATTGGGGAAGGGGTGCTTTTTTTTCTAGCTTAAAAGCTCATTTAACTTGACCAAATATTTTACCTTTTTGCCCTTAATTCTTTATTATTATTATTATTATTATTATTATTATTATTATAATTATTAGTATTATTAATATTTTATTATTATTATTATTATTATTATTATTATTATTTATTTTATTATTCTTTATTATTATTATTATATATTATTATTAATAATTATTATATTAATATTTTATTTAAATAGAAATTTTAGCACGTTTGAAACATATACATATTTGCATTAGTTTCAGGTTCGGACAAGCTTGTTTATCCCCTTCTTACGAGTCTCGAAGAAGATCGTTATCCATGTTTGGTGGTTTCCATCTTTTACCTCCCTGAACATATATACAAGTCAAGGAGATCATTCTTCATCATTTTATCAAACAAAGACTAAGTAGAGTCTATACCAATTCATAATAATTTCTCTAATTAGGCCTTACTCCCTGTACCATGAGGCATTATCAACTTGGACCTGTTGACAATGTTTCTTTCACTTGTGTTCCTTTATTCAACACATAACATTAAAAGGTCTAGTTAGTAACTTCAAATAGATGGTAATAAATAAATACTGGATTTATACCATAAACTTGTGATCTTCAAGGAACTGGCTTAACAGGCCATTCCAAGGTCACTGTTGTCATACCTTGTCCTCTTAGGCATCATCATTCTCAGTGATTAGAGCATAACAACCCAAATAGGCTATAGACTTTCATAATCATTGTTGGAAGTAAAGAAATCCTCTCCGAGTTAAATTCCACCAACCTTCTCATGTGTTTTAAAGAGAAACATGTTCTTTCATGGCATTCATTGTCGTCACAGCTAAATTAATCCTGCAATATCACAGTACATTAAACATAAACTCAATTCAGCTAATGCTTCTCTAAATACTTACACCTTAAAAATAGTCACCACATGTTGCATATTATAGCGCATGATCTACTTTTTGGTATGAGAAGCAGATATAAAGCCTAAATAAAACTCCACAAATACTTACAGTTACAGCCATCCCACATTGTGCTCTAGCTGATCTTCTTTAATGTTCGTGTCCATGAGGGCACCCGTAATGGGGCCAAGAATTATACGATCACAAATTTAAAATACCAATTCTCACAAATGAGGCATAATTTTTCCCCAACAACTCGATTGGGTTAAAAATTGATATTTAACTTTTCTCCAGGTTTGAGTCGATGCAAGCAATTTTACAAATGTT
Source organism: Solanum lycopersicoides (assembly GCA_022817965.1). NCBI lineage: Eukaryota > Viridiplantae > Streptophyta > Magnoliopsida > Solanales > Solanaceae > Solanum > Solanum lycopersicoides. The sequence goes on from CM040621.1 coordinate 43,000,533, forward strand.
TTTCCTCTAACTTTTTTTTCATTTTTGGACTCACATGCACCTGCATTAATGGAATTCAGATCGGACATAAAGAAGAGTTTCCATCACACCAAAAACAACAAGAAAAAAACCCAGCTTGAGAACAGTATGAATACTTATTTCATTTGTTTGTAGCGCACTTGCATTTAGTTCGACTGGTCTGTGAGGCATGGAAACATTATCTTCAGCTAGATCAAAAACCAGGGAGGTACATGATCAATATTCGGATGTACTGGATCATTTTATAAGATGTTATGGATTGGAGTTTAGACTGTTTGCTTATTGGAGTTTCTTTCGTTCAGCGCTTACTCTTACAGAATCCCAAAGATTGTAAGCGTGTTCCCTCGTCCCCTTATGCTAAAGCACCAGGTGAAGGTATGCAATATTATTAGGGCTTGACAGTTGATTTCATTCCAGATTTTAGAATTTTTTGAGGATCCATGTAACCTAGTAGAAAAATCACTTCTTGTAGTTTTATTCAATAAGAGGAAAAGTCATTGAACAAGTTTTAAATACTACATTCCTTTCTAATAGGTTAAAACTACCAAAGATAAAACAATATTAACTAGAATAAGAATTAGCTTTCTGGAATGAAAAAATGACATGAAAGGAACATTTTGAAGTGGTTAATTTCCACATATCTTGACAACCTAACTAAATCACGATTCTCAAAATGGTGACAGGGAATGTGGGTCAGCACCCAGGGAATATATATCAGTGTTTTCAGAAAAAAGATGGATAGATTATGTGAAAGAAGGCTTTAAAAAAGAAAAATAATAATTACAAGTCACTCAGAAATCTACAAAATAAAACTCCCAGCAAGCTTCAATGTTTTTTGAGCGCAATTTACGTGTAAATAAATAATATTACGTTACTACTAATAATAGTGAGTCGTCATATGATTAAACAGCCGAGGAATCACGCAAGGAAAATAATTGAAAAAAAAGGAAACTAAAACATCAAGGGTATTTTTAGGGATCAAATTCAACACTCATAGTATAAAAAATGAAGAACTCAGAGAAATTCAAACCATTTGGAATTCAAAGTCAACAACTGCCTCCTAGATTCCTCTGAAAGCGATGATGAAAATCGCCATCCTCTTTTCACCAACATCAAAGGAATCACGAGCTTGAACCTTTGTACCCAATATGCCATCCATTTTTGCGAGATCATGCAGCATAAAACACTTGTGAGTGCGGTGATTGCTAACAATAAAAAAGGCTCATTTATTTCAAAAAATCGTCTGCAGTTGACAGCTTACCAATCATAGTGCAGTCACTTAATTCCCCTTTGTTGGATCAGTTAATATGTCAAAACCACAAACACATCGAAAGAAAATAAAACCACTCTTTTCCCACCAGTAAATTGCCTAACCCAATTCAAGAATCTCGGTTAACTCCCGGTATTATAATCTGAAATATTTTGTGAGTCTCGTCCATCTGTCATCACCACTACAACCAGCCCCGACAATTTTGAGTTCTCAAACCTTTTCATGATCTGCAGCAGATGAAACTATATCCATTAGTCAATAGCTTTTAAAACATGTCACATTTATGGAAGAGGCCACGTGAACAATGAGAGCAAATCTTTTATTTCTTACTCTTATCGTGCTTGTGCAATTTCTGAATCCTATTTAAAATTTAGGTAACGATTGTTTTAGAAAATATATAATCATAAATTTGATTTGTTTATGATATATACAAGATTGGCTTAAACTTCTCACCTTTATATTTGTAACCAGACTAACGAAATTGCTATTCCATTCAATCTCTGAATGATTTTGTGTGGATGTATTCAATTGAATTTTGTGAAAATTTCTGGAAATAATTTTTCAGTAAACATGTATTTGTATGATAAGGGCTATGGAAAATATAAAAGTAACTTATTAGAAGAGCCATTACTTACTCGAGAAATGTCTTTGAATTCATCACAGTTCTTCATAATTTATATAAAATGTGCTAAGCTCAAATTCACTTGATCAAAAGATTTGACTGGATTTTTCACCCCTCAATTAACTTTCCAGGTTGAGAAAAATTTCTAAAACCCTTCCATCAGATTCAATAGAACCCCAGCATAATGTCCTGTCATGGCGATTAATTTTGTATCCATCGTATGTGCAAATACCTGTGAAGCATAAGGTCATACATGTCAAATGCTATAGTGATCCTTGTGAATACAACTTTTTGGCCGACCCATGTTACGAATAAATGATTTTAGAAAGATAGCCATCTCTCGACCGGATACATCATCGATATGGAGAGGATCCAGCAATTTACAGCTTCATTAGCTAAATGGATTGGCAAGTGGACCGATGATATTCAAAAAAAATTGCAGGATGAAAACCTTTCTAACTTGCACAAATTGATTGCGAATTTGGCTTCTAGTTGCTCTAGGCCATCTACTCTAAACATTTTGCTACGAGTATTCTTAAAAATATGGACAACCTCAATAGTGGTTCAAGCCACAGATTTTTAATGAAGGGAAATATGGTCGTTATAAGTCCAAATTCGGTCGCTAAAAGCAATTAACGACCGGCATAAATCCAGTCGTCGTCGGTCGTTAAAAGTCCCGACGTTAAAAGTTAACGACGAATTCAAATTCGGTCGTTAAAAGGTTTTTTAACGACAACGTAAATTCTGGTCGTTATATGGCATTTTTAACGACCAAATTTTCCCTTTGTAAAAGCACTTCTAACGACCAAAAAGATTTTCGTTAATTATATTCCACTTGCAATACGAATACTATTAACGACCACATTTCTGTCGCTAATTGTAGTTTATTCAAATAATTTTAAGAAGCCAATTATAAGAGAGTTTAAAGGAACCAATTTCATTCGTTATTATACAAAATTCTATAAAGTAAATACAAAAACACTCAAAATAAACTAAATAATTAAATTCATTATAGAAAGTCTCCTGCTTAATACAAAAAAACTAATTAAAGAAAGATATATCATATTCAAGTAGCATAACATATCTTTATCAACTCCTAAAAAAGAGAAATTGCAAAAAATAAACGATATGACATTGTCTTTAATTTAAACCACCCCTAACTAAAGTGAAAGCCATCTTGAACTTCTACTTGCTCTGTACGTTGTTGAATGGTATATTCTTCATTGACATTCAAGATCTGTAAGATAAAAACTTATGTCAATTAAGACAAGGAATAAAAAAGTATGTACTAAACATACTTTAAAAGATGCAAAATAGAATACTTGTGAATATGCAATTGAGGCAGCAACAGTAACAACAGTAGAAAATGTAACATTCATAGTATTTAGAGCTTAAATGACACAATGAACATTTAAACATTTCAAATGGAAACATATGTGTATATCAAGTGAAGAAATATAACTCCTCAAACAATGAGGTAAGGAATCTCTCAATAAGAATATGTAATAGCTAAATACTTAGTAGATGATATGAAATGAAATGGTACATGAACATGGGAACTAATAATGCACATGGGCAGTTTCAAATCAAGACAACTGTATTCTAATTAACAACATATGAATTGTATAATGTTTGGAAAAAAAAGAAGGCATGTCAACAATAACTTGTAGTCTCTTCCCAACATCTATTAAGTATTTAACAATTTTCTGCAATGATCAACAATGGTTTTGTAAAGCCAACAAAACAGACCATCAGACCAAAATTTGGGAAGCAGACTACCAATTCAATAAAGAAATCACACAAGAAAAAGTATGATAACCATCAGACCAAAATAGAGAGAACATCCAAAGGCACCAACTTAGTTTTTTTCTAAGGGAGGCATAATATATTTTCTGCTTGCTACAGTAAAATCTCTAATATAAATGAAGCAGAACATGAAAACATTCCAGAGTTGCCAGTATGAAGAGTTGGTGAATCAGATTCATTAGGCCTAACAAGGATGATCAATAAGGATTGAAAAATACTATGGGAATACACAAAAAATAGGGAGATACATATACTTCAAGGAACAACACATGAACTATAGTACATAGATACAGAGAAGTAAATCAACTAGAAGACACAATGGCAAATGAAGCATTCATGCAGCAGGAAGGGATTCAGTGGAATAATTTTAATCAACTAACAATTGACTGTAAGAGAATAATAAACATGGATAAAATAGGCATGCCAACATTGAGAATTAAGACAAGAAGGGTCAGCCTGCAGAGACAGTGATCCACGCCAAGCTAATTCAATCCCTGCCATGGGACCAACATCATACCGAAGATACAAGGAGTGTGAAGGAAAGACACAAGCAGCTCAAGTTTTCAAAATGGTCCACACAGAATTTGTACACTGTCTGTGGATGAGAAATATGAGATTTTCTGAAAAAAGGAGTAGAGATTCAAATGCCACTGCAAAAGAGAGTGTTCGAGGCCCACCCATCATTATTGGTCTCATATCTACTGCGAAAGAGAGTGTTCGAGGCCCACCCAGGAATCAATTGTACATGGTAAATAGAAAGCAGGTTATAACAAGAAGCTAAGGAAAAAATTAAGCATTCGAAGTCCTTCCCTGTATCTTGAGTACAATCACAAAGAGAAAGAAAAATCGATTTACTAACCTGTTTAATGGTACTATCTATTGATCACTTGAAGACGCAGGTGTTGAAGGCTGACCAAGTAGTACTCTCGCAAGCTGTTCATATTTACTCTCCAACTCATCCATGCGTTCACATTTGTTCTCTAACTCATCCAAGCGTCGTTTTAGTGATTCATTTTTTTTTCACGTGCATTCAATCTATCTAATAATGCAGCCTTTGAAGAGTTCCCACCTTTCAACTCTTTAGCCGTTATCCCTCCACCAAATCCAATTACATGACTCTTACATTGAGGTCCAAAACACTTTTCTACAACCTCAATATTTGTAAGAGAAGAATCAGATTGAACCAATTTTTGGATTTCAGCCTGTAGAATACAAGCAAACTTAAAATAATACAACACGTAAAGTTATATGATTTAAAATAAAATTTATCACTAAACTTACATATTTTGCATTAGTTTCAGGTTCGACAAGCTTGTTATCCTTCTTACGAGTCTCGAAGAAGATCGTATCCATTTTTGGTGGTTTACCATCTTTACCTCCCTTAACATATAAATAAACAAGTCAAGGAAATCATCTTCAATCATTTTATCAAACAAGAGACTAATAGGCTTACCAATTCATAAATAATTTCTCTAATAGGCTTACTCCCTGTACGATGAGGCATACTCAACTTGGACCTGTTGACAATGTTTCTTTCACTTGTTTCCTTTATTCACAACATACCATAAAAGTTCTAGTTAGTAACTTCAAATAGCATGGTAATAAATAAATACTTTGGATTTATACCATAAACTTGTGACTTAAGAAATGCTGCTTAACCAGCCATTCCCAATCACTCTTGTCTACCCCTCTTGGCACATCTCTTAGAGCATCACCAAATGGCTTAGACTTCATAATCTTGTGAAGTGATCCTCTCCAGTTATTCCACAACCTTCTCATGTGTTGAAGGACATGTTCTTTCATGGCATTCATGTCGTCACAGCTAAATTTATCCTGCAATATTTCACAGGTACCATTAAACATAAACTCAATTAGCTAATAGCTCTCTAAATACTTACCTTAATAGTCCCACATGTTTTGCATATTATAGCGCATTGATCTTACTTTTTTGGTATGAGAAGTCAGATATAAAGCTAATAAAACTCCACAAATACTTACAGTTACAGCATCCCACATGTGCTCTAGCTGATCTTCTTTAATGTCTGTCCATGAGTGCACCCGTAATGGGCACATATTACGATCACGAATTAAAATACCCAAGTGTCTCACAAATGAGGCATAATTTTTCCCAACAACTCGATTTTGGTAAAAATTGATATTTAACTTTTCTCCAGGTTTGAGTCGTGCAACATTTTTACAAATGTTTGTTCCTCTAACTTTTTTTGCATTTTTGGACTCACATGCACCTGCAAATTAATTCAGATTGGACATAAAGAAGAGTTTCATCACACCAAAAACAACAAAAAAAACCCAGCTTGAGACAGTAAATACTTATTTCATTTGTTTGAGCATCTTGCATTAGTTCGACTTCTGGAGAGCATGGAACATTATCTTCAGCTAGATCAAAACCAGGAGGTACATGATCAATATTCTGTACTGGATCATTTCGATAAGATGTTGATGGATTGATGTTTAGACTTTTGCTTATTGGAGTTCTTTCTTCAGCCCTTACTCTTACAGATCCCAAATATTGTAAGCTTTTCCCTCGTCCCCTAATTGCTAAAGCACCAGGTGGAAGGTATGCAAGTTTATTAGGCTTGACAGTTGATTTCATTCCAGATTTTAGAATTTTTGATGGATCCATGTAAACCTAGTAGAAAAATCACTTCTTTTTTAGTTCATTCAATAAGAGAAAAGTCATTGAACAAGTTTTCAATACTACATTCCTTTCTATAGGTACAACTACCAAGATAAAACAATATTAACTAGAATAAGAATAGCTTTCTGGAATGAAAAAATGACATGAAATTGACATTTTGAAAGTGGTTAATTTCCATATATCTACAACCTAACTAATCAACATCTCAAAATGGTGACAGGGATGTGGTCAGCCGGGAATATAATATCAGTTTCAGAAGATGGATATTATGAAAGAAGCTTTGAAAAAGAAAAATAATTAATTACAAGTCACTCAGAATCTACAAATAAAATCCCAGCAAGCTTCAATGTTTTTAAGCGCAATTTACGTGTAAATAAATAATATTACGTTACTACTAATAAATAGTCCATATATAAGAACATCTAGAGAATCACGAAGAAAATAATTGAAAAAAGAAACTAAAACATCAAGGGTATTTTTAGGATCAAATTCAACACCATAGTATAATAAAATGAGAACTCAGAAATCAAACATGAATTCAAAGTCACAACTGCCTCCTAGATTCCTTGAAGCTATGATGAATCGCCATCCTCTTTATCACCAACATCAAAAGAATCACGAGCTTGAACCTTTTGTACAATATGCCATCCATTATTTGCAAGATCATCAGCATAAAACACTTGTGATGCTTGATTGGCTAAAATAAAAGGCTCATTTATTTTCAAAAATCGCTTGCAGTTGACACTTACAAAGTCATATGCATCTACTTTATTCCCCTTTGTTGATCATATACGTCAAACCACACACATCGAAATAAAACCACTCTTCTCCCACCAGTAAATTGTAATTCAAGAATCTCGGTTAACTCTCCGTAATAATCAATATTTTTAGTCTCTCATCTGTCTCACCAACTAAAACCACCCCACAATTTTGTGTTCTCAAACCTTTATCATGATCTCGCACATGAAACCTATATCCATTAGTAACATAGCTTTTAAAACATGTCACATATGGAAGAGGGCCACGTGATAATGAGAGCAAATCTTTTATTTTCTTACTCTTATCGTGCTTGTGCAATTCTGCAACCTATAAAATTTAGGTAGATTGTTTAGAAAATATTATTCAAAATTTATTTAATATATACAAAGGCTTAACTTCTCACCTTTAATTTTAACCAACTAACGAATCGTCTATTCCATTCAATCTCTGAATGATTTTTGGATGTATCAATTGAAATTTGTGAAAATTCTCTGCAAATAATTTGCAGTATAACATGTCATTTTATATAAGGCTATGGAAAATATAAAAGTAACTTATTAGAATGAGCCATTACTTACTCGAGAAATGGTTGAATTTCATCACATTTCTTCATAATATAAAAATGTGCAAGCTCAAATTCACTTGAATCAAGATTGACTGGTTTGTCACCCCTCAAACTTTTTCCAGGTTGAGAAAAAATTTCTAAACCTCCATCAGATTCAATAGAACCACCATCATAATTCCTTTCATGGCGATTAAATTTTGTATCCATGTATGCAAATACCTTGAACATAAGGTCATACATTCAAATGCTATATATCCTTGTGCAATACAACTTCTGGGCGAGCCATGTTACGAATAAATGATTTTAGAAAGTATAGCCATCTCTCCACCGGATACATCCATCGATATTGGATAGGTCCAGCAATCTTAGCTTCATTAGCTAAATGAATTGGCAAGTGGACCATGATATCAAAAATGCAGGAATGAAAACCTTTTCTAACTTGCACAAAGTGATTGGAATTTGGGCTTCTATTTGCTCTAGCTCATCTACTCTTAAACATTTTGCTCCGAGTATCTTAAAAAATATTGACAACTCAATAAGTGGTTCAAGCACAGATTTGCAGAGCATACCACGTAAAGCAAGTGGAAGTAAATGTTGTAGAATAACATGACAATCATGGCTTTTTAATCCTGAAAGTTTCCGATCTTTAAGGTTGACACACTGAGAAATATTTGATGAAAACCCATCCGGGACCTTTAAATTCTTTAAGAAAGTGAAGAATTTGTTCTTCTCTGTAGGAGATAATGTGTAACTTGCAGTAGGTAACTCATATTTATCTCCTTTCTCTATCGGATGCAATTCCTTCTTTATGTTCATTGCTTGCAAATCCAATCGAGAATTCAAGGTGTCTTTGGTTTTTCCGTTGACATTTAAGATTGTCCCCAAAATATTATCACAAATATTCTTCTCAATGTGCATCACATCTAAATTATGTCGCAACAATAGAGTGTTCCAATATGGAAGATCAAAGAAAATACTCTTCTTGTTCCAATTATCACCCCTATTCTTGTGTGATATTTTAATCTTCTTCCTTGGATCCTTTGATTGTGTTACACCTTCTAAATCACCTACTTGATCAAGTATATCATTACCAGATAACATTTTTGGTGGTAATCTTTGCTCATGTGTGCCACAAAGGAATCTTTATCTTTCCTCCATTTGTGATTAGGAGGAAGAAAGCGTCTATGATGCATATAACACTCCTTTTGACCTTTTACCAACCTAGTTGAAAGAGTTTCTTTGTTGCAACACGGGCAAGCCAATTTTCCTTTGGTACTCCATCCTGACAAATTTCCATATGCTGGAAAATCATTAATGGTCCATAACAAAGCTGCATGTAGCATAAAATTTTGTTTAGCTGACGCATCAAAGGTCTCAACTCCAGTTTCCCATAATTCCTTTAATTCATCTATCAAAGGTTGGAGATAAACATCAATTGCATCCCCGGGACAATTAGGACCAGGAATAAGCATCGATAAAATAAAATTTTCTTGCTTCATGCATAACCAAGGTGGCAAATTATAAGGAATAAGTACGACAGGCCAAATGCTATATGGAGTTTTCGAATTTTTAAATGGTTGAAAACCATCACTAGCAAGTCCAAGTCGAACATTACGAGGCTCAGTACCAAAAGATGGATGAAGTTCATCAAGTCTCTTCCATGCAACTGAATCAGCTGGGTGCCTCATTATTCCATCATCAACTCTTTCATCATGATGCCATCTCATCAAAGAAGATGTTTTTGAGGACATAAACAATCTCTGAAGCCTTGGCTTTAGAGGAAAATCACGTAAAGTCTTGCATGGTATGTTTTTACCACGTTTAGATTGTGTTTCCCCATTGCGTTTATTCTCCTTCCATCTAGATGAACCACACACTTTCAAAATTCGAGAATCTTATCATCCTTCCAGTATAACATGCAATTGTTCTTACATGCATCTATATTCTCATAAGAAAGTCCAAGATTCCGAATTACCTTCTTTGCCTCGTAATATGAATCTGGCAAGTTTGATCCATTAGGCAATAAATCTTCCTTTAGCATCTTCAACAACATTGTGAATGAAGCATTACTCCATTGGCCAATAGTTTTAATGTGAAGTAACTTAATCAAAGTTGAAAGTTTTCTTGCTTTTGAACCTTGATATAATGATTGTTCATAATCATTTAATAGGCCGTAGAATCGTTTCGCTTCAGGATTTGGTTCCGCCTCAAAAATCATCACTGTTAGTATTCATATTCTCTTCAGTGAAATCGGGGTGTAAATCCCTTAAGAGCTCTTGCATTTCATCCTCATCGTCATCATTTTCAATGATATTTTCCTCTACGAATTCAAAATCCGCCTCTTCCTCACCTAATCTCTCCCCGTGATGATACCAAAAAGTATAACCCTTAACTATTCCATACACTAATAGATGTGACCTAACCATCTCACGAGTTTTGGAAGATGCATTACAACATCTGATGCAGGGACAACGTATTTCTTGTTTTTCCCCCAATTTTGTAAAAGCATAATCCAAAAATTTCTCCACCCCAATGATGTAAGCATTATCAAGTCTATCTTGAACAAGTTGCATCCATTCCTTATTAGGTGCCATAATCTTCATTCACCAAAAGATATTATAAATACACCAACATAAGTAAGAACTAACCATTTATTGTTCAAAAGTTGAAGAAGACCTTCTAAAAGATTCTAGGTAAGTTTCAGAAAACAAAATTATGTGATTTTTAATTAATTATTTGTATAGTGATTGCTCCGATTATAAATGTGTACTTTGTTCATGTATATTTAAAGAATTAGATAATTATTCTGTCTGATTGGGGAAGGGGTGCTTTTTTTTCTAGCTTAAAAGCTCATTTAACTTGACCAAATATTTTACCTTTTTGCCCTTAATTCTTTTATTATTATTATTATTATTATTATTTATTATTATTATAATTATTAGTATTATTAATATTTTATTATTTTATTATTATTATTATTATTATTATTATTTATTTTATTACTCTTTATTATTATTATTATATATTATTATAATATATTATTATTATTAATATTTTATTATTTTTGTTATTATTATTTATTTTATTATTCTTTATTATTATTATATATTATATATTATTATATATTATTACAATTATATTATTATTATTATTATTATTATTATTATTTTATATTATTATTTATTATTATTATTATTATTATTATTATTTTCATATTATTATTTATTATTATTATTATTATTATGTATTATTATTATTATTATATTTATTATTATTATTATTATTATTATTTTACATATTATTATTATTATTATTATTAATATTTTCATATTATTATTATTATTTATTTTATTATTTATTATTATTATTGTTATTATTTTTATTTTCATATTGTTATATTATTATTATTATTTATTATTATATTATATTTAATTATTTTTATTGTTATTATTATTTTTTATTGTTTTTATTATTATTATAATTATATATTATTATTATATGTTATTATTAATATTTTATTATTATTATTATTATTATTTATTTTATTATTCTTTATTAATATTATATATTATTATTATATATTATATATTATTATTATTATATATTATTATTATTTATTTTATTAGTCTTTATTATTATTCAAGTTGTCATCTTATATATCCTAGTTTATATGACCGGACATATGATTGGGTCAAACAAAACAAAAATTATTGTTCAGCAGTAACGACAAAAGGCTCTATTTCTTCTTTTAATATGTGTGATTGTTGAATAAATTCTCAAGTTTTATGAATTTTCCTGTTAAATGCATAATAATTAACAAAAGAAGATTCTGTAAATATCATTTTATTATTATATAGTCGTAACTAAACACATAAGGACCATGGAAAATACTTCATCATCAATTAGCAATAGTAGTAGGTTAGCAAATAACATGTAAAGCCGCAACTTAGCAGGTAAAGCAACAGCTTAACACCTAACAAAAGCTGCTAGCAACAATTAAGTCGGCAACAGTCCAGGTGCAACAACACTTTTTTATCATATTCTAAAGCAGGCCAACAACATGTTGTATACTTTATTTTAAAAAAACACATAGCACTTTGTAGGCACTAATAGAAGATATCACGTTATGACAATAATACAAGTTTCAATAGTCCATTGGCTCAGACACAGAGAAACAGAGGATACACATTATGCAAGATACTCATTAACAATTTCATATTCCTTCTATAACAAGGCCTCCAACTACAATATCCATAAATGGCATTAACCTATACTCATTAAAAATTTCATATTCACACTAAAAAGACCCCATTTTGATGTTTCCTCTTAATCCTATGACACAAAAAGCACCATGATCTCTAAGTTGTCAACCAAAGTAGGTGAAAAAACAATTCAGCACGATAGCTACTGTGATTTGTACGAATAAGGAACGTGTACTGACTGAAAACACTCTGCATGTCAGCCAGTTTTGGCTATGTGAAGAGTATTTTGGAAGTAGTACTTTCTCTTCATTTGCCCCAGAAATTCTTGATCTGCTTCATTAAGGAATGACTCTGAACACAACCAAGATCCCACTGGTATCTTCATTTGAACACATTGAGGATCAAATTCAAAATGCAATTTTGGGTTGGGGCATCAAAAGCATGAATATAGATGTACAACAACTGAAAGAAAGATGTACACTTGTCCATTCTGAAAGCTTCAACTCGGAATACCAAGGGCGAGGAAAAATCATAAAGGTAAAGGTACATACAGGCCTGCGAAAAAACTTGTACTTACTCTTTGGTGGAACAACTCTGGCAGGGACCTCAGACGATAATTTAACAGCCAGTACTGCAGCTGATTTGTGAGAAAGACAAGGGGGACAACCTTTTAAAACTCTAGGACCCCAATTCTCTCCCAATATCGTTAATTGAACTAAGCAAATCCATATAAGCACTGATGTTGTGATCCTTATCATGCATAACTTCATTCTAGACTTGGATGACATAAAACTTTTTAGTTTTTCCAAATAACTTTCTGCTAAAGCTGTTACTTTTAGCCCCATTATGCCCAAATTCCTCCACCCCTTGGCATTAACTACTTTCTTAGCACATTTTCGCAAAATATTACACTATTGAACTCACAAGTTGTATTTCTTGCTTGTTTTCCTCACTCACTCATAACAAACAATCAATATACCACACACAACAAGTAAGAACGAAAAATCAATATGAAATCCATTACTGGGAAAAACAAAAAAGAACGAAAAAACCCATATGAAACCCATTACTAGAAAAACCTAAAATTGAACAAAATCAAGCATTCCACAAAGCAATTCATAGTTCTAATAATAAAAATCATACCTTTAGGAGATTGAAACACCAAGATAGGGGCTGAATAATGTCAACCGAAGCAAAGCCACAACAAATCGTAAGAAGAGTAAGGTGATTTTTTTGTTCTGCAATCAAACAATAGAGATGCAGATCATCTTTTTATAACTTTTAGCAGAGAAACGTGGGTTACGAATATGCTAATTTTCCTCTAACAAACCTTGGAGAGACTCACCTAATTAGATCTCTTCTTAGCTGATTTTCTTCAAAACAACATGGGAGAGAAGGTGGTTGCGGAATTCTCTCCAACAATTGCTGATTTTTCTCTAACAATCTCTCCATTAATTAGTAGATGCTGAGAAAATTTAGGGTTTGTTTTTTCACTGATAGAGAGAAAACGATGGTAGCGTATAGAGTATCTATGTTTTCTTTTTTTAACAACTGGGATAAATACGTGTATTGGAAATAATAAAGAAATCAAATAAATTAAACTTTCACTATCATTTTTAATATATAAATAATTAATTAATAATTTGATATAAATACTCTTAGTATATGGATATTATTTAATTTCTTTGAAGAAGTGGGAGAATGATATGTGTGTATTGAAAATATAAAGAAATAAAACAAATTAATATTTCAATTCATTTTTTAATATATAAATAATTAATAACTTGATATAAATACTCTTAACATATGGATATTATACTAACTCTAATTATATAAAATTAAGAATGGACCTTTAACGACCGGAAAAAAATATGTTTTAATATATAAATAATTATTAACTTGATATAAATATTCTTAACATATGGATATTATACTAACTCTAATTATATTAAATTAAGAATGGACCTTTAACGACCGGAAAATAATGTGTCGCAATAAATACACTTTTAACGACTGGATTAATATCCCCTCGTTAAGATTTGGTCACTAAAAGTACACTTTCTTGTAGTGTGGGGTGCATTTTTCAAAGATTCGTTTAGTCAAAAGATTGATACTCAAATCAGCCACACTTCCATGTTAATGAACATCGTGATTTACATAGTTTTATGCACGTAAAATATCAACCATAACATTATAAATTTTGGAGCTTCAAGCCGAAAAATCATAGTCACTGCCACATTTTTGCACACACATGCACATAGTTTCGGAACACATAGGTTGTCATTCATACGATTTCAAATACACAAACATAAACATATTCATCAGAAAAACACAACAAACACCTAAATCTACCAGCAATCATACACAACATACGAATCATTGGGAGCTAGTGACAGGGGCATGCAAAATGGGAATACTCCTAGTTTTCGGAATGAATAATGTGAACCTTAAGGGGTCTCTTGGGAAAGAGACCAAGAGAGAAGAAAACCCATCCCTTTTTGACGATCAAACCTAGACTTGATGCCCAAAAACCTCTCCAAACACACGTCCAAGACTCAAAATTCAACACCCCACTCGACGGAAAATCTTCTCTTTGCCTACGTGATTGATTAACGTTTGTTTTTGTTATATTTTCGTGTGAGTTCTTCAAGTGTGAAGAACTTTGGTTTACCTACTGTTTGTGAAGTTATTTTGGTAGAGAGAACGTGAATGAGAGTGAGAGAGACGTGAGAGAGAGAGATGAGCGTGAGATAGGAGAGTTACCTTAGGCTTAGGAGTCTAGTTTAGGAGTTAGTCAAATAAGGTTTAGTTAATTATTATAAAATCTGATTTCCTTTTATTTTAAATCAGCTAATAATTAATAAATATTAATTAATTACATTAATTTAACAAATTAAATAAAAACCACTTTAATTCATTGTTTCCACCTAGGTTCGAACCCGGGTGGAGCAAGACTTCACTTTAAGAGCTCAATTTTAGCTCTCTCTCCCCAAATTGCCCCTCCAACTTATTAATTAAATAATTAATTATATATTTAGGGTAATTACAATACTACCCTTAGATAGGAAAAAGACTATTTTACCCCTAGACCCTTCAAACCTAAGATTTCCTCTTTTAAAGTCTGGTAAAGATTTCTTCGAGTAAATCTTCGTATTCGAGATCCCTACATGGTTAGACCCAACCTTTCCAAGCTCAAATAACTCCCCAAGTTAGTTGTCTTGGATGTAGCAAGGGTTTCTAGGTTTGGTTCTACGTGCATCAATTCGTGTGAACCTTAGTCTAATCATAGGCATTCCTGACACATTAAGCATCACTTATCATATCCATTTTTTAGGGTTGTTACAAAGTCTAAGTACACTTCAGTAAAGGTTTAAATTTTCCGCAAAATTTAACTGTATGATTGTGATGAAAGCTAAGAAGAGGCTTGTCTACAACCTCTGAGAGGTTAACGACGCCGGTCTCATCTAGGGTCTAGGACCCGGGTGTGACACTCAAGAACCTATCTAGTTTTAAAGTAATCTAGGGCACCCCTCTCAAGGCCCCTCTACTTACTAGATAATCAGACATGTTTCTGTATACATATATGTGAACAAACCTTTCACATAACACACAATGTCACTTATGTTCATATATAAAAATACATAAGTCTATAGGCATAACAATATGAGCAATACTTTTCATATAAACACACTAAGACTCTATGCACATTCATACTTCATTATATCATGTAAATCTTATTAATAACATATCCATACATTCATTTTCGTATACATCGAAACCTAACCTAGCAACTATCCTATCAAGGTACACATGTGCAATGCATAGACAAGGTCCAATACCCTTTCCCACTGTAAGATCCCGAAAATGACTTAGGTGAAGCTAGAGACTAAAGTGGTTGTCAAGGTGGTCTAAAGTCCTAAAATGTTCTATAAAGTGTTATTTAGGCAGTATTTATGAGTTTAGGTGCATTGGAAGTAAAACATCAAGGGACGACCAAGACGTTTGACGACTAAGTCACCTAAGTGCCTCTTATGTGGTTATGTGTGGTTCTATGTGTTTATGTATGATTCATGAGCTTATATGGTCCTTAAATGAGTTTATATGGTGTATATATGCAGTGTGTCAAGTTTTGTGAAGTTTGGAGGTCAAACATCCAAGAATGTCCATCACGTTCGAAAGATGTGCCTTGAGATGACCTTGTGTGTCTAAGTATGTTTCGTTGAGGTTTACGTGTTCATTTTGGATGAAACTCATGTGGTAGGTCCTAAGCTCGTAGACATACATGTTTGGTGTTGAAACGTCCGGGTGCTACTCAATATAGTACCCACAAGGGGCCCTAAAGGAGGACCCCAACATTGGAGCTCAACACTGCCAGGCAGTGGCAATCGATGACACAAATGATGGCCAGTCGACCAGGAAACGGCCCGTCGATGGGTATCGTTTATGGAGACACTTGTCCTGCAGGTTGGGAAGTTGAAGGCGCAACCCACGAGACCCAAACGATGGGGAGTGGGTCAGACCACGGTCCGTTGGTATGGGCGTCGTGGTTCAGCCTGTTTTCCTTCCAACATACTCTTAAGTTGAGGGTGAACTTGTAAATTCACCCCATGCCCCTATAAGTCTTTGGACGGTTGTTTTTAGTGTTTATGTGTATTTTACGAGTATATAAGTCATTAAACTCTCAATTAAATCCTAACACTAAGATCAAAACATATTCTCTCCAAAAGTTCTTCAAAAAACCTCCATGAGAGTTCAAAGTGAAGATGAAGCTTAAAGATGGTTCTTCAATGTAGTTTCTTATTCAATTAGAATTGGGTTCTTTAAATAAGGTATGGGAGTTCTTCATCTAAGGCTTTCTATCACCTTAGATCCAATTTCAAAGATGATTTTCAAAGGATTTCAAAAAAGATGAAAAAGTCCAATTTCTCCTCTAAGTCTTGGGTTCTTGCACGAAAGGTTTTCAAACGTTAAGATATGATGTTATTTATTTTTAATTGATGTTTTTCAATGAAATTCTCTATGAACCATTGATCTTCTCAATTCTCTAATTTTCACTAAAATAGGGGTGAATTGATTATGATTTGAGATTTATGAATTCGTGTGTAGATTGTTATGGGCTTTTGATTCATGCATAGATCATGTATGTATGATGTATAGGCTCTTTCAATTTGATTAATTGAGTAATGAATACTCTTATATCTTTTGACTATAGTCTTATTGAATTGATAAGAACTTAATGCTTATAGATTCTAGTGTAGCTTTCTATGGGCTTTCTAATGATGTAAGATTTGTATTCAATTGATATCTACTTGGTCTTACATTGATAAATCTATATTGAATTGACTTAGATTCATTGAGTATTATGATTTATGCTTTGGATTGATGTTCATGGCCATGGGTAAGGGCTTTATGGTATTGATTTGGATGATTTAGCTGGGGATCGAAGTGGTGAGTTCAAGTGGGTGGTATACTTCCCTAACTCTTTTATTATTTTGTATAGCTATTGTAATTTAGATCTTGGATTATGTGTATTTTGTATGGTCCACTTATGGCGGCGGTGTTATGTGTATTGATGTGGCCTTGTCGGCGTTATTTTAAGTATTATGATGATCATGGCCTTGTCGGCACTACTTGGAGTATTATGTTTATTAGTGTAGTTGATTATGTGAATTATGATCATATGTACCTATATGTGAACTAAATGTGAAAGTTTGTGTTCTCTTATTGAAGTTATTAGGTGATCATGTTATACTATGACTATGTGCTTATATGTGTAGTCTTAGAGTTATATATGGTTGTTCCTAACTTGGATATATGAGTCTATAATGATTATGTTAATGATGTTAAGGTAATGAATAGGTTGACTAAATGATGTTAAGGGTCATTCCTAAGTGTCTAAAGAATGTATGTTATATGTTCGAAAGTGAAGTATGTTGTGTCTTGTTTAGGTAGACCTGTGTCCCTTACTTGATACTTGTATGAACATGAATATGTGATATCTAGACGTAAGAACTAAAGAGTCTTAGTCTTGAATGTATGAATGTTATCTAAGACCTTGAATGATGACAAGAAGGTCCTTTATGTGAAACCTTTAACCTAGTGGTAAGGTTATGAAAGTTGAAGTCGAAAGCCATAATGGTATCCTTCATGTAATGAATGATGGTCTTAATGTTGATTGGCTGGAACGACATCATATCAATCCTTAGGAAAGTCACGATGAGCTTTTTGTCGCCATAGTGATATAGACCTAGTGGACCTTTCTTTGGTAGGGTAAATGTAATTCGGTTATGAACTTGGTATAGAACCCTTTTGTATGAACCTTAGTGTGATTAAATCTATGAGAATGAAGGCAAGAACCGAGTGAGTATGGTAAGGGGAAGTAGTTCTAGTTAAAGAATGAGACTATATTACAAAGCATGCCCTTCATATTCCTTAACCATGTGCCTACATGGGATGTGTCCACGTTCTACCATTGGCAAGTAGAACAACCTCCATCATAGTAGGTTACAACTCCGGATTCCATGCTTTGCTACTATGTTCTATGTCGGTTATTACCTATTATCATCATATGGGATACTTACTAGCATTAGAGAAGTTCTATGACGTTTAGGTGGTGGTATGAGACGCTATCTAGACATTGCACAATAGGATTTGAAGGTGTTAGTTGGAGTCCCCATGTCTTCTTTAAGACCATTACTTGAATGTCCTTATGTGATAATTGTCTCTTAGATGAACTATTAATGTAATGACTTAAGTTAAGAAAGAACAATTAAATGAATAAGTACTTATCTATAGTAGTTAAGGGTTATCTAGTTAAGGTGTGAACGGGGCAAGGAAATGGTCACTTCATCTCTTACTTAGATAAGTCTTAGTAATGATTCTAGTTAATGAAATTTATTGATTATGTGGACATGATCCTAACCTAGGTAAGTCTTAAGGATTACTTAGGTAATCTTGAAGAGGTCAATTATGGACATTCTCTTCTTGAGTTACTTGAGTAGGTCTTTGGATAACCTTGGAAAGGAGAATGTCATGTTTGATGTATGCTATTTTATTAAGTGAGAATGATTCTATCCTAGGTAGTCTATAGGATCCCTTGTGCGTATATGATAGAGATTGTATGGGCGGTTGCTCCACACTCACCCAAGTGAACCTTGGAATCATCTTTGGTAGGAGGATCTCATGTTCATGTGTTTGATATATATATATTGTAAGTGTGTATGTGTCTCATTCTAAGTAGTCTTAAGGATCGTTTAGGCATGCTTTGAGAGGGTGTATGGGCGTTCTCTCTTGGTATGACTTAAGTGAGTCTTAGGATAGCTTTTAGTGGGTTGACTACATGCTAGAAGGTGTATAATGTGAAGGTTAAGTACTTCACTCTAACAATAAAGGAATGTCACTGTACAGTGATGTGGTTCACTGGAAAGTGAGCTTTAAAATGTGATTAATTTCTTAAATGATTTCTTATGTATTTCTAAAGTGATAAATGTTGTTCTTATGTTATAATATGATATTTTAATCAAAATTCACGAAAAGCATGTTATTAACTAAATGTCCCTTTTTCACGGTTTTTGCATGGCTTCCATACTTAGTACATCTAATGTGCTAACCCCTTCTTATCCTCTGTGACTAAAGTGTAGGGAATTGGAAGTCTTGATGTGCCGTGGAGGATGGATAGGTTCCTAAGGGTTGAAGATGAAGTATTGGTGAGTCCTCATTGATTCGAGAACAATATCCACATGAGCCGTTATGTCTTAAGTCTTTACTTTATGTCTTGTATGGGCTTAGTCCCAAGTTTCGTATACTCTAAAGTTTAGATGGTTCACGGGGTTATTGTAAAGGTTTAATGTTTTAATGAAATTCTTCCGCTTGTGTATTGATTATGAAAAGAGTTCTTCGTGTGTGAAGAAAATTTTAAATTCTTCCTCATTTTAGTATGTTATTATGCAATGAATGATACGAGAGGCTTAGATGATACTTCTTGAAGTCTCATTTGCCGTGTGACGAACTCAAGGATACTCTAACTTCTAGGGTGTACTTGAGGGTTGTGGCAAACTTTGTATCAGAGCAAGGTTTGGGAGTGTCGTAGTTGTCTCATGAACCACATCAAATAGAGTCTTGTTTATAATGTGAAGTGCGCCACATTATAAATAGGAGGGTATTGGGTGCTAGGAAAAGTTTCACTTCTTCATTCATCTAATCTTGCCTAAGATCTTCTGTATTGTGTCTTTCCCTTGTCTCCTTTATGTGTTTATTCATGCGAGTATGACTTTATGAAGTTTGGGTTGAGGGAGAGAAAAGGATGAGATGTGTCTTGCTAGATGAGGTGTGAAAGATGGTGTTGATGACCCTAGGTTAGTTTGGGTGCCTTGGAAAGGTAGTATAGTTTTCAAGAATGGTAAGGTATAGAGTTAGAAATGTGAAGGAGTTGTTGTTGAGGTGGTTTGAAGTTGGTTAAGACCCAACCATAGAAGGGAATGAAGAGATTTGAAAGAGTAATGGTAAGTTTCACCTAGTAAGGGGGATGTAAAGTCTAGATGGTTGAACCTTGAGAGTCTTTAGTTTTCATGAGCTAGACTTTGGGTGAGAAAGTATTAGTAAGGTTTAAGGTGGCTTGAGAGAGTTCCTTGAGTTGGATGTTATGTTGACCTTCGAATGGGTTTGTCCTATGTGGGGGAGTATGGTGAAGAGTATGGTTGTTGGGAGTGAAGTACCCTTAACCTTTCTTTATGTGTTTATTCAAGCCTAAAACAAGGAGTTATTAGTAACTTGATTTGTGTAGGAGTCTTTTGTGGAAGATGAGTTCCAAACATTCTCCTTATGATATGCATGCTTGCACTACACCATTTTAGGCCTACGGCCACGCTAGTAAAGTGTAGCCTAAACTAGCAAAAAGTGTGGCTATTGATAAAAGACTACACTTTTGAACTTTAGGCAACACTTTTTAGGGGGTGACCTAAAGAAGCATAACCTTTGACATTAGGCAACACTTTTAAAATGTTGTCATCATAGCTACACTTATAAAGCGTGGCCAAAGAGGTGTAAGGGAACGCTTTGTAATGATTCATTAGCAACACCTTTTTTTATTATACTACACTTAAAAGTGTTATCTTCATGGTTATTAGTCACACTTAAAAAGTGTTGCCTTTTATATCTCATCTAGAACAACACTTATGAAGTGTAACTTTTCTTGGACGTCCTACAACAACACCTTTGAAGTGTGGCAATGTTGTGTAGAATTTTGTAGCCATAATTTTTTATTTTAAGAATAATAATTTTTATTTGCATATATTCAATAGTCACATAATTAAATATACAAGGGACCTAAAACACAAAATTAACTAATAATTAAATCTAAACTATGTATTTCAAATAAACTTTGAGAAACATGTCGTGTACAACCAATACTTAGAAAGTGATTGTTTAAAGATCTTTACTATCAATAAATTCAACAAAACCAAATGCATCAAAACATATATGACAATAGTACAAAAATTCTTTATCGTTCACTACAATAGATCGAGTTTAATTCTGGCCACAATTCAAATTCAATTACTAGCATTTTTCTGCACATTCAAAATGAAATTACAAGTTAGTGAAATAAATGTAGAAGTGAATAATTGGAGAGTATTCATTGTAAGATAACCAATAAATTCAATATATATATATATATATATATATATATGTAGATCATATAGAACATTTATCAGCACAAGAATTCTGGATTGCCACATGTATTGTAAACACGAAGGACACTTGTTACGTGTATGTACTATTAAGCAAAGAGATGTGGAATTTAAAAAAAGAAAAGAGTTAGAGGCTGATAAGAGAACAAAAACAAAGGGGAACAAGGCAAACAAGATTCCAGAAACCTGCAAATGCAATACACAAATAGAGAGGATGGAAACACCAGTTCACAATACCAGCAGCACCAAAACATAGAAATAACATAGCATGGACACACAAAAAACAAGGAAGTACCAAGCCAGCTGATGAAGAATGGCAGACTCAGAAGAGGAAAGCTTACATGCCAGTTCAACATATCATGGACATACCAAAATCTCCTACGGAAACATTGCAGCTGCAGCAGCAATCATCACACAGGCATACAATATATGGATCTCAAGCCATGACAGTGCATTTTGAAGTTGTTAATATGTCCTCAATGACCTAACCATATATCCAACCAATCTGCATTTTCAAAGTAGTTAGATTGAACAATCACTACATTTTGAACACGATTTGAAATCGAGGAATTTTAACAGATGGATCAGAATTTGTATCTCTTTTCCCCATTCCGTTTAATCTTCACAGCAATAACTTACTATATAAATGAACTACTTTTAGTAGAGAAGATGTACTAGCAATTTTGAGAGTCCCACCATTTTGTAGCAGTGTTGATACAATAAAAACACAAGATTGTCCGAATTTAGTTTCTAACTTGTGGTTAGAAATAAGAGCTCGATTTTCACCTGCTACAACCACATTGACATAAACCAATTGAACTATCTAGTGAGGAACTTCAATTAAATGGTACTAGCATATTATGCAGAAGGATGTCTGAATCAGTTTACCTTGTGTGACCTCTTGAGAGACCATTAATGCCAGGGAGTATTCGTCAATTAAAAAAAGCTTGACCTCAAATTTAGGCTTCGTAATTTTCTTTTTCTTTTCGGAGCAACAACTTTGACAGCAACACCACATTAACCAGCAACTGCATATACTAGATGGAGCATTTTTCTGCTTTGATGCATCGAGTCCATACAGTGCCTGGCGTCTGACCACACATCCAGTTCCAACGTATATTGGTCCTTGAATACCGTCCAATATTTTCATATTAATCTGATTCATATAAATGCAATTATACTCTTCACTCAAGTACAAATAAATGTTTAGCAGATGTGTAGTCATTGATTGTACAAGTTTGCACTTACATCAAAGAACACACTATTCCTATTAGCATACCGGCTACTGTATATAATGCTATGACACCTATTGTTTTACCTCATGATCCTGATGAGACACTCATACAGAATAATCAATATGTTTATGTTGTGCAATACTCCATCAACAACTTCATTAGGGAGCAAGAAGAGATAAAGAATTTGAGGGGCATATCATTTTATATATTAAATTCAAAAAGACACCAATGTGCAAGAATATTAAAGAATTTAGTTGGGGATTAGCTTACCAATTCCGAGAGTATTGATGACCGGGAAAGCTGAAATGTAGAAAGCACAAAGGAAACGAAGGTGAGAAACTAAAATCAAGACAGATGTTATAAGAAACCAACATTGATCTACTGCTTCTCTATTTATAAAAAAAAAATACCACTTCTTTCTCTCTGATCTGCAACAACATCTAACCTCCATTTACTATTATTTGCTTAATAGACTTAATGAGTACAACGAAGAAACTAAACATGTTATTATAAAATTTCAATTTATGTATCCTCAAAGCTCGTGTATTAACTGACTAATCAAAGTAGAACCCTACATAACATTATCCCTCATTGATCAGGAAGTATATTAACTACATGACAACTGCTCCCCAAAGTAATGTGCCCACTAGCAAATGACATTTCTTAAGCATACTTCCAGTCAGATGAACTGAATATATATGCTCTGGTGTTGACCTTGTAGATAATAATGCTTGCATCACATACCAAACTTATTCCAATGGAAATCAGACTAGGATACTCTATTATTTTTTTAATTTAATAAGGTCTTATCATGAGAAGGTTTGGGATCAAAGTAAGATTGATTGGGTGATAGAATGGGCAAATCCCTGAAGTGACTTTTACATTTGATCTAAATGTGGGGCATTTGGAAGCGGTAATCGAAAGAGCTCTCCAATATGCAGTTGGATACAAGGTTTTAAGCCTAAAAATGAAGGAGAATGGGATAAAGGCGAATGGTCTGGTTGATGCATCACAAGGATTGCATTATACTGTAAAAGGAACAAAACTGATGTTGAGAGTTCCAGATTTTGTAATTTGGGTATTCTCTGCGAAAGAAGACGGTGAAAGTGATTGTTTAAGTAATTGTTCCTGCATGACATATTCTTACTACACAGACATTGGTTGTATGCATTGGGATAGAAGCTTCGTTGATATTCAAGAATACTTCATGGGGCGGCTGATTTGTTCATTTGTCTTGCCTACTCCGATCATGGTAAAATGGTTGTTTCAACCTTAAGATTTAAAAATTTTAGCTTATTTTTTTTTGGAACAATAAGGAGTTGAAATTTTGAAGTCTTCTAGGCTTTGAAGAATATAACCAAGAAACTCTTAATCAAATCTACAATACCATTGAAGTAGTCTCAAATTCTCATGTAGTGCTTTCACTTCCATGGAAAGAGAGATATGCTCGAGAACTGTCTATTGCTTGTACATGTTTTACTGCTGCAAATAAAACGAAAGACTTCCCTGTAGCAACTATTGCAATAAATTTTTCGATAGGCTCAATAATAGTTATCTTCTGTTGATATTTTTCCTAAAAATTGTTGGCTAAGCAATGAGGTAAATAATCAAATGAGATTTTTGAGAACACAAACCAGAACTTCAATTTCAGCAAATTGTTTGATTTCTGAATATCCATTCTAAACCAGAATTAAAGAGGAAAAGTGCATCATTCTTAAGAGACGTGTCTCCAAAGGTTTATGCTCTCTATAGAAAAGTCTTCATACTTTCCAACAACTTAAATCGAATTTGATGATGGAATGAACATGAACTGTAGTGTAACAGGAGCGCTGCATCACTATTTTTCCTCTCCATTTTTCACTACTTATAGCTAAAATCCTATGTACTATAACCTTAAAAGTTTATGTGTAAAAAATCCGTTTTCTCAAAAATGCATGCATGGTGAGGTGAGGATCTACATTACCAAAAATGAACAACAGAGAGAAGACAATTCTGAGTTTTCTCCAATTCCCTTGGAAAGTCCAAAAACATTGAGCATTCAAAATACATTTGTCTTAATTGTTGAAAAAATACAGTAACAAAATTCATAAATGTGCTTACTAAGAATTTACTTCAGAGAACATTAAAATGAGTAGAAGAATACTTTTGCAATTACTTAATCTTAACAATATTAAAGTGAAAAAAATGGGGAAGCAGGGAAAGCGAGTACATTTGGTTCACATCAATCAAAAATGGATCAGTCATATCTCCATCAACAATAGCTAAGCAACACCTGCATAAGAAGAGATCGACATAAGCATATAAATATCATGGTCGTTCCTGCAAAACTAGAGTGATAAGCACTATGCATTTAAAGAGAGCACCACCAACAATTTTGAGAAACATTGATATTAAACAACGACCTCATTAGCCTATATATTAATCTTCTTTGTTGTTGTTATCAGCAAGAAAAATCATATTGTACTCAGACATATATGCCGAAATCGACAAACCAAAAACACTACTTTTTCATGGCGAAATGGATAAATCAAAATCTGTGGTTTACCATGAAGAAATAGACAAATCGTAATCAGTAAATCCATTGGGGGTACCCTTCAGATGCCTGATGAAATTTGCTGAAGAGTTGGCAGTACAACGAGAAACCCTTAAGAAAAATGAAAATATTTAGGGCATACTCTTGCTTTTTATGAAAATGGGGGGAAATAGATCTACAGGGAAAAATATTTATTTGAATTAATAGAGCACATTTATTAGTATAGGCTAGCTTCTTCTTTATGCAGGTTTTGGATATCCTAAATATCTTTGTGCCTTAGCATGTTCTTCATCTCAAATCTTTTGTAAGGGTGGTTATGTTTGCCTTCATCCTAGCCTAGGAAGGTTCTGTTGCAGTATCCCCCTCAAATCTTTTGTATTAATCTTTTTGGAGATGAATAAAATGGTTATTAGAAAAAAAAATTAAAAAACAAAATGCATAAATTAGTTTTTGACTTCTTTTATTATAAAAATAAAAATAAAAAATATATCACACTTAAAAGTGTGATCATAGGAATAAATAAGTGTTGTCAATTTTTTTATGATTTGCCAACGCTTATACATTTTTGGACATCTTACAGTAAGCTTAGCCAATTTTACAGTGAACTGCTTTAGCCTCACAGTGACTAGTTTTTCTGTTACAGTGAATCTTATCAACTTCATATAGAACTCTTCCTAAAATCTATCCTAAGACTCACTTAAGTAAGACAAAGAGAGACCTCCCATACAACCTCTCTAGGCACACCTAAATGATCCTTAAGACCACCTATAATGAGATCAAGACACACTTACATGACATCATACACATAAACATGATATTCTTCTAGAAAAGTTGATTCTAAGTCTCACATGAGTGAGTTGTGAAGCGACCGCCCATACAATCCCTTACACACACACTTAAGAGATCCTTTAGACTACCTAAGATAGAATCATTCCCACTTAACACAACAACATGTAGATGATATGATATTCTCCTTCCAAAGGCTATCAAAAGTCTTACTTAAGTAAATCAAGAAGATAACGTCCATGATTGACCTCTTCAAGATTAAAAAAGAATCCTTAAGACTACTTAAGGCTTATATCATGTCTACATAATCAACCATCTTTCCTAACTAGAGTCATTCTTAAGACTTATCTAGGTAAGATACCATGTGACCATTCCTATGCCCCCTTCACACCTTAACTAGACAACCCTTAAATACTCTAGATAAGAACTTACTCATTTAAAATACTTTCTTAACTTAAGTAATTACATTCATTAGTTCATTGAAGACTCATTCATCACATATGGACATTCAATTAGTGGTCTTGAACAAGACCAAGGGACTCTAACTAACACCTTCAAAGCCTATTGTGCAATGTCTAGATAGCGTCCCATACCACCACCTGAACTTCATATAACTTCTCTAATGCTAGTCGGTATCCCACATGATGAGAATATACAGTAACCGACATACACCATGATGGCTAGACGTGGAATCCGGAGATCTAACCTACTCCGATGAGGGTGCTATACTTTCCAAGGGTAGAACTAGGACGCATCCCCTGTAGGCACATGGTAAGGGGATACGAAGGGTTTTTATGCACTCTAGTCTCATCTCAAGTAGAGTTACATTGTGCTCTAGTCTCATTCTCAAGTAGAGTTACATCCCATAAAATACTCGCTCGGTGCTATCCTTTGTTATCATAGAGTCATTTACATTAAAGGTTCATACAAAGGGGTTCCATATTTAGTTCATAACCCAATCACATTCACTCTACCAAAAAGGTCCACTAGGGCTACCTTACAATGGCGACATAGATATCTCATTGTACTTTTCGTAAGAATGATATGATGCCGTTCCATCCAATAAACCCAAAGTCCACCATTCTTTTACTAGAAGGATACCATTACGGCTCTCAACTTCAACATTCATAACCTTACCACTAGGTTTAAGGTTGCACGTACATGACATTCGTAACATCATTTAAGGTCTCACATATGATTAATTCATACATGACAAGTGTTCAGAAAGCCTACCTAGTCAAGACATCTCATATTCACATATCATACATATATGTATCAAGTAAGGGACACAAGTCTACCAAAACAAGACACAACATTCTTTACATTCTTTCATATAACATATCATTCTTTTATTCACTTAAGAATGACCCTTATCATCTTTATGTCATACTATACATTACTATACCATCATAAATATAACCTTTATAGAATCATATAGTCAAGTAGGAACAATCATGCATTTTGTCTAAGACTACACATATAAGCACATAGTCATAGTCTAACATGATCTCCTAATATACATAGAGAGAACACATACTTTCACATTACTCTATATGTAGATAGATATGCTCATAATTCACATAAATCAACTAAACAAATCATCATAGTACTTCAAGTAGTTGGCGACAAGGCCATGATCATCATAATACATAAAGTAACGCCGACAAGGCCACATCAATTGCAAGTAAAGCACATAACACTGCCACCGTAAGTGGACTATACAAATCATAACATAATTGAAGTCTAATTAACATAAATAAAGATAATTAGGGAAGCGTACCACCACTCCATCCTCAACATTTAAATCCAATGCTAAATCATCCAATTCAATATCATAAGGCACTTACCCATGACCATGACCAATAATTCAATACATAAACTATGATATTCAACAAAATTAAGTCAATTCAATATAGATTTACCAATATTAGACAACCTAGATATCAATTCAATACAATTATTACATAATTCAATAGCCCATAGAGAACTACACTAGAATTCATAAGCATTAAGTCAAAATCACGTAACCAATAAAGTAGTCAAAAACTAGGGTTCATCAATGACAAGGGTTCATACGTTATTTGAGTTAAAATCATCTAATTAACAATAATTCAATAAATATTCAATGCTTTACAACCTTTAATGCATGAACCCACTAATAGATTATGAAATTGGACAATTCATCTTTAAAACTTTAGAAAACTTCTTTGAAAGTTGGGCTCCTTGATGAATAGAGTTTCAAGGATAAAAACCATACCTAAATGAATCTAATCCTCCAATTTGATGAAAAATTTCCACTCAATTCTCCAATCCAAGCCCTTCCTTGAGTTTTGGCTCCAATGGAATTCTAGAGAATTTGTAAGGCAATTTGGGTTTTGATTTTGAAGAATGAAATCTTCTAAGTGTTAAAGACTTATATACATGTTTAAAATACCCAAAAGACTCATAAGAAACCTCCAAACTTCTAATTTGGACGTGGGGTAAATTTACAACTTCACCCCTAACTTGACAGTGAAGTTGGACGCAGGAGATAGTCCATCGATGGAGGGCCACCAACGGACCGTCCCTCAATCAATGGACCGTCTTGTTGGTCTGTAGTTTTGGACTGAGGCTGGTCTCTGGATAGACTTCTCCCACGCCCAAGTTTCAATTAACTCCCCTCACCTACGGGGCGTCGACTGACCCACTGGGCATCGATTGCGTCCGTAGGTTGGGCTAGTTTTGACAGCTTGGGCACTCATGAAGGGTCCTTCCTCAATGACCCTTGGATGGTCCTTAGGGATGTTTGTATGGACGTTACCAACCCGAATATGTTCTTATACAAGTTTAGGACCTCTCACATGAATTCTACCCAAAATGAACATGTAATACTTGACGAAACATGCTTAGACACACAAGGTCATTTCAAGGCAAACCTTTCAAACGTCATGGACGTTTGACCTCCAAACATAACAAAACATTACACACTTACTATATACACTATAATAAATTATATAATGACATCATTAACTCATGAAACACACATATAGCACATAACCACACATGAGGCACATAGGTGACTTAGTCATCGAACGTCTTAGTCGTCCCTTGACGTTTCACTTTCAAATCACCTAAAACTATAGTAACTACCTCAATACCACATTATAGACTATTTTAGGACCTTATACCATCATGTAAACCATGTTAGGCTCTAGCTTCACCTAAGTCATTTTTGAGGTATTACACTAGGATTGCATAATTTGCATGTGTTCATAGAGTTTTTAGGTTAAAATCATCAAATTAACATCAAGTCAATCATAATACAATGATTCAAAATGTTTTATGCAAGAACCCATGGCTAGATAACAAAATTGGAGAATACATGTTTTTGATCATCTTTGAAAAATTATTGGAATTGACTCCTTGCAGAAAGAGATTTCAAGAACGAAGAACCATACCTTAATTGTTATGAAAATCCCAAAAATTTGATGGAGAAAACTTGAGAAATTCTATCTTCTTCCTTGGAGCTTCAAAGCTTCAACAATGGAGTTTTGGAGAGAGTGAATGGAGAGGTTTTGTTTGGAGATGAGGGTTTTGGATTTTATTGGTGAGTTTAGGGTTTAAATCGGTACTATAACCGTCCATATTTCATCCCTAAAATTACCAAAAGACCCCTACACTTATTGGACAAATAAACCAACTCAAATTTGACTTAAAAATGACGCAATGAAAACTGGGACTTTACTATGTGTGAAGGAGGCACTTCCAAATCTTATTTTTCAAAACTTCTTGGACAGAATGGTTCGTGACGGCCCTGCATCACAGGGCAAGATTTTTCCCCACTGCGTGACAGCTGCGCGACGCGCAGCCACTGCCTAAAACAGGCTGGCGCGGCAGCTTGGCAGTCCAAGTTTGAGTCCTCCATGGGTACCCTTTTGATGGTCCCCGGGGCATCGTTCTTAGACGTTTCGACCCTTTTTATATCAGGATACGCGTAGGAACCCTTCGTACTGAATTTTATCTTCAAAACATCCCCCAAAACATCAATAAAAAACACTACGACACACTAGTTTGATTTCGACTAGTTTCCGAACGTCTTGGACCTTTGACCTCCAAACACTTCCAAACTTTATATACTGCCTAAGAACAACATTATTAACAATTTTATGACTTTAAAACATCATGAAACATATGTTATACTCTAGTTCAACCTATCTCATTTTTAGGGTGTAACAGTCACGTAGCCTCTCATTCATAAGTTTGGCACACTTCACACACATGAACAAGAATCTACATAGAGGTGGTTTAGTGAGACATCAATCCTAAGATTATTTTAACCTCATGTTGTAATACCAAGTTTGTCATAACAGAGGAACACCCCCTAGACTTAACCGGCTTCCTCGTCCTCAGAGAGGACTATGACTAGCCTCTTAGCATTCATCATTCAATATCATAAGTTAAAATGCAGAAAAATTAAAACTTTTATATATTAAGGTTTACATAGACCTCTCACATACTACTTATAGAGTTTACTTAGAATCCTCTCATAGGATGCATACATAGGCTTCTCGTTTAAACAATATAAACAACAAATAAAGATTTAGTCTAATATACCGTGTCACATTAAACCATCTAAATGGAGTAGAATATTCGTACGTAACCCTTATAAAAATTCATAATTCCCTCACAGGGATTACAACAATGTCTTCAACAATAAGAGAGAAATGAATATCTTTATACTATAGCAAATCCGACTAGGCTAGATAGATGGCACCATCCTCGACTTGGGGAAAAGTCTATGACATCTTGCAATCGACCTTGATACCTCAACGGCGCGAACCTACATTGTTTGGTGAAAAAGGGAAGAATATGGGTTAGTACATCCACTTGTACTAAGTATGGAAACATATGCACATATATCATTGAAGTCATACTTAATGGGACATTTAGTTCAAAACTATGCTAAATCACTTTTAAAAGTTTTCATGCACAATTAGGAGCACATATAAGCCATTTGAAATAGCATCACTCAATACAAGCCCATATTCAACATAAGACCAATATCTTGATAAATTCAAGTCAACTAGAATATTAGCAGCATAATACTATACAACAATGAATAGCGCAATATCGAGATCATATAAGCATAAAAACCTTAAAATAATCTCGTAACAATAGATCATATAGAAGAGTTCATATTAATACATCATGTAAGGCCCTTATTGACAACCCCCTTACCAAACCTACAAGTGCAATGCGTACATGAAGTTCCATAACCCCACATAGTCAAGTAAACAAGGAAAGATATCATAAGTAATGTGTATCTTCATATAACATAGCATCATGAGTAATCATCATCATATATAGCAATATAGATGAATGACATGTTCATAAGTGAAACTAAAATCATATAGGATCATCAACATGTTAAGTCAATATATATATATCATTCAAGTAAAAAGAGCATAAGCACATCCTCCTAGTATTTCTCTCAAGGTCAACTAGAGAAATGTATAGGTAGAGTCCCATACCCTACCTACACTAAGTATAACACCTTAAGTCACCCTACTTAGAGTTCACTTTATTACTTTCATTTTACTTTAGGGAACAATTGCCTTAACCGAAAATAGACCATGTGAGAATAAACATGGAATCCGTTGTCATGAAACCCTACACCGAAAGAAGGTGGTTTACTTGCCCAAGTAGGACCAAAATATTAACATAGCATTCTAGGTGGATCCACTAGCTAGTCTTACTATAGAGGAAACATAGTTAAGGAACTAGGAGATATGTATTGAACCCTCTACATGCCCATTAGCAATTGGAGCCCTCATCTCATGAGAATGTTTGGTGAATTTCCCTTCTAGGGAAAGTCAACACCCTAAAACAAACTAGGTTGAACTAGAGCCAAGAATGTGTGTGTTGACGTTTTAAAGTACTTAAATGGTTTATAATGATCTCCTTAGGCAGTGTATAAAGTTTGGTGATGTTTGGAGGTCAAACGTCCAAGAACGTCCATTACGTTCAGAAAATGAGCCTTGGAATGTGCTTGTGTGTCCTTATGCGTTTTGGAAAGTTTTACGTGATCGTTTTGATTGAAATTGATGGTGGAGGTTCCTAAGACCTAAATGACTATTTATAAGGGTTCAACATCTGGGTAAGACTCCACATAGGACGCACGAGGGTTCCTTGAAGAGGACCCAAGACTTGAGAACAAAGTTGCCAAGACAGGTCCAATCGACGCCCTAGCACCAACGGACCGTAATCCTGTTGACGGGTTGTCGTTTAGGAGATTAGATACACCATTAGTAGTGGTATCTTAAGCCCTAAGATGGAGCCTCAGTCCCAATCACTGACCTAGCATAACGGACCGTCGACCAGGCGATGCCCCGGAGCTAGGGGCCGTGGATTGGGGGGGTCACTTTAAAGCTATCACGAAATCTGCTAAGCTTGGTGTGTTTTTGTAACTTGACCCCAAGTCTTTTATGAACCATGTCTGATTAGTTTAAGGTTTTGAAGGTGTTTTAAGTTGGTTTTAAGTCCTAGACCTAGCCAAGACCCCATTTTTAAATATTCAAAACCCATCCCTCAAGAAAGAACTCTCCCAAACTCCATAGAAGCTAGAACTCAAGGAAGGGATATAAGGGGTGGTTGTGGAAGTTTTCTTCATAAAATTTTCTTGGGTTTTTTCTCATTGAGGTATGGTAGTCATCCTTAAACCTTCTCTCATTTAAGGAGCCACATTAAAGAGATTTCAAAAGGGGTTTCAAACTTCAAAATTCTTTATTCTTCGAATCGAAGTATGAGTCTTTGCATGAAAATGTTTTACTAAATAAATTGAGTAGTTTCTAATGTTATATTATTATTTTAATATAAAAAACAAATGAAACCATGTTTATTCTTTTTACAAACTTTAAGCTTATGAAATGGGTTTAATGAGCATGATTATAAGTTGTTAGAGTTATGATTTCCTTATGTTATATTGTGATTTAGCTACTTCCCTAAGGGCTATTTTGGGATGAATTATTCGAGAAATTGTGAATAGGTGTTGAAAGTTTATATGAATGGTAAGTTTGTATGTTGTTTAGTTCTTATTATGAAATGCTCTTGAGTGGTATGGTACACCTTTGGTGGCGGTGTTTACTTGAAATATATGGATATATGTATGAATATGTGTGTCGTGAAATGGCTATAAATGTTTAGAATATGAAGTAAAGTAATGATAATGATGATGTTCATGTTGAATTGATTTATGAAGCTTGAATTGTGTAACTTGTACAGATTATGTCAAAAAGAAGTAGGTGTATAAGTGAAACATGCTAGTGTGTGAAATGTGATAAATGAAGATGCAAGCATGTTTAGGAGTCAATATAATGAGAATGGTGATTATGTGAAAAGGTGTGCTCTTATGTACACACTCACACACACATTTGAAATGAATGAATGAAGATAATGAATGTGAATAGGGGATTGTTGGGTGGACGGTCTTCGTGAGTAGATATGAATTTTCTAGACCATTTCTTACTCTTCCTAAAAGACTAAATGAATGAAAAGGGTAGTTTTAGGGTAAACACTCTTTGTGAGTTGAGATGAAGTGTTTAGCAGCAACCTCATTATTCCCAAGAGCTTTCTAAGATAGGTTGGAGGATGGATACCCTTCGTGAGTTGAGATATCTTGTCCAATAGTTATTCCCTAATTTTTAGTAATAAATCTTTAAGACTCTGTGGGTGAATTCTGCTTAGCACCGAGAGGATATGAGGAAGGCGTGGTTACACTTTGTGAGTTGAGACGTTGTATCCAAGGTACCTCTTGAGATGAGTACTGTAACACCCCTAAAATGAGATAGGTTAAACTAGTGACTAAAATGTATGTCACGAAGTTTTAAAGTCATAAAATGTTTTCAATGGTTTATAGAGGATGTATATAAAGTTTGGAAGAGTTTGGAGGTCAAACGTCCAAGAACATCCGGAAACTAGTAGAAGTTGAACTAGTAAGTCGTAGTGTTTTGTAGTGGTGTTTTAGGGGATGGTTTGAGGGTGATATTGAGTATCTATGGTTCCTACGCATAGACAAAAATGTAAAGATTCTAAAATTCAAAGAAAGACTCCCCGGGGACCAGTCTAAAGGTCCCCAAGTAGGACCCAAACGTGGACAATGCAAGCTGCCGCGCCAGCAAAGATCTGGCAGTGGTTGCGCATCGTGCAGCTGGTACTGAATTGGGCAAAAGTTTGCCCTGCAACGTGGTTCCATCACGATTCATTCTATCTCAAAATTTTCTAGAACCAAGATTCAAAAATTCCTCTGTGACACGTAGTAAACTCCAAGTTTTGATCATGTAGTTTTTATGTCAAATTCGAATTGGTTAAAATGTCTAATAAGTGCAGGTATCATTTGTGTAATTAGGGGATGAATTATTTACGGTTACTGAATCTTTTTAAACCGCTAAACTAACCGATCAAAGCAAAACCATTAACACAAAACAAAACCTCTCCATTCTTCTCTCCAAAACATCCATTGATGAATCTTTGAAGCTCCAAGGAACAAGACTTATTTTCGCAAGTTTTCTCCATCAACCTTGTAGGCTTTTCATCACAATTAAAGTATTGTTTTTCATCCTTGAAATCTCTTATTTTAAGGAGTGAATTCCAATGATTTTTCAAAGAGGATCAAAACGTGATTCCTTCTAATTCAATAGCTAGCCATGGGTTCTTGCATCAAACATTTTGAAATATTGTATTATGATTGAATTGATGATAATTTGATGATTTTATCTTAAAAAATCTATGAACCCATGCAAACCATGCACTACTAGTTTTGAGAATTTTAGGGGTGAATTGATCATGTCTCTATACTATTGAATTCTTATGTAGTTTGATTTGAGCTATTGACTTATGAAAGAATTATGTTAGAATTATATGAAGTCTTTCCTAAATTGATGAATTCATATTGTTTTATGATTGGATCATTGTATATTGTAATTATTGGATTGAATTGGTGATCAAGGCTATGGGTAAGAGCCTTTGAGTAATAAGTGTGTTGAATTGTCTATGGATTGAAGTTGTGAGATGGGATTAGTGGTATGTTGACTTAACTCTCACTATATTATGTAGTGTAGGTCTTAGATTATGACGATGATTGGTATGGTCCACTTATGGTTGCGTTGTTTATGTGCAATACTTGTAAATGATGTGGCCTCGTCGGCATTACTTTATGTATTATGATATTGTCATGTTATACCTTTGATATGTGATAATTGTGAAGGTATATATGAGTTATATATATCTATGAAGTCAAGTATGTGTTCTTATAATTGAATAGATGTGATCATGATGCGCTAGAGTGATGCCTTATGTATGTATAATTAATACAGGAGGGTGAATCTTCCTAGTTGACTATATGAACATTATGATAAGTTATATTGAAGTTTCCATATAAGTGAGTAGGATGACTAACAAGTATACTTAGTTGTCTCTATGCGCTTCTTGAATGGTATGCTATATGTAATAAGATATTAATGAAGTGTGTCTTGCTTTGGTAGACCTATGTCCCTTACTTGATACATGAAGAATATGAATATGAACATCTTGACTTAGTAGGCTTATGCACCTTTTTCTTGTATCTGTATGAATGAATATTGAATGAATGTCTAGGATCAGTAAACCTAATATGGTGTCCTTCTAAGCATGAATAATACATGAAATCTTCTAAATTAAAAGAACGTTAAGAATGAGCTATCCTTATAGACCTTGAGTGACAGCCCTAGTGGACCCATTCTTGGTAGGGGTATTATTAGTTTGTGGGACAAAGAGATGGTACCTTCTCATATACCTTTAGATGATTGAAAGTACTCTATGAGAACAAAGGCTAGCACTGTGCGAATACGTTATGGGTTGTATCTTGACTTGAGAAGGAGAATAGATTGAAATGTAACTATACTTGAGAAGGAGACTTGAGTTCATAAAAACTCTCGATGTTCCATAACCACGTTCCTACATGGGTTGTGTCTTAGTTCTACCCTTGGAAAGTAGAACACCGTTTATCCGAGTAGGGTTGAATCATGATTCCATGCCTAGCTAATATGGTCTATGTCGATTTTTGCCTATTCTCATCATGTGGGATACATGCTAGTGTTGGATAAGTACTAGGAAGTTTAGGTTGGGGAATGGGACACTATCTAGACATTGCAGGATTAGGCTTTGAAGATTTTAGTATGTGAGTCCCTAGGTCTTCTCCAAGACCATTATGTGAAAGTCCTTGATTGATGAATGTATCTTGAAGGTTCAAATGAACATAATGACTTAAGCAATGGTATGTAATTGAAAAGTTACTTATTTAGAGTAGCTTTCAATATTTATTAGGTAGGCTTGAAGAGGGTGTATGGGTGGTCTCTTCTTGTTTTACTTAGGTGTATCTTAGAGTAATTCTAGGTAGGGAGTTTAATTAATGAAATGGTAAGAATATTATCTTAGGTAACCTAAAGGATCTTTTTGGTGTGTGTGAAGGGATTGTATGGGCGGTCACTTCATACCTCCCTGAAGTGAGCCTTAGAATCACCTTTGGTAGGAGGGTCTCATGCTTATGTGTTTTGAAGTGATGTTGTGTAATATATGTGGTGTTTGTTTTATATGTGATTTTTATACTTATGATATGAAGTTTTACTCAAAAGATCTTGTTTTATACAGATTTCCTTTTATCATGATTTTATGCATTACACCATACTTAGTACATGCAATGTACTAATTCCATATATTTTATCAATCTCTAATGGTGTTGGTGGCATTTGAGTGGAGTTACGAAGTGAAGCTTAGATTAGAATTTCATTCAAGAAAGAGTTGCTATATCCTCACTAGATTCGAGGACATCATGATGTTTAGATTTCCTTATTGAAAGTATTGTAATAGACTTAGCTATTTTCTATACGTTGAAGTATGGGTCGTGTCCCAATATATTTGTATGTCTAAGATGGCGACTTTGAGTCTTAGCCTTTCATTATGTTTTTCTATAAAATAAATATATTGAAGTATTACTATTTCGCGTGAAAGTTTTAATTATGCACTATTTTCAAACATGTTTGGAATGAACGATGTTAAAGGGCTTGTACAAGACCTCCGAGAGGTCAAGTACACTATGTACCGATTTGAGAATTCCCTAAATTCTAGGGTGTACTCTCGGGTCGTTACAAACTTGGTATGAAAGCATAGGTTATGAAGTAGTACTTAGGAATCAAAAAGTCTCAAAATGCCACGTCTAGTAGAGTCTTGTGCATTGGTATTAGTCGTGACACATCCTTAAGCGAGAGGCTATAGGACGATAGAGTTTCCCTTATTCTCTAGTCTTGTGTCTTGCGGTAGAGTTAAAAGTTTTAAATGTCCTTTCTTAATTTTTTCTCTTATGTTTATGAGAGATGAATACGAGAAGGACACCAGCTAGGATAGTTGATGAGGAACTAGTGATTGAGAGAATTCCTCCCCGAATCGACCAAGTTGAGCAAGTGGAACAAGTTTACCAAGGTGCTCAAGTTCCTCCCCAAGGTGATCAAATCCCTATTGTGGGTGGAGGTAATGAGGTTCTAGTGGTTCCTCTGATTATGGCTAATGGGGAGATTAGAGAGGTTCTCCTTACTCTAACCCGAGCTATGACTACACAAGTGAATAGAGACATTGGCCCTAGAGTGAATGCTATGGAGAGTACTATGACTTGAATATTGAGGGACTTTGTGAGGATGAATCCTCCTATATTTCTTTGTTCTAAGGTTGGAGAGGATCCCCAAACCTTTTTTGATGTAGTATATAAGATAGTGCATCCTTTGGGAGTGACTTCTAAGGAAAAGGCATAGTTAGCTTCGTAGAAATTGAAAGATGTTGCTCAAGTTTAGTTCACTCAACGGAAGGATATTAGGCTGGTTGAATCGAGTCCCTTAGAGTGGGAACAATTTATGGAAGCATTCTTAGAAAGGTACTTTACCCGTAAGAAGAGGGAGGTTAAGATTGAGGAGTTTATAAACCTTAGGCGAGGTATCATGAGTGTTGTGGTGTAGTCCCTAAAGTTTATCCTATTGTCTATTTATGCTCCATCTTTTGTATCAACCCTAGGGATGACATGAGTAGGTTATTGACCGGGTTTTCAAATATTGTGAAGAAAGAGTGTCATACGACTATGCTCCATGGTGACATGACTCTATCTAGGATTATGGTGTACGCTCAATCCATTGAAGAGTCTAAACTTGGGAGGAGAAAAGCGATGGTAAGAGGGGAAGAACCGATGAGCAAGTTCAAACTAAGTTTAAGAAGAGGGCTTCCATTAAAGATGGTTCTAGTACTCCTAAGGCTAACTATGAGTGAGGTGGGGGTTCCTAAGTGGTTAAGCCTACTTGTGCTACTTGTGGGAAGAATCATTTTGGGCTGTGTGTAGCCGGTACTAGTAGGTGATTTGGTTTTTCTAAGGATGATCACAAGGTGAGAGATTTTCCTACTATTGCGGCTAGAGGAAGAGAGGCTAAGCAATTTCCTCCTAATGCTCCGGATGGTGGTGCACCAAAGAGGAATCATTTCTATGCTCTCCAAGCTAAGGGAGCAAATTCGGGTGACGATGCCGGTAAGTTTTAGTTTCTCTTTTTAGTTTTGATGGGTTCCTTCTAAGTGGGGGTTTATGGTGAGTATTTGGGTTGTATATTGTTGTCTCTTCTCTTCTATTCCATTTAAGATTGAGAGATAGAATGTCATAGTAGCATGTTTCATGTTGTATTTTGTTTGGGGATTTAGTTGAAATTGAATTTCATTGATTCCTTGCCTTGTGCAACTTATGAAATGAATATGTTGTAAAATAATTTTTATGGTTTTGTCTCTCATATTGTCATGCTTCTATCATAAACTGCTTAAGAGTTTCATTTTAGAATTTTGAACATGATTCATTGTACTGTATTGTAGTTCACTATAAAGATTTTGTAATTTTGACTAAATTTTCCTTTATGAATAGTGGATATAATGTGCATAGAGTTGATATATGTGAGCATGACAATGCGTGGAGAAGGAGTTCCTCCTATATGAGATGAAGAATTTGAGTCTTATTGCATGATGAGTTGTAGAAGTAGTTTCTATCTTTTTGTTGTGTTTTGAGTCTCTTTGTTATGTAATGTTTATGTTCTCCTATGTTTTTGTATTTGAGTATGATGTGGTATGGTTATGTTATGATAATCTTGAGTCTTTACCCTTGAAAGTTCTTAAAGTGTAGCAAGTGTCATTCGAGGATGAATGTTGTCCAAGTGGGAGAGATTGTAACACCCCAAAAAATGAGCTAGGTTAAACTAGAGAATAACATGTTTGTCATGACGTTTTACAGTCTTAAAATGGTTTATAATGGTATTTAGAGGCAGTATATAAGGTTTGGAAGAGTTGTCAAACGTCCAAGAACGTCTGGAAACTAGTCGAAGTTGAACTAGTGTGTCGTAGTGTTTTGCAGTGAAGTTTTCGGGGATGGTTTGTGGGTCAAATTGAGTATCGATGGTTCGTACGCATGGATGGACATGTAAAGGGTAGAAACGTTGGAGAACGACTCCCCGGGGACCAGCCTAAAGGTTCCCAAGGAGGACCCAAACACGGCCAATGCAAGCTGCCGCGCCAGCCAAGATTTGGAAATGGCTGCGTGTTACGCACCTGGCACTGAAGTGAGAAAAAGTTTGCCCTGCGATGCGGGAAAGTCACGAACCATTTTGTCTAAAAATTTTCCAAAACCAAGATTCAAAAATGCCTTCGCGATGCGCAGTAAACTCCTAGTTTTGATTGTGTAGTTTGAAGTCAAATTTGAATTGGTTAAAATGTCTTATTAGTGCAGGGGTCTTTTGTGTAATTTAGGGATGAATTATTGACGGTTATTGAGTCTTTTTAAACCTCTAACCTCACCAATCAAAGCTAAACCCTCAACTCAAAATAAAACCTCTCCATTTTTCTCTCCAAAACCTCCATTGATAAAGCTTTTAAGCTCCAAGGAAGAAGACTGATTTCCTAAAGTTTTCTCCATCAATCTTGTGGGATTTTCATCAAAATTAAGGTATGA
This sequence comes from Solanum lycopersicoides, assembly GCA_022817965.1. Lineage (NCBI taxonomy): Eukaryota > Viridiplantae > Streptophyta > Magnoliopsida > Solanales > Solanaceae > Solanum > Solanum lycopersicoides. The sequence continues at coordinate 43,040,706 of CM040621.1, forward strand.
TTTTTCATCCTTGAAATATATTTCTTTAAAGAGTAAATTCCAATGATTTTTCAAAGATGATCAAAACATGATTCCTCCTAATTCAACATCTAGCCATGGGTTCTTGCATAAAACGTTTCGAAACATTGTATTATGATTGAATTGATTTAAATTTGATGATTTTAACCTAAATATTCTATGAACCCATGCAAACCATTCACTCCTAGTTTTGAATATTTTATGCGTGAGGTGATCATGTCTCTATACTATTGAATTCTTGTGTAGTTTGATTTGGGCTATTCAATTATGAAAGAATTATGTTAGAATTATCTGTAGGAATCTTTCATGTTAGAATTATATGTAGGATGTCCTAAATTGATGAATTCATACTGTATTAAGATTGGATCATTGTATATTGTGATTATTTGATTGAATTGGTGATGAAGGCTATGGGTAAGAGCCTTTGAGTAATAAGTATGTTGAATTTTCTATGGATTGAAGTTTTGAGATTGGATTACTCGTATGTGGACCTAACTCTCTGTATATTACGTAGTATAGGTCTTAAATTATGACGATAATTGGTATGGTCCACTTATGGTGGCGGTGATTATGTGCTATACATGTAAATGACGTGGCCTCATCGACATTACTTTATGTATTATGATATTGTCATGTTATACCTTTGATATGTGATCATTGTGAAGGTGTATATGAGTTATGTGTATCGAAGAAGTCAAGTATGTGTTCTTCTAATTGATAGATGTGATCATGATAGGCTAGAGTGATGCCTTATGTATATATACTTAATATGGGAGGGTGAATCTTCCTAGTTGACTATATGAAAATTATGCTAAGTTATATTGAAGTTTCTATAAAAGTGAGAAGGATGACTAGAAAGTATACTTAGTTGTCTCTATGTGCTTCTTGAATGTTATGCTATATGTGATAAGATTATAATGAAGTGTGTCTTTCTTTGGTATACCTATGTCCCTTACTTGATACATGAAGAATATGAATATGAACATCTTGATATAGTAGGCTTATGCACCTTTGTCTTGTATGTGTATGAATTAATATTTAATGAAAGTCTAGGATCGGTAGACATAAGATGGTGTCCTTCTAAGCATGACTAATACGTGGAACCTTCTAAATAAAAATAAGGTTAAGAATGAGCTATCCTTAAAGACCTTGAGTGGCAGCCCTAGTGGACCCATTCTTGGTAGGGTTATTATGAGTTTGTAGGACAAAGAGATGGTACCTTCTCATATACCTTTAGATGATTGAACATACTCTATGAGAACAAAGGCTAGCACTGAGATAACATGTTATGGGTTGTAGCTCTACTTGAGAAAGAGACTAGAGTGAAATGTATCTATACTTGAGAAGGAGACTAGAGTTCATAAAAACTCTCGATATTCCTTAACCATGTGCCTACATGGGTTGTGTCCTAGTTATACCCTTGGCAAGTAGAACACCCTCTATCGGAGTAGGGTTGACTACGGATTCCATGCCTAGCTAGTATGTTCTATGTTAGATATTGTCTATTCTCATCATGTGGGATACATGCTAGTTTTGGATACCTACTAGGAAGTTTAGGTAGTGGAATGGAGCGCTATATAGACATTGCACGACTGAGCTTTGAAGATGTTAGTATGTGTCCCTTGGTCTTCTCCAAGACCATTATGTGAAAGTCCTTGATTGATGAATGTCTTTTGAAGGGTCAAATGAACATTATGACTTAAGTAATGGTATGTAAATGAAAAAGTACTTACCTAGAGTAGCTTTGAGGATTGCTTAGGTAGGCTTGAAGAGGGTGTATGGGATTTCTCTTCAAGTTTTACTTAGGTTAGTCTTAAAGTAATTCTAGGTAAGGAGTTTAATTAATTAAATGGAAATAATCTTCTCTTAGGTAAACTAAAGGATCTTTTTGTTGTGTGTGAAGGGATTGTATGGGCGGTCGTTTCATACCTCCCTAAGTGATCCTTATAATTGTCTTTGGTAGGAGGGTCTTATTATTATGTGTTTTGAAGTGATCTTGTCTAATATATGTGTTATTGGTGTTATATGTGATTATTATACTATGATATGCAGTTTTACTCAAAAGAGCATGTTTTATACAAATTTCATTTATCATGATTTCATGAATTACACCATACTTAGTACATGCAATGTACTAATTCCATACATTTTATCTATCTCTAATGGTGTTGGTGGCATTTGAGTGGAGTCGCGAAGTGAAGATTGGATTAGAATTTCATTCAAGCAAGAGTTGTTATGTCCTCACTTGATTCGAGGACATCATAATGTTTTGATTTCCTTATTGAAAGTATTGTAATAGACTTAGCTATTTTCTATACGTTAAAGTATGGACCATGTCCCGATATATTCGTATGTCTAAGATGGAGACTTTGAGACTTAGTCTTTCGTTATTTTTTTCTATAAAAGAGATATTTTGAAGTATTACTATTTCGTGTGAAAAGTTTTAGATCCGTACTACTTTTCATACATGTATTCAATGAACGATGTCAAAGTTCTTGTACAAGACCTCCGAGAGGTCAAGTATGTCGTGTTCCGATTCGATAATTCCCTAACTTCTAGGGTGTACTCTCTGGTCGTTACAAACATGGTATCAAAGCATAGATTATGAAGTAGTACTTAGGAATCAAAAAGTCTCAAAAAGTCATGTCTAGTAGTGTCTTGTGCATTGGTGTGAGTCGCGACACATCCATGAGCAAGAGGCTATATGACGATAGAATTTCCCTTCTTCTCTACTCTTGTGTCGTGCCGTAGAGTTAAAAGTTATAATTCTCCTTTCTTAATGTTTTATCTTATGTTTATAGGATATTATTACAAGAAAGACACCGGCTAGAAGGAAGTGCATCAGATAATGCATGCTATGGGATTGACTTCTATGGAGAAGGCAGAGTTAGGTTCGTACCAATTGAAAGACGTGGCTGAAGTTTGGTTCACTCAATGGAAGGATAGTAGGCCGGTTGAATCGGGTCCCTTAGAGTGGGAATAGTTTATGGAAGAATTCTTAGAAAGGTACTTTCCCGAGAGAAAAGGGATGTTAAGCTTCAAGAGTTTATAAACCTTAGGCAAGGTAAAATGAGTGTTATGGAGTATTCCCTAAAGTTTATCCTATTGTCTAAGTATTCTCCATCTTTGGTATCTAACTTTAAGGATGAGATGAATAGGTTCTTGACCGGTGTTTCAGATATTATGAAGAAAGAGTGTCGTACGACTATTCTCCATGGCAACATGAATCTATCTAGGCTTATGGTGTGCGCTCAATCCAGTGAAGAGTCTAAACTCGGGAGGAGAAGTAGAGATTCTATGAGGGGAATAATTGATGAACAAGTTCAACTAAGTTTAAGAAGAGGGCTTCAATTCAAGATGGTTCTAGTGCTCTTATGGCTAACTATGAGAGAGGTGGTGGTTCTCAAGTGGTTAAGCCTACTTGTGCTACTTGGGGGAAGAATCACTTTGTGAACTGTATAGCCGGTACTAGTAGGTGCTTTGGTCATGCTAAGGATGACCACAAGGTGAGATATTGTTATACTATTGCGGCTAGAGGAAGAGCAGCTAAGCAAGTTCCTCCTAATGCTCCGGATGGTGGTGCACCAAAGAGGAATCGTTTCTATGCTCTCCAAGCTAAGGGAGAGAATTTGGGTGATGATGACGGTAAGTTTTAATATCTCTTTTTTGTTGTGATGGTTCCTTCTATGTGGGGAGTATGGTGAGTAGTTGGGTTGTAGATCGTTGTCTCTTTTCTTCTATTCTATTCAAGCTTGAGAGATAGAATGTCATAGTAGCATGTTGCATGTTGTATTTTTTGGGGGGATGTAGTTGAAATTGAATTTAATTGATTACTTGAATTGTGCATTTTATGAAGTTACGATTATAATGTAAAATGATTTTTAATGGTTTTTTCTCTCATATTGTCATGCTTCCATCATAAATTGCTTAAGAGTAGCATTTTGGAAATTAGAACATGAGTCACTGTATAGTATTTGCAGTTTACTATAAAGATTTTGTAATTTTGACTAAATTGTTCTTTTATGAAAAATGGATATAATTTGAATATAATTGATGTATATTAGAATGAAAAATGCATGGAGAAGGATTTACTCATATACGAAATGAAAAATGTGACTCTAATTGCATGATGAGTTCTAGAAGTAGTTTCTATCTTCTTGTTGTGTTTTGAGTCTCTTTGTTATGTGGAGTTGATGTTCTCCTATATATGTGTATTTGAGTATAATGTGGTATGGTTATGTGTTGATACTCTTGAGTCTTTACTCTTGAAAGTTCTTAAAGTGTAGCAAGTGTCATTCGAGGACGAATATTGTCCAAGTGGGGGAGATTGTAACACCCCTAAAAATGAGTCAGGTTAAACTAGAGACTAACATGTGTTTTAGGGCCAATCTCGGATTGCGACACGGCGTGCTTGACCTCTCGGATGTCTTGTAAAATCCCTATCGTATCGTTTATCGCATATGCATATATGAAAAGTAGTGCGGAATTAAAACTTTTCACAAACATTCAAATAGTCTTTAAAAACTCTTTCATATAAAACTCGTTGGAAATACTAAGTCTCATTTCATCAAATCCTCGAGACAAGAATACTTGGGACATGGCCCATACAATAGAAATATAGTCTTACTAAGTCTATTACAGTGCTTCAATACAAGAAACCAAAGACATCTATGCCTTCGAGTAAAATGAGGACATACTTCCACTTGCTTGAAAGATCCTATAATCCAAGCTTCGCTCCCAAAAGCACCTTCGCCTATGAATCACTTTAGAGATAGATAAAAGCATGGAATTAGTACAACCACATGTACTAAGTATGACATAATGCATAAAAATCATAAAAACAGACATTTATTGGAAATATGCATCTTTTGATTTAAATATCATAATATATTCATAAGAATAACATTTAACACCATAGAAAGACATAAGGAATCACATAATCAATTTATCACATTTTTAGAAAACAACCTTACAGTGAGCTATATCACTGTTATAGTGAAGTTCTCTCATTGTACTGTGAAGTCCTTTAACTTCACATTGGACACTTTATAGCATGCAATTCCCTCACTAAAAGTTATCCTAAGACTCACTTAAGTAAGAAAAAGACATACCGCCCATACACCCTCTATAGGCACACCTAAATTACCCTTAAGACCACCCATAGTGAGATACACACACTTACAATACACCACATATATTAACATGAGATTCTCCTACCAAAGGTGATTCTAAGTTTCACTTGAGTGAGTTGTGAAGCGATCTCCCATACACTCCCTTACACACACACTTAAGATATCCTTTAGACTACCTAGGATAAGATAATTCTCACTTAACAACATAACATTCACATAATATGACATTCTCCTTTCAAAGGTTATCAAAAGCCCTACTCAAGTAAATCAAGAAGAGAATGTCCATGATTGACTTCTTCAAGATTAACTAAGTAATCCTTAAGACTACCTATCTTTGGATCATGTCTACAAAATCTACCAACTTCCCTTACTAGGGTCATTCTTAAGACTTATCTAGGTAAGATACGGAGTGACCATTCCTATGCCCCCTTCACACCTTAACTAGTCAACCCTTAACTAGTCTAGGTAAGTACTTATTTATTTAACATGCTTTCTTAACTTAAGTCATTACATTCCTTAGTTCATTTAAGATTCTTTCATCACATAAGGACATTCAAGAAATGGTCTTGGAGAATACCTAGGGACTCTCACTAACATCTTCAAAGCCTATTATGAAATGTCTAGATAGCATCCCATACCACAACCTAAACTTCATAGAACTTCTCCGATACTAGTAGGCATCCCATATGGAATCCAGAGTTGTAAGCTACTCCGATGGAAGGTATTCTATTTGCCAATTGTAGAACCTGGACACATCCTATGTAGGCACAATGTTAAGGAATATGAAGGGCTTACTTTATACTCTTGTCTCGTTCTTCACTAGTGCAACTTCCCAAACCATACTCACATGGTGCTAGCCTTTGTTCTCAAAGTGTAATTTACATTAAAGGATCATGCAAAGGGGTTCCATATCAAGTACATAACCCAATCACATTTACCCTACCAAGGTGGTCCTCTAAGGCTGCCTTACAATGGCGAGAATATAGCTCATAATGACTTTCCTAAGGATTATATCATGCCGTTCCAGCCAATCAACCTTAAGTCCATCATTCATTACATGCAGGATACCATTACGGCTTTCGACTTTACTGTTTGATAACCTTACCACTAGGTTCAAGTTTTCACATAAATGTCCTTCTTAACATCATTCAAGGTCTCATATCATTCATACATTCAAGACTAAGAGGCTTTAGCATCCTAAGTCAATACATCTCATATTCACATTAATACATGTATCAAGTAAGGGACACAAGTCAACCAAAACAAGACAGAACATACTTTACTTTAGCACATATTACATGTCATTCAAGAAGTACATAGGAATAACCAGTACCATCTTTAAGTCATCCTATACACTACCATATCATCATCATTATAACCATCATAGATTCACTTAGTCAAGTAGGAATAATCATGAATCAACTCTAAGACTAAAAACATAAGCACATGGTCATAGTCTAACATTATCACCTAATATAAATAGAAGAACACATTCTTTCACATAATCACATGTAGAAGAACACGATCATACTTCACATAAATAACCACATGCATCATCATAATACTTCAAATAGTTGCCGGCAAGGCCATGATCATCATAATACATAAAGTAACGCCGACAAGGTCACATCAATCACATAGCACCACCATCATAAGTGGACCATACCAATCATAGAATAATACAAGAGCTACATTACATATAATAAAGACAATTAGGGCAGTGTACCACCAATCCATTCTCACCACTTCAGTCCATAAATCATACAATTCAATACCATAAGGCCCTTAACCATAACCATGAACATCAATTGAATACATAAACTATAATACACCATGAATGTAGGTCAATTCAATATAGAATTATCAATCTAAGACGAATTAGACATCAATTGAATACAATTGTTACATAATTCGATAGCCCATAGAAAACTACAATATAATTCATAAGCATTAAGAAAATATCAAGTAACCCATAAAGTAGTTAAAATCTAGGGTTCATCAATTACATGGGTTCCTCGGTTAATTCATTGAACATCATCTAATTAACAACAATTCAATTATTTAAAACCTTTAATGCAAGAACTCATGTATAGATCATAAAATTGGACAAGTTCATCTTTAGAGAAGTTTAGAAAACTCATTAAATTTTGGGCTACTTGATGAATAGAGTTTCAAGGATTAAAAACCATACTTAACTAATGTTAATCAACCAATTTTATAAATAATCACCACTCAAATCTCCAATCCAAGCCCTTCATTGAGTTTTGGCTCCAATGGAGTTCTATAGAATTTCTAAGATATTTTGGGTTTTGATTTTGAAGAATGAATTCTCCTAAGTGTTTAAGATTTATAAACATAACAACACATGAGGCACATAGGTGACTTAGTCGTCGAACCTCTTAGTCGTCCCATGACATTTGACTTCTTATGCACCTAAACTCTTAGACACTGCCTCAATACCACATTATATACCATTTTAGGACCTTAGACCCTCATGAAAACCATGTAAGGCTCTAGCTTCACCTAAGTTATTTTCAAGGTATTAAAATCTCCCCCACTTGGACAACATTCGTCCTCGAATGACACTTTCACTCTCCGAAAACTTCCAAGAATAGAGATTTAGTTAAGAACTCATAACCATACCATATAACACCTTATACAATAAAAATATCTAGAAGAACATCAATTTCCACAAAAATCAAGAGACTCACAACACAACAAGAAACTAGAAGAAAGTCTATAACTCATCATGCAATAAGACTAGCATACTTCATTCCAAATAGAAAAAACTCATTTTATATTCATTATCATGATCATATACATCATTTCTAACTACACTACAACAATTTTCCAGCAAAGAATGAATTAGCTTATTTTTCACAATTCTTATAGAGAATAGTCAGCCTTTACATTGAATTTTGTAAAATTTTCAAAAATGCAAATTTTAGGCAATTCATGATCGAGACATGCTAACATGCAAGATAAAATCATGTAAACACTTTTTACAACATAGTCATAACTTCATAAAATGCACAATGCAAGGAATCAATGAAATTCAATTTCAACAAACTCCTAAACACAATACACAAGTAATAAGCTTCTATGACTTTCCATCCCACCTACTAACCATACTCCCCCACTTAGAAGGAACTCAAATCAAAAAACCAATACAAGAACTTACCATCCTCCTCATCATCATCCGTATTTGAAATTCTTGCCCGGAGTGCATAGAAACGAAAGAGTACTCATAACTTCTAAATCTCTACGGCATGACATAAGAGTAGAAAAGAAGGGAAACTCTATTATCCTATAGCCTCTCGCCCATAGATGTGTCGCGACTCACACAGATGGAATTCTTCAATTTGATGAAGAATCTCCACTCAAATCTCCAATCCAAGCTCTTCCTTCAGTTTTAGCTTTAATGGAGTCTTAAGGAATTTCTAAGGGATTTTGTGGTTTTGATTTTGAAGAATGAAATATTCTAAGTGTTAAAGACATATATACATGTTTAAAATACCCAAAGACCCTTAGGAACTGCCAAACCTCTTATTTGGAAGTGGGGTGAATTTACAAGTTCAGTGAAGTGCACGCAGGGACAGTGCCCATCGACGGTTGGCAGTCGACGGAATGTTTGTCACAAATGGACCATCCTGTCCTTCCATCGATTGGTTCAGAGACTCAACATTGGTCTATTATCTCCCAATACTAAGTCCCCATCGACGAGCTACCACCAACGGGGAGTCGATTGACCCACTGGGAGTCGATTGCCTTTCGTTGGTAGGCTGTCTTGGGCTGTCTTGGACACCAACTTTGGGTCCTTCCTCAAGGACCCTTGAATGGTCCTTGGGAATGGTTTCCCGGACGTTTCCAACCCAAATATGCTCTTATATTATTTTATCACCTCTCACATGAATTTCATCCAAAACAAACACGTAAAACTCGACAAAACATGCTTAGACACACAAGGTCGTTTCAAGGCAAGACTTTCGAACGTCATGGACGTTCTTAGACGGTTAGCTCATTTAAGGACCTTAAAACCTCATGAATAACACATAACACATAGAACCACATATGAGGCACATAGGTGACTTAGTCGTCGAACGTCTTAGTCGTCCCTTGACGTATGACTTCTAATGCACCTAAACTCTTACTGCCTCAATACCTCATTATGGACCTATTTAAGACCTAATACCATCAAGACCAACATGTTAGGCTCTATTTCACCTAAGTAATTTTCGGGATCTTACATTCTCCCCCACTTGGACAACATTCGTCCTCGAATGACACTTGCCACTCTCCGAACACTTCCAAGAAAAGAGACTCAAATAGCAGCTCATTACATAGCATATAACACATAATCAAGAAGAAAACATCAATTTCACACAATCTAGAGATTTACAACACAACAAGAAACTAGAAGAAAATTCTATAACTAATTATGCTATAAAACTAACATGCTACATTCCAAATAACAAAAACTTATTTTTATATTCAATATCATAGTCATATACATCATTTCTTACCACATTGCAATAATTTTAGACCAAAGAATGAATTACTCATATTTTGTAAATTTTAACAGTGAGCAGTTTCCAAGCTACAGTGATTTAGGCCATTTTTCCAAAAATGCGACTTTTAGGCAATTTATGATAGGAACCTGCTTATATGAAAGGTAACATCATATAAACACATTTTACAACATAATCATAACTTCATAAAATACACAATGCAAGAAGTTAATGAAATTCATTTTCAATAAAACTCCTATACATCATGCACATGCAACATGCTTCTATGACTTTCTATCCCATCTACTAACCATACTCCCCCACTTAGAAGGAACTGATATCACTAAAAAAAGAAATGCAAGGACTTACCCTCATCCCATCCCCATACGGCTTCTCTCCTTTTGTCCGGAGTGCATAGAAATGCCTCGTTGCTTGAACATCATCCTTTGGAACATTAGTAGCAACTTTCATACCCTCTCTTACTCTAGAAGCAATATTAGGACAATCTCTCACTTTGTGTCCTTCTTTACCACAACCATAGCAAATCCTGGTACCCCTTAGACACTCACTAATGCCTCTTTCCACAATTGACACATGTAGGCTTGACATTTTGAGAACCACCTTCTTTATCCAATTTCACCTTAACACTCCTAGGTTCTTCTTGAGTTTGAGCCCTTTCTTAAACCTAGATTGCTCTTGGTCACTAGAACCACCCCTTTTCATGTTTGTAGACATCCTCCTAAGTTTGGAATCTTTCGATTGGGCATACACCATGAGTCTAGCTAGGGTCATATCATCATGTAACATCGCTGTACGACATTCCTCCCTCACTAGATCGGCGACACCCGTCACAAAATGACTCATTTCATCCCTTGGATTAGACACAAAGGATGGGGCATATCTATGTAACATAGAGAACTTCAAAGAGTATTCCTGAACGCTCATATTGCCTTGCTTGAGATTGATAAACTCCTCTACCTTAACTTCCCTCCTCTCACGGGAAAAGTAATTCCCAGGAAAATCTTCCTTAAATTCTTCCCACTCAACAGGACCCGACCCTTCCTGCCTATTGTTCTTCCATTGAGTGTACCACACTTGAACAACCTCCCTCAATTGGTACGAAGCTAACTCCGCCTTCTCACTAGATGTAACCCCCATAGCACTCAACACCTTGTACACTCCATCTAGGAACTCTTGGGGATCCTCTCCCACCTTAGAGCCAAGAAAGATAGGAGGATTGATCCTCACAAAGTCTCTCAACCTAGATGTCATAGTTCTCTCCACAACATTAACCCTAGGCACCATACTCATATTCACTTGAGTAGTCACGGCTCGGGCAAAAGCAAGCAAAGACTCTCTAATATCACTATTACTCAACTCCGGGGGAACCACCAGAACACCATTACCTCCACCCACAATAGGGACTTGGTCACCTTAAGCACATTGAGGAACTTTCTCTACTTTCCTCAACTTGAGGAGGAATCTCCTCTTGAACATCATTCTTCTCAACTTTCTAGCTTGTGTCCTCCTCGTATTCATCTTCATAAAAACACAAGGAAACCCATAAGAAAAGAGTACTCATAACTTTTAATCTACGGCACGACATAGGAGTAGAAAAGAAGGGAAATTCAATCGTCCTATAGCCTCTTTCCCATAGATGTGTCGCGGCTCACACCGATTGTCAAGACTCTACTACACGTGACTTGATGAGACTTTTCAATTCCTAATACTACTTTCATAACCTATGCTCTGATACCAAGCTTTGTCACATCTCAAAACCACACTCTATAAGTTAGGGTAAATCTCGGATTGCAACCAGCGTACTTGACCTTTTGGAGGTCTTGTACAAGCCCTTACATATCATTCATCGCATATACATAATGAAAAGTAGTGCAGAATTAAAACTTTTCACAAAACATTTCATAGTGTTTGAAAACTCTTTCATATAAAATCATAGGAAATACTAAGTCTCAATCTCATCAACCTTAAGACACGATAATACTTTGGGACACGGCCCACACTTCAACATATAGAAATACTTAGTCTATTACAATGCATTGAAATAAAAGACATAAAACATCTATATATGCCCTCGAGTCAATTGAAGACATACTTTAACTTCACTTGAATGATGCTACGATCCAAGTCTTGCTTCCTAAATGCTCCTCACCTACCAACCACTATAGAGATAGATAAAAGCTTGGATTAGTACAACCACATTTACTAAGTATGGCATTATGCATAAAAATCATAAAAACGGAAATTTATTAGAAATATGCATCTTTTCATTTAAAAATAATATCATAATCATAAGAACAACATTTAACACCCCAAGAAGACATAAGATAACATTTAAGAGATTAATGACTTTGTTTGACCAACTTAACAGTGAGCTACATTCACAGCACAGTGAATTGCTTCACTGTTACAGTGAAGTACCTCTTTTGCCTTTTAACACCCCCTAGCATGTAGTCTTCTCACTAAAAGCTATCCTAAGACTCACTTAAGCAACACAAAGAGAGACCGCCCATACAACCTCCCTAATTTTCACGACTCGGATTCTGGAATCCGAATCGCAACAAGTGTCGTTAACCTCTCAGAGGTCGCAGACAAGCCTCTTCTTAGCTTTCATCACATTCATAAAGTTAAATTTGCGGAAAAATTTAAAACTTTTAAACATAATGCAGTGTACATAGACTTCATATAAATACTTCATGGATTGATACTCTAATAAGCTCAAACTAAACAACCATCTACAATCGATTAAGCAATTCAAATGAAAGAACCAATATATATCGTAATTGTTTGCCAAAACGGCCTTAATACAAAGCTTTGAATAAATGTCTTGAAATAAAACGCTAGGGACAACATCCACTAGATATGTCTAAAGTACTAATGCTAGAAGTAAAGCGTAGCATCCTCGAACTCAAGAGGACCTACCAAAGGCCTGGAGATCGCTAAGTCCAAACCGCTTCAATGAGTATTCAACCTACTCTCTGACCTGCACCTATAAAAATAGCAATAGTATAGGGTTAGTACACATTTGTACTAAGTATGGGTGTATGCACACACACACAGAAGTACTATGCATGATCAAGGAAAACTCTTCCTATAACAACATGCCATTTCTGGAAAGTGAAGTCACTAGACTTTCTTAATTCATTATTGTGAATTATGGTATGAATATGACATATTTTAATGCATTCAAAGTACACAACTCATTTTATATATGAACATAAGACCTTGGAATCATGAACATAATTTTATAACAACTCGAACAAAAAAATTTAAATTTGCTCCTCCCAAACCCGCGAGCTCTTTTCCCAACACTTAGTTTATTTTTGAGTCTTTTTCTTCTTGTTGTTGTGTAGTTCAATGATCTCCTAATCATATATCTTACTTACAAGTGCAATGATTCATTGTAGTTCCATACCTACAATAAATCGAGCAAGTAATCCAAAAGACTAGAGAAATGACTTGGCTACCCTTACTACAAGTTATTCATTCCGTTCTTGTTAATTTGGGCATGAAATCTTTATAAGCAAATCTTTATTGGCTAGGACACTTATTTCATCATTTTCATATTACGAAGATTATGGGGCATTGATTAGCCATTATGATTTACTCCCCTTTTATTGGCATAATATAAGAAGTCATTATAAGCCAATTTTTATTTGGCTATGCCCATTATTTGATCATTTACAGAATGTAAATATAATGGAGCATATATCTTGATTTGGGACAAGCCAATAACTTGTTAAAACTTCATTCTTATCAACCACAAATGATTTGACATACTTAAGCTCTTGCTTTCTTAGCTCACTTTGAACTTATATTTCTTCTTCTTTTCTTTCTTACTTTCCTAAAGAAATCTTTAGCATTAAGATCATGCGAGCTAACATGAAATCCAGTGTCTGCCCCACACCAAAAAGGGGTGGTTCACTGATCAAAGTGAACCTAGATCATGTGATCTAAACATGAAATCCAGTGTCTGTCCCACACCAAAAAGTGGTGGTTCACCGGCTAAAGTGAAACCAAGTCTAGTGTCTTACCCACACCGAAAAGAGGTGGTTCACGGCTAAAGTGAATCGAATACTTTCTTTGAACATTTAACCGACATAGATCATGTGAGCTAAGCATGAAATCAAGTGTCTGCCCCACACCGAAAATGGGTGGTTTCACCAGCCAAAGTGAAACCACATCATACCTAGCTCTCTTAAGTGGAATCCACTGGCTAGTTCATATGCTGGCAACATAGTTCGAAGACTAGGATACATACGGAGACTAATTATCCACCTTGGTGGTAGACTCATCTCATGAGGCTTACATGTGCTGGCACAAGATCATTGCTAGTCTATCGGTGCTTTACTCAACTTTTTTTCTTTACATCTTTTAGAGTTGACTCAAACATTATGAAAGTTTGCTTCTAGTTATGAGGTTTACTTAACTCTTTGGATAACCTGTCATCCCTTTACTTGATGAAAATGTGATTTTAACCTTACATTATCATCTTGGTGTTAATGAGACTCGTCTCACACTTTCTAACACCCTCGTATGTGAGTATCTTTAACATAGTTTTCTTAGGTGTAAGTGAGACTTGTCTCACTTCCTTTAACACCCCATTCTGGTTACTTTCATAACTTTTAAGCCTTTAGTTATGTTATCACTCACTTTATCTTGTTCAATGTCATTTGGTATCTTTATACCATTCTTTATGAACGTTATAAACTTCATTCAATGTAGTTACTATATTCATAGTTCATTTTGATAGGGTATGTTGGGACTTGTCCCAATGATTGGCATACCCTTGGTTATGAGTTCATTGAATTACCTTAGGTGTGCTTATTTTGGCATTACAACACATTGTCCATATAAGATTAGTATGAATTAGTATTGCCTAAACAATTTGGACATAATTTTGCTAGCCAATTTATTGGCACAAGCCAACCATTCATTCAACATTTTTATGAGATTATCATTAGCCAATTTTATATCATAGTTTGGGAAAAATATTATTAGCCAAGTTGATTAATTTCATGTAAATACTTTAGTGAACTCATCATCTCAAGCAAGTCAACATTTACCAGTAACTATACTTCATAACCAAACCATAACCAAACTTCATCATATCGGACACAATTAAGTCTTACAACATTCTTTAGTTCGCGTAAATAACACTTAAATCATACGAACCAAATCTATAGGCTTCATTCGACATTTACGATTCAATAGATCTACACATTAGGATCAGTTAGCACCACATACCAAACAACATGTTTGAGATTACATCTATATACTTATGAGAATCAAAAACAAGGATCACTATGGAAATGGACATTCAACAATATCATCGGGAACAACTCTAGTTTCGAGATTCATGGATTCAAAACATTCAAAAGTCCTCTTGGAGAAAGAATTCTAGGACAGAAATCCATACCTTATGTAGAATTGAATCTATGACGATCACTTAGCACGAAAACCTTGAAGAGAACCTTGAAATCGCCTAAGAGGACTTTATCGTTCTACATTCTTTGCTTACTGCTTTGCGTTGTGAGTTTCTTGTGAATAATCGTGGTTTTTATGTTTTAGGAAATGATGTTGAATCATTCAACTTTAGACTATTTAACTTAATTAATAAATTAATTAGTTAATTACTAAAATGCCCTTCCTAAGTTGACTAGACATAGGAGGACATTTGACTTAGCCAAATCTGAAAATTGGCTAAGGGTCTCGGCTTGAACATGGCTCTCAATTAAATAATTTGGTTGCTAAATTAATTAATTAAGGGACCTAGGGAATTTACTAAAATACCCCTAAGTCACTAGGACCACAACTAACCCATTTGGACCATCCTAGGTTAGGTACTAGGTTGTCCCTAAGTTAGTTAGGTTAGTTAGGTGTCACCCGACAAGGTCTTAGGTTGTCGGGTACCTTGGCTGGTCGTTCTTGGTTGATCCTAGGTTAAC
Organism: Solanum lycopersicoides; assembly: GCA_022817965.1. Lineage (NCBI taxonomy): Eukaryota > Viridiplantae > Streptophyta > Magnoliopsida > Solanales > Solanaceae > Solanum > Solanum lycopersicoides. The sequence continues at coordinate 43,056,330 of CM040621.1, forward strand.
TATCTAGTTAGTTAAGTTAGTTAGAGTCTAGAGCTGGTTAGGAATCCCGGCCACACTTGGCTGGACCCGTGAGCGCTTGCCCCTAATTGCCTAACCGAATTCGGTTGGCTTGGTCGTGTGGTATGCCTTGGTCGGTTACACATGTGCTTGCACATGTGTTGCTGCCCACTTTCCCAACCATGCACTTCTATTGTTGCATTTGTAAAGTTCACTCCTTGTTGAAGGATCCTCACTATGTCCTTGGACACTGCTTAATCTATATGATCAATTTAATTGGTCATGTACTATGTACTAGGGTTGACACTTGGATGCCTAGTACCTAATATGCGAATGCTAGGAAATATATGTTTTTAGCTTAGGGTCTTCATTGCAGGTACATTTCTTAAATAAGCTTATTAATACTTACATAATTGGCTAACACCCTTTAAGCCAATATTTTCTAATATGCCCAATATGTCTCAATATTGGGCATTGGGATGCCTATGTATCCCCAATACGCATTCTTAAAACCTATTAGGCTCTTTACTAGACATGTACATTTTTCTGGAATGTTAAACTAATAATGCCTAAATGACCCTCAAGACTACTTATAACAAGGCACATACACACTTACAAGACATCATACACATCAACATATAGATAATATGACATTCTCTTACCAAAGGCTACCAAAAGACCTACTTAAGTAAATCAAGAAGATAACGTCCATGATTGTCTTCTTCAAGACTACCTAAATAATTCTTAAGACTAGATCATGTTTACATAATCAACAACTTCCCTAACTAGATTCATTCTTAAGACTCATCTAGGTAAGATTCAAAGTGACCATTCCTATGACCCCTTCACACCATAACTAGACAACCCTTAACTATTCCAGATAAGTACTTATTCAATTAGCATACTTTCTTACTTATTTCATTACATTCATTAGTTCATTTAGGAGACATTCATCACATAAATAATATTCAAGTAATGTTCTTGGACAAGACCTAGGGACTCTCTAATGTCGCGTCCCATGCCACCAACTAAGCTTCATAGAATTTCTCTAATGATAGTAGGTATCCCATATGATAAGAATAGGCAATAACCGACATAGACCATGATAGCAAAGCATGGAATCCGAAGTTCTAACCTACTCTTATGAGGGTGTTCTACTTGCCAATGGTAGAACTTGGACACATCCCATGTAGGCACATGGTTAAGGAATATGAAGGGCTTGCTTTGTAATCTAGTCTCATTCTTTAAGTAGAACTACTTCCCTTACAATACTCACTCGGTTCTAGCCTTTGTTCTTATAGAGTAACTCACATTTAAGTTTCATATAAAGGGGTTCCATATCTAGTTCATAACCCAATTACATTTACCCTACCAAGGAAAGGTTCACTAGGGCTACCTCACAATGGCGACAAGAAGCTCATTATGAATTTCCTAAGATTTGATATGATGCCGTTCAAGACAATAAACCTTGAGTCTATCATTCCTTTACCTTGAAGGATAACATTACGACTTTCGACTTCAACATTCATAACCTTACACCTAGGTTCAAGGTTTCACATAAAGGACCCTCTTAACTTCATTTAAGGTCACATGTCATTAATACATTCAAGCCTAAGAGACTTTATCATCCTAATTCAGGACATCACATATTCACTTTCATACATGTATCAAGTAAGGGACACAAGTCAACCAAGACAAGGCATAAGATACTTCACTTTAACATATATTACATGTCATTCTAGAAACACATAGACATAACCATATACTTTTTAAGTCATCTTATACACTATCATATCATCATCAATATGACCATCATAGACTCATATAGTCAAGTAGGGATGAGCATACATCTATTCTAAGACTATACACATAAAGCCAAAGTCGTAGTCTAATATGATCACCTAAGTAACATCAATAGAAGAAACCACATATACTTTCACATTACTTATAATATAGGTAGGTGTTATCATACTTCACATAATATACTACATAAATTACCACATTACTTCAAGTAGTTTCCGACAAGGCCATGATCATCATATTACTTAAAATAACGCCGACAAGGCCACATCAATTGCAAGTAAGGAACATAACACCGCCAGCATAACTGGACCATACCAATCACCATATAATTGAAGTCTAAAATACATAAAATGATGGGAATAGGGAAGCGTACCACCACTCCATCCTTAATACCTCAATTCGATGCTAAATCGACCAATTCAACCCTATAAGGCCTCTACCAATGGCATGAACAATAATTCAATGAATATATAGCAATAATCATTGAAAATAGATCAATTCCATAGATATTCATCAATCTAATACAACCTATATATCAATTTAAGACAATTCTTACATTATTAGAGAGCCCATAGAAAACTACACTAGAATTCATAAACATTAGATCAATATCAAGTAACCCATAACATAGTCAAAAACTAGGGTTCATCAAATTCATGGGTTAATAGGTTAATTGAGTTAAAATAATCAATTTAATAACAATTCAATCCATATTTAATGCTTAAAAACCTTTCATGCAAGAACCCATGCATAGATTATGAAATTGGACAATTCAACTTTGAAAACTTTAGAAAACATCTTTGAAAGTTGGGCTTCTTGATGAATAGAGTTTCAACGATAAAAAACCGTACCTCAATGAAGATAATTATTCAATTTTATGAAGAATATCCACTAAAATCTCCAATCCAAGCTCTTCCTTGAGTTTTAGCTTGTAACATTTTGAAATACCAAGGTCATGTGATAAGACTTAAGTAGACTCCTTAAGATCCAAACCAGTGTTCCTAGTCAAATTAGGAATATGTAGAGTCTTTGAAGTGGTGTTAGAACCAAAACATTCATAACGTCCGATAAGTTGGTTCATAAGAGGGCTAGAGTGTCCTTTTTGTTTAACCAAGTTAAAGAGTCGGAATTTGGTAAAAGGTTGTAAAAATAGGTGTATCATATAGTGTGGGATGATTTCATGTTGTAAAAGACAGGGTACGACTCCCCGAGGACCAACCAAGGACCCTCGAGGAGGACCTTTGAAACAGTAGGCCATGACGTACCCCATGACTGGGCGTCACAGGCGCGATGGGGTGTCGAAGCCACCGTCGTGCCAGCCTTAGTTTCTGGGAAAAATCCTCCGCCTGCACAGTCTCTGACCAACGTGACGGATGTGCATGACGGAGGGGGAAGCTGTCCGTCATGCCCACGACGGCCCGTCGTCGGGGAGCCGCTGGGGAGGGGCTGTAATATTTACAGAAGCTAGTTTAAGTTTGATTAATTCATTAAAGTGTCTTAGGGGTAATTAGGGGTTTAAGGGGAGACTAATTAAGTTAATTAAGACCCCACTATAAATGTCCCAACCCTCATTAGTCTAATCATTCTCTCAAAAACAAAACTCTCTTCCTTCTCTCTCTATTGGAAGACTCTATTGGAGAACAACTTGGGGAGATAATCGGGGGATGATTTAGCAAGAAATTCACCATCAAAACGTCATCAAACTGTAAGGTATGGGATCTAATTCACCTTTGAGATTCTTTCCTCAAAGGGCTCCTTCAAAGATTTTCCAAAAGTTGAGTTTCTTATGGATTTCGTCCATTTTCGAATTTGATCATATGAATTGAGTTAATTATGTATTCTTTGGGTTAGAATGAATATATTATCATGTATTGCAACTTGATTATGATGAATTGAGGTAGTTTGGCTTAGACGTGATGATCCCTAACCCTTAACCCTAAGTATGAAATTGATATGGATTAGGTTGGGTTTGATGTAATTGATCTCGTTATTAGTTAAATGGTCTTTAATTATTGTTATTGCATTGATTATGAACCTATTGTAATAAATTGAAGTTCTTCATGCCTATGTTCTTGAGTATTGAATCTAGGTTAAGAAGATACACTTGATATCATGTTACTAAGCTTTGATGTAGTATTGTTTCAAGGTATAATGCTTCTCCTAAATTAGTTCTTATGATTGATTATTGAATTACATTGGTGTGATGACCCAAGATTTGGGGTTGATCTATGGGTTTATGGTAAGGACCTTTATTGATGAACTATGGAGAAGTATTGGTAAGTCTTGATTTTCCTAATCCTTACTTCAAATTGTGATTAATTGTCATCAAGGGATAATGTTATGTTGAAGTATACGTTGTTTAAAGTGATAGCTTGAAATGATGAATGAATTGAAATGTCTAGGTTGGTTGTGAGGTTTCCTAGGAGTACATGTTATAGGGAAGTTGTTATGTAAAGATGTATACTATTGTGATGAGATGTATAATGGCTAACTTCACCTAATTGAGTTGTAATAAAAGGATTAATTCTCGTACAATTCTTATTGAGCTACGATTAACCAAAGTGTTTAAGGGCTAGGCCCTAATATATGTATATATACATACTTATATTTATGAGTATGATAAGAGTTAAGGCTTTTTAATAAAGGGACCTAGCTTAGCACCGAGTGAGCTTGTATGTGAGGGGTGACACTTTCTTACATAAGAAAAGTAGGGTTCATTACGGTCCTCACGGGGTGGATAGCCTCATAACCCGAGTAGGGTGTAGAGTTGATATGTCCATGGTTCTTTTCCCCAAGATCCATTTACTATGTTGCCACCATAGGATACTAGCTAGTGGATCCACCTAGATAGCTACGTTCACGTTAGGTTCTACCTTGGCCGGTAGACCACCTTCCATCGGTGTAAGGTTTCATGACACCGGATTCCACATTCGCTCATGTGGTCTATGTCGGTTAAGGCAAGCGTTCCCTAAACTAAAATGAATGAATAAGATATAGACAAATCAAAATAACTTGAGTGGTTGGCTATAGCTTAGGTAGGGGTATGGGACTCTACCTACGCCTTGCACTAGTTTACCTTGATAGGAGCTTTGAGAGGTCAATATTATGAGTGTAAAGAGATGGTATAGTATGAATGAATTTATAGGTTTAATAACTTGATTATGAGTATAATGTTGTTGTCTTTGCTTGAAAAAGAAGGTTCCATGACATGGAAGAGTATGTTGGGTATGGCTAAATGCTAATTATAGTCTTGGTAGGTTACTTGATTAAGTAGGATACATGGTAATTTTACTTGATCATTGCACTTGTGACTTATGAAGGTTATCATTAGTATGCTTTACTTTGCTATGTTTCACTTGTATATATGTCTTATCATATTCTTCATAAATGTCCCTTTTTAAGTATATTTGATTGGTAATTGTATACGTGATTCCATACTTAGTACATGTGGAGTACTAACCCCATTACTTTCCCTTTTCCCAAACATTTTAGGTTCGGGTCGTTGACTTGCTTCTTATTACCGTGAAGGAAGACTTGGATATCTTACCATCCAAGTGGTACGTCCTCACTCTCCCGAGGATGTTGTTGACATATCATTTCTATGTTGTTTAGATATCCTAATTCTGTATTGACTCTATATTCGTTTGAGACGAGGTAGTGTATAGCCGAATGTGGCTCCTTGTATTGATGTAGGGCTATGCCCAAGACTTATTGTATTCGGTAGATGGTTATGAGATGAGACGGCTTTTATGACTCTTATTTTCTGAATATATATAAGTGTATGAAATAAAAGTAGAAGACTAAGTAATCTTCATATATGAACAAGTCTATGTATACTTGATATAAATATGGTTATGTGTATGTAGAGGTCTATGTAAACCTCAGAGTAGTTTTAGATAAAAAGTTTTTAATTCTTTCTGATCTTTAGTCGATGAATGCTATGATGAAGCTGAGGGGCTTGTCTTAGTCCTCCGAGAGGACGACGGCGCCGGTTACGTCTATGGGGTAAACCCGGATGTGACAAACATGGTATCAGAGCATGAGGTTGAATATCCTTGATGTTAACGTCTCTCTCAACAACGTTATTTAGGTTTGTATTCATAATTGTGAAGCGCGCCACACTCATGAATAGGAACTTATTTGATGCTTAGGAATCATTCTCATTATTCGAAATCCATATCGTAGCTCTAGAATATACGTCGTATATGCTTTCGCCTAAACCTTGTGTTTTGGTTATAGGAGATTAATAATAGAAGGAATGCGGCCAGAAGACTTGAGGAGGAGATTGCTGCTGCGGGAATTCCTCCCCGTGATGATCTAGCTCCTCCTCTTGAAGAGATTGTTGTTGATGATCAGGCTCCTAATGACCCTCCACCTATGACAGAGGCTCAGATGAGGGCTATTATTGCTCAAATGGCTCAAGACATGACTACTCAAGCTCAAGCCGTAACGGTGCAAGCCCAAGCTATGACTGCCCAAGCCAATAGCGATTTGGCACCTAGAGTTCATGAGCAAACTATGGCTTCCCGACTTAGGGATTTCACTCGAATGAATCCTCCTATCTTCTATAGGTCTAAGGTTGATGAAGACCCTCAAGAATTCATTGATGAGGTTTACAAGATTTTGTGTGCTATGGGGTTGTCTTCTAGCAAGAATGTCGAGTTGGCCTCATACCAACTCAAGAATGTGGATCAGATATGGCATGTGCAATGGAAGGGAAATAGGCCACCCCAAGATGGGCCATTAACTTGGGAATTGTTCAAAAGGGCTTTCCTTGATCGGTTCTTCCCTATGGAGATGAGAGAAACTAAGGTGGTGGAATTCATCAATCTCCGCCAAGGAATGATGAGTGTTCATGAGTACTCTCTGAAGTTCATTCAATTGGCCAAATATGCTCCTTCCTTGGTCTCCGATCCTAGAGACGAGATGAGTCGATTCGTGATAGGAGTATCGGATGACTTACAAGAGGAGTGTCAATCGGCTATGCTACATGATAACATGAATATTGGTCGTCTCATGGTGCATGCAAAAAGGGTTGAGGAGGCTAGAGCAAAAAGGAAGGATAATGATTCTAGAAGGGCAAGGTCTTCCGAGAGCGGAACTACTAAAGAGAGGTTTGGAATTCAAGATAGGCCTAGATTTAAGAAGAGGTTCTCAAATAAGGTTCCATCCAAATTTCCCAAGGTTAGGGATGGGAAGGTACCTAGGCCAAGTGTTCAAAAAGGAAAAAGTGGAAATTTGCCCAATGAGAATCCAACTTTCAAGGAATGTGGGAAGAAGCATTTAGGAGTTTGCCTCCTAGGTTCGGACAAGTGCTATGGTTGTTGAAAGATTGGTCACAAGGTGCGGGATTGTCCAAATGCTAAAGGACAAGAGAGGGGTGGTCTGCCAAGTGGTTCAAATGATGTTCCCAAAAAGAACCGCTTTTATGCTCTTCGTTCGAGAGATGACCAAGAGGCCTCTCCCGATGTGGTGACTGGTATGTTACAAATCATTGCTATTGATGTGTATGAATTACTTGATCCGGGTGCTACTTTGTCTTTCGTTACTCCCTTAGTATCTAAGAAGTTTAGTACATTACCCGATGTTTTGCATGAACCTATTTTGGTGTCTACTCTGGTGGGTGAGTCAGTGGTAGCAAAAAGAGTCTATCGAAATTGTGCTATTTCAATGTCTCATAGAGTTTCTCATATTGATCTAGTTGAGCTAGACATGCTTGATTTTGATGTCATATTAGGTATGGATTGGTTGCATGCTAGTTTAGCTTCCATCGATTTTAGGACTAGAGTTGTGAGGTTTTGTTTCCCAAATGAACAAGTAATAGAGTGGAAGGGTGGAAATTCTCTTCCTAGAGGTCGTTTCATATCATGACTAAAAGCGTGTAAAATGATCTCAAAGGGGTGTCTTTACAATATTGTGAGAGTCCAAGAAGTGGATTCCGAAGTTCCTCCAATTGAGTCGGTCCCCGTGGTGAGTGAATTTACGGAGGTATTTCCTGATGACCTTCCTGGCATTCCTCCCGAACGGGAAATCGATTTCGGCATTGATTTGCTACCGAAAACAAATCCTATCTCTATTTCTCCATATATATTGGCTCCAGTCGAGCTAAAAGAATTGAAGGCTCAACTTAAAGATTTGCTAGACAAGGGCTTTATAAGTGTAACAACCTTAAAAAAATGAATAAGCTAAATGTTTAAGGTGTCAAGAATTCTTGCGATTAGACCAAGGTTCACACGGATTGATACGCGTAGAACCAGACCTCAGAAACCTTACTACGACCAAGCCAACTAACTTGGGGTGTTAATTGAACTTGTAAAGGTTGGAACCAACCAATTAAGGCTCTCGAAAATGAAGATTTAATCGAATGAGTCTTTACCGGACTTAAAAAGAAGAAATTTTAAGTTTTGAGGGTCTAAGGGTAAAATGGTCTTTTACCAGGCTAGGGGTAATATCGTAATTACCCTAAATATATAATTAATTAATTATTTAATAAAGTGGAGGGGCAATTTGGGGAGAGAGAGCCGAAATTGGTCTCTTGATATGAAGTCTTGCTCCACCCGGGTTCGAACCTAGGTGGGAGCAAGGATTTAATATGATTTTTTTATTATTGGTGAATTAATTTAATAAATTTATAATTAATGGCTAATGTAAAAAGGAAAATCACATTTTATTATTATTTTTTATTTATTTACTTATTAATTAATGTTTTTTTTAAATTGACTAAGTCTTGCCAACTATCCTAGTTTTATGATGCACTATCTCACACTATCTCTCCATCAAGCCTAAATCTCTCTCTCTCTCATCCAAATCATTTTTCTTGGCTGCAAAAACAGAAGATAAAAATATTAGAAAGCAATTAAAAGTTCTCTAAACTCAAAGAACTTACAAAAAATATATATACAAGGAAGCAAGCTATCTTAAGAAACGAAAACTTTGCATCATCTTTTCGACGGGTTTGTGTTGAAGGTTTAGGGGAGGAGTTTGGCAGCACTTGGATGGTATGGAAAGCTACAACAAGGTATGGGTTTTCTCTCTTGGAATCCTTTCTCCAAGAGGAATTTCTTTCTACAAAAGTCGACATATGAAACTAGGGCTGTCCCCTTGAATGTTGAACTCCTTGTCCCTAGTCTCCTTCCGATTTCAATCTAAATTAGTTTAGAAATCATGTTGTTGGTATGGTTGCTGGTAGCTAAGTGTGAAATATGATGTTCCTTGTGATTTTATGTTTGTAAATAGCAAGCATATTCAATGATGTCAACCGAAAATGATGTGGTGCAATGTGTAAAATGTTTGTTGTTGTTCTCCGTTTTGAAGTCTTAAAATGGCTTGTTTGATGATTGGAATTATTGTGCATAAGGTGTGTAAATTGTGATGTTAAATGAAGTGTAAGGTGGCTGATTTGTGGAAAAATCTAAGCTAAAACAACAATGAATCCACACCTAAGAATGTGTTAAACGAATCGTGAAAGTACCTCAAAACGAACGTATGAATGCTGTTAAATAAAGGCCAAAATATTTAATAAAATTTCCAGCACTTGGTGATGGAATTTTCGGCCATAATACTTAAGGTGGAGAGGTTTAAAAATATATTTAAAAAATGTGAGGTCAGTGGGGATTGAACCCAAGACCTCACTACATGAAAGCTGGAAAAAAAAATGAGAGGTGTGTGATTCGAACCCACAACCTCTCGGCCAAACAAGAGAGTAAGAGGGGAATTTTAAATTAATAAAATAAATGTGGAGAGTGGGGATTGAACCCCCAACCTCTTGAATGGATGAGAGAGTTAGGAGAAAAATAAAGGAGAAAAATAAATGTGGAGAGTGGGGATTGAACCCACAACCTCTTGAATGGATGAGAGAGTTAGGAGAAAAATAAAGGAGAAAAATAAATGTGGAGAGTGGGGATTGAACCCACTACCTCTTGAATGGATGAGAGAGTTAGGAGAAAAATAAAGGAGAAAAATAAATGTGGAGAGTGGGGATTGAACCCACAACCTCTTGAATAGATGAGAGAGTTAGGAGGAAAGTAAAGGAGAAATATAAAATGAGGTGAATGGGGATTGAACCCACAACCTCTTGGATAGGTGAGAAAGTTAATAGATAAATTAAGAGAAAAAGAATGAGCTTGTGGGGGTTGATCCCACAACCTCCATGCCTTGGACGAAAAATAGAGAAGAAAAAGAAAGGAAATATTATGGGGCTGATGGGGATCGAACTAGGGTCCCCCAAATCTGGAAAATACAAAGCATTAAGTGTTTCCTAAGGGATTCGAAATTGGGTTCCCTTGACCAGTTCCGTATTGACACATAAGTCATACCTAAGTAAATATTTAATGAATGCTGCCTCTAAAGATCGAAATCAATATCTTGGCATATCTACAAGATGCATAAGTCTTGTACCACATAATCTTGGGTAAACATGAATCACTTATACAAACTATGAATGAAGCCTCATGGCTTGTATGTATAGACACATAAGTCTAACATACGTTCAAAAGTAAGTGAACCTAAGATGTATGAAATGAGATGATGAACCCTAGAAGGGTTAAGTATGAGTTTAAGATACACTAAATGGCCAAGTGCATTGGCATATGATGAGATGAACAATGAAATGATGAAATGAACAATGAAATAATGAAACCCTAGAAGGGTTAAGTGAGGGTGTGAAACACACCAAATGGCCAAGTGCATTGGCATATGATGAAATGAACATTTACGTAATAAGAGGTGAATAACTATGAAAAGCAAAGGTGCTAATGATGATGAATGTGGTGACAACATGATATGAGGCTAATGTAAATGATGAGAGCAATCTCAAATGAGCCTAAGTAAATGTTACCAATACGTACTCACCTATGAGAGTGTAAGATAATGAAAAGACCAGTCTCTATGAACACTCTAATGAGAGTATTGAGCTTAACACACTCAATACGAATGATGAGATGAGAAATCATCTAATGAGCTATGATGTCCTCATACTAGAAGCCAGCTTCCATGATGTATGAGATGAATGTAATGGAACTTTATACTGAGCACCGATAGACTAGCTATGAGCGGTGATGCCTTCTTTCGGGAAGGGCGGAGGTTCACGTAACTCTCATGAGATGAGACTGTCCGGCTTGCCGGGTATGGGTCTCCTTATATCTCCTAGTCTTCGAACCTATACTGCCAATATAGGGATCTGGCGGGGTTAAATTCCCATGTACGCTAGCATGTTTTTGGGTCACTTTGGCCGGTGATTCCACCTCTTTTCGGTGTGGGGAAGACACTGGATTTCATGATGCTCACATGATCTATGTCCGTTAAAGTTAAAGTTCCCAATGAATGAATGAGGCCAGCCTCAAATGATGCGCATAATGAAATGAATGATACCAAAGGTGTTAGGATAGGATAATCAAAAGGTGAGTTAGATTCAAGTAATGACATTAGGTCATTCTTGGTCATTGCACAACGAACCTAATGAAAGTCTTAAACTACATCCTAGGTATAACTGGTGTTTACACTGGTCTATGAATGAAATGAAATGGAGTACGTATGAATGAACGAAGCAGACTCTGTGTTTGCTAATGAAGACTCCCTAGTTGAGGTCCCATCTGTTGAGCCCTCATTTCTGGTATGTCTTAATGTCAAGTCCATGATTTCAAGGTCTCATGGCATATGAATGAATAATATGAACTAAGTTATGTGCTATATGAAAAATGTATTGTATGCTATATGATATGTGCTATGTGTAAATGTTATGTGCTGTGTGCAAATGTGAAAAGTATGATGATGTATGGTATTCTCATGGCACAACTTTCCTATTCCAAATCTGGAAAGCTCACTGACTTTCCTAATCCAAATTTGGAAAGATAATTTAATTTCCTAATCCAAATTAGGAAACTTTCCTAATCTCAATTTGGCAAGTCCACTGATTTGACTTCCAAAAATCATGTTGTTAGGAAAGATCTATTCTTTCTCATGCATGTCCTTGGTGTGTGCTTGCATATACCCATACTTAGTACAAGTGTGTACTAACCCTATACAAACTCTACTATTTTAGGTGCAGGCACAGGTGGACGATAGAGCTATAGGATCATCGTTGCAGTTATCCGGACGTCCAACATTCATCCGGTTTGGTAGGTCCTCATGCTTTGGAGGATGTTATTGTTTTATATTCTAGCTTAGTTTTAGAGTTGAGATAGTGGATAATGTTCCACTAGCGTTGCTTTCCTATTTTATTGAGACTATGTATTGGTGCCATTTTGGCAATTATACACTTAATACAAATTGAACTATTTCTTTCAGTTGCTTACCCCTTAATGTTAGATGGTTGATGGTGAACAATTACGTATTAATGAGAATCTTTTTATAAGTATGTTAAGAAACAAAAAGTTTTAAATTTTCCGCTAAAATTAACCTAGATAAAGTAAAAATGACGTAAGTAGGCTTGTCTGCGACCTCTGAGAGGTCAACGACGCCGGTCTCGTCTGGGGTCTAGATTCCGGTCGTGACAAAGTTGGTATCAGAGCACTAGGTTAAATTCTGAGAATAATGAGTTCACATCAACCACATTGAGTAGTTTCTAAGTCATGGTAGTGAAGTGCACCACTATCCTGAATTAGAGACTGCATGATGCGTAGGAAAATTTCCCTTCTTCTAATCTTATCGTGCTTTTCCTAATGTCTGAGTTCTTGGTGTTATGAGCGTGTCTAACATCAACCCTGTTGTTTTCAGAGAATGAACCCTAGGAGGGCTATTGGTCAGAGGAGGAGGGGCAGCTGCTGGGGCAATCGAGTTCCACCCCAGGCCCAGCTGAAGGAGTGGCCATGCCGGTTAACCCAGTGGGTTGACCGATGCTGAGGTGAGGGCATCTTTGGCCCAGATGGCACAGGCCATCACGATGCAGGCTCAGGCTATGACTGCCCAAGTCAACCGGCAGGATGTTCAGAGGGAGAACCCACCGGTTCGCAGCATGGCTGACAGACTGCGAGATTTCACGAGGATGAACCCTCCCATATTCACAGGGGCTAAGACATCGGAGGATCCTCAAGAGTTTGTAGATGAGGTGCATAAGATCCTGGTGGCTATGGGGCCACTGATATTGAGAAGGCTGAGCTGGCTTCCTATCAGCTCAAGGATGTTGCACAGACTTGGTGCAAGATGTGGCAAGATAGCCGTGTCTTAGGTGGAGTGCAGTCACTTGGGAGCTGTTTTCTTTCCCAGGAGATGAGGGAAGCCAAGGTTGAAGAGTTCATCAACCTTAAACAAGGATCCATGACAGTCAGGGAGTATTCCCTGAAGTTTGTTAAGCTATCCAGGTATATTACTTTCCTTAGTATTTAATAGCAAGATTGAGGAGAGTACTGAGGCTTGTTGAATTATCCAGGTATGCTACTTCCCTGGTTTCGAACAGCAGGGATGAAATGAGTAGGTTCCTCACAGGAATCAATGGAGACCTGGAGGAGGAATGTCGGTCTGCGATGCTCCATGATAATATGGACCTTTCCAGGTTGATGGTGCATGTACAGCAGGTGGAGGACAGCCGTAGAAAGAGGGGTATTCGTGATGTTAGGAGGCCTAGGCCTCAAGATCAGGCAGGTCCCAGCCACGGAGGCCACAGAAACAACTTTGGCGTCCGTGAGCAGCCAAGGTTTAAGAAGGGACTCTCCCACCAAAGGGAGTCAAGTTCATCCAGTGGTCTCTATGATAGGATTCCGAGTCCAGAGATAAGAGAAACAATGAAGTATATACACCTAAGGAAAGGCAACCTTGCAGGAAGTGTGGCAGACAGCATGGAGGAGAGTGTATGATGGGCTCTAACGCTTGTTACAGCTGTGGAAAACCGGGACACATGGTGAAGGATTGTCCGAATAGAAGAAGTCAAGAACAAGGGAAGGAGAGAGTTCAGACTAATGGCCCAAATGAAGAGGCTCCAAGGAAGCAACGATTCTTCGCACTCAAGTCTAGGGGTGCAGGGGAAGGCACTTCTGATGAAGCCTCGGGTGCGTATCCTTAATTAGCCTTTCATATATTTGACTGTGTATGGTGTTTATGCCCTAGTATGAGGTTAATATGTTTGAAGTCATCATGTTGGTTGCTGATTTATATGACTTTTATGTTGACTTATGTTGTATGCTTTGATGAGACTAGTTTAGGGAAGAATTCCTTAGTCTATTAATGTGAAGCTACTAGTAGGTTTCAAGGATGTGTACCATCATGTTAAGATGTGAATCAGATATTCACCCATGGAAGTATTGAAGTACCTACGTATGTGTACATTCTATAGATGACATACTTATTGTTAGTAAAGAGTAGTGTCATTCGGGGACGAATGTTCCTAAGGGGGGATAATGTAACAACCCTAAAAAAAATGAATAAGCTAAATGTTTAAGGTGTCAAGAATGCTTGCGATTAGACCAAGGTTCACACGATTGATACGCGTAGAACCAGACCTCAGAACCCTTACTACGACCAAGCCAACTAACTTGGGGAGTTAGTTGAACTTGGAAAGGTTGGAACCAACCAATAAGGCTCTCGAAAGAAGATTTAATCGAAGGAGTCTTTACCGGACTTAAAAAGAAGAAATTTTAAGTTTTGAGGGTCTAAGGGTAAAATGGTCTTTTACCAGGCTAGGGGTATATCGTAATTACCCTAAATATATAATTAATTAATTATTTAATAAAGTGGAGGGGCAATTTGGGGAGAGAGAGCCGAAATTGGTCTCTTGAATGAAGTCTTGCTCCACCGGGTTGACAACCTAGGTGGGAGCAAGGATTTAATATGATTTTTTTATTATTGGTGAATTAATTTAATAAATTTATAATTAATGGCTGATGTAAAAAGGAAAATCAGATTTTATTATTATTTATTATTTATTTACTTATTAATTAATGTTTTTTTTAAATTGACTAAGTCTTGCCAGATGAACAATGAAATGAATGAAATGAACAATGAAATAAATGAAACGCCCTAGAAGGGTTAAGTGAGGGTGTGAAACACACCAAATGGCCAAGGTTGCATTGGCATTATGAATGAAAATGAACATTTTACGTAATAAGAGGGTGAATAACTAGAAAAGCAAGGTGCTAATGATGATGAATGTGGTGACATACATGATATGAGGCTAATGTAAATGATGAGAGCAATTCTCAAATGAGCTAAGTAAATGTTACCAATGACTACTCACCTAGCGAGGTGTAAGATAATGGAAAGACCAGTCTCTTGAACACTCCTAATGAAGTATTGAGCTTAACACACTCATACGAATGATGAGCTGAGAAATCATCTAATGAGCTATGAATGTTCCGATAGCTAGAAGCCAGCTTCCATGATGTATGAGATGAATGTAATGGAATTTATACTGAGCACGATAGACTAGCTTATGAGCGGTGATGCCTTCTTTCAGGGGAAGGGCGGAGGTTCACGTACCACTCTCCATGAGATGAGACTGTCCCGGTTGCCGGGTATGGGTCTCCTTTATATCTCGCTAGTCTTCGCAACCTATACTGCCAATCATAGGGATCTGGGCGGGGTTAAATTCCAATGTAGCTAAGCATTTTTTGGGTCACTTTGGCTCCGGTGATTCCCACCTCTTTTCGGTGTGGGGAAGACACTGGATTCATGATGCCTCACATGATCTATGTCGTTAAAGTTAAAGTTCCGCAATGAATTGAATGAGGCCAGCCCTGAAATGATGCGCATAATGACATGAAATGATAACCAAAGGTGTTAGGAATAGGATAATCAAAAGGTGAGTTAGATTGCAAGTAATGACATTTAGGTCATTCTTGGTCATTGGCACAACGAACCTAATGAAAGTCTTAAACTACATCCAAGGTATACTGGCTGTTTACACTGGTCTACTGAATGAAATGAAAGGAGTACGTATGAAAATGAACGAAGCAAGACTCTGTTGTTTGCTAATGAAGCTCCTAGTTGAGGTCCCCATCTGTTGAGCCCTCATTTCTGGTATGTCTTAATGTCAATCATGATTTCAAGGTCCTCATGCATATGAATGAATAATATGAACTAAGTTATGTGCTAATATGAAAACATGTATTGTATGCTATATGATATGTTTTGGCCCCTCCATAGGTGGTAAATGTTATGTGCTGTGTGCAAAATGTGAAAAGTATGATGATGTATGGTAATTCTCATGGCACACAACTTTCCTATTCCAAATCTGGAAAGTCACTGACTTTCCTAAGTCCAATTTGGAAAGATATATTTAATTGTCTCTCAATCAAATTAGGTAAACTTTCCTAATCTCAATTTGGCAAGTCCACTGATTTTGACTTCCCCAAAAAAAAATCCCATGTTTGTTAGGAAGATCTATTCTTTCTCATGCATGTCCTTGTGTGTGCTTGCCATATACCATATTAGTAACAAGTGTGTACTGACCCTATAACAAACTCTCTATTTTAGGTGCAGGCACAGGTGGACGATTAGATGCTACTAGGATCATCGTTGCAGTTTGATCGCGGACGTCCAACATTCATCCGGTTTGGTAGGTCCTCATGCTTTGAGATGTTTATTGTTTATTATATTCTAAGCTTAGTTTTAGAGTGAGATTAGTGGATAATGGTTCCACTAGCGGTTGCTGTTCCTATTTTATTCAGACTATGTATTGGTGCCATTTTTGGCAATTATATCACTTAATACGAATTGAAACTATTTCTTTCAGTTGCTACCCTTAAATGTTAGATGGTTGATGGTGACACAATTACTCTTACATGAGAATCTTTTTTATAAAGTATGTTAAAAGAAACAAAAGTTTTTAAGGATTTTCCGCTAAAATTAACCTAGATGAAGTAAAAAATGTCGAGCTAAAAGAATTGAAGGCTCAACTTAAGATTTGCTAGACAAGGGCTTTATAAGTGTAAGCAACCTTAAAAAAAAGAATAAGCTAAATGTTTAAGGTGTCAAGAATTCTTGCGATTAGACCAAGGTTCACACGGATTGATACGCGTAGAACCAGACCTCAGAAACCTTACTACGACCAAGCCAACTAACTTGGGGAGTTAGTTGAACTTGTAAAGGTTGGAACCAACCAATAAGGCTCTCGAAAATGAAGATTTAATCGAAGAGTCTTTACCGGACTTAAAAAGAAGAAATTTTAAGTTTTGAGGGTCTAAGGGTAAAATGGTCTTTTACCAGGCTAGGGGTAATATCGTAATTACCCTAAATATATAATTAATTAATTATTTAATAAAGTGGAGGGGCAATTTGGGGAGAGAGAGCCGAAATTGGTCTCTTGAAATGAAGTCTTGCTCCACCCGGGTTCGAACCTAGGTGGGAGCAAGGATTTAATATGATTTTTTTATTATTGGTGAATTAATTTAATAAATTTATAATTAATGGCTGATGTAAAAAGGAAAATCAGATTTTATTATTATTTATTATTTATTTACTTATTAATTAATGTTTTTTTTAAAATTGACTAAGTCTTGCCAACTATCCTAGTTTTAAGATGCACTACTACACTATCCTCTCCCTCAAGCCTAAATCTCTCTCTCTCTCATCAACAAATATTTTTCTTGGCTGCAAAAACAGAAGATAAAAACATTAGAAAGCAATCAAAAGTTCTCTAAACTCAAAGAACTTACAAAAAAATAATAACAAGCAAGCAAGCTAACTTAAGAAACGAAAACTTTGCATCATCTTCTCGACGGGTTTGTGTTGAAGGTTTAGGGGAGGAGTTTGGCAGCACTTGGAAGGTGTGGAAAGCTACAACAAGGTATGGGTTTTCTCTCTTGGAATCCTTTCTCCAAGAGGAATTTCTTTCTACAAAAGTCGACATATGAAACTAGGGCTGTCCCCTTGAATGTTGAACTCCTTGTCCCTAGTCTCCTTCCGATTTCAATCTAAATTAGTTTAGAAATCATGTTGTTGGTATGGTTGCTGGTAGCTAAGTGTGAAATATGATGTTCCTTGTGATTTTATGTTTGTAAATAGCAAGCATGTTCAATGATGTCAACCGAAAATGATGTGGTGCAATGTGTAAAATGTTTGTTGTTGTTCTCCGTTTTGAAGTCTTAAAATGGCTTGTTTGATGATTGGAATTATTGTGCATAAGGTGTGTAAATTGTGATGTTAAATGAAGTGTAAGGTGGCTGATTTGTGGAAAAATCTAAGCTAAAACAACAATGAATCTACACCTAAGAATGTGTTAAACGAATCGTGAAAGTACCTCAAAACGAACGTATGAATGCTGTTAAATAAAGGCCAGAAAATTTAATAAAATTTCCAGCACTTGGTGATGGAATTTTCGGCCATAATACTTAAGGTGGAGAGGTTTAAAAATATATTTAAAATATGTGAGGTCAGTGGGGATTGAACCCAAGACCTCACTACATGAAAGCTGGAAAAAAAATGAGAGGTGTGGGATTCGAACCCACAACCTCTCGGCCAAACAAGAGAGTAAGAGGGGAATTTTAAATTAATAAAATAAATGTGGAGAGTGGGGATTGAACCCCAACCTCTTGAATGGATGAGAGAGTTAGGAGAAAAATAAAGGAGAAAAATAAATGTGGAGAGTGGGGATTGAACCCACAACCTCTTGAATGGATGAGAGAGTTAGGAGAAAAATAAAGGAGAAAAATAAATGTGGAGAGTGGGGATTGAACCCACAACCTCTTGAATGGATGAGAGAGTTAGGAGAAAAATAAAGGAGAAAAATAAATGTGGAGAGTGGGGATTGAACCCACAACCTCTTGAATAGATGAGAGAGTTAGGAGGAAAGTAAAGGAGAAATATAAAATGAGGTGAATGGGGATTGAACCCACAACCTCTTGGATAGGTGAGAAAGTCAATAGATAAATTAAGAGAAAAAGAATGAGCTTGTGGGGGATTGATCCAACAACCTCCATGCCTTGGACGAAAAATAGAGAAGAAAAAGAGAGGAAATATTATGGGGCTGATGGGGATCGAACTAGGGTCCCCCAAATCTGAAAAATACAAAGGATTAAGTGTTGCCTAAGGGATTCGAAATTGGGTTCCCTTGCCCAGTTCCGTATTGACACATAAGTCATACGTAAGTAAATATTTAATGAATGCTGCCTCTAAAGATCAAATCAATATCTTGGCATATCTACAAGATGCATAAGTCTTGTACCACATAATCTTGGGTAAACATGAATCACTTAGACAAACTATGAATGAAGCCTCATGGCTTGTATGTATAGACAGATAAGTCTAACATACGTTCAAAAGTAAGTGAACCTAAGATGTATGAAATGAGATGATGAACCCTAGAAGGGTTAAGTATGAGTTTAAGATACACTAAATGGCCAAGTGCATTGGCATATGATGAGATGAACAATGAAATGATGAAATGAACAATGAAATAATGAAACCCTAGAAGGGTTAAGTGAGGGTGTGAAACACACCAAATGGCCAAGTGCATTGGCATATGATGAAATGAACATTTACGTAATAAGAGGTGAATAACTATGAAAAGCAAAGGTGCTAATGATGATGAATGTGGTGACAACATGATATGAGGCTAATGTAAATGATGAGAGCAATCTCAAATGAGCCTAAGTAAATGTTACCAATACGTACTCACCTATGAGAGTGTAAGATAATGAAGAGACCAGTCTCTATGAACACTCTAATGAGAGTATTGAGCTTAACACACTCAATACGAATGATGAGATGAGAAATCATCTAATGAGCTATGATGTCCTCATACTAGAAGCCAGCTTCCATGACGTATGAGATGAATGTAATGGAACTTTATACTAGCACCGATAGACTAGCTATGAGCGGTGATGCCTTCTTTCGGGAAGGGCGGAGGTTCACGTAACTCTCATGAGATGAGACTGTCCGGCATGCCGGGTATGGGTCTCCTTATATCTCCTAGTCTTCGAACCTATACTGCCAATATAGGGATCTGGCGGGGTTAAATTCCCATGTACGCTAGCATGTTTTTGGGTCACTTGGCCGGTGATTCCACCTCTTTTCGGTGTGGGGGAGACACTGGATTTCATGATGCTCACATGATCTATGTCGGTTAAAGTTAAAGTTCCCAATGAATGAATGAGGCCAGCCTCAAATGATGCGCATAATGAAATGAATGATACCAAAGGTGTTAGGATAGGATAATCAAAAGGTGAGTTAGATTCAAGTAATGACATTAGGTCATTCTTGGTCATTGCACAACGAACCTAATGAAAGTCTTAAACTACATCCTAGGTATAACTGGTGTTTACACTGGTCTATGAATGAAATGAAATGGAGTACGTATGAATGAACGAAGCAGACTCTGTGTTTGCTAATGAAGACTCCCTAGTTGAGGTCCCATCTGTTGAGCCCTCATTTCTGGTGTCTTAATGTCAAGTCCATGATTTCCAAGGTCTCATGGCATATGAATGAATGATATGAACTAAGTTATGTGCTACATGAAAAATGTATGTATGCTATATGATATGTGCTATGTGTAAATGTTATGTGCTGTGTGCAAATGTGAAAAGTATGATGATGTATGTTATTCTCATGGCATAACTTTCCTATTCCAAATCTGGAAAGCTCACTGACTTTCCTAATCCAAATTTGGAAAGATCATTTACTTTCCTAATCCAAATTAGGAAACTTTCCTAATCTCAATTTGGCAAGTCCACTGACTTGACTTCCAAAAATCATGTTGTTAGGAAAGAGCTATTCTTTCTCATGCATGTCCTTGGTGTGTGCTTGCATATACCCATACTTAGTACAAGTGTGTACTAACCCTATACAAACTCTACTATTTTAGGTGCAGGCACAGGTGGACGATAGAGCTACAGGATCATCGTTGCAGTTATCCGGACGTCCAACATTCATCCGGTTTGGTAGGTCCTCATGCTTTCGAGGATGCTACTGTTTTATATTCTAGCTTAGTTTTAGAGTTGAGCTAGTGGATATGTTCCACTAGCGTTGCTTTCCTATTTTATTCAGACTATGTATTGGTGCCATTTTGGCAATTATACACTTAATAAGAATTGAACTATTTCTTTCAGTTGCTTACCTTAATGTTAGATGGTTGATGGTGAACAATTACGTATTAATGAGAATCTTTTTATAAGTATGTTAAGAAATAAAAAGTTTTAAATTTTCCGCTAAAATTAACCTAGATGAAGTAAAATGACGTAAGTAGGCTTGTCTGCGACCTCTGAGAGGTCAACGACGCCGGTCTCGTCTGGGGTCTAGATTCCGGTCGTGACAAAGTTGGTATCAGAGCACTAGGTTAAATTCCGAGAATAATGAGTTCACATCAACCACATTGAGTAGTTTCTAAGTCATGGTAGTGAAGTGCACCACTATCCTGAATTAGAGACTGCATGATGCGTAGGAAAATTTCCCTTCTTCTAATCTTATCGTGCTTTTCCTAATGTCTGAGTTCTTGGTGTTATGAGCGTGTCTAACATCAACCCTTGTTGTTTTTTAGAGATGAACCCTAGGAGGGCTATTGGTTAGAGGAGGAGGGGGCAGCTGCTGGGGGCAATCGAGTTCCACCCAGGCCCAGCTGAAGGAGTGGCCATGCCGGTTAACCCAGTTGGGTTGACCGATGCTGAGGTGAGGGCATCTTTGGCCTAGATGGCACAGGCCATCACGATGCAGGCTCAGACTATGACTGCCCAAGTCAACCGGCAGGATGTTCAGAGGGAGAACCCACCGGTTCGCAGCATGGCTGACAGACTGCGAGATTTCACGAGGATGAACCCTCCCATATTCACAGGGGCTAAGACATCGAAGGATCCTCAAGAGTTTGTAGATGAGGTGCATAAGATCCTGGTGGCTATGGGGGCCACTGATATTGAGAAGGCTGAGCTGGCTTTCTATCAGCTCAAGGATGTTGCACAGACTTGGTGCAAGATGTGGCAAGATAGCCGTGTCTTAGGTGGAGTGCCAGTCACTTGGGAGCTGTTGGTTCTTTCCCAGAGAGATGATGGAAGTCAAGGTTGAAGAGTTCATCAACCTTAAACAAGGATCCATGACAGTCAGGGAGTATTCCCTGAAGTTTGTTAAGCTATCCAGGTATATTAATTTCCTTAGTATTTAATAGCAAGATTGAGGAGAGTACTGAGGCTTGTTGAATTATCTAGGTATGCTACTTCCCTGGTTTCGAATAGCAGGGATGAAATGAGTAGGTTCCTCACAGGAATCAATGGAGACCTGGAGGAGGAATGTCGGTCTGCGATGCTCCATGATAATATGGACCTTTCCAGGTTGATGGTGCATGTACAGCAGGTGGAGGACAGCCGTAGAAAGAGGGGTATTCGTGATGTTAGGAGGCCTAGGCCTCAAGATCAGGCAGGTCCCAGCCACGGAGGCCACAGAAACAACTTTGGCATCCGTGAGCAGCCAAGGTTTAAGAAGGGACTCTCCCACCAAAGGGAGTCAAGTTCATACAGTGGTCTCTATGATAGGGATTCCGAGTCCAGAGATAAGAGAAACAATGAAGTATATACACCTAAGGAAAGGCAACCTTGCAGGAAGTGTGGCAGACAGCATGGAGGAGAGTGTATGATGGGCTCTAACGCTTGTTACAGCTGTGGAAAACCGGGACACATGGTGAAGGATTGTCCGAATAGAAGAAGTCAAGAACAAGGGAAGGAGAGAGTTCAGACTAATGGCCCAAATGAAGAGGCTCCAAGGAAGCAACGATTCTTCGCACTCAAGTCTAGGGGTGCAGGGGAAGGCACTTCTGATGAAGCCTCGGGTGCGTATCCTTAATTAGCCTTTCATATATTTGACTGTGTATGGTGTTTATGCCCTAGTATGAGGTTAATATGTTTGAAGTCATCATGTTGGTTGCTGATTTATATGACTTTTATGTTGACTTATGTTGTATGCTTTGATGAGACTAGTTTAGGGAAGAATTCTTAGACTATTAATGTGAAGCTACTAGTACGTTTCAAGGATGTGTACCATCATGTTAAGATGTGAATCAGATATTCACCCATGGAAGTATTGAAGTACCTACGTATGTGTACATTCTATAGATGACATACTTATTGTTAGTAAAGAGTAGTGTCATTCGGGGACGAATGTTCCTAAGGGGGGGATAATGTAACAACCTAAAAAAATGAATAAGCTAAATGTTTAAGGTGTCAAGAATTCTTGCGATTAGACCAAGGTTCACACGGATTGATACGCGTAGAACCAGACCTCAGAAACCTTACTACGACCAAGCCAACTAACTTGGGGAGTTAGTTGAACTTGTAAAGGTTGGAACCAACCAATTAAGGCTCTCGAAAATGAAGATTTAATCGAAGAGTCTTTACCGGACTTAAAAAGAAGAAATTTTAAGTTTTGAGGGTCTAAGGGTAAAATGGTCTTTTACCAGGCTAGGGGTAATATCGTAATTACCCTAAATATATAATTAATTAATTATTTAATAAAGTGGAGGGGCAATTTGGGGAGAGAGAGCCGAAATTGGTCTCTTGATATGAAGTCTTGCTCCACCCGGGTTCGAACCTAGGTGGGAGCAAGGATTTAATATGATTTTTTTATTATTGGTGAATTAATTTAATAAATTTATCATTAATGGCTAATGTAAAAAGGAAAATCAGATTTTATTATTATTTATTATTTATTTACTTATTAATTAATGTTTTTTTTAAATTGACTAAGTCTTGCCAACTATCCTAGTTTTATGATGCACTATCTCACACTATCTCTCCATCAAGCCTAAATCTCTCTCTCTCTCATCCAAATCATTTTTCTTGGCTGCAAAAAAGAAGATAAAAACATTAGAAAGCAATAAAAGTTCTCTAAACTCAAAGAACTTACAAAAAAAATATATACAAGCAAGCAAGCTAACTTAAGAAACGAAAACTTTGCATCATCTTTTCGACGGGTTTGTGTTGAAGGTTTAGGGGAGGAGTTTGGCAGCACTTGGAAGGTGTGGAAAGCTACAACAAGGTATGGGTTTTCTCTCTTGGAATCCTTTCTCCAAGAGGAATTTCTTTCTACAAAAGTCGACATATGAAACTAGGGCTGTCCCCTTGAATGTTGAACTCCTTGTCCCTAGTCTCCTTCCGATTTCAATCTAAATTAGTTTAGAAATCATGTTGTTGGTATGGTTGCTGGTAGCTAAGTGTGAAATATGATGTTCCTTGTGATTTTATGTTTGTAAATAGCAAGCATGTTCAATGATGTCAACCGAAAATGATGTGGTGCAATGTGTAAAATGTTTGTTGTTGTTCTCCGTTTTGAAGTCTTAAAATGGCTTGTTTGATGATTGGAATTATTGTGCATAAGGTGTGTAAATTGTGATGTTAAATGAAGTGTAAGGTGGCTGATTTGTGGAAAAATCTAAGCTAAAACAACAATGAATCTACACCTAAGAATGTGTTAAACGAATCGTGAAAGTACCTCAAAACGAACGTATGAATGCTGTTAAATAAAGGCCAGAAAATTTAATAAAATTTCCAGCACTTGGTGATGGAATTTTCGGCCATAATACTTAAGGTGGAGAGGTTTAAAAATATATTTAAAATATGTGAGGTCAGTGGGGATTGAACCCAAGACCTCACTACATGAAAGCTGGAAAAAAAATGAGAGGTGTGGGATTCGAACCCACAACCTCTCGGCCAAACAAGAGAGTAAGAGGGGAATTTTAAATTAATAAAATAAATGTGGAGAGTGGGGATTGAACCCCAACCTCTTGAATGGATGAGAGAGTTAGGAGAAAAATAAAGGAGAAAAATAAATGTGGAGAGTGGGGATTGAACCCACAACCTCTTGAATGGATGAGAGAGTTAGGAGAAAAATAAAGGAGAAAAATAAATGTGGAGAGTGGGGATTGAACCCACAACCTCTTGAATGGATGAGAGAGTTAGGAGAAAAATAAAGGAGAAAAATAAATGTGGAGAGTGGAGATTGAACCCACAACCTCTTGAATAGATGAGAGAGTTAGGAGGAAAGTAAAGGAGAAATATAAAATGAGGTGAATGGGGATTGAACCCACAACCTCTTGGATAGGTGAGAAAGTTAATAGATAAATTAAGAGAAAAAGAATGAGCTTGTGGGGGATTGATCCCACAACCTCCATGCCTTGGACGAAAAATAGAGAAGAAAAAGAAAGGAAATATTATGGGGCTGATGGGGATCGAACTAGGGTCCCCCAAATCTGAAAAATACAAAGGATTAAGTGTTGCCTAAGGGATTCGAAATTGGGTTCCCTTGACCAGTTCCGTATTGACACATAAGTCATACGTAAGTAAATATTTAATGAATGCTGCCTCTAAAGATCAAAATCAATATCTTGGCATATCTACAAGATGCATAAGTCTTGTACCACATAATCTTGGGTAAACATGAATCACTTAGACAAACTATGAATGAAGCCTCATGGCTTGTATGTATAGACACATAAGTCTAACATACGTTCAAAAGTAAGTGAACCTAAGATGTATGAAATGAGATGATGAACCCTAGAAGGGTTAAGTATGAGTTTAAGATACACTAAATGGCCAAGTGCATTGGCATATGATGAGATGAACAATGAAATGATGAAATGAACAATGAAATAATGAAACCCTAGAAGGGTTAAGTGAGGGTGTGAAACACACCAAATGGCCAAGTACATTGGCATATGATGAAATGAACATTTACGTAATAAGAGGTGAATAACTATGAAAAGCAAAGGTGCTAATGATGATGAATGTGGTGACAACATGATATGAGGCTAATGTAAATGATGAGAGCAATCTCAAATGAGCCTAAGTAAATGTTACCAATACGTACTCACCTATGAGAGTGTAAGATAATGAAAGACCAGTCTCTATGAACACTCTAATGAGAGTATTGAGCTTAACACACTCAATACGAATGATGAGATGAGAAATCATCTAATGAGCTATGATGTCCTCATACTAGAAGCCAGCTTCCATGACGTATGAGATGAATGTAATGGAACTTTATACTGAGCACCGATAGACTAGCTATGAGCGGTGATGCCTTCTTTCGGGAAGGGCGGAGGTTCACGTAACTCTCATGAGATGAGACTGTCCGGCTTGTCGGGTATGGGTCTCCTTATATCTCCTAGTCTTCGAACCTATACTGCCAATATAGGGATCTGGCGGGGTTAAATTCCCATGTACGCTAGCATGTTTTTGGGTCACTTTGGCCGGTGATTCCACCTCTTTTCGGTGTGGGGGAGACACTGGATTTCATGATGCTCACATGATCTATGTCGGTTAAAGTTAAAGTTCCCAATGAATGAATGAGGCCAGCCTCAAATGATGCACATAATGAAATGAATGATACCAAAGGTGTTAGGATAGGATAATCAAAAGGTGAGTTAGATTCAAGTAATGACATTAGGTCATTCTTGGTCATTGCACAACGAACCTAATGAAAGTCTTAAACTACATCCTAGGTATAACTGGTGTTTACACTGGTCTATGAATGAAATGAAATGGAGTACGTATGAATGAACGAAGCAGACTCTGTGTTTGCTAATGAAGACTCCCTAGTTGAGGTCCCATCTGTTGAGCCCTCATTTCTGGTATGTCTTAATGTCAAGTCCATGATTTCAAGGTCTCATGGCATATGAATGAATAATATGAACTAAGTTATGTGCTATATGAAAAATGTATTGTATGCTATATGATATGTGCTATGTGTAAATGTTATGTGATGTGTGCAAATGTGAAAAGTATGATGATATATGTTATTCTAATGGCATAACTTTCCTATTCAAATATGGAAAGCTCACTGACTTTCCTAATGCAAATTTGGAAAGATCATTTACTTTCCTAATCTCAATTTGGCAAGTCCACTGACTTGACTTCCAAAAATCATGTTGTTAGGAAAGAGCTATTCTTTCTCATGCAGGTCCTTGGTGTGTGCTTGCATATACCCATACTTAGTACAAGTGTGTACTAACCCTATACAAACTCTACTATTTTAGGTGCAGGCACAGGTGGACGATAGAGCTACAGGATCATCGTTGCAGTTATCCGGACGTCCAACATTCATCCGGTTTGGTAGGTCCTCATGCTTTCGAGGATGTTACTGTTTTATATTCTAGCTTAGTTTTAGAGTTGAGATAGTGGATAATGTTCCACTAGCGTTGCTTTACTATTTTATTCAGACTATTATTGGTGCTATTTTGGCAATTATACACTTAATAAGAATTGAACTATTTCTTTCAGTTGCTTACCTCTTAATGTTAGATGGTTGATGGTGAACAATTACGTATTAATGAGAATCTTTTTATAAGTATGTTAAGAAACAAAAAGTTTTAAATTTTCCGCTAAAATTAACCTAGATGAAGTAAAAATGACGTAAGTAGGCTTGTCTGCGACCTCTGAGAGGTCAACGACGCCGGTCTCGTCTGGGGTCTAGATTCCGGTCGTGACAATAAGGCCTAGCATTTCTCCATGGGGTGCTCCGGTTTTGTTTGTGAAAAAGAAGGATGGGTCTTTGAGAATGTGTATTGACTACCGACAACTCAACAAGATTACTATCAAGAACAAGTATCCTCTTCCTCGGATTGATGATTTATTTGACCAACTCCAAGGAGCGAGTTACTTCTCCAAAATTGACTTGAGGTCAGGGCATCACCAGCTTAGGGTGAGAAATGAAGATATTCCAAAGACATCCTTTCATACTCGGTATGGACATTATGAGTTCGTGGTTATGTCCTTTGGTCTTACAAATGCTCCGGCGGCGATTATGGATCTGATGAATAGGGTGTTTCGAAGTTACCTTGATTCATTCGTTATTGTATTTATCGATGATATCTTGGTGTATTCGAAAAATGAGGTTGATCACATTAGTCATCTAAGGGTAGTATTGCAAACCCTTAAAGAGCATAAATTGTTCGCCAAGTATAGCAAGTGCGAGTTTTGGCTGAGGTCAGTGGCGTTTCTTGGGCACATCATCTCTAGTGAGGGAGTTGAGGTAGACCCAAGGAAAATGGATGAGGTAAGAAACTGGCCTAGACCCTTGACCCCAACTGACATTAGGAGTTTCTTGGGTCTAGCGGGTTATTATCGAAGGTTCGTAGAATGTTTTTCATCCATTGCATCTCTTTTGACTACATTAACTCAAAAAGGTAAAAAGTTTGAGTGGTAGGAGGCATGCGAGAAGAGTTTTCAATTATTGAAGGATAGGCTTACTTCCGCTCCGATGTTAACTTTACCGGAAGGATCTAAAGGGTTCATTGTGTATTGTGATGCATCTCGCATAGGTTTGGGGTGTGTGCTTATGCAAAATGGGAAGGTGATTGCCTATGCTTCGCGGCAACTTAAGGTGCATGAGAGAAATTATCCTGCTCATGACCTTGAGTTAGCGGCCGTGGTGTTTGCTTTAAAAATATGGAGACACTACTTGTATGGTGTTCATGTGGTTGTTTTCACTGATCATAAGACCCTTCAATATGTTTTTACCCAAAAAGAGTTGAATCTTCGACAAAGAAGGTGGTTAGAGTTGTTGAAAGATTATGATATGTGTCTTATACCATCCCGGCAAGGCAAATGTGGTGGCGGATGCTCTAAGCCGTATGACTATGAGTAGTGTGTCTCATATAGATGAAGACAAGAAATATCTAGTAAAAGATATCCATCATCTGACTAGATTGGGGGTGCGATTGGTGAGTTCTCTAAATGGAGGTGCCACGGTTCATCATAGCTCCGCGTCATCATTGGTGGTTGAGGTGAAGTCCAAACAACACCTTGATCAACTATTAATGGAGTTAAAGGAATCGGTTCTTGGAAAGACGAACGAGTCATTCTCTTTAGGGGGAGATAGTGTGTTGAGGTACCAAGGGAGGTTATGTGTTCCTGATGTGATGGATTGAGGGATCGGATCCTTGATGAAGACCATGGATCCCACTATTCCATCCATCCCGGTTCTACAAAGATGTATCATGACCTTCGAGATATATATTGGTGGGAAGGTTTGAAGAAGGATATAGCGGAATTTGTTGCTAAATGTCCGAATTGTCAACAAGTGAAGGCGGAACATCAAAACCCGGGTTGCTTACTACAAGAGATCCAAATTCCTACTTGGAAGTAGGAAGACATTAATATGGATTTTGTGGTAGGGTTGCCTCGGACTCAAAAATCATTTGATTCTATATGGGTGATTGTTGATAGATTGACTAAGTCCGCTCATTTTATTCCCGTCAAATCCACATATTCGGCGGAAGATTATGCGAAGATTTTCATAGATGAGATTGTGTGTCGTCATGGTATTCCGTTATCCATCATTTCGGATCGGGGTGCACAATTCACATCTAGATTTTGGAAGCCGTTTCAAAAAGGTTTGGGTACTAAAGTAAAATTAAGTACCGCCTTCCATCCTCAAACGGATGGTCAAGCGGAACGCACGATTCAAACTCTTGAGGATATGCTTAGAGCTTTCATCATTGATTTTAAAGGGAGTTGGGATAAGCATTTGCCATTGGTGGAGTTTGCATATAATAATAGCTTTCATTCGTCCATCACCATGGCTCCCTATGAAGCTTTGTATGGTAGGAGGTGTAGGTCTCCTATAGGATGGTTTGAAGTGGGTGAGTAATCGATCTTTGGTCCCGGCTTGATTTATAAGACATTGGAGAATGTACATATCATAAGAAATAGGTTGCAAGCAGCCTATATTCGACAAAAGTCCTATGCCGATAATAGAAGAAGGATTTGGAGTTTGAAGAGGGCGATAAAGTGTACTTGAAAATTTCCCCTATGAAAGGAGTGGTAAGATTTGGCAAGAAAGGTAAGTTGAGCCCTCGTTATGTAGGCCCTTATGAGATTTTGGAAAGGGTTGGTAAAGTTGCCTATCGTTTAAAATTACCTAATGATTTAGCTTTGGTTCATCCGGTTTTCCATGTCTCTATGTTGAAAACGTGTGTCGGGGATCCCGAGTCAATTCTTCCTATTGAAGGTCTTGGAGTCAAGGATAACCTCTCTTATGAGGAGGTTCCGGTTCAAATCCTTGATAGGCAAGTGAAAAGGTTGAGGAACAAAGAGGTGGTTTCCGTGAAAGTGTTATGGAAGAACCACCTAGTTGAGGGTGCATCATGGGAGGCAGAGCCGACATGAAAACCCGTTATCCTCATCTTTTTGATGTTTAAGGTTAATATCTCTCTCTAATGATATAAATACATTAGATATTGTGAATCTTTGATGTTTTGGTGAAACTTTGCAAAACTCCTAGTTTTGGAGACTACTAAAATTAAATCACTTTAGGGTGACCTTAGATATATTTGAAAGTTGTCTTGTTTCTTGCATATTTGAGTCAAGTTGTCTCATTGAGATATGGTTAATCCGTGTGGATATTGTATTGAGCATATTGATAAGATAAACTTTGTGCTAATTGACTTGAGTGATGAATGATTTAGCTCATGTATATGTGAAAAGGAGAAACCTCATGAGGAAATTTTGAGCTTATGTGTGGTAAATTGATGTTTTGAAGTATTCTTATTGAAATAATATGATTCATGCTAATTGAATATTGTGAATTGGTTGAGCTGCTAGTCCTGAGTCTATTCCCTCATTTAAAGGGTGTTTGGTGTCATTCGGGGACGAATGTTCCTAAGGGGTGGATAATGTAACATTTCGAAATACCAAGGTCATGTGATAAGACTTAAATAGACTCCTTAAGATCTAAACTAGTGTTCCTAGTAAAATTAGGAATATGTAGAGTCTTTGAAGTGGTGTTAGAACCAAAACGTTCATAACGTCCGGTAAGTGGGTTCATAAGAGGGCTAGAGTGTCCTTTTTGTTTAACCAAGTTAAAGAGTCGGAATTTGGTAAAAGGTTGTAAAAATAGGTGTATCATATAGTGTGGGATGGTTTCATGTTGTAAAAGACAGGGTACGACTCCTCGAGGACCAACCAAGGACCCTCGAGGAGGACCCTTGATACAGTAGGCCATGACTTACCCCATGACGGGGCGTCACAGGCGCGACGGGGCGTCGAAGCCACCGTCGTGCCAGCCTTAGTTTCTGGGAAAAATCCTCCGCCTGCACAGTCTGTGACCAACGTGACGGATGTGCAGGACGGAGGGGGAAGCTGTCCGTCACGCCCACGATGGCCCGTCGTCGGGGAGCTGTCGGGGAGGGGCTGTAATATTTACAGAAGCTAGTTTAAGTTTGATTAATTCATTAAAGTGTCTTAGGGTAATTAGGGGTTTAAGGGGAGACTAATTAAGTGAATTAAGACCCCACTATAAATGTCCCAACCCTCATTAGTCTAATCATTCTCTCAAAAACAAAACTCTCTTCCTTCTCTCTCTACTTTCTCTCTCTATTGGAAGACTCCATTGGAGAACAACTTGGGGGGATCATTGGGGGATGATTTAGCACGAAATTCACCATCAAAACGTCATCAAACCTTAAGGTATGAGATCTAATTCACCTTTGATATTCTTTCCTCAAAGGGCTCCTTCAAAGATTTTCCAAAAGTTGAGTTTCTTATGGGTTTCGTCCATTTTCGAATTTGATCATATGAATTGAGTTAATTATGTATTCTTTGGGTTAGAATGAATAGATTATCATGTATTGCAACTTGATTATGATGAATTGAGGTAGTTTGGTTTAGATTGTGGGTGACGATCCCTAACCCTTAACCCTAAGTATGAAATTGATATGGATTAGGTTGGGTTTGATGTAATTGATCTCGTTATTAGTTAAATGGTCTTTAGTGATGATTATTGCATTGATTATGAACCTATTTTAATAAATTGAAGTTCTTCATGCCTATGTTCTTGAGTATTGAATCTAGGTTAAGAAGATACACTTGATATCATGTTACTAAGCTTTGATGTAGTATTGCTTCATGGTATAGTGCTTCTCCTAAATTAGTTCTTATGATTGATTATTGAATTACATTGGTGTGATGACCCAAGATTTGGAGTTGATCTATGGGTTGATGGTAAATCCCTTTATTGATGAACTATGGAGGAGTATTGGTAAGTCTTGATTATCCTAATCCTTACTTCAAATTGTGATTAATTGTCATCAAGGGATAATGTTATGTTGAAGTATACATTGTTTAAAGTGATAGCTTGAAATGATGAATGAATTGAAATGTCTAGGTTGGTTGTGAGGTTTCCTAGGAGTACATGTTATAGGAAGTTGTTATGTAAAGAAATATACTATCGTGATGAGATGTATAAGGGATAACTTCACCTAATTGAGTTGTAATGAAAGGATTAATTCTCATACAATTCTTATTGAGCTACGATTAATGAAAGTGTTTATGGGCTAGGCCCTCAGATATGTATATATACATACTTATATTTATGAGTATGATAAGAGTTAAGGGTTTTTAATAAAGGGACCTAGTTTAGCACCGAGTGAGCTTGTATGTGAGGGGTGACACTTTCTTACATAAGAAACGTAGGGTTCATTACGGTCCTCACGAGGTGGATAGCCTCATGACCCAAGTAGGGTGTAGAGTTGATATGTCCATGGTTCTTTTCCCCAAGCTCCATTAACTATGTTGCCACCATAGGAAACTAGCTAGTGGATCCACCTAGATATCTACATTCACGTTAGGTTCTACCTTGGACGGTAGACCACCTTCCATCGGTGTAAGGTTTCATGACACCGGATTCCACATTCGCTCATGTGGTTTATGTCGGTTAAGGCAAGCGTTCCCTAAACTAAAATGAATGAATAAGATATAGACAAATCAAAATAACTTGAGAGGTTGGCTATAGCTTAGGTAGGGGTATGGGACTCTACCTACGCCTTGCACTAGTTTGCCTTGATAGGAGCTTTGAGAGGTCAATATTATGAGTGTAAAGAGATGGTATAGTATGAATGAATTTATAGGTTGAATAACTTGATTATGAGTATAATGTTGTTGTCTTTGCTTGAAAAAGAAGGTTCTATGACATGGAAGAGTATGTTGGGTATGGCTAAATGCTAATTATAGTCTTGGTAGGTTACTTGATTAAATAGGAGACATGGTAATTTTACTTGATCATTGCACTTGTGAATTATGAAGGTTATCATTAGTATGCTTTACTTTGCTATGTTTTACTTGTATATGTGTCTTATCATGTTCTTCATAAATGTACCTTTTTAAGTATATTTGATTGGTAATTGCATACGTGATTCAATACTTAGTGCATGTGGAGTACTAACCCCATTACTTTCCCTTTTCCCAAACATTTTAGGTTCGGGTCGTTGACTTGCGTCTTATTGCCGTGAAGGAAGACTTGGATATCTTACCATCCAAGTGGTAGGTCCTCACTCTCCCGAGGATGTTGTTGACATACCATTTCTATGTTGTTTAGATATCCTAATTCTGTATTGACTCTATTATTCGTTTGACGATGTAGTGTATAGCCGATATGTGGCTCCTTGTATTGATGTAGGGCTATGCCTAAGACTTATTGTATTCGGTAGATGGTTATGAGATGAGACGGCATTTATGACTCTTATTTTCTGAATATATATAAGTGTATGAAATAAAAGTATAAGACTAAGTAATCTTCATATATGAACAAGTCTATGTATATTTGATATAAATATGGTTATGTGTATGTAGAGGTCTATGTAAACCTCCGAGTAGTTTTAGATAAAAAGTTTTTAATTCTTTCTGATCTTTAGTCGATGAATGCTATGAAGAAGCTGAGGGGCTTGTCTTAGTCCTCCGAGAGGACGACGGCGCCGGTTACGTCTAGGAGGTAAACTCGGATGTGACATAACTTTAATGGAGTCTTAAGGAATTTCTAAGGGATTTTGGGATTTTGATTTTGAAGAATGAAATAATCTAAGTGTTAAGTACATATATAAATGTTTAAAATACCCAAAAGGCCCCTTAGGAACCTCCAAAACTCATATTTTTATTTGGGGTGAATTTACAAGTTCACCTTTCACTTGGCAGTGAACTGCACGCAGGGACAGTGCCCATCGAGGGTTGGTAGTTGATGGACCGTTTGTCCACAAACGGACCGTCCTATCAGTCCGTCGATTAGTTTAGATACTCAATTTTTATATATTATCTACCAATACTAAGTCCCAATCGATGATCCACCACCAACGGGGCGTCTATGGACCCACTGGGCGTCGATTGCCTTCCGTTGGTAGGCTGTCTTGGGCAATCTTGGACACCAACTTTGGGTCCTTCCTCAAGGACCCTTGGATGGTCCTTGGGGATGTTTGACCAGAAGTTTCCAACCCAAACATGCGAATATATGAGTTTATAACCTATCTCATGAATTTCATCCCAAACAAACACGTAAAACTCGACGAAACATGCTTAGACACACAAGGTAGTTTCAAGGCAAAACTTTTGAATGTCATGGACGTTCATGGACGTTTGGCCTCCAAACTTCACGAAACTTGACACACTGCCTAAATACACCATAATAACTCATTTAAGGACATTTAAACCTCATTAATAACACATACACACATAGAACCACATATTAGGCACATAGGTGACTTAGTCGTCCCTTGACGTTTAACTTCGAATGAACGTAAACTCTTAGACACTCCCTCAATACCACATTATAGACATATTTAGGACCTTATACCATCATTAACAACATGTTAGTCTCTAGCTTACCTAAGTTATTTTCGGGATCTTACAGCATGACCCTCAATAGGAAGAATAGAATCGGGATCACCGATACACTTCTTAAGAATAGAAACATGGAAAACCGGATGAACCGAAGCCAATTCACTAGGCAGATTAAACTCATACACAACCTTACAAACCCTTTGAAAGATGTCATAGGGACCCACATAATGAGGACTCAACTTACATTTCTTGCCAAATCTAACCACCCCTTACATAGGCGAAATTTTCAAGTACAACTTATCACCTTCTTCAAACTCAAAATCCCTTCTCCTATGATCGGCATAAGACTTTTGCCGACTATAGTCCTTTTGCAAGCGATTCATTATGATATGAACTTTCTCCAAAGTCTAATAAATCAAATCGGGACCAAGAAACGAAGGCTCACCCACTTCAAACCACCCAATTGGAGATCTAGATCTCCTACCATACAAGGCTTCGTAAGGAGCCATATATATAGATGAATGGTAGCTATTGTTGTAAGCAAACTTCACCAAAGGCAAATTATTATCCCATTTTGTTTTAAAATCAATAATACAAGCTCTAAGCATATCCTCAAGGGTTTGAATAGTACGCTCGCTTGACCATCCGTTTGGGATGAAAAGCGGTGCTTAACTTCACCTTGGTACACAACCCTTCTAGTAATGATCTCCAAAACCTAGATGTGAATTATGCACCCCTATCCGATATGATGGATAACAGAATACCATGGCGAGACACAATCTCATATATGAAGATCCTTGCATAATCCTCCGCGAATAAGTAAACTTGACATAAATAAAACGAGCAATTTTGGTCAACCTATCCACAACCACCCATATAGAGTCATACTGATTTTGTGTCCGAGGCAAACCTAGAACAAAATCCATATTGATGTATTCCCACTTACAAGTAGGAACTTGGTTTTTTTTTAGTAAACCACCCGACTTTTGGTTTTTGTCTTTCATTTGTTGGCAATTTGGACACTTTGCAACAAATTCCGCTATGTCCTTTTTCAAACCTTTCCAACAAAACACTTCCCTAAGGTCATGGTTCATCTTTGTCGAACCCAAATGAATGGAGTAATGGGACACATGAGCTTCCTCAAGAATACTGATCCTCAAACCATCTACATTGCGAACACACAACCTTCCTTAAGACACCATCCCTCTTGAGGAGAATGACTCATTAAGCTTGCCAAGCACCGATTCCTTCAACTCCATCAATGGTTGATCAAGGTGTTGTTTGGACTTCACTCAACCACCAATGATGACTCGAAGTTATGATGGACCATGAAACCACCATTTGGAGAATCTTCCAACCTATGAACATATTTCACTAGGTCTTTCTTGGCTTCCTCTACATGAGACACACTACCCATGGTCATACGACTTAGAGCATCTGCAACCACATTGGTCTTGACGGGGTGATAGAGAACACTCATGTCATAATCTTTAAACAATTCCAACCACCTTCTTTCTCAGAGATTCAACTCTTTTTGAGTAAGCACATATTGGAGACTCTTATGGTCGATATACACATCAACATGAACACCATACAAATAATGCCTCCATATTTTCAAGGCAAATACCACGGCCTCTAACTCAAGATCATGAGTTGAATAGTTCCTCTCATGCACCTTAAGTTGCCTAGAAGTATAGGCTATTACTTTCCCATGTTTCATAAGCACACACCCTAAACCCACTCGGGATGCATCACAATATACAATGAAGCCTTTTATACCCTCCGGTAAAGTCAACACCGGAGCGCAAGTAAGCCTATCTTTCAAGATTTGGATACTTCTCTCACATGTCTCCGACCACTCAAATGTCTTACTCTTTTGGGACAATATTGTCAAGGGAGATGAAATGGAGGCAAACCTAACCTCAAACCTCCGATAATAACCCTCTAGACCAAAGAAACTCCTAATGTCGGTTGGAGTCAATGGTCTAGGAAAATTCTTGACAGCCTCGGTTTTCCTTGGATCAAACTTAACTCCCTCACTACAGATGATATGACCAAAAAACGCGACTGACCTCAACAAAAACTCACATTTTCTATACTTGGCAAATATTTGGTTCTTCTTAAGCACTTGTAACACCACCCTCAAATGGTTCATGTGTTCACCCTCATTTTTTGAAAAAACCAATATGTCGTCAATGAGGACAATGACAAGTGAATCTAGGTAACTTCGAAACACCCTATTCATGAGATCCATAAATGTCGCCGGGGAATTAGTAAAACCAAACGACATGACTAAGAACTCATAGTGACCATATCTAGTCCGAAATGTCATTTACGGTATATCCTCACCTCTCACCCTAAGTTGGTGATACCCTGATCTCAAGTCAATATTACAAAAGAAGGTTGCCCGTTGGGGTTAATCAAGCAAGTCATCAATCTGAGGGAGAGGATACTTGTTCTTAATACTGACTTTATTAAGTTGGCGATAATCAATGCACATTCTAAGGGACCCATCCTTCTTCTTCACAAACAAAACCGGAGCATCCCATGGAGAAATATTAGGTCTAATGAAGCCTTTGTCTAGTAGTCTTGGAGTTGAGCCTTCAACTCTTTCAATTCGTCCGGATCCATCCGATAAGGAGGAATTGAAATGGGATTTGTATCCGGTAACAAGTTGATACCAAAATCCATTTCCCATTCGGTAGGAATATTAGGAAGATCATTAGGAAAGACCTTCGGAAATTCCCTCACTATGGGGACCGACTCAATGGGAGGAATTTTGGAGTTTAAATGTTGGACTCTTACTATATGGTATAAACACCCTTTAGAGATCATTCTACAAGCTTTCAAACAAGAAATCATACGACCTGTAGGAATATAATTTCCCCCCGTACACTCTAAGACAGGCTCATTTGGAAAGATAAACTTCACCACCCTCGTTCTCCAATATATAAAAGCAAAGCAATCACGCAACCAATCCATACTGAATATGACATCAAAATTAAACATATCAAGTTCTACTAGTTCAACATAAGTAACTCTATTGGGCAACATTATAGGGCAATTTCAATAGACCCTTTTTTCAACAACCGACTCACCCACCGGGGTAGACAACATTAACGGTTCATTCAAGATATCGTGCAAAATGTCAAACTTTTTAGCTACAAGAGGAGTAAAAAATGACAGGGTAGCACCAGGATCAAGTAAAACATATATATCAATAGAGAAAACTTTCAACATACCGGTCACCACATCGGGGGGAGTTTCTTGATTACCCCTAGAGCGGAGAAAAAAAAGTGAATCTTCTTCAGAGCGTCATTAAAACCACTTTCTTGCCCACTCTCCTTGTTTTGACCTTCACATCTAGGCAATCTCAAACCTTGTGCCCAATTTTCCCACAACCAAAACAATTGCCCGTTTCAACTAAGCATTCTCCTAAATGACCCTTTCCACACTTTGCACAAGTAGGCTTCTTGTTCAGTGAAATAGTATCCCTTCCCTTTTTAGGCTTAGGGTTAGACACCCTATCATCACGAGCCTTAGGTAACATGTAAGGAACTTGATTAGAAAACCTATTTTTAAACCTAGGCTTGTCTTGGATGTTGGATATAAGGCCTACACTTTGACGAACCACCATCAATAGACTTTGCCCTCTTGACATCTCTACTCTTTCTCTTAGCCCTTGCCTCTTCCACTTGTTAAGCATGAACCATGAGACGAGAAATGTTCATATTGTCATGTAGAATAGCCGAATGACATTTGTCTTGCAAGTCATCCGACACTCCCATCACAAAGAGGTTCATTTCATCCCTAGGATCGGAAACCAAAGAAGGAGAATATTTTGACAATTTAGTTAAATTTCAAGGAGTATTCAAGAACACTCATACCTCGTTGATGAAGCTTGATGAACTCCACCACTTTAGCTTCCCGATTCTCCCTAGGAAAGAATCTATCAGGAAAAGCCTTCTTGAAAACCTCCCAAGTCACGGGTCCACTTCTCAAAGGCCTATTGGCCCTCCATTCGACATACCACACATGGGACACATCTTTGAGTTTGTAAGTGTCTAACTCGGCCTTCTCACTTGTAGTTAACCCCATTTCATAAAGGATCTGGTAGAATTCATCAATGAACTCTTGGGGGTCTTCTTCAACCTTGGACCCATAGAAAGTAGGGGGATTCATCTTAGTGAAATCCCTCAAACGGGAGGCCATGGTGTTAACATGTTCGTTCGCTCGGGGTACAACCTCTCGATTATCTTGGGCCGTCATAACTTGAACTTGGGTAGTGACGATCTTGAGTAGTAATGGCTTGGGTCATTTGGAAAAGAGAAGCCTTTATGTCACCATCCGTCAAAGGAGGAGGATTGACTAGAGCTTGGTTATCATTAACATCTTCTTCAAGAGGAGTAACTTGATCACCACGGTGAGGAACTCCCGCATTGGCGATCTCTTCTTCAAGTCTTCGTGTCGCGTTCCTTCGAGTATTCATTGTCCTATAATCACAATAAAAGGATTATATGCTAAAAGCACGTAGAGTAAAAACTCTAGAGGTTTCTTTCTTTTCATTTAATACTAGAGTAAGGTATCAACTAGGTCATTCCAACCTACATCCTCACCCTACTAATGCAAGGATGCTACCCTCACTTCTAGGATCAAGTTTGTCACATCCGAGGAGCACCCCTAAGACGTAACAATCATCGTCGTCCTCTTTGTAGACTAAGACTAGCCTTTTAGCTTACATCATTACATTCATAGGTCAAAAACGCGGAAAATTTAAAACTTTTCATTACTTCTTAATTGAGGTTTACATAGACCTCTACATACACATAATATTTATATCGAGTATACATAGACCCTTCGTAGAAGAATATTACATAGTCTTCTAGCTTTATTGCACATAAATATATGAAATATAACATAGTCTCAAATGGATGTGTCATCTTATAACCATATAACAAGAGTATATCAAATTGGGTCTAGCCCATACATCAATGAAATAGAGCAACATATAGGCTTTACAATGTTTAGTATCCAAATGAAAAGGATAGAACATAAGAGTCTTAAAACTAAAACAACTTCATAGCTTGATATTGGCATTTCCCTCGGAAAGTGAGGACCTACCCAACTTGGATGAACAACAATTTCAAGCTTCCTTCAATGTCGTCTCAAATCCCTTCAACGTCCAAAACCTAAAATATTGGGGAAAAGGGAGAAAATGGGGTTAGTACACCACTTGTACTAAGTATGAGACCATATGCACATATTGTATGAAATCATGCTAAAAATGGGCCTTTCATGAAAACATGCTATTTTACGTTAAAGAAAGCCTTATGCACATTCAAGAAGACCATACCAATAATTAAGACATATTCATTAAGTCTAAAGCATTTTCATCACAAGACCAATAATACTAAGTCTAGTCAAGTCAACATGCATATCATATAATTAGACACATAATCAAAGCAACTCTATCAACAAGTTATAATAGCAACAAGCATATATAAGAGTTCATTACAACATAATCGAAGCAAGACAATTACCCATAAACCTTTATAAAGTCAACAAGTGCAATGACCAAACAAAGCCCCATAACCTTACTCAATCAAGTAACTCAATCAAGTAACCCAACAAGAATCATAACCAACATCCAACTTCTCATAGCATGTCATTAAGAGAACCTATCATAATCCTTTAACAATGAAGACCAACACATTTTCATAAGTGAAACTAATCATCATATAGTATCAACAATATGCAAGATCATTATATACATATCAACTACTATTATAAGCATATACATATAAAATAAAAACCTTCTAACGTTTCCTTCAAGGCAAACTAGTGCAATGCATAGGTAGAGTCCCATACCCCTACCTAGGCTAAGTCAAGCCTCTTAGGTCACCCTAATTGGTTTGTGCCTCATTACTTAATTTTAGTTTAGGGAACACTTGCCTTAACATACATAGACCACAAGAGCTAAATGTGGAATTCGGTGTTGTAAAACCTTACAACGATGAAAGGTGGTCTACCAACCAAATTAAAACCAAACATAAACGTAGCTTTCTAGGTGGATCCACTAGCTAGTCTTCCTATAGGGGCAACATAGTTCAAGAACTAAGAGATAGGTATGAACCCTCTACATGCCACTTGGCAATTGGGCCTCATCTCATTGGAATCCATAGGATGAGTATCCCTAATTGGGTAGTCAATACCTCATGCGTAACTATAGGGTGAATCTTCCTCTATGGAAATTAAACACCTCCCATTGTCAAGTTCAGTCGGTGCTAAGCTATGTCCCTTTTGAAATGTCTTTAACGTCTTTATTAATCATCATATCTTAATGTATTCTATCCCTTGTATAATCATCATCATCATAGCTCAACAAGAATTGCATGAGTATATTCCTTTCATTACAATGCATATAAGTGAGGTTATCACATTCACATATCACTTCATAATAAGGCACATTAGTAAATAATCACCATCCTTATAAAATTTACATATTAGCCAACACCTCACAAACCATAGTCAAGACATTTCAATTCAACATCATACCAACCCTATCAATCTTAATACAAGATATACTTCAATGCAATATCATCACTTAATCACAATTTACCACAATTGAATTAAGGAATAGGGATTTTAAGACTTACCAAGTCTCCTTCATAATCCATCATCAAGCTCTTACCATAAACCCTTAACTCAACCCAATTAGGATGTAACATCATAATACAACAATAACTCATCATGATGACAAAACCAATTGAACAACTACGTCACAATCCATCACTAGTTCATAGCTTAAGATAAGAAACTCAGATCCAAGACATAATCTAGATCAATTACTCAAGAACTAGTATGATAGGAGTATAATATATCCTAATTTATTAATAATTTATACAATAACATCGTCTAGTAATAATTCAACAAATAAACAATTCAATTGAACAAACATTACACAATTCATATCAAGATCACAACCTAGGGTTAAGGGGAATAGGTCATCTTCTACAAACTAGACCAATACATCAAGAGATAACATAATTAAGTTAGAATACATGTTAATCTATTCCTAATATCCAAAATAAATTATAAATAAAGCAATTCACAAGATCAATTTCGAGATTGAGAAGACATACATGAAAACTCAACTTTTGAAATCAATTTGATGAAACCCTTTGAGGAAAGAGGTCTTAAAGGTAAAAGGAATCCCATACCTTAATGTTTGATAAATATTGATGGAGAAACTTTGCTGATTGAAGCCCTAGAACCCACCTTGACCTTGACTTGTATGGAGTTCTTCAACTTGAGAGAGAAAGAAGAGAGAAGGAAGAAAATTTGGGAATGTGAATTATGAGGAGGTAGGTTAATCTAATTAGCTTAGGGTCTTATATAGGTCATTAAATAAAATAAATGGACCTCCCCTAAAACATAATTAACCTTCTAACTAAGCTAACTAATTAAATGTATTAAATCAAAACATGCAGCAAAACACAAACCTCACAGATGGAACCCCGACCCACGCCCCGTTTGTCAATCGACGGACCAAGGACCAACCATCATGTTGGTCCGTCGTTAAGTTAAGAGACTACGCAAAACACGCTCTTCTTGAATTTTTCAAGTGTTCATCGACGTGGGCCATCGAAGCCTGCTTGACACACGCCTCGTCGATTGCACTCGTCTGTGCACAATTGCCTTTTGGTAGCTTCTTATTAAAATGCAAGTGTCCTCCTCATAAGCCCTTGGTTGGTCCTTGGGGGTCGTGCCCGGAATTTTTGACTCTGAACTAACTCTAATACGTGTTAGACACCCTTCTACTAAAATTCATCAATTTTCAACTCTTAAAAGCTAGATAAATAGGCGAAGGCAGCTAGTACCTCATTGAACTAGTTTCCGAACGTAATGGACGTTCTTTGACGTTTTGATTTCTAAACCTACTAAATGACTTATATTCATTAAAATAGACCTTAGAACAGTGTCTAAACCTTTTTACACTCATGTTAGGCTCTAGAACACGTCTTAGACTTTCGAAGTGCTACAAAGCCTACACAAAAGACTCCAATCTGAACAAGGCAACTATGAAGAACCACACATATACAAAGGGCAACATTTGAACCATTACACATATATAAGGCAACATTGAACTATTAAACATAGATATATTGTCCACATGCATTTTTGGCCATTTACCACACTTCTTAAATCATTTCATGTCTAACCCATATCATTGGACTATCAATATACAAAATCATATAGCAACACACCGTTCTAAAAAGAGACTTATTTTAACTATAACAACTTCTAATATGCTTTAACCATATCATGACATACATTTCTCAACCTAACATGCAATTTCACATAGGTGTCATATATAGCCACAAAGGGCATCACATCAACATAAACCAAAGTTCACATTCACAAATACTCATCAAACCATAAAACCAAGATAAGCATCAAACTCACCTTTTCTCCCTCAAGCAAAGAGATACCATCTCATCCAAGCAATCACATCTAAAAGACCACCGATAAGAAAACATAAGAGAGAGATCTTATAGAGTTAAGTTCTATGGCACGACATGAGAATGATGAAGAAGGGAAACTCTATCGTCCCATAACCTCTAGATCATAGATGTTTCGCGACACACCACCAATGATCGAGACTCTACTAGATGTGGCATATGAGACTTTGAGCCTTAAGACCACTTTCATAAACCTCATGCTCTGATACCACATTTGTCACGACCGGGGAGCACCCCCAAGAAGTAACATGGCGTACTTGACCTCTTGGAAGTCTTATACAATCCCATAGTTATCATTTATCACATTTTCATAGGTTAATTTAGAAGAAAATTTAAAATTTTCATAGCACATCATATGCTAAAACATCAATTCCAATATATATATATAATATCATATTTACATAGTGAAAGACTCTAGTCTCTGTTTGCCATCCTAGATTAAACATCATAATAGGATAATAGGGACACGACCCTTACAACATAAATCATAAATACATTATTACTAAACATTACAGTAAGATAAAACTTAGGAAATCCTTGAACTTAAGGATTCCTTTTCTTGAGCTTGGGAATCACATATCAAGCCCCTTCACTTTAGAGACATCCATTTAAGGATCCATAACCTACACTTGCTGTAAAAA
This sequence comes from Solanum lycopersicoides, assembly GCA_022817965.1. Classification (NCBI taxonomy): domain Eukaryota; kingdom Viridiplantae; phylum Streptophyta; class Magnoliopsida; order Solanales; family Solanaceae; genus Solanum; species Solanum lycopersicoides. The sequence goes on from CM040621.1 coordinate 43,099,740, forward strand.
GGTAGAGAAGAATGGGGTTAGTAAAAGAATGCACTAAGTATGGAAATCATGCAAAAACATGCATTTAAAAGGGACATATTAATTGAAACCATGCATCATACCTTTTTGTGAAAACTTCATAAAAAAAACTTTGATACAATAGCATTATACAATTTACAAACTTCATATAGGCATATTTAATGGTCATACATCATATAAAATCATACATTGCACTTTGACATATTTAGGATCACTTTACAGTAAGCTCCGTTTTCCTTACGCTGAACTTATCTCATTTTACGGTGAACCCTTTTTATTCTTAATTTTTTAAATTCTTATATTCCCGAGTAACCCTCTAGTGATACTTGGTGCAATGCATCACCTTAAGGCCACAATGTACTCATACATACATTCATAGAAGTATAGTACATCATACACACATTTAGGTCAAGACCCTAATGTCATTACAATACACCCTAGTCAATTTGCACACATACTAACTTTATTTCACATAGAACATTATAAGACCTTACTGACAACCCCAATCTAAGTCTACTACTGCAATGTACATGTGAAGCCCCAGAACCTCACACATACTAAGTAAACCTATCATGAGACCACAATCATTAGTATTTATTCCATACATAAACAAGACAGGTATATACACTTCATACATTCCCAACAAGACTTTCATAATTTAGTCAATAAGACCAACATTATGCACATAAGGAGAGACTTCATAATATAGACCCATTTGGAATCATACCATGCATATCATCACAACAAGTAGGGAACACTACAATGTCATGCATAAGAAACATAGTCATACACATTAGAACACCTTCCAAGAACTCCCTTCAAGAGCTACTTGTGCAATGCATAGGTGAAGTCCCATACCCCCACCTACACTAAGAAACTTCCCTTTGGTTATCCTAGTTAGGGTTCTACTTTACTTCCATTGTCCATTTTATTTTAGGGAAACTATAGCCTTAACCGATATTAAGACCATGGGTGCTAAACATTGAATTTGGTGTTGTAGAGCCTTACACCAATGGAAGGTGCTCTACCTAGACAAGGTAGACCATTAACACATGCTAGCATAATAAGTGATATCACTTGCTAGATCCTATGTGGCAAACATAGTTTGTGGAACTTGGAGGTATATGTGGAAACCCTCTTTATGCCAAATGGGCATTGTAGTTATCCACTTATGGAAACCCTCTTTATTCCTATTGAGGCATTGTAGTTATCCACCTCGTGAAGACTATGGTTAACAAGCTTTCCCACATTGGGAAGGGGCACCCCTTATCTAAGTTAACTCGGTGCTAAGCAAAGTTACCTTTATTGAAAAGCCTTTATTAGCATTACGTTATAAAATTAGGATTTAGGAGATTGACTCCTCATTTTCTTAGCTCATAGGTCATAGATGAGAGTTCATCAACCTAAATCATGTGAGAAGCCCTTTCACATGGACATAGCATATTCAAGAACCATCTAGTTTAGGATACACTTGAGAACACCATTAAAGGCCCCTCCATTGACTAGATCATCATACATGTGTGTGTACATAGATGTGAGCAAACCTTTCACATAACACCTTTAGACCACACATATGCATACTTCATTTCATTCATGCATAAGAGTGTAGGTGTAACTATATCAGCAGTCCTTTCATTCAAACACATTTAGACACTATGCATATTCATACTTCATCATATCATACACTTGAAGTCATAGAAAAAAAGTCATATTCATAACATGCTCATGCATTCATATTCATGTACATAAATCACTAACCTAGGAACTATCCTATCAAGGCAAACATGTTCAATGCATAGACAAGGTCCCATACCCTTTCTCACACTAGTACACCCCTATCAAGTAGTCCTAGTTAAGGGATACATAACATACTTCATAGACATATAATTTACATGCATAGTAGTATACATTAGTACATATGAGAATACCCTTTCATTAGACACCATGAACCTATACTACTTTGTAAGCATACATGGAGTGTGAGTGTGTGTACATTGGTCAACATGATCACCTAATGGCTATCAAAAATACATTGAGGCAGCCACCCTATTAGGACCACAATGCACCTTCAAGCATAGACCATACATTATAATTTAGCATAGGAGACAAGATAACTTCAACACTTGCATTCATGACTCCTAACATTAGCTAATCACACATTCATATAAAGGTACATAGGTAATGGGTCATTAACCATTATAACTCATCAATGGAAGCACCTAAACCTTACCCTAACAAGTTCATTTAATCATAGAAGACATCATCAATACCTAGAACATACTACTAGATTGAGAACTAGGCATAGACTTCACATAATGTAATCATCATAACCACACACTCATACATCATCAATTTGACTTCAAGTCCATGATCCACACATATATAGATTGAAATGAAGTAAACAAAGCCACCATAAGTGGACCATACCACACAATGCCATACAACGCCAATTCATCTAGCAATTCTATAGAGACGTAGAGGGGTAGAGCAATTCTTACCAATCCATTAACCTTTGATCATCATTGATCAATACTCATCTTTCATCAGCAATTAAAATATAGGGAAGTATCTAAATGTACATTAACATTGACGAAATCATGCATAAACCACAACAAGATCATTATACTAACATGTACACTACATCATTAGTTCAATAGAGAATAGAGAGACTTTGATCACTCACCAATTTCCCTTGCTTTGATCATAAATGATCAATACTCACCATTAATCAACAATACAATGTAGGGAAGTAGCTAAAGATATCATAACCTAAACAAAAGCATACTTCATCTACCCTAGAATCGAGATCATACAAGTGTTCTAAATTATCAATACATAGAAGATAGAAGAACATAAGTCAATACTACCTAATCTTCAAGCCTTGATCCGCATGGGATCCATTAAATCTAATTCATAATAATTGTACATGATAGGCAGTATCTAACAATCAATTTAATATATTTGAATCACAATATAATCCTCCTAACATCAAGATCATAGTAACCTAACACATAGGCTAAATCGAGAGATTGAAGGGAGCATGGGTTCATCATGAAATTGGATTGAATTAAACATGAAAAAAGCAGATAATAATGAAATTATCATAATCATGCTTTTGAAAACGTTTTGAGAAAGAACCCATGGCTAGATTGGAAGATAGGCAATGTGAACACAATTTCTATTTGAAAAACTTTGAAGGAGCTCTCTAGATGAATGGATATCTAAAGATGAAGGATCAGCATACCTTAATGTATAAGAGAACCACGAAAATATGATGAATAATCCATGAGAATCCAAGCTCCAAGTTTTTCTTGAGCTCCATATCCAATGGAGGTTTCTAGAAAGGATATTTTGGAGAGGGAAGTCTAATTTTGAAATCATGTTTTGGGAATGGGGTTTTCATGTTTTAAACTAACTTAATATACCCAAAATTAACCAAATAAACAGCCTAGGGTCAGGTTAGGACGTGGAGTGAATTTCCCATTCACCCCTTAATGAAGCAGCATGCAGGGTGCAGACTGGAGGCTCAAACGACGGGCAGCCAGCGACGCCCAGTAGGTCAAATGACGGACCGTACAGCTGGCTGCTATTTGGGTCTGAGGCTTGTCCACTTGCTTGAGCCTTCAGCAGTATAAGTGTTTGACGACTCCTCCTCATCGACGAGGTATAGGTCATCCTACTGACCGTCTTTTGCAAGCGTTGGTAGACACTCCCAAGGCAGTGTCTAGGAAGTCTTTGGGTCATCCTCGAGGGCCTTTTGCGGGGCCCTAGGTTAGTATTGCCCAGACGTTTCCAACGTAAATACACAAATTAAAATTTCAATGACCTTCCATACAAGTTTGAGCATCAGACAACACTCACAACACATCCAAACATGCTAGGCACAGTCAAGTCACACATGCACGTCTCAAGGGCTAACTTTCGAACGTCTTGGACATTCTTAAACGTTTGACTTCCAAATGACTTAAAATAAATCATACTTGCTTTAAAACACATAATAAACATTTTAACAAGCTTATAGGAATATGTGATGATCAAGATACCCTAACTCATTTTGGGGGTCTGATGTACCGTGGTTTCACGGTACTTTCAATGATTTTTCCTTAAGTATAGTGTGTTTCTAGGGCCTTTTTGTAGTAATTTTAATGTATTTATGTCTGTGTTTTGCAGGAAAGTTGTCCAAAATGGAACTGCAGAAGGCTGTACAGAAATAAGTGCATAAGTGACCCACGAAGCCATCGACGGCACGTCGTCCCATCGACGGACCATAGGTGGTGACCGTCGATTGAAGGTTCAAGCATCTGGAAGCAACTTGGGGAATTCTTACCAAGTGTGGGGCTACAGAAGGATCGACGGTCCACCAACTGATTGACAAAAGACGGACCGTGCTGGCAAATCGTCGATGTGATCAGAGACTGTCCGAGTACCCGGTGTTGAAGAAAAGCTCAGTATCGAACGACGGTAAGCATCGACGGACCGTAAGTGCATCGACGGACTGTGTTATTTGTCTATCGATTGGATCAAAGAAGATGCAATCTGGAGGCTTAAAAAAGATGCTATGTGGACCAACAAAGGCAGTGGATAGTTGTCGTTTAATCAATGGACCGTCTATGGGGGCGTCGATTGAAGCCGCATTTTGGGAAAACTTTTCTTATTTTTAACTCCTTTTAATTTAGGACTTTTTTATTATAAATAGGGTTAAAAAAACACCTCGTTTTTGGGTTGGATCTTTTATTATTTTTCATACTGTTTTTCTTGGAGATTTGACTTTGCAACTTGGCAATTTATTCAAGTTTCCGGAATCGATTATCAAGTAAATTTTGTTGTTTCAAATGTTATTTCTGGATTTTTTTCAACCTTGTCAAAGTAAGTTCATGAATTATTATCTATCAACTATGAATTGTGTTCTTCTAGGCATGGGTAACTAAATCCACAACCAGGGTTGTGGGAACCATGGGTGATTAACAAAGTAAAACTAGTTAAATAACAATTCTAGAATAGGTTCTTGCATGTATTGATAATTCTTTTGCTTAGAAGTCTTTTTAACGAGTGCACGCGTAAGAATTATCAACATAGATTTAGTGGGACGCTATCTAATAAGCTAGTTTCGATTGGTGCGAAGTAATAACTAAGCCATACATCGAATATGATGCTTAATATGAAGTAAATGTAAGGTTTAGTAACTTAGACACACGTAGCCAAACCAAGGTACGGGGTGAAATTCTTTAAATGCCGGACCAAGGATTTAGATATACCTAACTTATCACTTTGCATGCAAGACACTGGGAAGGAATTGTTATAGCTAGGATTACTCCGTTATGAACCTATGAGGAACACTTACACCCTAGTTTCTCTCACAACTTGATAAACACCAAATATATAATCTTGCTACTTGTTTTACTTAGAAATAATTAAACACTCTTGTTTCACAAAACCCCCTTTTAATTAAATGTTTTTGGAAATGACTTGACTAAATAGACGTAATTGTATGTTGAAGTTAAGCATAAACCAATTTACTCGTGGGATCGACTCCAACCTACTTGTTGAGTTCTTTACTTGATACAACCGCTTATACTTCAGTAAAGAAGTATAATTTGAGCGTATTAAATTTTGGCGCCGCTGCCGGGAAAGTGGCTTTTAGATTAACTGTAAGAACATTACCGAATTTTAGTCAACAATTTCCTAATTTTACTTTTTCTTTTCGTTTTTATCTCCCTCAGGTCTATCACTAGTGTATGCCAAGTACACAAGGCCGAGGAGAACCAACGCTTCCATACGATCCTGAACTGAACCGGACGCTCCACAGAATGAATAACCAACAGAATCCTGGTAATCATGTCGATCGGGTCAATCATCAACCTCCACCACCTGTAGATGCTTACAATCAAGTGGTTGTTGATAATCCACTTGATGATGCTTTGAGGAGGCAACCTCCCATCCCACGCCCTCAGGAGTTCCATAGGGGAAACATTAATATCACTGACTCTGATGGGACTCTTGTCCTACCTCCTCTACCACAGGGTCACACTTTCGTGGTAACTAGTAGCTTGATGAAGATGCTCACCACCATAGGTATGTTTTCGGGGCTACGATCTGAGGATCCACATGCTCACATCGCCAAACTGACGTCGGTGTGTAGGAGTTGTGTAGGGAGGCCAGACTTGGACATAGATATCATCGGTTAAAGAGTGTTCCTCTCTCACTGACGGGAGAGGTTGCGACATGGTTTATCGAGTTGCCTTACAAATCGATCTATACTTGGGACCAGTTGAGGGATGTGTTCCTAGCGCGTTACTATCCGGTCTCTAAAAATCTCAACCACAAATATAGACTTAACAACTTTGTGGAATTACCTGGGGAGTCGGTGAATAACTCTTAGGATAGATTCACCTCATTCGTAAGAAGTGTCCCAAACCACCGCAAATGGCTTTATTGTCTACTACGGTGAACCCTCGTCAACCGGGTACTCTTTCTAGCAACACCGTCCACAATCCAAAAAATAATTGACATTGTATGGCAATCACTACTCGAGGGGGTAAGGAAACCATTGATCCACCTATGTCGTCTGGCGTAGAAGATGGGGTGAGAAAAGATGATAAGGTAGTAGAAGCTAATGGTGAGTTGGTAGACGAATCGGTTAAAGAAGCAGAGATTCCAAAAAAGGTGGTCCCCGTGCCTAGACAACTACCACGATTCCGGGAAAGATTGGTCAAGAAGAATGAGGATGGTAAATACCGGCATTTTATTACTATGTTGAAACAACTTTCCATGTCCCTTTGATAGAAGCTCTTGAACAAATGCCCGGTTAAGCCAAGTTTATGAAGGATATGGTGACAAAGGAGAGATCGGTAAGTTTTGAGGATGATGACCGAATACAACATTATAGTGCTATTGCTACAAGGTCTCTTGTGCAAAAGAAGAAAGATCCGGGTGCTTTCACTATTCCATGTACCATTGGGTTGTTACACTTTTCTAAAGCACTATGTGATCTAGGTTCAAGCATAAATCTCATGCCTCTCTCTATTTAAAAGAAATTGGGTTTGGGTGATCCAAACCCCACAGTGATGCGGTTATTGATGGCCGACCGAAAAGTGAAGAGGCCTATTGTGATACTCCATGATGTATTAGTTAAGGTGGATTCATTTATATTTTTGGCCAATTTTGTGATTCTTGACTGTGAGGTGGATTTTGAGGTGCCTATAATTCTTCTGAGGCCGTTCCTTGCTACTGTTCGAGGCTTGGTTGACATGGAAAAACGGTAGATGAAGTTTCGGTTAAATAATAAAGAAGCAACCTTCGACATTTGTAGGTCCATGAAGTAGAATGGTGAGCTCCAAACGATATCTGTTATATCTTACAGGGTTGAGAGTATGTCTGAGGTGCAAATTGAAGAGCGACTTGGTGTTGAGGCACTAGTTGTAAGGATCATGAATTTTGAGAGTGATGGTATTGAAGAGTATGGGTCATTGGTTGCGGCATTTGATCGAGGTGAATATCGGTTCAAACCTAAGAAATTGGAGTTAGATATGAAACATTGCGAGTCTCCACCCACTAAACCATCAATTGAGGAGGCTCCAAAATTAGAGCTTAAGTCTCTAACGCCTCATCTTAGGTATGTATTCTTGGGAGAGATGACACTTTGCCGGTAATTATTGCGTCCGATTTGAATGTGCAGCACGTAGATTGTTTGGTGGAAGTATTGAAGAGGTTCAAAAGAGCTATTCGATGGACTATTGCAGATATTGTTGGGATCCCTCCAGGTATTTGTTCACAAAAAATCAAACTCATGCCCGACCATAGCAAAGTATTGAGCACCAGAGACGTTTGAATCCCCCTATGCAAGAGGTAGTGAAGAAGGAGATTATTAAGTGGTTGGATGTCGGAGTGATATATCCCATCGCCGATAGTAGATGGGTATGCCATGTTTAATGTGTGCCCAAAAAGGGGGGAATGACAGTAGTCACTAATGAGAAGAATGAGCTTGTTCCAATGAGGCCGGTGACCGGATGGAGAGTTTGTACGGATTATCGGAAGTTGAATGCATGGACTGAGAAGGACCATTTTTCTATGCCCTTCATGGATTTGATGTTAGATAGGCTTGAAGGGAAAAGGTGGTATTGTTTTCTTGATGGCTACTCGGGTTACAATCAAATATCTATTGCACTAGAGGATCAAGAGAAAACCACCTTTACTTGCCCTTATGGGATTTTTGCATTCAAGAGAATGCATTTTCGGTTGTGTAATGCACCGGCCACTTTTCAGAGATGTATGATGTTGATATTTTATGATATCGTGGAGGACACTATTAAGGTGTTTATGGATGATTTTTTAGTTGTTGGCGACTCCTTTCATCGTTGCTTGAGTCACTTGGCCAAAGTCCTCAAAAGGTGTGAAAATTGCAACCTTGTGCTAAATTTGGAGAAATGTCACTTCATGGTGAAAGAGGATATTGTATTTGTCCATCGCATCTCAGAGAAGGGGATAGAGGTTGATCGAGCAAAAGTAGAGGTTATTGGGAGACTTCCTCCACCCATCTCTGTAAAAGGTATGAGAAGTTTTCTTGGGCATGCGGGCTTCTATTCGGATATTTATTAAGGATTTTTCAAAAATTGCAAATCCTCTGTGCATGTTACTTAAGAAGGAATGTAAATTTTATTTTGATGAATCCTATCTGTAGGCATTTGGAGAGTTAAAGGAGAAGTTGGTGTCTGCGCCCATATTTATTTCCCCGGATTAGAGTAAACCATTTGAGGTGATGTGTGATGCTAGTGGGGTTGCTCTTGGTGTGGTGTTGGTACAAAGAAGGGATAGAATCCTTCACCCCATTTATTATGCTAGTAAGACACTGAATGAAGCACAAAATAACTACACGGTGACTAAGGAAGAGCTCCTTGAGGTGGTATTTGCTTTCGAAAAAGTTCGCTCCTATTTGCTTGGCACAAGAGTTATAGTGCATACTGATCATTCCGCTTTGAGGTATTTGATGGCAAATAAGGATGTGAAACCAAGGTTGATTAGATGGGTGCTACTATTGCAAGAGTTCGATTTCAAGGTGAAAGATAGAAAAGGGACCAAAAATCAAGTTGCCGATCACTTGTCCAGATTAGAGGATGAAGCTATGCAAAAGTTGGGTGAAAAGGCCGAAATTGATGACACCTTCCCAGATGAGCATGTATTGGCTGATTCCATGGTTCGTTGATTTTTCTAATTATCAGGCTAGTGATATCGTCCCATTGGACTTGTCCCTTAATGAGAGGAAAAAGTTCATGAATGATGTGAAAAAGTTCTTTTGGGATGAACCTTACTTATACAGGATTTGTGCTGATGGGCTTATTCACTACTGTGTGCCGGAAATTGAGATGCTAATTGTTTTGGAGGCATGCCATTCCTTGCCTATGGGTGGGCATCATAATGGTATCCGGACTGCCCATAAGATTTTGCAGTGTAGGTACTATTGGCCAACCATCCACCAAGATGCTCATGAGTTCGCCAATGCATGTGATAGGTGACAAAGAGATGGAGGTATTTCGAGAAGGCAAGAGTTCCCTTTGAAAACCATTCTAGTAATTCAGTTGTTTGATGTATGGGGTATTAATTTTATGGGCCCGTTTGTGAGTTCTCATGGGATGAAATATATTATTGTGGCGGTGGATTATGTGTCAAAATGGGTAGAAGCCATAGCACTTGCCAACAATGAAGAAAAGAGTGCTACCGCGTTCTTGAAAAAGAACATATTTTCCAAATTTGGCACACCTAGGGCCATTATAAGTGATGGGGGGTCGCACTTTTGCAAAAAATTATTCAAAGGGCTTTCGGAGAAACATGGGGGTCGCCACAATGTAGCCACCCTGTACCATCCACAAACTAGTGGGCAAGTTTAGGTGTCCAACAGAGAAATCAAGCAGATCTTGTTGAAAACGGTGAATGCTAATAGAACAGATTGGTCAAGGAGGCTTGATAATGCTATTTGGGATTACCGGACAACATACAAGACTCCCATAAGTATGTCTCCATACCAACTTGTATATGGGAAGACTTGTCACTTGCCGGTTGAGTTAGAGCACAAGGCCATGTGGGCGATGCAGAAACTGAAGATGGATTGGAATGAAGTAGCAGAACAGAGACTAAATGGGTTGAATGATCTTGATGAGTTTTGCTTAAAAGTATATGAAAGTTCATCCCTCTACAAATAGAATCTGAAGAAGTACCATGACCAAAAGATTGAGAAAAACGAATTTGCGGTTGGGGACTTTGTGCTTTTGTTTAACTCTAAGTTGCGCTTGTTTCTGGGCAAATTCAAGTGTAAATGGACTGGTGCATTCTTGATCACTGAAGTGTTCCCACATGGTGCGGTAGAATTGGAAAACAAGGAGGGTACAAGGTTCACAGTAAATGGGCAAAGAATCAAGATCTCCCTCGGGCATGTGGCGAGTGCCAATGAAGTGGTTGAGGCATATCACCTTGATGAAGTCTGAGTAATCAAGAGTCTTGCGTCGTGCCGCAACATTTAATCAAGCACTTATTGAGAGGTAACCCAATGTGTATCCTCTAGCCAACAATAGTTTTTTTTTCTTTGTAGGAATAGTTGCATTCTTTTGGTTTTACTCAATGTCATGTGTCAATTTTCTTTCACTTCTTTTAGACTGTTGGCTAGAGATTAGTTTAGGGTCCGTGTCTAAAAAGTGTTCAGAAAACACAAAAAGAGTGGATTATTGGGTGCTCAATGTGCAGGGACCAATCCACAAGAATTCTGTAGAAATTGATCTGGTGCACAGATCTACGGACGAACCGACGGGCCGTCGTCCTATCAACAAACCGTCGATGGTGTCCGTGAATCCCAGGTATATTTTAAAATTTTGTCTAAGTTAGGGCACAATCGACGGACCAGTCGAGGGACCGTCGACGAGGAATCGTTAGTTCACTAAAACCACTGACCCTGTAACAACCCAAAAACGACTATGCTATGTAAGACCTAAACGTACCTAGAATGCATAGGTTAGACTGGGTTCACACGGGTTGATGCGCGTGGAACAAGACCTCTTAACCTATTTACTATCCAAGCCAACCAACTTGATGAGTTATTTGAGCTAGGCAGGGTTAGTTCCAGCCATGTAGTGTACCCGAATACTAGGATTCACTCGGATGAGTTTTAACCGGACTTATATGGTTAGTTCTAGGATTTAAGGGTTCTAGGGGCATAAAGGTAATTTTAGGGCAAGGGGTAGTATAGTAATTATCCTAGGCTGATATTTAATTAATTAAATAAGGTTTTTAAGTAGTCAAAATGGGTCAAAGCTCGATGGTCAAACCCGAGATTGACCGAGTCCTCTCCACTCGGGTTCAAGCCGAGTTGGAGACATTTTGAATGATGATTTAAAATCATCTTTCATGCTAAATTAAGGTGAGGGCTTAATGGTAATTTCACTTAATGATGTAATATCAGATTTTTAAAGTTTGAATTGAGAGTCATAGTTGACTAAGTCTAAACTACCTACCCTAATCCTAAGCCACGATAATCACTAGTGAAGTATTCTGTTCTTTGCACATTCACGTTCATTCGCTAAAGAAAGAAAATAAGGATGGGCATTAAAGTAACTTAATATATAGATTATAATCTGATTTGATCATTTAAATTGTGTTGAATAAGTCAACAATAAACTCCCAAGGAAAGAAGTACACGACCTCCACTAGGAGTGTACTCAATGTGCACTTTTAATTAATTATCTCTTCTAAAAACGTTTTTCATCTTTATTTTACAATTCAAAAACAAAAAAATAAAGTAAGCCTACTGATTCTAAAGAGTTCTAGGCTGCATTCATCAAAAAGAAAAAGAAAAAAATTGGACGCCTAAGTGCTTTAAGAAATCACATAAAGAAATTCACTTGGGAACAAGAATAAAAGCTCGGAAGAAAGGTTTGTGTGTGGGTGAAAACGTGTGGTTGTGGCTGGTTGTAAAGGATAAAAATGTATGGATTTTCTTCTCTCTTGCACCCGTTGCATGCCCCTGTCATTAGATCCTCTGAAAAGTTGATGTTTGCGTTGGTATGTTTGCTGGTAGACAATCTTAGAAACGTTTGTGATTGTGTGTACTGTGATGTTTCCGGACAGCGTATGATCATTTAATGGGTTCCAACTGTATGTATGTTTTATGTACACAATAATGCTAAATATCATGAGAAGCATATTACGGATTGTTTTCCAGAACGTCGTGAAATAGATTCTATGTATTTGTTGTGTTATTAACATATGATGATGAAATCGTGATGTTCATGAACAAGAAAATAAGAGTACATTCCTTAACAAATTGGTTAAAAGTTTATGTAAAACTCTAAACTAAACGCCTAAGCTAAATGCAAAGAAAGTAAATGAAAGGCATATGTTAATTGAGTTCAGTTTCGGTTATTCACTAGTAAAAATGAAGAAAAATATATGCTGCCATTGAGGGTGAAACTCGAGACCTTAAGGTCCTAATACTAAGAGATTAAGCCTTAAAATAAAAGAAAAGAAAATAGGGTGAGAGAGGGGATTCGAACTTCGGTAGGTTGAAGAATCCTTAAATTAAAAGAAAAAGAAAATAGGGAGGGAGGGGGGATTCGAACTCGGCTCCTTGGCAAAGGGTGTGAGATACATAAATCTCACACAAAATAAAATAATAAAAATTGAGGCCACTGGGATTCGATCGCAGATCCTCTTGGACGAATGAGTGAAGTCATCTAGCACTCTAAATAACTAAAAATAAAGTGCTGCCTAAGGGATTCGAACATGGGTCCCTTGACTGAAATTGTGAGACACATTAAAATGAAATAAAATGCAGCCACTAGGGATTGAGCTTGGGTCCCTTGGATGCATGTGTAAAATGCATAAGTCTTACACAACATATAGTTAGATTGTCATGAAACACTTAGTCAATTATGAGTAACCCGAATTGGGTAAGACCATGAGTTAATGGTAAGATTATTAAATGAACATTCACGTAATGAGGTGAGCAATTATATTATACGATAATGCTAATGAAAGTAGTGACAACATGATAAGAGGCTAAGATGAATGGTGAGACAACTATTAACCAAGCCTAAGTAAAGGTCACCAAAAGTACTCACCTAAGAGAGTGTTGAACATTAAGAGACAAGTCTCAATCACACTGTATATGTAAGTGTAATGACAATTAACACTTAATACGTAAAGAAGAGATGAGAAATCATCTAATGAGCTATGAATACCTCATGCTAACAAGCAAGATTCGATACTGTATGAGTTTAATGTAAATAGGAACTTTAAACTAAGCACCGATAGGCTATGTCACGACTGGAATATAGACCCCAGACGAGACCGGCGTCGTTGACCTCTCAGAGGTCGCAGACAAGCCTACTTACTTCATTCTTACTTTACATAGGTTAATTTTAGCGGAAAATTTGAAACTTTTTTTTTCTAAACATTACTTACTAAACATTTCTAATACATTCGTAATTCGTTCAACATCAACCATCTAAACATTAAGAGATAATCAAATGAAAGGAATAGTTCAATAACATAATCGTATCATTGCCAAAATGGCACCCATACATAATCTGAATAAAATAAGAAAGAAACGCTAGTGGAACATGCTCCACTAGCTCAACTCCTAACTAAGCTAGAACATAAACAGTAGCATCCTCGAAAGCATGAGGTCCTACCAAAACCGGATGAATACTGGACGTCCGGATAACTGCAGCGATGATCCTGTAGCTCTACCGTCCACATGTGCCTGCACCTAAAATAGTAGAGTTTGTATAGGGTTAGTACAGACTTGTACTAAGTATGGGTATATGCAAGCACACACCAAGGACATGCATGATAAAGAATATCTCTTTCCTAACAACATGATTTTTGGAAGTCAAGTCAGTGGAGTTGCCAAATTGAGATTAGGAAAGTTTCCAAATTTGGATTAGGAAAGTAAGTGAGCTTTCCAAATTTGGATTAGGAAAGTGATACCATGGGAATAATATACATCATCATACTTTTCACATTTGCACACAGCACATAACATTTAGCATACAGTACATTTAACATGTAGCACATAACTTCTTTCATATCATTTATTCATATGCCATGAGACCTTGGAATCATGGACTTGACATTAAGACATCCCAGAAATGAGGGCTCAACATATGGGACCTCAACTAGGGAGTCTTCATTAGCAAACACAGAGTCTGCTTCATTCATTCAAGCTTACTTCATTTCATTTCGTTCATAGTCCAGTGTAACCATCGGCTATACCTAAGGTGTAGGTTAAGACTTTTATTAGGTTCATTGTGCAATGACCAAGAATGACCTAATGTCATTACTTGAATCTAACTCACCTTTTGATTATCCTATCCTAACACCTTTGGTATCATTCATTTCATTATGTGCATCATTTGAGGCTGGCCTCATTCATTCATTGGGAACTTTAACTTTAACCGACATAGATCATGTGAGCATCATGAAATCCAGTGTCTCCCCCACACCTAAAAGAGGTGGAATCACCGGCCAAAGTGATCCAATAACATGCTAGCGTATATGGGAATTTAACCCCGCCAGATCCCTATATTGGCAGTATAGGTTCGAAGACTAGGAGATGTATGGAGACCCATACCCGACAAGCCGGACAGTCTCATCTCATGAGAGTTACGTGAACCTTTGCCCTTCCCGAAAGAAGGCATCACCGCTCATAGCTAGTCTATCGGTGCTCATTATAAAGTTCCATTTCATTCATCTCATATGTCATGGAAGCTGACTTCTAGTATGAGGACATCATAGCTCATTGGATGATTTCTCATCTCATCATTCGTATTAAGTGTGTTAAGCTCAATACTCTCATTAGAGTGTTCGTAGAGACTGGTCTCTTCATTATCTTACACTCTCATAGGTGAGTACGTGTTGGTAACATTTACTTAGGCTCATTTGAGATTGCTCTCATCATTTAAATTAGCCTCATATCATGTTGTCACCACATTCATTATCATTAGCACCTTTGTTTTTTTCATAGTTACTCACCTCTTATTATGTGAATGTTCATTTCATCATTTCATTGTTCATCTCATCATATGCCAATGCACTTGGCCATTTAGTGTATTTACACTCATACTTAACCCTTCTAGGGTTCATCATTTCATTTCATACATCTTAGGTTCACTTATTTTTGAACGTATATTAGACTTATGTGTCCATACATACAAGCCATGAGGCTTCATTCGTAGTTCATTAAGTCACTCATACATTCCTAAGATTTTATAGTACAAGATTTATGTATCTTCTATATATGCCAAGATCTTGATTTCGATCTAAGTAGATGACATTATTCTTGGATGATTTGTTCACGTATGACTTATGTATCAAATGGAAGTTTGGGCAAGGAATCCCAAGTCTTGAATCAATTGAATGTCCTTTACATTATTAATTGATTTCATTCTAATATTCATAACATTTTAACTCTAAGTCAAATCACAATATTTACATTGAAGGGTTACTTGTCTATTTAAAATTTTTCTTGCATTGGCCGATGGGTTGTGGGTTCAAGTCCCCACAAACCCATTTTCGTTTTTGTTTTATTAGTTTCGGCCTATGGGAGACTTTGGGACCCGAGGTCGAGTCCCCTCATCCACACTACAATTCTCCTTTATTTTTCCTTTCCCTTCCATTCGCTTAAGGATGAGAGGTTGTGGGTTCGAACCCCCACAACCTCTTTATTTTATTATCCTTTTTGAAAGTTGACTTATTTGAGTTGACCGTGAGGTTGTGGGGTCGAATCCCCACAGCCTCATTTTATTTTTATATTTATCTCCCTCATCTGCATAGAGGTCGTGGGTTCGAATCCCATGCCTCTAAAAATTTTCTTTATTTTTCCTTTTTCGTTGATTTCTAACCGAGAGGGTGTGGGTTCGAACTCCACCCCTCTCATTTCTTATTTTCTTTTTCTTCACACTTATTCCCCAACCAAGACAGGTTCGAATCCCCCTCACCACACGAATTTTCTTCTTCTTTAATTAAACCCTTCTTTTTTTTTTAAAGGGGTGAGGTCTCGGGTTCGACCCTCAATGACCTCACCTATTCTTCCTTATTTTTCTTGACAATCTAAACATCTTAATTAGGTAGAGATATGTTAACATAATGCTTGAAATTTAAAGTAACCCATTACTTATTTTTATTTCCATTTGTTAGTAAATTCATAGGACAATACATAGTTCATTTGGTATATTCTTTAATACAATTTTTCACGAGATCTTAACCAAGATGTTTACTCCTCAAATCAGCCACACTTCATGTCACATGAACATCACATTTTTCTTCAATTGGAGTACATAAAACAACAACATAACATTAACAAAAATCAAGTCTCTAGGCCGAGACTCACACATGCCATGCATTTTTCCTTTCTTAATTCGAACACACACACATAGTTGTCTTTTCATGAATTAACATACATCTAATACCTTACATTCAGCACAAACATCACATAATCCTAAGTCTATGAGCATTCATACCAACCTACATTCGTTGGGAGCTAATGACAGGGACATGCAACAGGGGAATCAACCTTAGTTTTTTAGCCGAATATACTAAGTCTTAAGGGTCTCTTGGGAAAGGGACCAAGAGTAAGAAAACCCATACCTTGTTTTCTTGTTAAATGTCCAGAATGCTGCCCAAGAACCTCTCCAAAAATCAGTCCAAACACCCACACTCACACCTCACCCGACTAGCGTAGTAGTTCTGCTTAACGTTACCGGATTGTTTTCTCTTTGAGTTTCTATCTTTCAAGTTCTTGATGAACTTTTGCCTTTACTTTATTTTTCTTTTGCTGATTGTTTTCTCACGTTTTCAGCCAAGAAAAAGAGAGTGAAAGAGAGAGAGAATCGTGCAAGAGAGAGTGGGGGAAATGGGAGATAGAAGTCTAGTATAAGTAGGACTTTGTGGGTTTGAATTAGTCAACTCAATAATTGATCAAAATTAATAAAAATCTGATTTCTTTTTCCTAAATCAGCTAATATTAATTATTTATTAAAAACTAAGTTAACACATTAAAATAAAAGCAAGTTTAATCTTGCCTCTAGTGGGGTTCGAACCCGGGTGACCCCATTTTGCGAAAATGGGTCACTTCGGGTTGCCCCACCCGAATTTATTTATTTTTTTGATTTAATTAATTAAATAATTAATTACTCAGGGTAATTACAATATTACCCTTGGCCTGGAAAAGACCATTTTACCCTTGGATCCTCAAAACATAAAATTTCTTCTTTTGAGTCCGGTAAAAACTCTTTCGATTAAATCTTCGTTTTCTTGAGCCTCACATGTTTGGTTCCAACCTTTTGACGCTCAATTAACTCCCCAAGTTAGTTGGCTTGGTCGTAGTAAGGGTTCTGAGGTCTGGTTCTACGCGTATCAATCCGTGTGGACCTTGGTCTAATTGCACACATTCTTGAAAAACCTAAGTCTTGATCCTATTCATTTTAAGGGTTGTTACATTATCCCCCCCTTAGGAACATTCTTCCCCGAATGACACTACTCTTTACTAACCATAAGTATGTCATCTATAGAACCTACGCACACATAGGTACTTCAATACTCCCACTTGTGAATATCTTATTCACATATTAACATGATGGAACACCTCCTTGAAACCCACTAGTAGCTTTATATTAATAGACTAAAGAGTTCTTCTCTAAACTAGTCACATCAAAGAATACAACACAAAGTCAACATAAAAATGATATACATCAGCAACCAATATGATGACTTCAAACCTATTAACCTCATACTAGGGCATAAACACCATATACAGTCAAATATATGAAAGGCTAATTAAAGTTACGCACCCGAGGCTTCATCAGAAGTGCCTTCCCCTGCACCCCTGGACTTGAGTGCGAAGAATCGTTGCCTCTTTGGAGCCTCTTCATTCGGGCCATTAGTCTGAACTCTCTCCTTCCTTGTTCTTGACTTCTCGTATTCGGACAATCTTTCACCATGTGGCCCGGTTTTCCATAGCTGTAACAAGCATTAGAGCCCATCATACACTCTCCTCCATGCCGTTTGCCACACTTCCTGCAAGGTGGCCTCTCCTGAGGTGTATCTACTCCATTGTTTCTCTTAACTTTGGACTCAGAATTCCTATCATAGCGACTCTTGGATGAACTTGACTCCCCTTGGTGGGAGAGCCCCTTCTTAAACCTGGGCTGCTCATGGACGCCAAAGTTGTTCCTGTGGCCTCCATGACTGGGTCCTGCCTGATCTTGAGTCCTAGGCCTCCTAGCATCACGAACACCTCTCTTTCTGCGGCTGTCCTCTACCTGCTGAACATGCACCATCAACCTGGAAAGATCCATATTGTCATGGAGCATAGCAGATCGACACTCCTCCTCCAGATCTCCATTGATTCCTGTGAGGAACCTGCTCATCTCATCCCTGTTGTTAGAAACCAGGGAAGTAGCATACCTGGGAGATTCCAACAAGGTTCAGTATTATTCTTATTCTTACTATTAAATACTTGGGGAAAAACAACATACCTTGACAGCTTAACAAACTTCAGGGAATACTCCCTGACTTTTATGGAGCCTTGTTTGAGGTTGATGAATTCCTCAACCTTGGCCTCCCTCATCTCCCTGGGAAAGAATCTCTCCAGAAATGCTGTCTTGAACAGCTCCCATGTGACTGGTACTCCAACTAAGACACGGCTATCTTGCCACATCTTGCACCAAGTATGTGCAACATCCTTGAGCTGATAGGAAGCCATCTCAGCCTTCTCAATGTCAGTGGCCCCCATAGCCACCAGAATCTTATGCACATCAGCTACAAACTCCTGAGGATCCTCCGATGTCTTAACCCCTGTGAAAATGGGAGGATTCATCCTCGTGAAATCCCTCAGCCTGTCAGCCATGCTACGAACCGGTGGGTTCTCCCTCTGAACATCCTGCCGGTTGACCTGGGCAGTCATAGCCTGGGCCTGCATAGTAATGGCCTGTGCCATTTGGGCTAAAGATGCCCGCACCTCAGCATCAGTCAACCTAGCTGGGTTAGCTGGCATGGCCACTCCTTCAGCTGGACCCTTCCTGATTACCCCCAGCAGCTGCTCCTCCTCTCCTCTGACCAAATCCTCTCCTAGTGTTCATTCTCTGGAAAAACAAAAAGGATTGATGTTAGACACGCTCGTAACACAAAGAATTCAGACATTTAGAAAAGCACGATAAGATCAGAAGAAGGGAAACATTCCTACGCATCATGCAGTCTCTAATCCAGGATAGTGGTGCACTTTACTACCATGACTAAGAAACTACTCAATGTGGTTGATGTGAACTTATTATTTTTGTAATTTAACCTAGTGCTCTGATACCAACTTTGTCACGACTGGAATCTAGACCCCAGACGAGACCGACGTCGTTGACCTCTCAAAGGTCGCAGACAAGCCTACTAACGTCATTCTTACTTTACATAGGTTAATTTCAGCGGAAAATTTGAAACTTTTTGTTTCTAAACATTACTTACTAAACATTTCTAATACATTCGTAATTCGTTCAACCTCAACCATCTAAACATTAAGAGATAATCAAATGAAAGGAATAGTTAAATAACATAATTGTATAATTGCCAAAATGGCACCCATACATAATCGAATAAAATAAGAAAGAAACGCTAGTGGAACATGCTCCACTAGCTCAACTCCTAACTAATCTAGAACATAAACAGTAACATCCTCGAAAGCATGAGGACCTACCAAAACCGGATGAATACTGGACGTCCGGATAACTGCAGCGATGATCCTGTAGCTCTACCGTCCACCTGTGCCTGCACCTAAAATAGTAGAGTTTGTATAGGGTTAGTACACACTTGTACTAAGTATGGGTATATGCAAGCACACACCAAGGACATGCATGATAAATAATAGCTCTTTCCTAACAACATGATTTTTGGAAGTCAAGTTAGTGGACTTGCCAAATTGAGATTAGGAAAGTTTCCAAATTTGGAATAGGAAAGTAAGTGAGCTTTCCATATTTGGATTAGGAAAGTGATACCATGGGAATAACATACATCATCATACTTTTCACATTTGCACACAACAAATAACATTTAGCATACAGTACATTTAACATGTAGCACATAACTTCTTTCATATCATTTATTCATATGCCATGAGACCTTGGAATCATGGACTTGACATTAAGACATCCCAGAAATGAGGGCTCAACATATGGGACCTCAACTAGGGAGTCTTCATTAGCAAACACAGAGTCTGCTTCATTCATTCATGCATACTTCATTTCATTTCGTTCATAGTCCAGTGTAACCACCGGTTATACCTAGGATGTAGTTTAAGACTTTCATTAGGTTCGTTGTGCAATGACCAAGAATGACCTAATGTCATTACTTGAATCTAACTCACCTTTTGATTATCCTATCCTAACACCTTTGGTATTATTCATTTCATTATGTGCATCATTTGAGGCTGGCCTCATTCATTCATTGGGAACTTTAACTTTAACCGACATAGATCATGTGAGCATCATGAAATCCAGTGTCTCCCCCACACCGAAAAGAGGTGGAATCACCGGCCAAAGTGATCCAATAACATGCTAGCGTATATGGGAATTTAACCCCGCCAGATCCCTATATTGGCAGTATAGGTTCGAAGACTAGGAGATGTATGGAGACCCATACCCGGCAAGCCGGCCAGTCTCATCTCATGAGAGTTACGTGAACCTTCGCCCTTTCCGAAAGAAGGCATCACCGCTCATAGCTAGTCTATCGGTGCTCAGTATAAAGTTCCATTTCATTCATCTCATACGTCATGGAAGCTGACTTCTAGTATGAGGACATCATAGCTCATTGGATGATTTCTCATCTCATCATTCGTATTAAGTATGGTAAGCTCAATACTCTCATTAGAGTGTTCATAGAGACTGTTCTCTTCATTATCTTACACTCTCATAGGTGAGTACGTGTTGGTAACATTTACTTAGGCTCATTTGAGATTGCTCTCATCATTTACATTAGCCTCATATCATGTTGTCACCACATTCATTATCATTAGCACCTTTGTTTTTTTCATAGTTACTCACCTCTTATTATGTGAATGTTCATTTCATCATTTCATTGTTCATCTCATCATATGCCAATGCACTTGGCCATTTAGTGTATTTACACTCATACTTAACCCTTCTAGGGTTCATCATTTCATTTCATACATCTTAGGTTCACTTATTTTTGAACGTATATTAGACTTATGTGTCCATACATACAAGCCATGAGGCTTCATTCGTAGTTCATTAAGTGACTTATAAATTCCTAAGATTTTATAGTACAAGATTTATGTATCTTGTATATATGCCGAGATCTTGATTTCGATCTAAGTAGATAGCATTATTCTTGGATGATTTGTTCACGTATGACTTATGTATCAAACGGAAGTTTGGTCAAGGAATCCCAAGTCTTGAATCAATTGAATGTCCTTTACATTATTAATTGATTTCATTCTAATATTCATAACATTTTAACTCTAAGTCAAATCACAATATTTACATTTAAGGGTTACTTGTCTATTTAAAATTTTTCTTGCATTGGGCGATGGGTTGTGGGTTAAAGCCCCCACAAACCCATTTTCGTTTTTCTTTTATTAGTTTTGGCCTATGGGAGACTTTGGGATCCGAGGTAGAGTCCTCTCAGCCACACTACAATTCTTCTTTATTTTTCCTTTCCTTTCCATTCGCTTAAGGATGAGAGGTTGTGGGTTCGAACCCCCACAACCTCTTTATTTTATTCTCCTTTTTGAAAGTTGACTTATTTGAGTTGACTGTGCGGTTGTGGGGTCGAATCATAGAGGCCGTGGGTTCGAATCCAATGCCTCTCAAAATTTTCTTTATTTTTCCTTTTTCCTTGGTTTCTAACCGAGAGGGTGTGGGTTCGAACCCCACCCCTCTCATTCTTATTTTCTTTTTGTTCACACTTATTCCCCAACCAAGACAGGTTCGAATCCCCTCACCACACGAATTTTCTTCTTCTTTAATTAAACCCTTTTTTTTTTATTTTAAAGGGGTGAGGTCTCGGATTCGACCCTCAATGACCTCACCTATTCTTCCTTATTTTTCTTGACATTCTAAACATCTTAATTAGGTAGATATATGTTAACATAATGCTAGAAATTAAAAGTAACCCCATTACTCATTTTTATTTCCATTTGTTAGTAAATTCATAGGACAATACATAGTTCATTTGGTATATTCTTTAATACAATTTTTCACGAGTTCTTAACCAAGATGTTTACTCCTCAAATCAGCCACACTTCATGTCACATGAACATCACATTTTTCTTCAATTGGAGTACATAAAACAACAACATAACATTAACAAAATTCAAGTCTCTAGGCCGAGACTCACACATGCCATGCATTTTTCCTTTCTTAATTCGAACACACACACATAGTTCAGCACAAACATCACATAATCCTAAGTCTACCAGCATTCATACCAACCTACATTCGTTGGGAGCTAATGACAGGGACATGCAACAGGGGAATCAACCTTAGTTTTTGAGCCGAATATACTGAGTCTTAAGGGTCTCTTGGGAAAGGGACCAAGAGTAAGAAAACCCATACCTTGTTTTGTTGTTAAATGTCCAGAATGCTGCCCAAGAACCTCTCCAAAAATCAGTCCTAACACCCACACTCACACCTCACCCGACTAGCGTAGTAGTTCTGCTTAACGTTACCGGATTGTTTTCTCTTTGAGTTTCTATCTTTCAAGTTCTTGATGAACTTTTGCCTTTACTTTATTTTTCTTTTGTTGATTGTTTTCTCACGTTTTCAGCCAAAAAAAGAGAGTGAAAGAGAGAGAGAATCGTGCAAGAGAGAGTGGGGGAAATGGGAGATAGAAGTCTAGTATAAGTAGGACTTTGTGGGTTTGAATTAGTCAACTCAATAATTAATCAAAATTAATAAAAATCTGATTTATTTTTCCTAAATCAGCTAATATTAATTATTTATTAAGAACTAAGTTAACACATTTAAATAAAAGCAAGTTTAATCTTGCCTCTAGTGGGGTTCGAACCCGGGTGACCCCATTTTGCGAAAATGGGTCACTTCGGGTTGCCCCACCCGAATTTCTTTATTTTTTTGACTTAATTAATTAAATAATGAATTACTCAGGGTAATTACAATATTACCCTTGGCCTGGAAAAGACCATTTGACCCTTGGACCCTCAAAACTTAAAATTTCTTCTTTTGAGTCCGGTAAAAACTCTTTCGATTAATCTTCATTTTCGTGAGCCTCAGATGGTTGGTTCCAACCTTTTCAAGCTCAATTAACTCCCCAAGTTAGTTGGCTTGGTCGTAGTAAGGGTTCTTAGGTCTGGTTCTACGCGTATCAATCCGTGTAGACCTTGGTCTAATTGCACACATTCTTGAAAAACCTAAGTCTTGATCCTATTCATTTTTAGGGTTGTTACAGGCTAGCTATGAGTGGTGATGCCTTCCTACGGGAAGGGCAAAGGTTCACATAAATCTTATGAGATGAACTGTCCACCAAGGTGGGTATCGGTCTCCTTAAATCTCCTCGTCTTTGGACTATGTTGCCAACATAGGGAACTAGCTTGGTTCGAACCCATAAAACTAGCATGTTTTGGTTTCAATTTGGCCAGTGACTCCACCTCTTTTTGGTGTGGGGGAGACACCGGATTTCATGATGCTCACATGATCTATGTCGGTTAAAGTTGAAGTTCCTCAAAGTATGAAAGATAATTAAATGAATGATACCGAAGGTGTTTGTGCAAGACAATCAGGAGGTGAGACCGGACTCAAGTATTGACATTAGGTCATTCTTGGTCATTGCACTTCATGATCCCGATGAGAGTCTTAAACTTCATCCTAGGTATAGATGGTGTTCACATCAGCCTATGAATGAATGAAATGAATAATGTGAAGTACAAATGAACGAATGAAGCAGGTTCTGTGTTTGCTAAATGAGACCCTCGGATTGAGATCCCATATGTTGGGTCCTCACTTGAGATGTCTTAATGCTACGTCGATGATTCCAAGGTCTCATGGAAATGAAATGTATACTATATGAAACATGAAATGTATATTATGTGAACCTATGTGTGTATGATGTGTGACATATTCATGGCATGACCTTCCTATTACGAAATAGTAAAAGTCAAGAGACTTGAGCTTCTAAGAAAGCATGTTGATTAAGACGAGCCATCCTTGTTCATGCATTACCGTTATGTGTTGTTGCATGTACCCATACTTAGTACAAGTGTGTACTAATTCGATACAATATTTCTATTTTAGGTGTAGGCTCAGTTGGACGTTGAGGGTATCATTGCAGCTGTTCAGACTAAGAGATTTCATTCGGACTTGGTAGGTCCTCATGCATTCGAGGATGCTTACCTTTATATTTCTTGCTTAGTAGTAGATTTGAACTAGTGGGGTAGGTTTCACTAGTGTTTCTTTCCTATTTTATTCTGACGCTTGTAATGACGCCATTTTGGCAAGTATTACTCATGACATGAGATTCCATTTCTTTCAAGTTGCATGAACTTATAATTAGATGGTTGATGTATGAGGAATGAACTTCCTTAAAGATATGTGTTTATATGAAGTCTATGTATACTTTAACTATAAACAAAAAGTTTTAAATTTTCCTCTAAAATTAACCGTATGAATGTGATGAATGCAGGAAGAGGCTTATTTGCGACCTCTGAGAGGTCAACGACGCCGGTTGCAATTCGGATTCCAGAATGCGGGTCGTGACAAACTTGGTATCAGAGCATCAGGTTATATATCCAAGACATCAGGCTCATATCAACCACGTTAAGTAGTTTCTAAGTTATGGTAGTGAAGTGCACCACTATCATTAATTAGAGACTACATAATGTTTAGGAAATTTTCCCTTCTTCTACTCTTTATCGTGTTATGTGGAATTGTAACACGATTATGTCATTACGAATATAACTCTCTTCTTGTATCTATGTGTAGATAATGAATACGAGGAGAAATGCAGGCAGAAGGGTAGGTGAGGCAGCTGCTGGAGGAAATCATGTTCCTCCTCAATCCCCAGTTGTTGCTGATCAGGTGCCTGTCAATCCAGCTGGGTTGACAGATGGAGAAGTGAGGAATGCCTTGCTACAGATGGCATAGGCCATCGCTACTCAGGCTCAAGCCATCACGGCTCAAGACGCTACAGAGGGTGCTCCCAGAGAGAATCCTCATGCTGGCACAATGGCTAGCAGGCTGAGGGACTTCACCAGAATGAACACCCATTTTACTACGAATCCAAGACCCATAAGGATCCCCAGGAGTTCGTGGATGAGTTCCGCAAGATCATTTGTACCATGGGAGTAGATGAGGAGGCGAAGGATGAGTTGACTGCATATCAACTCAAGGATGTGGCACAGATTTGGTACCGGATGTGGCCTGATAGCCGAGCACGTGGAGATGTTCCCATCACTTGGGATGTTCTCAAGACTGCATTTCTGGAGAGATTCTTCCCCAGAGAGCAACGATAAGACAAGGTTGAAGAGTTCATCAAACTTAGACGGGGAGGTATGTCAGTCAAGGAGTATTCCTTGAAATTCGTTAAACTCTTAAAGTATGCTTCTTGTCTGGTGGCAAATAGCAGGGATGAAATGAGCATGTTTGTGACAGGCGTGTCGGAGGATCTTGTAGAAGATTGTCGTGCAGCCATGTTACATGATAACATGGATCTGGGAAGGTTGATGGTGCATGCCCAGCATGTGGAGGAAAGCAGGAAGAGGAGGCACACTAGGGCAGGGAACAGGTCAAGGCAAGCTGAGGAGAATATTTCTAGGAAGAGTAGTACTGAAATCAGGGATAAGCCCAGGTCTAAGAAGGGACTCTCCCTGTAACATTCCGGAAAATTGTATGTCTAATTAAGAGCCCAGTAAGTCTCTAATAATACGTAATAGGGGTACATAGGCACCCCAATGCCCAATATTGAGAAATATTGGGCATAGTATAGAAAAATTGGCTAAGGGATATTAGTCAATTTTCTATATATGAACAAGAAAAAAAATACATTTTTCGGTTGTCATACCCCAATCCAAGATTATTGTTTTAGAAATGTACCTGCAAGAAAGACCCTAAGCTAAAATAATAGTATTCACTTAATAGATATGAGGCATCCATGTGTCAAGCCTAGGCAACATAGCACATGACCATTTAAAATGATCATGTAAATTAAGAAGTGCCCAAGGACATAGTGAGGGTCCTTGGGACAATAAATAAATATTACAAATAGGACATCAAGAATAGTTAGTTAGGAAAGTACAATCAACCCATGTGCAAGCACATGGTCAAAACATGTGGGAATCGGCCATAGGAGGGAATTCGGTTAGGGTAGTTAAGGGGCAGCATGTGCGGACGCGTCCCTCCATGTCGGACTTAACTTTCTAACCAACCCTAGGTCCTAACTGACTAACTAGCTAAATAACCTAGGACCAAACGAAATAAACTAATTAGTGCACCCGACTTAACCGGGTGACACTAACCTAGTAACTAGTTATGGATACCACCTAGTACCTAACCTAGGATTGTCCAAAAGGTTGGTTATGGTCCTAAAAACTTAGGGATACCTTGGTCATTACCCTAGGCTACTTAATTAATTAATTTATCAGCTTAATTAATCAATTTAAAAGGACAAAACCGAAATTACAAAGCAATTTCAAGATTTCGGTTAAGAGAAGAAAATGACAACCTAGTACCTAACCTAGTATTGTCCAAAAGGTTGGTTATGGTCCTAAAAACTTAGGGATACTTTATTAATTACCCTAGCTTACTTACTTAATTAATTTAGCAGCTTAATTAATTAATTTAAAAGGTTAAAACCTAAATCACAAAGCAATTTCCAAATTTCGGTTAAGACAAGATAAAGAAACATCCTAGTACGTAACCTAGGATGATGCAAATGGTTAGTTATGGTTATAACAACATAAGGGTAATTTAGTAATTACCCTAGTTCACCTAATTAATGAAATTAGAAATTTAATTAATTAATTTAAAGGGGTCAAACCGAAATTCTTACACTAACCTAGTATAACTCAAGGAACATCCTAGTACTTAACCTAGGATTGCCCAAAAGAGTTAGTTATGGTTACAATGACTTAGGGGTACTTTAGTAATTACCATAGGTCCCTTAATTAATTAAATTAGCCATTTGAATAATTAATTTTAAGGGTCAAAACGAAATTCTTAGGAGAAAATTCAGATTTGACTAAGTATTGTGTTTTCCTAGTTCTAGTCAATCTAGAAGGGGCTTTTTAGTAATTAGTTAATTAATTTATTTAATTAAATTATTAAACCCTAAGTTGAATGAGTCAAGATAGGTTCCTAAGACTTATAATCACGTTCAAACTGATAGAAAAGGCGACGCAAAAATAGTAAGCAACGAACGAAAGAAAAAGGCAGAAAATTTATCAATTTCTCTAGGGCGATTTAAAGGTTTCGTTCAAGGTGGTCTTCGTAGATTAAGTTATACATAAGGTATGGGTTTCTCTCGTGGACTTATTTATACAAGAGAACTTTCTTTCAAACGATTCAAAGATCTTGAAAACAAGGGTTGTTCCCGTGTTCTCGTCGAACTCTTTGTCCCTAGTATCCTTTTTGATTCCATGTTGAATAGGTTAGAGATCATGTTGTTGGTATGTGGTGCTGGCTGATCTTATGTGTAATGTTCTTGAATTATGAATGTCGATTTACCTATGAAGTTGTGATCGTGTAAAGTTAACTGCTTAAAATGTGAATTAAGAACCGATGATGTGCTAGTTACGTCCGTAAACGTTAAGTGATTGATGTTATTATATGAATGTTGACTTGATGTTTTGTAACGTTATGAAAATGCTAAAGTCATCAAATGTTAATATAATGTTGTGCAATATGTCTTAAAAACGTTACCCTAAAGTCATGAACTAAGATTGGTTAAGAGAATGACACTATGTGAAGATATCTCCGAAAATGTTATATATGAAGATGATTTTGGTTTGTTGTGCATACCTACTGTTAATGTGACTTTTTGAGAATGTTGTGTCCGTCAAATGATCATATTATGTTGTCCAAGCTGTTTAAAAACGTTATGCCTAAAGTTATGTTATAAGGTTGGATAAAAAGATCTCCATGAAATCATAAGTTGAATGAATGTTTGGTTTATGCCAATAAATTGGCTAACAATGTGTTGCCCCAAAAAACTGAATGGAATTGGCTTGTAATGTTATTTAAGATAACGAATGGTCCAATGACTAAGACATACCAAATTAAGTATGGCCAATGTAAACTATGATGTTTCTTGTAATGCAAAAAATTGGCTGCTCAACATGATAAATTATTATAATGTATTTATGAAGTAATTGGCATGGCTAGTGATAATGTTATGACAAGTAACTAGTGAAATTGGGATTTATGCCAACAAATTGGCTAGTAAAACATATGTCTAATCATATTACTTCCATCTCATGTAAAGTCATACCAATCTCTACATCAATGAACTCATAACATAGGGTATGTCAATCAATGGGACAAGTCCCAACATACCCTATACTATCTTATATGACTAAAATGTTGGAATGCCAAATGAATAAGTACACCTAAGGTAATTTAATGAATCTATAACCAAGGGTATGTAAAAAATTGGGACGTCCTAACATACTCTAACAAAATGAACTATGAAGATAATAGTGTATCAAATGGTGTTCACAACGTCCATAAATAATGGAATAAAGCTACCAAATGAACGTGAACAAGATGAAGTGAGTAATAACATAAATAAAGACTTAAAAGACATGAAAGTGATCAGAATGATGTGTTAAAGAAAGTGAGACAAGTCTCACTTACATCTAAGACAACTATGTTAAATATACTCACATAAGAGGGTGTTAGAACGTGTGAGACGAGTCTCATTAACACCTAAGGATGATATGTAAGGACAATTCACATTTTTTCAATATAAAGTAAGGATGATATGTATGAACAATTCACATTTCATCAATGTAAAATAAGGATGATATGTAAGGACAATTTACATTTCATCAATGTAAAGTAAGGATGACAAGTCATCAAAAGAGTAAGTAAATCTCAATCTAGAAGCAAGCTTCCACAATACTTTAGTCAACTCTAAGAGATAAAGAAGATAATGAAAGTGAGCACAGCACCGATAGGCTAGTTATGAGTGGTGATGCCTTCCTTCGGGAAGGGCGGAGGTTCACGTAATTCTCATGAAGATGAGACTGTCCACCAAGGTGGGTATGGGTCTCCCTAAATCTCCTAGTCTTTAAACTATGTCTAGCCAACATGGGAACTAGCCAGTGGTTTCCACCTAAGCGAGCTAGGTATGTTTTGTTTCACTTTGGCCGGTGATTCCATCTCTTTTCGGTTCGGGGAAGATACCGGATTTCATGTTTATATCACATGATCTATGTCGGTTAATGCTCACGATATGTTCTTGGTTCACTATAGCCGTGAGCAACTCATTTTCCGGGTGGAGTGAAAACTTGATATGTATTCGCCTTAGCCGGGGATCACCCCTTTCCATGTGTGGAGCAGACACTGGATTCCATGAGTAGCTCACATGGTCTAAGATTAATTTTAACCGGTGAATCACCCCTTTTCGGTGTGGGGCAGACAATGGATTTCATGTTATCTCGCATGATCTTATTCCCTATGATGACTCTATGAAAGTGAGAATGAATGATGATGATGGAACGTATGTTCAAAGTGAGCAATGATGAAGAGCTTAAGAATGTGAAGTGCCAATATCACACTCATGAAGTTTCAGCAAATAATGGGCAAAGCCAAATAAGATTGGCTTATAATGACTTCTTTTATTATGAAAATAATCATAGCCAATAATGAATTCACATATACTTATAAAAAATGATCAACTAACGTATTTAGCCAATAAAGATTGACTTATAAAGAATTCATGCCCAAAGTAAGCAAGAAAATAAGTTTTAATGATATGCCCCAAATAACTATGCACATTATGCAATCAACTAACGAATGATTATAGTCAATAAGTATTAATATATAAATATATCCATACCCCAAATTGTAGTTAAATCATTTCCTTAATCTCTTGAATTACTTACTTGATTCATTGTGGTTATGGGACTACAATGACTCATTGCACTTGTAAGCAAAACATAGGACCAAAGGAATTATTGAACTACATAACAACAAGAAGAAAAAGACTGTAAAATAAACTAAGTCCCAAAGAGGAGCTCTCGGGTTTGGGCAATCAAAATCTCAAATCTCCGCCCGAGTTGTTCTAATATTATGTTGATGGTACTAATGTCTTGTAATCATATAGAAAATGAGTTGTGTGCTTTGAATGCATTAAAATACATCATATTCATACCACATTTCACAACAAACGAATTAGGAAAGTCTAATGACTAGACTTTCCAGAAATGGCATATTGCTTAGGAAGAACTTTCATTTATCATGCATAGCTTTATGTGTATGTGTGAATACACCCATACTTATTAAGAGTGGTGTACTAACCCGCTACTATTTACTATTTTTATAGGTGCATGTCAGAGGACAGGTTGACGACACTTGCAGTGGTTTGGACTTCAGCGTTTCTCCAAAACATTTAGTAGGTCCTCATGATTTCAAGGATGCTACAGTTTTAGACATAGCTAGTGGATGTTGTCCCTAGCGTTTCTTTTGTACTTTCATTTTGAAGCTTTGTAATAAGGCCGTGTTTGGCAAACTATTTATGATATATTCATCTTCAATTTCGAATTGTTTCTTTATGATAGATGGTTTTTCTCTTATGTTGAGCTTAGTATATGATGTAAATATGTAATGATTATATGAAGTCTAAGTAAACTTCATACATACAAAAAGTAATAAATTTTCCGCAAATTTAACTAGATGAATGTGATGAATGCAAGATGAGGCTTCTCTGCGACCTGTGAGAGGTTAACGACACCGGTGGCGATTCGTATTCCAGAATCCGGGTTGTGACAAACTTGGTATCAAAGCATGAGGTTAAATTACCTAGGATCTAAAGCTTAAGACAACAACGTTACGTAGTTTCTAACTTAAGGATGTGAAACGCGCCACAATCATGACTTAGAGACTACGCGATGATAGGAAATCTTCCCTTCTTCTACTCTTTATCGTGCTAACTAGAGATTTGACACTTTGTGTCATTCTAAACTATCTAACTTCCTTATTGTGTGAACGCGTAGAAGAATACACATAAGAATTAGGATGGCCAAGTGGTCTAAGGCGCCAGACTCAAGATCTATCCTTCCCAAGAAGGGGCCATAATGAAAATGCCCAACGTGGACAAAAGACGTGTGGTGAGTGTGGTTGTTCGCATGGAGGTTAATTCATGGTAATTTCTATAAGCCTGCTATGAGTATTGATGAGGAGGATAAGGCTAAGTTGGTTGCATACCAACTCAAGAATATGGCTTAGACATGGATTTGCTTCATAAGTGTTATTCTATAATAGACTATAAAGCAGGGTAGTAAGGCTTTAGTATCCAAATAAGATGGGTTAAAATGAGAAGGGCTTGGTTCAAATCCAACAGGCCAGCAACATGTCATCTAAGAGGTTAGATATACTCTTCCTAGGTCTGTTTTCTGTTTAAGAAACTCTAAGTTTAAGTGCTTTAGTCGATTTGTGTTATAAGTCACTAATCGTATTTCTTATAATAACACTATGTGAGTTAAAGCGAAGTTATGTTGAATTTTATGTTACTGTTTTTGTGTAGCATAGGCATGTTTTCTGTGTTGCATGATTTGTGATATGCATTAAGTTAAGTGTGATTGAGAAGGAAATTCCTCAATATCAAATATGAAGCTTCATAGAAGCTTGAATGTTATGCATCATCCAAATAAGTGTGAATCAGATATTCACAAAAGAGAAACATTTAAGCATGATAGAGTAACTTTCGGAAATCACCTCTTTGGTTAAATGATGTATAAGTGTCATTCGAGGATGAATGTTCCTAAGGGGGGGATAATGTAACGTTCCGGAAAATCGTATGTCTAATGAAGAGCCCAGTAAGTCTCTAATAATACGTAATATGGGTACATAGGCACCCCAATGCCCAATATTGAGAAATATTGAGCATAGTATGAATAATTGGCTAAGGGATATTGGCCAATTTTCTATATATGAACAAGAAAAAAAATACATTTGTGGGTTTTCATACCCCAATCCAAGATTATTGTTTTAGAAATGTACCTGCAAGGAAGACCCTAAGCTAAAATAATAGTATTCACTTAATAGATATGAGGCATCCATGTGTCAAGCCTAGGCAACATAGCACATGACCATTTAAAATGATCATGTAAATTAAGCAGTGTCCAAGGACATAGTCAGGGTCCTTGGGACAATAAATAAATATTAGAAATAGGACATCAAGAATAGTTAGTTAGGAAAGTACAACCAACCCATGTGCAAGCACATGGTCAAAGCATGTGGGAATCGGCCATAGGAGGGGACCAGCCTAACCGAATTCGGTTAGGGTAGTTAAGGGGCAGCATGTGTCGACGGGTCCCTCCATGTGGGGCTTAACTTCCTAACCAACACTAGGTCCTAAATAACTGTCCTAACTAGCTAAATAACCTAGGAACCAAACGAAATAAACTAATTAGTGCACCCGACTTAACCGGGTGACACTAACCTAGTAACTAGTTAAAGAGACCACCTAGTAGCTAACCTAGGATGGTCCAAAAGGTTGGTTATGGTCGTTAAAACTTAGAGATACTTTAGTAAGTACCCTAGTCTACTTAATTAATTAATTTATCAGCTTAATTAATTAATTTAAATGACAAAAATGAAATTACAAAGCAATTTCAAGATTTCGGTTAAGAGAAGAAAAAGACAACCTAGTACCTAACCTAGGATTGTCCAAAAGGTTGGTTATGGTCCTAAAAACTTATGTATACTTTAGTAATTACCCTAGGTTACTTAATTAATTAATTTAGCAGCTAAGTTAATTAATTTAAAAGGGCAAAACCTAAATCACAAAGCAATTTCCAAATTTCGGTTAAGACAAGAGAAAGAAACATCCTAGTACCTAACCTAGGATGATCCAAAGGGTTAGTTATGGTTATAACGACTTAAGGGTACTTTAGTAATTACCCTAGGTCACCTTATTAATTAAATTAGCAATTTAATTAATTCATTTAAAGGGGTGAAACCGAAATTCTTACACTAACCTAGTATAACCAAGAAACATCCTAGTACTTAACCTAGGATGGCCCAAAAGAGTTAGTTATGGTTTCAATGACTTAGGGGTACTTAAGTAATTACCCTAGGTCCCTTAATTAGTTAAATTATCCATTTAATTAATTAATTTAAAGGGTCAAAACGAAATTCTTAGGAAATATTTCAGATTTGACTAAGTATTGTGTTTTCCTAGTTCTAGTCAATCTAGGAGGGACTTTTTAGTAATTAGTTAATTGATTTATTTAATTAACTTATTAAAACCTAAGTTTAATGAGTCAATATCAGTTCCTAAGACTTAGAATCACGTTCAAACTCATAGAAAAGGCGACGCAAGAACAGTAAGCAACAAACGAAAGAAAAAGGCAGAAAATTTATCAATTTCTCTAGGGCGATTTCAAGGTTTCTTCAAGGTTTTGTTTAAGGTTGTCTTCGTATATTAAGTTCTACATAAGGTATGGGTTTCTATCATGGACTTATTTCTCCAATATAAGTTTCTTTCCAACGATTCAAAGACCTTGAAAACTACGTATGTTCCCGTGTTCTCGTCGAACTCCTTATCCCTAGTATCCTTTTTGATTCCATGTTAAATAGGTTAGAGATCATGTTGTTGGTATGTGGTGCTGGCTGATCTTATGTGTAATGTTCTTTAATTATGAATGTCGATTTACCTATGAAGTTGTGATCGTGTAAAGTTAACTGCTTAAAACGTGAATTAAGAACCGATGATATGCTAGTTGCGTCCGTAAACGTTAAGTGATTGATGTGATAATAAAAATGTTGATTTGATGTTTTGTAACGTTATGAAAATGCTAAAGTCATCAAATGTTAATATGATGTTGTCTAATATGTCTTAAAAACGTTACCCTAAAGTCATGAACTAAGATTGGTTAAGAGAATGATACTATGTTAAGATGTCTGTGAAAATGTTATGTATGAAGATGATTTCGGTTTGTTGTGCATACCTACTGTTAATGTGACTTGTTGAGGATGTTGTGTCCGTCAAATGATCATATTATGTTGTCCAAGCTGTTTAAAAACGTTATGCCTAAAGTTATGTTATAAGGTTGGATAAAAAGATCTCCATGAAATCATAAGTTGAATGAATGTTTGGTTTATGCCAATAAATTGGCTAACAATGTTTTGCCCCAAAATGTTGAATGGAATTGGCTTGTAATGTTATTTTAAGATAACGAATTGACCAATGACTATGCCATACCAAATTAAGTATGGCCAATGTAAACTATGATGTTTCTGTAATGCAAAAAATTGGCTGCTCAACATGATAAATCATGTATTTATGAAGTAATTGGCATGGCTAGTGATAATGTTATGACAAGTAACTAGTGAAATTGGGATTTATGCCAACAAATCCCCTAGTAAAACATATGTCTAATAATATTATTTCCACCTCATGTAAAGTCATACCAATATCTACATCAATGAACTCATAACATAGGGTATGCCAATCAATGGGACAAGTCCCAACATACCCTATACTATCTTATATGACTAAAATGTTGGTATGCCAAATGAATAAGTACACCTAAGGTAATTTAATGAATCGATAAACAAGGGTATGTCAAAATTTGGGACAAGTCCTAACATACTCTAACAAAATGAACTATGAAGATAATAGTATATCAAATGGTGTTCACAACGTCCATAAATAATGGAATAAAGCTACCAAATGAACGTGAAGAAGATGAAGTGAGTAATAACATAAATAAAGACTTAAAAGTCATGAAAGTGACCAGAATGAGGTGTTAAAGAAAGTGAGACAAGTCTCACTTACACCTAAGACAACTATGTTAAAGATACTCACATAAGAGGGTGTTAGAACGTGTGAGACAAGTCTCATTAACACCTAAGAATGATATGTAAGGACAATTCACATTTCATCAATATAAAGTAATGATGATATGTATGACAATTCAAATTTCATCAATGTAAAATAAGGATGATATGTAAGGATAATTCACATTTCATCAATGTAAAGTAAGGATGACGAGTCATCAAAAGAGTAAGTAAATCTCAATCTAGAAGCAAGCTTCCACAATACTTGAGTCAACTCTAAAAGATAAAGAAGATAATGAAAGTGAGCACAACATCGATAGGCTAGTTATGAGTGGTGATGCCTTCCTTCGGGAAGGGCAGAGGTTCACGTAATTCTCATGAAGATGAGACTGTCCACCAAGGTGGGTATGGGTCTCCCTAAATATCCTAGTCTTTGAACTATGTCTAGCCAACATAGGAACTAGCCTGTGGTTTCCACCTAAGCGATCTAGGTATGTTCGGTTTCACTTTGTCCGGTGATTCAACCTCTTTTCGGTGTGGGGAAGACACCGGATTTCATGTTTAGCTCACATGATCTATGTCTGTTAATGCTCACGATATGTTCTTGGTTCACTATAGTCGTGATCCACTCCTTTTCGGTGTGGAGTGAACACTTGAGATGGATTCGCCTTAGCCGGGGATCACCCCTTTCCATGTGTGGGGCAGACATTGGATTCCATAAGTAGATCACATGGTCTAAGATTCATTTTAACCGGTGAATCACTCTTTTTCGGTGTGGGGCAGACACTAGATTTCATGTTAGCTTGCATGATCTTATTCCCTATGATGACTTTATGAAAGTGAGAATGAATGATGATGATGGAACGTATGTACAAAGTGAGCAATGATGAAGAGCTTAAGAATGTCAAGTGCCAATATCACACTCATGAAGTTTCAGCAAATAATGTGCAAAGCCAAATAAGATTGGCTAATAATGACTCTTTTTATTATGAAATAATCATAGCCAATAATGAATTGACATATACTTATCAGAAATGATCAACTAATGTATTTAGCCAATAAAAATTGGCTTATAGAGAATTCATGCCCAAAGTAAGTAAGAACATAAGTTTTAATGATATGCCCCAAATAACTATGCACATTATGCAATCAACTAACGAATGAGTATAGTCAATAAGTATTGACATATAAATATATCCATACCCCAAATTGTAGTTAAATCATTTCCTTAATCTCTTGAATTACTTACTTGATTCATTGTGGTTATGGGACTACAATGACTCATTGCACTTGTAAGCAAAACATAGGACCAAAGGAATTATTGAACTACATAACAACAAGAAGAAAAAGACTGTAAAATAAACTAAGTCCCAAAGAGGAGCTCTTGGGTTTGGGCAATAAAAATCTCAAATCTCCGACGGAGTTGTTCTAAAATTATGTTGATGATACTAATGTCTTGTAATCATATAGAAAATGAGTTGTGTGCTTTGAATGCATTAAAATACAGCATATTCATACCACAATTCACAACTAACGAATTAGGAAAGTCTAATGATTAGACTTTCCAGAAATGGCATATTGCTTAGGAAGAGCTTTCATTGATCATGCATACATTTATGTGTATATGTGTATTCACCCATACATAGTACAAGTGGTGTACTAACCCCCTACTATTTACTAGTTTTATAGGTGCAGGTTAGAGGACAGGTTGACGACACTTGCAACGGTTTGGACTTCAGCGTTTCTCCAAACCATTTGGTAGGTCCTCATGATTTTGAGGATTCTACAATTTTAGTCTAGACTTAGTCTTAGACATAGCTAGTGGATGTTGTCCCTAGTGTTTCATTCGTACTTTCTTTTCGAAGCTTTTTAATAAGGTCGTGTTTGGTAAACTATTTATGATATATTCACCTTTAATTTCGAATTGTTTCTTTATGATAGATGGTTGTTCTCTTATGTTGAGCTTAGTATATGATGTAAATATGTAATGATTATATGAATTCTAGGTAAACTTCATACATATAAAAGTTTTAAATTTTTTGCAAAATTACTAGATGAATGTGATGAATGCAAGATGAGGCTTCTCTGCGACCTCTGAGAGGTCAACAACGCCCGTGGCAATTCGGATTGTAGAATCTGGGTCGTTACACTCCCACCATGGGGAGTCAAGTTCATCCAAGGGTCAATATGATAGGAATTTCGAGCCCAGAGTTAAGAGGAACAATGAGGTAGATACACCTCAGGAGAGGCCACCATGTAGGAAGTGTGGCAAACTGCAGGGAGGAGAGTGTATGCTGGGCTCTAACAGTTGTTACAGTTTTGGCAAACTGGGTCACATGATGAAGGATTGTCCGAATAGGAGAAGTCAAGAAAAAGGGGAAGATAAAGTTCAGCCGAATGGTCCAAGTGAAGAGGCTCATGGGAGGCAACGATTCTTCGCACTTAAGTCTAGGGGTGCAGGGGAAGGCACTTCTGGTGATGTATCGGGTGCGTAGCCTTAATTACTCTTTCATGTGTTTGACTGTGTATGATTTTTATACACTAGTATGAGGTTAATCTGTTTGAGTCATCATGTTGGTTGATGGTTTGTGTGACTTAAATGTTTACTTGTGTTGTATGTTTTGATGAGACTAATTTGGTAAAGACTTTGCTCACTCTATTAATGTGAAGCTGCTAGGAGGTTTCAAAGATGTGCACCACCATGCTAATATGTGAATCAGATATTCACCAATGGAAAGTATTGAATTGATTATGTATGCATAAGTACTATAGATGACTGGCTTATTGCTAGTAAGAAGTAGTGTCATTCGGGGACGAATGTTCCTAAGGGGGGATATTGTAACAACCCGAAAATGACTATGCTAAGTAAGACCTGAACGTACCTAGAATGCATAGGTTAGACCGGGTTCACACGGGTTGATGCGCGTGGAACCAGACCTCTGAACCTATGCACCAGCCAAGCCAAACAACTTGGTGAGTTAATTGAGCTAGGCAGGGTTGGTTCCAGCCATGTAGTGTACCCGAATACTAGGATTTACTCGGATGAGTCTTAACCGGTCTTAGAGGGTTAGTTCTAGGTTTTAAGGGTTCTAGGGGTATAAAGGTAATTTAGGGGATAGGGGTAGTATAGTAATTACCCTAGGCTGATATTAAATTAATTAAATAAGGTTTTTAAGTAGTCAAAATGAGTCAAAGCTCGGTGGTCAAACCCGAGATTGATCGGGTCCTCTCCACTCGGGTTCAAGCCGAGTTTGAGACATTTTGGTTGATGATTTAAAATCATCTTTCATGCGAAATTAAGGTGAGGGCTTAATGGTCATTTCACTTAATGATTTAATATCATATTTTTAAAGTTTGAATTGAGAGTACTAGTTGACTAAGTTTAAACTACCTGCCCTAATCCTAAGCCACGATAATCACTAGTGAAGTATTCTGTTATTTGCACATTCACGTTCATTCACTAAAGAAAAAAATAAGGAGGGGCATTAAAGTAACTTAATATATAGATTATAATATGATTTTAACATTTAAATTGTGTTGAATAAGTCAACAACAAACTCCCAAGGAAAGAAGTACACGACCTCCACTAGGAGTGTACTCAATGTGCACTCTTAATTCATTATCTCTTCTAAAAACGTTTTTCAGCTTTATTTTACAATTCCAAAAAAAAAAAAAAAGTAAGCCTGCTGATTCTAAAGAGTTCTAGGCTGCATTCATAAAAAATAAAAAGAAAAAAATTGTACGCCTAAGTGCTTTAAGAAATCACGTAAAGAACTTCACTTGGGAACAAGAATCAAAGCTCGGAAGAAAGGTTTGTGTGTGGGTGGAAACGTGTGGTTGTGGATGGTTGTAAAGGCTAAAAAAATATGGATTTTGTTCTCTCTTGGTCCCTTTCTAAAGAGTCCCCTAAGGTATAGTACGTATTCCAATCAAAAACTAAGGTCGCCCCGTTGCATGCCCTTGTCATTAGATCCTCTGAAAAGTTGATGCATGCGTTGGTATGTTTGCTGGTAGACAATCTTAGGTGTGTTTGTGATTGTGTGTAATGTGATGTTTCCGGACATATTATGATCATTTTATGTGTGTCCGACTGTATGTAGGTTTTATGTACAAAATAATGCTAAATAGCATGAGAAGCATATTACGGACTGTTTTAAAAAATGTCGTGAATTAGGTTCTATGTATTTGTTGTGTTATTAACATATGATGATGAAATCGTGATGTTCATGAACAAGAAAATAAGAGTAAATTCCTTAACGAATTGGTTAAAAGTTTATGTAAAACTCTAAACTAAACGCCTAAGCTAAATGCAAAGAAAGTAAATTAAAGGCATATGTTAATTGAGTATAGTTTCGGCTATTCACTAGTAAAAATGTAGAAAAATATATGCTGCCATTGAGGGTGCAACTCGAGACCTTAAGGTCCTAACACTAAGAGATTAAGCCTTAAAATAAAAAAAATAAAAATAAGGTGAGAGACGGGATTCGAACTTGGGCAGGTTGAAGAATCCTTAAATTAAAAGAAAAAGAAAATAATGAGGGAGGGGGGATTCGAACTCGGCTCCTTGACCAAGGGTGTGAGATACATAAATCTCACACAAAAATAAAATAATAAAAATTGAGGCCACTGGGGTTTGATCCCAGATCCTCTGTGCCGAATGAGTGAAGTCATCTAGCACTCTAAATAATTAAAAATAAAGTGCTGCCTAAGCGATTCGAACATGGGTCCCTTGACTGAAATTGTGAGACACATTAAAATGAAATAAAATGCAGCCACTAGGGATTGAACTTGGGTCCATTGGCTGCATGTGTAAAATGCATAAGTCTTACACAACATATACTTAGATTGTAATGAAACACTTAGTCAATTATGAGTAACCCGTATTGGGTAAGACCATGAGTTAATGGTAAGATTATTAAATGAACATTCACGTAATGAGGTGAGTAATTATATTATACTATGATGCTAATGAAAATTGCGACAACATGATAAGAGTCTAAGATTAATGGTGAGACAAGTCTCAACCAAGCCTAAGTAAAGGTCACCAAAAGTACTCACCTAAGAGAGTGTTGAACATTAAGAGACAAGTCTCAATCACATTCTATATGTAAGTGTAAGGACAGTTCACACTTAATACGTAAAGAAGAGATGAGAAAACATATAATGATCTATGAATACCTCATGCTAAGAAGAAAGCTTTGATTATGTATGAGTTGAATGTAAATAGGAACTTCAAACTAAGCACCGATAGGCTAGCTATGAGATGTGATGCCTTCCTTCGTGAAGTGCGGAGGTTCACATAAATCTCATGAGATGAGATTGTCCACCAAGGTGGGTATGGGTCTCCT
Organism: Solanum lycopersicoides; assembly: GCA_022817965.1. NCBI lineage: Eukaryota > Viridiplantae > Streptophyta > Magnoliopsida > Solanales > Solanaceae > Solanum > Solanum lycopersicoides. Next base: position 43,140,103 of record CM040621.1, read on the forward strand.
TAAATCTCCTAGTCTTGAAACTATGTTGCCAACATAGGGAACTAGCTTGTTTCGAACCCATAAAGCTAGCATGTTTTTGTTTCACTTTTGCCAGTGACTCCACCTCTTTTCGGTGTGGGGGAGACACCAGATTTCATGATGCTCACATGATATATGTCGGTTAAGGTTGAAGTTCCTCTAAGTATGTAAGATAATGAAATGAACAATACCTAAGGTGTTTGTGCAAGACAATCAGGAGGTGAGACCGGACTCAAGTATTGGCATTAGGTCATTCTTGGTCATTGCACTTCATGATCCCGATGAGAGTCTTAAACTTCATCCTAGGTATAGCTGGTGTTCACATCAGCCTATGAATGAATGAAATGAATAATGTGAATTACAAATGCACGAATGAAGCAGGCTCTGTGTGTTTTAAAAGAGACCCTCGGATTGAGATCCCATACGTTGGGCCCTCACTTGAGATGTCTTAATGATACGTCCATGATTCCAAGGTCTCATGGAAATGAAATGTATACTATATGAAACATGAAATGTATATTATGTGAACCTATGTGTGTATGATATGTGACATATTCATGGCATGATCTTCCTATTACGAAATAGTCAAAGTCAAGAGACTTGACCTTCTAAGAAAGCATGTTGATTAGAAAGAGCTATCCTTGTTCATGCATTACCGTTATGTGTTGTTGCATGTACCCATAATTAGTACAAGTGTGTACTAATTCCATACATTATTACTATATTAGGTGCAGGCTCAGGTGGCCGTTGAGGGTATCATTGCAGTTGTTTGGAATCAGAGATTTCATCCGGACATAGTAGGTCCTCATGCATTCGAGGATGTGTGCCTTTATATTTCTTTCAAGTTCCATCATCTTATAATTAGATGGTTGATGTATGAGCAATGAACTTCCTTAAAGATATGCGTTTATATGAAGTCTATGTATACTTCAACTATAACCAAAGAGTTTTAAATTTTCCGCTAAAATTAACCGTATGAATGTGATGAATGCAAGAAGAGGCTTGTCTGCAACCTCTGAGAGGTCAACGATGCCGGTTGCGATTCGGATTCCAGAATCTGGGTCGTGACAGACCCGACCTGACCCGACAGACTATATAATAAAATATCTTTTCAGTTACCCTCCCACACCTTTTCAAATTCTCCCCCAAACCGTTTCGCTTCCCTTATTACCTTAATTCCCCACTAACTCCCATAATCAATCACTCCCATTTCTCTTAAGCTTTCCAATTCTCTCAAACACCCAAAAGTTCCCAGAACCTTAGTCCCCCAATTTCCCCTCTATTTGCAGCGTTTACGGTCTGTGTTTGAAGGCAGGAATGTCGGTTTTTGTGGCAAGATCACCCACCCATTCACTCCACTACAACGTACATGTATTTCATTCTAATCTACTCAATGAATTCTCGTTCATTTGTTTGTGGAACCGAATATATTCTTTGTGGGTCTTGACATATGGACTAATTTGCATGTTAAACTTGTTAAAATTGAGTTCCATGTCCCTTAGAATGATAGAAAGTGAATGGGTTGGGGGGTGAAATCTATCTAAATGAACTATGCTTGTTGTTTGTTTGTTGTTTTTTTGACTTATGGCTTGATAATCTCTTAGAATCCATGGTAGAAAATTGCAAAATCGAAACCCCATGTATGAGGCATTGGTCTTCATATTGTTATTTAATGTTTGGTGTATTGTTGTTATTCTTGGAATTTTCCATTTATGGGGTAAAAACAATGACCTACAAACCTGTCTCTGACCGACAGTACGAGACCCCGTCTACGGGCCGTCGATTGATCGATGGACCATCGATGGGTTCCGTCGATGGCTGAACTTTGTACTTGTTTAAATCTGGGATGACGGAAGTGGACTACGGTCCGTCGATTGATCGACAAGCCGTTTTGCACGACCGCTGTTTCTGTCTGAAACTTTGATGTGCGAGATTTTAAAAAATTATTCTAAGTGTCAGACGACGAAAGTGGACTACGGTCGTTGATTGATTGACGGGACGTTCTGCACGTCTGTTGTTTCTAACTGAAAGTTCTGTGGAAAGATGACTTCTGAAATTTGTTAAGTGTCCATCGACGGACACTATTGACTGACCGTCGATTCATCAACGGGCCGTCGATAGTGCCCGTCTACTAAGTCTGCAGTTTGCACTAACATGTGTCCCGTGTTTCCTGATGTAACAACCCTAAAAATGAATAAGATAAGAAATGCTTAATTTGTCAAGAATGCCTACGATTAGACCAGGGTTCACACGGATTGATGCGCGTAGAACCAGACCTCGAACCCTTGCTACAGTCAAGACAACTAACTTGGGAGTTAATTGAGCTTGGAAAGGTTGGGTCCAACCATGTAGGCTCTCGAATACGAAGATTTACTCGAAGGAGTCTTTACCGGACTTAAAAAGAGGAAATCTTAGGTTTGAAGGGTCTAGGGGTAAAATGGTCTTTTTCCTGGCTAAGGGTAGTATTGTAATTATCCTAAATATATAATTAATTATTTATTTAATAAGGTGGAGGGTAAATTGGGGAGAGAGAGCCGAAATTGAGCTCTTGAAGTTAAGTCTTGCTCCACCCGGTTTCGAACCTAGGTGGAAGAAATGAATTTATGTGATTTTTATCTAAGCTATTGAATTAATGTAATTAATTAACAATTATTATTCATTAGCTGATTTAAAATAAAATAAAAATCAGATTTTTATTAATTAACTAAACCTTATTTGACTAAGTCCTAAACTAGACTCCTAAGCCTAATATAACTCCCAGTCTCTCACGTCTATCTCTCAATCTCTCCCATTCCTTAACAAGACATTTCTATGCCAAAATAAGATACAAAAGCAGAAAAATAAACCAAGTTCTTCACACTTGAAGAACTCACACGAAATCACAAGAAAACAAACGTTTATCGCAAACTAGGCTAAGGGAGGTTGTCATTCGAGTGGAGTTGATATTGAGGAGGCTTAGACGAGTTCTTGAGTGGAATTTTTGGGCATCAACTTCAAGAAACCCCTTAAGGTTCATATTGTTCATTCGAAAACTAGGATTGTTTCCCCTTTTGCATGCCCTTGTCACTAGCTCCCAATGAATCGTAGGTTGGGTATGATTGCTGGTAGATTTAGGTATGTTATGATTTCGTGATGAACATGATTTTGATTGTATACTTGAAATCATAGGAAAGACAACCATGTATTCGAAAGTTTGTGCAAGTGTGTTTATGTGCGAAAAGGTTACTGTGAATGTACTGTGAATGAGGTTTCGATTTAGGCTTCAAGTTTTATGATGTTATGGTTGTCATTTTACATGTCTAAACCTATGTAAATCGTGATGTTCATTAAAATGGAAGTGGGGCTTATTTGAGTGTCAATAGTTTGGCTAAACGAATCCATGAAATACACCCAAAAAGTTTTAAACGATCCACGAATCTTCCCAAGTTTTCAAGTGGAAATATTGATGAAAATAAGTTAAGAAAATGATTAAGTGTACAACCAAGAATATAAGTTTAGTTTAGGCTAAAATATAGAAGGGAAATGTGGAAATTAAATTAATTTAAAGGGGTGAGGCCACCAGGATTCGAACCTGTGACCTCACCCGTGTGGAACCTTAATCTCGCAAGAAGTAATGAAATGGCGTTGGGGGGATTCGAACTTGGGTCTACTGGTTCGGAAAGGAGAGAGGAACAATTTAAATAAATGGGAGGCGTGGGAATTGAACCCACGACCTCCAGGCAACGAATGAAAGAAGAAAATTAAAGAAAACAAAATGTGAGGCGTGGGAATCGAACCCAAGACCTCAAGGCTAGAAAGGAGAAGGGCGAATTAAATAAGAAAATAAAGTGAGGTTGTGGGGGCTCGATGCCACAACCTCACTGCCAAACGCCTAGCTAAGTAAATTTTAATTAAAAATAAAAATAAGGAGGTTGTGGGGGTTCGAACCCACAACCTCGAAGCCCCTAGCGAAATTAAAAATAAAATAAGGAGATTGTGGGGGTTCGAACCCACAACCTCTCAATTCCAGCGAAATAAACACTAAAATAAAAGAGGCTGTGGGAGTTTGATCCCACAACCTCTTGGTCTAGGAGAAATGGGACAACAAAATTTTAAATGAAAAATAAAATGGGTTGTGGGGGTTCGATCCCACAACCCTTCGGCTAAATAAAGGGAAAACCCAAGGAGAAAAATAAAGATAGAATGTTGATGTTGGGGCTCCATCTAGGGTCCCAATGTCATGAAGACTAAAAATAAAGTCAAGGAAAAATGTAAGTATTGTCCAAGTGGTTCGAACTTGGGTTCCCTTGCCCAAATTTCCGTATTGATACATAAGTCATACGTGAATTAAATGTTCCAGAATAATCCCACCTACTTAGATTGAAATCGAGATCTTGGCATATATACAAGATACATAAATCTTGTACTACATAATCTTAGAAAGATATGAGTCACTTAACGAACTATGAATGAAGTCTCATGTCTTGTCTGTATCGACCCATACATCTAGCATACGTTTAAAAATAAGTGAACCGAAGATGTATGTAATGAAATGAAGTAACCCTAGAATGGGTTAAGTACGAGTGTAAAACACACTAAATGGCCAAGTGCATTGGCATACGATGAAATTATTATTATGTAATGAAATGACAAAACCCTAGAAGGGTTAAGTAAGAGTGTGAAACACACAAATGGCCAAGTATATTGGCATATGATGAAATGAACATTCACGTAAAATGGGGTGAGTAATTATGAAGAGCAATTGTGCTAATGTTAATGAATGTGGTGACAACATGATATGAGGCTATTGTAAAAGATGAGAACAATCTCAAATGAGCCTAAGTAATTGTTACCAAAACGTACTCACCTATGAGAGTGTAAAGTTAATGAAGAGACCATTCTCTATAAACACTCTAATGAAAGTATTGAGATTAACACACTTAATACTAATGATGAGATGAGAAATCATCTATTGAGCTATGATGTCCTCATACTAGAAGCAAGATTCCATGACGTATGAGTTGAATGTAATGGAACTTTATACTGAGAACCGATAGACTAGCTATGAGCGGTGATGCCTTCTTTCGGGAAGGGCGGAGGTTCACGTAACTCTCATGAGATGAGACTGTCCGGCTTGTCGGGTATGGGTCTCCTTATATCTCTTAGTCTTCGAACCTATACTTCTAATATAGGGATATGACAAGGTTCAATTCTCATGTACGCTAGCATGTTTTGGGTCACTTTAGCCGGTGATTCCACCTCTTTTCGTTGTGGGGGAGACATTGGAATTCATGATGCTCACATGATCTATGTCGGTTAAAGTTAAAGTTCCCAAATGAATGAATGAGGCCAACCTCAAATGATGCACATAATGAAATGAATGATACCAAAGGTGTTAGGATAGGATAATCAAGAGGTGAGTTAGACTTAAGTAATGACACTAGGTCATTCTTGGTCATTACACAGCGAACCCGATGAAAGTCTTAACTACATCCTAGGTATAGCTGGTGTTTACACCAGCCTATGAATGAAATGAAATGAAGTACGTATGAATAAATGAAGCAGACTCTCTGTTTGCTAATAAAGACTCCCTAGTTGAGGTCCCATATGTTGAGCCCTCATTTTGGAAAGTCTTAATGCCAAGTCCATGATTCAAAGGTCTCATGGCATATGAATGAATGTTATAAAAGATGTTATGTGTTGTATGCTATATGATATGTGCTATGTGTAAGATGTTATGTGTTGTGTGCAATATGATAAGTATGATGATGCATGTTACTCTCATGGCATGACTTTCCTAATCCAAATTTGGAAAGCTCACTGACTTTCCTAATCCAAATTTGGAAAGTTCACTAACTTTCCTAATCCCAATTTGGCAAGTCCACTGACTTGACTTTCCATAATCATGTTGTAAGGAAAGAGCTATCATTTCTCATGCATGTCCTTGTTGTGTGCTTGCATATACCCATACTTAGTATAAGTGTGTACTAACCCTATACAACTCTACAATTTTAGGTGCAGGCACAGGTGGACGCTAGAGCGTACAGGTTAACATTGCAGCTATCCGGACGTGAAACTTTCATCCGTACTTGGTAGGCCCTCATGCTTTCGAGGATGTCTAACGTTACTATCTATCTTAGATATAGGCTTTAGCTAGTGGAGCATGTTCCACTAGTGTTTCCTTCCGTTTTTATTTTAGAAATTGTATTTGTGCCATTTGGCAATTATACATTTATTACAGTATTGCACTGTTTCTTTCATTTGATTATCTCTATATTAGATGGTTGATTTGTGAATGCCCATGAGGTTAAGTTTAAAATGTTTAGCATGAAATAAGAAAACAAAAATTTTAAATTTTCCGCTAAAATTAACCTACATGAAGTAAGAATGACGTAAGTAGGCTTGAATGCGACCTCTGAGAGGTCAACGACGCCGGTCTCGTCTGGGGTCTAGATTCTGGTCGTGACACCTAATTTTATTTTGCTTCTATTGTGTGTGCATTTTGATTACAATGAACCTAACAACGTCCTTTTCAGGTATTATTGGACCCCAAACCCGTTATTGTCTATTCCAGAGGACAGTACAAGTTCGTGTCACCATCTCGGTGGATGATTGGCTCATACAATGATGAGCGTGATCCCAAATACGTTCCCTCAGGCACCCAAACCCCGACACCAGCTGCTAGAGCCACTCGGGGCACGCCGAAGAAGGTGTCAACCATCATAGTCATTGCCTCCCAGTCTGATGAGGAGCGTACAATGACCGGCATACCGTCTGGGTCTTCCTTGGGTTCAGAAAGGAGTGTCTGGCTCAGAAGAGGCTTCCGGGTCTGAGTTAGCCCACTCTACAGGGTCGAATGAGGCCACTGCCTCTGTGTCTAGATCACAGGGAGCCACTGTCTCGGATGTTGCCTGCCCCTCATTCCTCATCTAATGAGGCCCAGAGTTTGGAGTCTGCTCCGGCACCCCGGGATGAGGAATCTGCACTGGTTTGTGATCAGCCTAACCGGTGGTGCGTAGATTGCCAGTACAAGATTTACAGGGATTCCAAGTTGTTGAAAGACAAGGGGGTGGTGACTCGGACTTTGACAGTTGAGCGGCGGGTTCTTACACGGACCCTCCACAGATTCCCTACGGTACATGACTTATTCACCAACAACGAGCTTAAGTGGATGGCTAAGAGTTTGGGACCTTAAAGCGAGGAGATGGTGCGGGAGTTCTACGCCTATTACGTAGCGGCTCTCCAAGGTTCTTTGGACAGGCGGGCTAACCCCGCCAAACATGCACCGCTCACATATGTCCGAGTTCGAGGATGCCGGGTGGATATCTCTTCTCCTGCCATTCACCGCTTCCTATACGGTGAGACACTGATTTCGAAAGGGTTACCCTCACCCCAGAGTTTGAATACATGTGGGATGTGGTTAAGAACAGCCATTTTCAGCGGGACAAAGATATGAGAGAGTCCACAAAGAGGTGTATTGCCCAGATGATATCCGTAGACGGTGAGGGCACAGACTGGGTGCTGAACCTCAAAAGCCTTATCAAGAAGGACAACCTCACGTTTGCAGCCAAGTTCATCTGGCTTTTGGTCCACCACCGCCTATCCCCCACAGCTGCAGATAACATACTTACTTCCGAGATTGATGATCTCCGTCATCCATTAGAGGGCTTTTAAGTCCTCTACCACTTACCCATTTTCTTGTATGATTTTTCAGTTGTGCAGGAATGATGGAGTGCCCATTTGGCACATAGATGTCCTATGTACTCCTACCGAGACAGTGGATATTGGTCTCATTAAGGATGAGGCCAATGAGGCTGCACCACGAAGAAGGCCCATATTAGATGTGTAGTCGTTGGGTGAGAACTTGGCTAATACAGTAGAGCAAGCCCAAGGGGCTGATTATGCTGCTTCATAGCCTACCGACACCACCCCGGTTGAGTCAGCCCCTGGCACTAGTAAGGCACCGAGTTCCTCCCGGTCTACACTACAATCCGCAGCATTGGGCCCTATTTGTAGGGTGCAGAAGCTAGAGGCCCAGATGGCCACTTTGCTGCACCATATCCAGCCTTGGATGCAGAAGTCCATTGCCGAGGTTGAGGACCGTATTGAGAAGAAGGTAGCTTAGTAGACGGAGAGGAGGATTTAGGCATTCCACCAGCACCTCGATGATTTTGAGTTGAGGGTCCTAGCATGCCCAGCCCTCACCATTGATTTGATGACTCTTCACACGGCTTTGGCTTGTCTGCGGGCAGATGTTGATGCCATACTTTATGCAAGTGTACCTGAGCCTAAGGCCACACCTGCGGAGCTTGAGGAGGATACAAAGCTTACTGCATTGTTCCGTACCACCACTGCACCTCCGCCTCCGCCACGTGAGATTTTCAAGAGGCACCATTCCAGCCACATCAGTGTGAGTGAGGATGCTCGGGCTAGAAAGAAGGAGAGGACAGATATGGAGGCTGCGAGGAGAGCCTCATTGATTGATGAGGAGACCAGCAGATGAGGGCTCATGAGTTAGTTGTTGGGGCGTCTAGCTCCATATTGGAGGTTGTATAGCGGAGCACCACTGACGGTGTAGGTGTTTTTGTGTGCACCACTGATAGTGTTCCTACTACTGAGGGAGCGGGTTCCGGGAAACGGAACCCACCTGCTTGTTTATCTTCGGTGCTATATGCCTCAGGTTTGCTTCACCTACCACCCTATCTTTATATTTATTATACATTGGGGACAATTGCTTGTTTTTTGTTGGGGGTGGGGTGAATTGAAAGTGAGTGCTAGGGTGAAGTCAGAGTAGCCCAACTCATGAACCTCTCTTGGTGGTTTTCTTGCCTGTGTTCTTTTGCCCCAAGAGACTGATTAATTTACTGTTGAACCGGCATGTGCAGTATCTTGTACAAAGTATGAATGTGAAATATGAAGAATGATGGCTAAATATGAATGATATCCCATTCTAAAAAGAATGTTTGCATGATTAGGTATAATGAATATTGAACGTGTTGGCTCTAAGCATGACATAGAGATGCACCACTGCATGGCCCTCAATCTAACACTCGAACTAGGTGTCCGATAATGTTATTGGGTAATGAAGTGTCAAGAGAGTGTGAGGAGATTTTATTGTTCCACTATTAGTACCTAGCTAGAACTTGCCCGGTTTGTCCTGGAAAAAGGAATATGTGTTAGACATCTAGGAAAGGATCATAGACCCTTGTTCAAATTAGCCAATTTTTAGCCTAAATAAAAGAGAACCAAATGAAATCGGTTCCATTTTGATCCAAATATTTTAAGCTTACAATAGAACTTTATTTTCTCACAAACTCATCTTCCATGGGTATAATGTGTTAGCCCTGGTCCCTCCTTGGACATGTGCACCTCGACTTAGGCCAAAAGCATAAGATGAGGCTGGCTAATGTAGAAACTGACCTCGTCTTGGCCCTGACCCAACCTTGGGTATTGTGTACCTCGACTCATGGCAAAGCCATAAGTTTAGGGTGGCAATTTTGAGTGATGTCCCAAAAAATTGGCGATAAAAAGAGTAACGTGGAAAAGAAATAGTAAACAAGAGAAGTGACTCAGTCAAAACAATTATCAATTGAGTAAATAAAACAAATAAAAAAAAAGAGGGAAAAAGAGTGGAGAAGAAAAAGAAGTAAGAAGTCATTTCCACAAAAAGGGAAAGAAAGGAGAAAACAAGGCAAAGATGATAAGAAAAGAAAAAGTAGGGCATAATAGACAATGAAAGAGGTAGGATGCTTAGCCGTAATGTCAAGGAGGGTAACAAGTCACAAAAATGTACCCATATGTACCATACTTGTCCCTGAGCCTACGTTAGAAGCCAAGAAAATTCTATCGTGATCCTAAGAGTCTAATAGGGTGAACTAAAAGCAGGGAAAATGAGGGCAAGCCTATGGAGAAAAGTACCAATTAGGTGAGAAGTTGTTTTGAGCGTGAGTGTTGAATAATGATCCTTATACTCAAATTTGAAATCACTGTGCGAAAAAGGAGGATATTTTTTTTGAAGTGAGGGCACTAGTTGCAATATTGGAAAGTTTATACCTTGGTGAGAGATAAAAGAGTAGAGGTGTCGGTGCGTGGTGAGTCTCTGTCATGGTCTGATCCACATGAATGAGCCTAGTGAGACTAAGAGTAAAAGCATGCACTAAAGGAATGAAAAGAGTCGAGACTGATAGCCATATGATTATGAAAGCCTAAAAGAAAGTACTTTTGTACAAAAGTATTGTGGTGAGTCATAGTGCGTCGCTTGAGGACAAAAAATGAATTTAAGTTGAGGGTGTCGATGTACCTTGGTTTGACGGTACTTTCAATGTTTTTTCCATAAGTTTAGTGTGTGTCTAGGGCCTTTTTATTGTAATGTTAATGTGTTTCTATGTGTGTTTTGCAGGAAAGTTGTCCAAAATGGAAATGCAGAAGGCTGTGCAGAAATCAGTGCAAAAGTTACCCACGAAGCCATCGACGGCCCATCATCCCATCAACGGACCGTAGGTGGTGACCATCGATTGAAGGTTCAAGTATCTTGAAGCAACTCGGGGAATTCTGACCAAGTGTGGGGCTACGGAAGGATCGACGATCCGTCGACTGATCAACGGACCGTGCTAGCAAATCGTCGATGTGATCAGAGACATGCCTAGTACCCGTTGTTGAACAAAAGCTAAGTATTGCACGACGATAAGCATCGACGGACCGTAAGTGCATCGACGGACCATGCTGTTGGTTCGTCGATTGGATCAGAGAAGATGCAATGTGCAGGCTTAAAAAAGATGCTATGTATGGACCAACGGAGGCAGTCGATGGTTCGTCATTTCATCAACGGTCCGTCTGTGGGGGGGGTCGATTGAAGCCGCGTTTTGGGACAAACTTTCATTATTTTGAACTCCTTTTAATTTAGGACTTTGTTATTATAAATATGGTTAAAAAAACCTCGTTTTTGGGGTTGGATCTTTTATTATTTTTCATACTTTTGTTCTTGGAGATTTTACTTTGCAACTTGGCAATTTATTCAAGTTTCCGGAATCGATTATCAAGTGAATTTTGTTTTTTCAAGTGTTATTTCTGGATTTTCTTAAAACTTGTCAAAGTAATTTCATGAATTATTGTCAATCAACTATGAATTGTGTTCTTCTAGGCATGGGTAACTAAATCAACAACTAGGGTTGTGGGAACCATGGGTGATTAACAAAGTAAAACTAGCTAAATAAAAATTCTAGAATAGTTTCTTGCATATATTGATAATTCTTTTGCTTAGAAGTCTTTTTAAAGAGTTCACGCGTTAGAACGTGTCCTATTTCGACTTACTGAACCAAGGGGTAGTTAATACGAAAAGAATTATCAACATAGATTTAGTGGGACGCTATCTAATAGGTTAGTTTCGATTGGTGCAAAGTAATAAATAAGTCATACATCGAATAAGATGCTTAATATGAAGTAAAGGTAAGGGTTAGTAACTTAGACACACGTAGTCGTACCAATGTACGGGGTGAAATTCTCTAAATGCCAGACCAAGGATTTAAAGATATCTAACTTATCACTTTGCATGCAAGACACAAGGAAGGAATTCTTATTGCTATGATTAACGCGTTATGAACCTTTGGGGAACACTTACACCCTAGTTTCTCTCACAACTTGATAAACACCAAATATTTAATATTGCTACTTGTTTTACTTAGAAATAATTAAACACTCTTGTTTAACAAAACCCCCCTTTTAATTAACTGTTTTCGGAAAGTACTTGGCTAAATAGACATAATTGTATATTGAAGTTAAGTCTAAACCATTTTCCTCGTGGGATCGACCCCAACCTACTTTTTGGGTTCTTTACCTGATACGACCGCTTATACTTCTGTAAGGAAGTGTAATTTGAGCGTATCACCGTCTTATAGCCACCATAAGTGGACCATACCACACAACATCAATTCAAGAAGACTAGAACAGTTGATATCAACTTACCCTTCATCAAAGCCTTTATCACCTTTAATAAATTATCCAACAATTCATTATTATTAAGCATGAATAGCAGTAGATAATCATAGCACATCATAGTATAAACACAATTCTAATAATATCCAATCACATTTATCAAACCCACTTCATGTGCCAACATTGGAAAATTATGATAATCATGGGTTCATTGAGTTTTTTAATCATTAGTTCATCAATTAATATTGAAAACATCATAATGAATTCATTAAAACCTTTTTATGCAAGAAACCATGCTTAGAATTCATAGGAGAATTTAGGATTTTGAAACCTTTTGAAAAATCCTGAAGATTGGCTCCTTGAATATGAGAAAAATCAAAGATGAATTATCATACCTTATTATAAGAAAACCACGAAATCTGATAAAGAAACAACTGAAAATCTCCAATCCTAGCTTCACTTTCAGTTCAAGCTCCAATGGAGTCATGAGAGAGTTTTGTTTAGGAGAGGGGTTTTGATTTTGAAAAGTGAAGTCTAATTTAGGTTTTAGGTGTATAAACTAACTTAAAATACTTAAAACACCTAAATAACCGTCTAGCACTCAATTAGGACGTGGGGTGAATTTACCAATTCACCCCGAAGTGGGCTGCCACTCTGCAAAGTTTGCAGGTGCAAAACACGACCACGATCTACGAGGTGTCATTTTGACCACGGCCCGTCCTGCTGGGCATGGTTTGGATTAGAGACTCCCCAAAATAGGGCTAAGCTCCCGCATCTAATTTTTGAGTCACGCCTCCTGTTGACGGGGCGTCGTTTGATCAATGGGGCCTCATTTGGGTCGTCGATTTGGGATGCTTTTGCAGCATTATAGCCATGGTTCGGGTCCTCCTCAAGGACCCTTAGGGTAGTCCTTGGGGATATGTACCCAAACTTTTCGACCCTAAACACGACCAAATAAATTCTTGGGTCCCTTCCACTCATTTTAGACTTGAAACGACACATTAATACAAATGAAACATGCAAAGGCACACTAGCACACAAACGACTAGTTTCTGAATGTCTTGGTCGTTCTTTGACGTTCGACTTCTAAGCTCTTTGAAACTGACTTCTAAAGATATAATTCATCATTTTAAAACATTATTAACTCATGAAACACATGCGAAGATCTAGCTTGTCCTATTGCATTTTGACTGTTGTAACATTCTCCCCCACTTGGAAGACATTCATCCTCAAATGACACTAAGACACCTTCAAGGACTAAATGACTCAACTAGCAGCTCACAACACACATCAATGTGGACACGACATTCATAGTTAATGCACCAAACTTACAAGGAACACAAACTTCACACTATTATACCCTCTAAGTGTCACACCCGGACTTCATACCCCGGATGAGACCGGCGTCGTTAACCTCTCAGAGGTAGCAGACAAGCCTCTTCATAGCATTCGTCATAACATGCGATAGTAAAATTGTGGAAAAATTAAAAACTTTTAATATACTAATCGAAGTATACTTAGACTTCATACTTAATATTCATACGGTTTTCTAAAACTTCTATCACATATATAAAACCATCTAAGAGTGCAAAGCCAATAATAATCAATATGCCATATAGGCCTTATTACAAAATAATCGAAAGAACATAGCGGAATAACGTATTCTAAAAACTACTAAATCTTCATAAGGCTGGAAATTAAAATGGTAACGTCCTGAACTTGAGGACCTACCATGACTTTGAGAAAGAGTTCCAAGCTTCTTCAAATCGATCGCTTTAACTTCAATGGCTTGAACCTACAATTCTAGTAAAATAAAGTAATGGGGTTAGTACGCCACATGTACTAAGTATGAATATATGCACATAACACATAGGGACATGCATAACAAATAATCATTTATCATTCTTTAGAAAAAATGTTAAGTCATATAAAAGTCTTCAATGCACATACCATATAGCACATACAAGTTAAAGCATGATCATAATCAAAAACATATTCTCATAGAGTCATGTTAATATTTCATATTTAATAAATCATATAGACACAAGATACAAAATATTTACCCATGATGTCATCCCCAACCTACAAGTGCAATGGTCATGCGAAGCCCCATAACCCCACACAACCAAGTAGATAAGATAGGAGACCATAAGTAAAGCTTTGCTTCATATAACTTGTAACATAGTTAGTTATCATTAACATAGCAATATAGCCAAATAACATATTTATCATAATAGCCAACATTCATATAAAAGTAACATCATATATCATAAACATATATCTTCCATATCATCATATTATTTATGAACAATCTCCTAGGATTTCCCTTAGAGTCAAATTATGCAATGTCTAGGTAGCGTCCCATACAACCACCTAAACTAAGCCAACTACTCAAGTCACCCTAGTCCACGCTCATTTTCTTGTCTTTCGTTTTACATGAGGGAACATAGGCATTAACCGACATAGACCATGTGAGATAAACATGGATAACATAAACTTGCATATTTGTATTCTTATCCTAATCTCACAATTTACATGTTCATAGCCAGCATATTCACATAGAAACATCCTACATACTTTCATAGCATAGCATCATGACTTATAGACTAACATAAACATCGTAGAGTAATCACAATTTTAGAAGACTTACCTCTTACTTCCAAGAATCTTATTCATCATGCAATATTCATATTCATACATAATGAAATACTCAATGACATAATCAAGAACAACTCATAAAATCATGTACAAGATCAATTCAAAGAATAGGAGAAGGGAAACGGGTCATAAAAGTGTTCATTCAAATCTTAAATTCTAACCCTAACGTTTTCATGTTATCAAAAACTATAAACAACCCATTAAAAACCATCACATAGAGAAAGATCATGTATCACACATTATTAAAACATTATCAATCAATTATTCAACAATTCATGCAAAATTATATATAGAAAAACGTTTAGTTTTCATTGAAAATCATAATTCTAGGGTTAGGAAGAAAATCCGTTTTGTAGAGTAAAAACCCTAGTATTTGATGTTCTTTAAAACATTGTTGAAAGAACCTCTTTGGGAATGGAATCCCAAGAGTGAAAATCCATACCTTAAATATGAATAATCCACGAAATGTTGGTTGGAAACTTCGAAACCTTGGTCTTCTTCCTTAAGCTTTTCTAGTTCTTCAATGGAGTTTGGAAAAGAGAGCGTTCTTGAGAGATTAAGAGAATTTCGTTTGATTATGATTTGTGATGTGTAATTGTGGTCTAAAACAGACTTAATATCTATATATAGACTTCCCATATAATACCCTAAAGACCTTCCACTTAAATTACCTAAAACGTCCCTCCTAAATTGACTACAACTAGGAGAACATTTGACTTAGGGTCTTCGGGTTCAACTAGGATTTAAATTAATTAATTAAGTTGCGAATTTAATTAACTAGGGGACCTAGATTAATTACTAAAGTAACCCTAAGTCGTTTGGACCATAACCAATTAGTTAATTCCCAAAACGCCCCTCCTAAATTGACTAGAAATAGAAGAACTCTTGACTTAACCGAAATCAGAAAATTGCTTAATGGTTTCAGGTTTGACTATTTAAATTGATTAATTAAGTTTCTAAGTTAAATAATTAAGTAAGCTAGGGTAATTACTAAAGTACCCCTAAGTTGTTAGAACCATAACCAACCCTTTGGACTATCCTAGGTTAGGTACTAGGTTGTCTCTTACTTGACTTAAACGACATTTGGAAATTGCTTAGTGGTTTTGGTTTTGTCCATTTAAATTAATTAATTAAGTAATCTTGGGTAATTACTAATGTACCCCTAAGTTGTTAGGACCATAACCAACCCTTTGAACCATCCTAGGTTAGGTACTAGGTTGTTTCTTAGTTAGTTACACAGTTTGGTTACATGCGATTAGGTCTTAGGTTATCGGGTCCCTTAGTTAGTTATGTTTTGGTTTGTCCTAGGTTAGTTAGTTAATTAGGTCAGTTATTTAGGGTATAGGACCGGTTAGGGATCCTGACCCCACGTGGCTGGACACGTACGTGCGCCTGTCCCCAACAGCTCTAACTGAATCGGTTAGAGTGGTCCCTTGGCCGGTTGCACATGTGCTTGCACATGAGTTGCATGTATTTTCCTAACTAACTATTCTGGAAGGTTCATTTGGAGTGTTTACCTAATGTCCCAAGTATCCTCACTATGGCCTTGGGCACTGCTTAATCTACGTGATCATTTTAAATGGTTATGCGCTATGGTAATAGGCTTGACACTTGGATACCTAGTACCTAATGTGTTGAGTTGAGAATCAATATGTGTATTAACGATCTAAATTTTTTAGCTTAGGGTCTTCATTGCAGGTACAATTCCTAAACAAGCTTGGATTGGAGCATTTGAACATTAAAGGTATTTAAAAGTTATAAGTTACTTGTGAATAGCTAATAAAAATTGGCTAACGCCGTTAAGCCAATTTTCTTCAATATGCCCAATATTACTAAATATTGGACATTGGGATGCCTATGTACCCCAATACTTATTCTTAGGCTATTCACTAGACAAGTACATTTTCCGGAATGTTACATTATCCCCCCCTTAGGAACATTCGTCACCGAATGACACTAAAATCTTTTGGAGGGTAGGAAAAGACTCGATAATAAAAGCACAAACAACAAATAACTTATCATTACACTTAGCACTCAAATCATGATGCACAAACATAAAAGAGCTACATATTCATAACACATAGTGAGGAATTTCCTTCTTAACTTTATCAGAAACTCAAAAATGCATCAAAGAATTATCATGCTATCAGTCTTCTCAAGATAAAAACAAAACAACAAAATCTCAAGAAAACATATGCATACAAGTTTCACATTAGTGCAAGAATATAGTATGAAAACATATTCTTAAAACTTTAGTTGTACTATCTTTTACCAAAACATTCACCTATTTAGTAAACAAGTTAATTTCTTTCTTTATTCTTGTTAAATTGAGCATGTAGTCTTTATAAGTCAATCTCTATTGGCTATGCCCATTCTTTGATTATTATTACTAGTCAAGTCAATTAACTTCTTGTATATCCTATAGTAATCACATCATTTTAAGCAAGATAACTTTTAACCTTTGATTAGCCTAAACATTAACAGAGAAAACTTTATAACATACCCGTCCCAACGTCGGGAGAGCTTTCTTGGTCACCCCTAGCCTTGAGTGCATAGAAACGGTTCCTTTTTGGAGTTTCTGGATTAGGAACGCTTGGTTTATTTTGAATATTACCCTTACCTTGGTCTCTAACATTAGGACAATCTTTCACCATATGGCCACCTTTGCCACAACCATAGCAACTATTAGTTCCAAGAAGACATTCGCCCCCTTGTTTCTTACCACACTTACCACAAGTTGGTCTTTCGCATGGGGGATCAACGTTTCTCCCCTCTAGAGGTTCGGGATAAGAACCACTTTCATTGACATTCTTGAAGGATTTGAAGGAACCTGGTTTGAAAACCTCTTCTTAAACTTAGGCTTGTTTGAACGTCAAGCCTACTTTTAGGAGAACTATTCTCAAAAGACTTTGCCTTCTTGATTTCCCTATTCCTCTTCCTTAGGCAAATTTCCTCAATCTGTTGAGCATGAAACATTAACCTAGAAAGATTCATATTGTCATGAAGAATGACTGCACGATATTCTTCTTCAAGTTCTTCAGACACGCCCGTTACATAACGGCTCATCTCATCCCTAGCATTGGAAACCAAAGAAGAAGCATATTTGGACAACTTAATGAACTTCAAGGTGTATTCCTTAACACTCATACTTCCTTGACGAAGGTTGATAAACTCCTCTACCTTGGCTTCTCTTTGTTCCCTTGGAAATAATCTGTCAAGAAAGTCCTTCTTGAAGATCTCCCAAGTCACGGGACCATCACCTAAAGCCCAACTATTATTCCACATATTGTACCATGTCTGAGCCACGTCCTTGAGTTGATAAGAAGCAAGTTCAGCCTTCTTAGTTGTACTCACCCACATAGCAGACAAAATCTTGTAGACCTCATCAAGGAAATCTTGGGGGTCCTCATAAACTTTTG
The DNA here is from genome assembly GCA_022817965.1 of Solanum lycopersicoides. NCBI lineage: Eukaryota > Viridiplantae > Streptophyta > Magnoliopsida > Solanales > Solanaceae > Solanum > Solanum lycopersicoides. Next base: position 43,158,108 of record CM040621.1, read on the forward strand.
ATCAAAAGTACATGGGAGGATTAATCCTAGTAAAATCCCTCAAACGTCTAGCCATAGTACTAGCATGTTGGTTCTCTCGAGGAAAAAGTTCTTTGTTAACTTGAGCTTTAAGGGCTTGGGCTTGGGTGGTGATGGCTTGGGACATTTGGAAAAGGGCTTCCCTCACCTCACCATCCGTCATAACTGGAGGATTCACCGGAACTTGATCATTTTCAACAGCTTGCACTTCAGGAAAATTTTGGTTACCTTGTGGAGTATCTCCCGCATTCACCATCCCTTCCCCTACTCTTCTAGCGGTTGTCCTTCTTGTGTTCATCGCCTATATATACAGAAGAAAGGGATTACATGCTAGAAGACACTTAGTGTCAAAGATCTAAAGGCACGACATAAGAGTATCAAGAAAAGAGAAGTTTCCTAATCATCCATAGTCCCTCGTCCACATATGTGGCGCTCTTCACAACCATGAACAAGACGCTAGGTAATGTGGTTTAGTGAGACATTGACCCTAAGGATATTTAACCTCATGCTCTAATGCTACGTTTAAGATTCCATATTTAACCTCATGCTCTAATTACCAAGTTTTGGCTTTGCCTGGCTCTGATACCAAGTTTGTCACACTGGACTTCATACCCCGGATGAGACCGGCGTCGTTAACCTCTCAGAGGTCGCAGACAAGCCTCGTCTTAGCATTCGTCATAACATGCAATTATAAAATTGCGAAAAAATTAAAAACTTTTAATATACTAATTGAGGTATACTTAGACTTCATACGGTGTTCTATAACTTGTATCACATATATAAAACCATCTAAGAGTGCAAAGCCAATAATAATCAATATGCCATATAGGCCTTATTACAAAAGAATCAAAAGAACATAGCAGAATAACCTATCCTAAAAACTACTAAATCTTCATAAGGCTGGAAATTGAAATGGTAACGTCCCGAACTTGAGAACCTACCATGACCTGAAGAAAGAGTTCCAAGCTTCTTCAAATCTACCGCTTTAACTTCAATGGCCGCGACCTATAGTTGTAGTAAAATAAAGTAATGGGGTTAGTACGCCACATGTACTAAGTATGGGTATATGCACATAACACATAGGGACATGCATGAAAAAGTATCATTTATCATTCTTTAGAAAATATGCTAAGTCATATAAAAGTCTTCAATGCACATACCATATAACACATACAAGTTAAATCATATTCATAATCAAAGACATATTCTCATCGAGTCATGTTAATATTTCATATTCAATAAATCATATAGACACAACATACAAAATATTTACCCATGATCCCATCCCCAACCGACAAGTGCAATGGTAATGCGAAGCCCTACAACGCCCCATAACCAAGTAGATAAGATAGGAGACCATAAGTAAAACTTTGCTTCATATAACTTGTAACATAGTTAGTTATCATTAACATAGCAATATAGCCAAATAACATATTTATCATAATAGCCAACATTCATATAAAAGTAACATCATATATCATAAACATATATCTTGCATATCATCATATTAATTATGAACAATCTCCTAGGATTTCCCTTAGAGTCAACTTATGCAATGTCTAGGTAGCATCCCATACAACCACCTAAACTAAGCCAACTCCTCAAGTCACCCTAGTCGACGTTCATTTTCTTGTCTTTCATTTTACACGAGGGAACATAGGCATTAACCGACATAGATCATGTGAGCTAAACATGGAATCCGGTGTCTTCCCCACACTGAAAAGAGGTGGTCCTACCGGTCAAAGTAGAACCGAACATGAAATAGCTTTCTAGGTGGATCCACTAGCTAGTATCCTATAGTGGCAACATAGTTCAAGAACTAGGAGATGTATTAGAGACTCATAGTTCCACATTACATGACAACCTCAATCTCATGAGAATTTGTGAACCTAACTTCCCGCTGGGGAAAGGACACTTCCCATATCTAGTTCATCGGTGTTTAGCTTAATCCCTTTTCTTGAAATAACCTTTAATTTGTCTTTTATAAAAACATATCATAGTTAATAGGAGATGATCTCCCTGTATAACATGATCATGAGATCTTTTAGATTAGATTAGAATTGTCCTTTCCTCATTACCTATCTTTTCTTATGTGAGATTAACATAACATAGTCACCTTGTGAAAACCTTACAAGGGATAACATAAACTTGCATTTTCGTATTCTTATCATAATCTCACAATTTACATGTTCATAGCCAACATATTCACATAGCAACATCATACATACTTTCAAAACATAGCATCATGACTTATAGACTAGCATAAACATCTTAGAGTAATCACAATTTTAGAAGACTTACCTCTTGCTTCCAAGAATCTTATTCATCATGCAATATTCATATTCATACATAGTTAAATACTCGATGACATAATCAAGAACAACTCATAAAATCATGTACAAGATCAATGCAAAGCATAGGACAAGGGAAACGGGTCATAAAAGGGTTCATTCAAATCTTAAATGTTAACCGTAACGTTTTTATTCTATCAAACACTATAAACAACCCATTCGAAACCATCACATACAAAAAGATCATGTATCACACGTTATTCAAACATTATCAATAAATTATTCAACAATTCATGAGAATTAGATATAGAAAAATGTTTACTTTTCATTGAAAATCATAATTCTAGGGTTAGGAAGAAAATCCGTTTTGTAGAGTAAAAACCCTAGTATTTGATGTTCTTGAAAACTTAGTTGAAATGACCTCCTGGGTAAAGGAATAACAAGAGAGAACACCCATACCTTAAAGATGAAGAATCCACGAAATCTTGGTTGGAAACTTCTAAACCTTGGTCTTCTTCCTTAAGCTTCTATAGTTCTTCAATGGAGTTTGGAAAAGAGAGCGTTCATGAGAGATTAAGAGAATTTCGTTCGATTCTGATTTGGGATGTGTAATTGTGGTCTAAAACTGACTTAATATCTATATATAGACGTCCCATATAATACCCTAAAGACCTTCCACTTAAATTACCTAAAACGTCCCTCCTAAATTGACTATAACTAGGAGAACATTTGACTTAGGGTCTTCAGTTTCGACTAGGATTTAAATTAATTAATTAAGTTGCTAATTTAATTAATTAGGGGACCTATATTAATTACTAAAGTACCCCTAAGTCGTTTGGACCATAACAAATTAGTTAATTCCCAAAACGCCCCTCCTAAATTGACTAGAAATAGAAGAACGCTTGACTTAACCGAAATCAGAAAATTGCTTAATGGTTTTGGGTTTGACTATTTAAATTAATTAATTAAGTTTCTAAATTAAATAATTAAGTAAGCTAAGGTAATTACTAAAGTACCCCTAAGTTGTTAGAACCATAACCAACCCTTTGGACTATCCTAGGTTAGGTACTAGGTTGTCTCTTACTTGACTTAAACGACATTTGGAAATTGCTTAGTGGTTTTGGTTTTGTCCATTTAAATTAATTAATTAAGTAATCTTGGGTTAATTACTAAAGTACCACTAAGTTGTTAGGACCATAACAAATCCTTTGGACCATCCTAGGTTAGGTACTAGGTTGTCTCTTAGTTAGTTACACGGTTTGGTGACACCCGATTAGGTCTTAGGTAGTCAGGTCCCTTAGTTAGTTATTTTTTGTTTTGTCCTAGGTTAGTTAGTTATTTAGGTCAGTTATTTAGGGTCTAGGACCGGTTAGGGAGCCTGGCCCCATGTGGGTGGACCCGTACGTGCACCTGTCCCCAACCGCTCTAACCGAATCGATTAGAGTGTTCCCTTGGCCGGTTGCACATGTGTTGTGTGTATTTTCCTAACTAACTATTCTGGAAGGTTCATTTGGAGTGTTTACTTATTTTCCCAAGGATCCTCACTATGTCCTTGGGCACTGCTTAATCTACATGATCATTTTAAATGTTAGGTGCTATGGTCTAGGCTTGACACTTGGATGCCTAGTACCTAATGTGTTGAGTTGAGAATCAATATGTGTATTAACGATCTAAATTTTTTAGCTTAGGGTGTTCATTGCAGGTACAATTGCTAAACAAGCTTGGATTGGAGCATTTGAACATCAAAGGTATTTATAAGTTATAAGTTACTTGTGAATAACTAATAAAAATTGGCTAACGCCTTGAAGCCAATATTCTTCAATATGCCCAATATTACTAAATATTGGACATTAGGATGCCTATGTACCCCAATACTTATTCTTAGGCTCTTCACTAGACAAGTACATTTTCCATAATGTTACACTAAGCAACACAAGCAATTTGGAACTATTTCCACATTTCGTAGTGCACAACTTCATCAATTTCATTGAATTTATGGAGGAACTACCTTCTCCAACATTAGGCATGACCATAATTTCATTACAAATCTCAACATGGAATAACTTTCAAACCGCATATTGTCATATAAACATAACCACTTATAAAGCAAATAAGAAAATTTTACTAGATTCACATTAACTTGAGAAATATGGATTAACTACCAATCTTCCCATGTAACTATGATATCATCAAGAGCATGCAAAAGCTTATATCATCAATGGAACTCATAACATAAGGAGACATGAACTCACACTCATATGCAAGACTCCACAACATAACCAAACTACTAAGAATTTTGGTCTCCAGCTTGAGTAATAATAGAAGGAAAGCATAAGGATAAACAACAACCTTACTACTGACTCATTCTCCTACACTTAGGGTAAACCCATCTAAGAACAAATAAAAACAGCCATAAGGAACTATAACTCACCGGGGCCTTTATTCCGAATTTTCTCTTTTGTTAGTTTGTAGCATATAGAAACGGTTCTTCTTTTAAGTATTGGGATCTGGACCATCTTGAGGAGCTTAGTTGGTCTCTTTCCCTTTTTCCTTGATGGTTGGGAAATCTCTCATCTTATGAACCTTATTTCAACATCCAAAACATCCATTCGTACCGACAAGAAACTTACCCAAGTGTTTCTTCCAACAACTAGTACATCTAGTCCACTCAAAAATAGAGCCATATCCACTCCCTCCTTCAGAATTTTGGTTGGAAACCCTATGTTTGTTCACAATGGAGGAATATTGATTATAAAATCTCTTGTTAGACTTAGGTTGACTTGGTTCATCTAACCTAGACCTCTTCCCATCTCTATTTATCTTTCTAAGCTTGGACTCCTGAATTTGTTGGGCATACACCATGAGTCTAGAGATATCCATATCATGATGGAGCATTGTCGTACGTCACTCTTCTTCAACAATACTAGAAACCTCCATCATAAACATATTCGTTCTAGCCCTAGGGTTGGCTACCAAGGTTAAAGCATGCTTAGAGAGTTGGGTGAACTTCAGAGAATATTCCTTCACCCTCATTCCCCCTTGACAGAGGTTCATGAACTCCACTAACTATTTCTCCCTCAACTATAATGGGAAAAAACTATCAAGAAAGGTCGTCCTAAACACTCATCAATCTATAGGGCTTGACCGTACGGGTCTCTCAGCCCTACATTGCTCAAACCACACTTTTGCCACATCCTTCAGTTTGTAAGCGCCTAGTTCTGCTTTTTCTCTAGAAGTTACTCCCATAGCATATACCACGTTAGACACATCATCTATAAATCCTTGTGGATCCTCATCCACCTTAGTGCCATAAAAAGTAGGAGGATTCATCCTCATGAAATTTAGGATTCTAGAAGCGGGATTACTTGCATTGCGGTTCACTTGATATCCAACTCTTTTGTTAGCTTGGGTTGTCATGGCTTGAGCATGAGTATAGTGATGACTTCAGCTTGAGTCGTCATGAGTTCGGTCAAAGTTTGAAACGCAACCCTTATATCCACATTAGACATATCCCCTTCAACATTGGGAGCTTTAGGACCTTGGGGCACTTGAGGGGGAACCTCCTCACTCGCATTCTCTTTATTTGCTATAGGGACTTGTTCACGCCGGGGAGGAACTCCCTCATTCCGTACTCCTTGCTCCACTTTTCTTGAGGTTGTCCTTCTTGCATTCATATCCTATAAACACAAGAGAATAGATACGGAAAAGACACTTATTGAACTAAACTCTATGGCACGATACAAGAGTAATGAAGAAAATGGAACTTCTTTCGTCCTATAGACTCTTTCCAATTGATGTGTCGCAACTCACACCGATGAACAAGACTCTTGTAGACGTGACTTGTGAGACTTTGTACCTAAAACTATATTCCTAACCTTATGCTCTGATACCATGTTTTTTACGACCGGAGAGCACCCCTAAGTCGTGACGCGGCATACTTGACCTCTCGGAGGTATTGTACAAGCCTCTTAGCTTTCATTCATCACATAAATATGAAAAGTAGTGCAAAATTAAAACTTTTCACAATATAGTCAATAAGAAACTCTTTCATAAAATGTAAGAAACAAAGTCTCATCATCACAAGCCATCTTAGACACGTCTTAGTATCATAGGGTCACGACCCTTACATTGGAAAGAAACTCATAGTCTAATACAAGTCATTATTATAAAGAAAAATAAACATAACATCCTCGTCCTCGAACATATGAGGACATACCAAGAAATGTGAGAGAAAATCTACTTCTCAAGCTTCACCTCTAATAAATCTTCACTTGCCTTCCACCTATACCTTTAGGAATAGAGAAGAATATGGAGTTAGTACAAATAATTTACTAAGTAGGCAATATGCAAAACCATACTTTAAAAAGGACATATTAGTTGAAACATGCTTTTTATGCTATTTTGATAAACCTCATAAATCAAGTGTACAAAACATCATATAAGTCATCATTAACATACAAGGTAATACTTTCAAATTCTCAACATATCGTCGTTTTGATTTAGAAAGCCATTAGACATTTAGACCCTCCATCCAAGGTTATCCTAAGACCCACCTAGGTAAGACATGAAGAGACCGCCCATACAACCTCTTAATTACACACCTATATGATCACACTACAAGAAAAAGGCTTATTAAAGACCAACATTTAGGGACAAGTCAAAAATCTGGTCCCTAAAATGAAGTTTATAGGGACGAGTTTTGCTTCTCGTCTCTAGTTTGCAATTTTATTTTATTTCTAACGAAGGTGCTAAATCTGTTCCCTAGGTTGATAAATAACTAGTCCCTAAATGTAAATTTAGTGGGTCAAAAGGCACCAGTCACCACTCACATAACTTAAATCTATTTCTCTTTGTTTTTAGGTGTAGTAATAAAATCAATTTCTTATAAAATTCCTAAGCTAGTCTTCTCATCGTGAAGTTCCCATTGTAGAATCGTCTCCCTTTTTCTTCATCTCCAACAATGAAAGATCCTTCTTCAGTATGACCAACATCCCTAATCTCAAATTTCTTCTACTATAATGCTAAGTCAAGAAATTGACCAAGCTCTTTTCCTCCCTTTTTCATGGAACCCACCTACAAGTGTTGCTGCTTCAATTTGATGAAGAAGGTTACAACAGGGCTTCACAACATCTTTGATATTGAAGAAATGGGGGTAATTTTTTTATTTCACTTATCCAGTACAACTAGATTTCTGAAATTATATGAAATTTTATAAGCTATTAATTAGGTTTTTTTTCTTCAGATTTCTCTTATATCGATTTGGATATCCAATCGCACCATCCTATTGGTACTAATTTCACTTTGTATGTATTGTGTTGGCTGCTCAAGGAATGCGGTCCTGTTGACTGCTCAAGGAGTGCGGTTGGAGAAACTAACCTTATTCTTGTTTCGTTATTTTACTTGATAATTCAACTCAAATTTTTTTTTTTTTTTAATTTTTGTGGAATTTCATATATATAATAGCAATGAATGCATATGATATTGATGAAATATTTCTAACTCGATCAACATTCATTGTCTCTTTCATCCAGTGGAGATTTCAAAATAGTGAATGTTATCTCAAAGTTATACATATCGATGTAGTTAGTTTTGGAATCTCACTTTTTGGTATTAATGAATTTTAATTTCTTGAATTGTTACTTCTTGTATATGATTTCGGTATTTCCTTCGATTGATATACTCATTACCAATATTCACTCTTCTAAATTTCAACTTTTGCTTGTTCTATTTTTATTATTAATTATAGTGTATCAATTCTATAAGTAGCACACAAAATTTATCTTGTATATGTTTAGCAATACATCAATGCTTGTGTAAGTACCTTTTTCTCCGTTGTCTATTTGTCACGACCCGCAAGCACCCCCTAGAAGTTAGGGAAAACCTTCGAATCGTGACCGGGCGTACTTGACCCCTTTGGGGTCTCGTACAAGCCCTCTAACTAGCATTCATAACATAATGCATGAAAAGTAGTGCGGAATTAAAACTTTTCACGATAATAATAATAAAAGGAGTCTTTTCATAAATACTAAGAAATCTTATCATCACAAGCCAACTTAAAGACACAACTTGGAATCTTAGGGACACGGCCCTTTACAATAAAAGTAAATACATTTTTTTTTTGTCTTAATTAAGAAACTAAGAAACATAAAACTATGTCCTCGAATATATGAGGACATACCCAATCCTTGAGAGATAGAATTCCCAAGCTTCAACTCCAATCCTCAAAAAAAAGGCTTCCAACCTATACTCATAAGGTATATAAAAGTATGGGGTTAGTACAACAATGTACTAAGTATGGCATATGCAAAAACATGCAAAAAGGGACATTTTAGTAAAGATAGCTTTTTATGCAATTCAAATATAACCTTCATGAATCTAGAAGCAAACTCACATAAGAATCAACAATTAACACTTTAGGGCTATCTTACCAAACTTAAAGTAAGCAAAAGGAACATTTCGATTAACTTTGCTAAACTTGCTATAAAATTGAATAAAGCATCATAGTGAACATTTTGAATTCTTACAATGAAGACCTTACAGTGAATGGCACGGTCCAAGTCATATGAACTCTTTTCCTTTGAAGTTTCCCTAACCCAAGGTTATCCTAAGACTCCCTAAGGTGAGCCAAGAAGGGACTCTCATTACACCTCCCTTCAAAGCACACCAAAGCGACCCTTAAAACTACCAAATCTTAGGCTTACTTTGTTAGAAATCAAATCCACACCCTTGGCTAACATATGCAAAACACTCATGGAAATATAGGTCATACCAAGTGCAATGTGAGAGTAGCATCCCATACTACCACTCCCACTTAGTACTCCTAATGGATTCCATTTACTCAAGTACTCCACAATAATCCTCCATAACACTACACCATAGTACTCATTCACACGGATTTCATGAAGGTACTCTTCTCCCATAGTAGGTATAGGTCACACCAAGTGCAATGTGAGAATAGCATCCCATACTACTACTCCCACTCAATGCTCCTACTCGGTAACTAATGTGGATTGAGCACTTCACGACATACATACACAATTTCAACAATACACAAGATAATTAGTTTCAAATCAACTCTTTTGTGGGAGTTAGCTTAACCGACAAAGACCATGAGAGCTAGACATGGAATCCCGATATTAACCCCTATCGGATGAGGGATCCTTACTTGCCTAGTGTAAGGTCATGCTTCTTAGCATTTACATGGCTTTTCCAATAGCTACTCCTATGCGGGCACATAGTTAAGGGATAAGGAGATTGTTACTAAGTAACTCACTCTCTACTAACGAGGAGTACTCACCTCAAGAGGTACTTTGGATTACAACATCTCAACTAACGAAGTGCAATCCACCTCCCCTTCATATCCTCTCGGTGCTAGGCATAACTCCACACGGATTTCTCAACATAATAGTCTATCTTAGAAAGCTCACTAGGAAAATGGAGAGGTTGTTACTAGACACTACATCTCAACTCACGAAGTGTGTCCACCTCAAGATTCCCCTTTTTGCTCAACTTGACATAATACAAATCTTAAAAGAGTGTGTGTGTACATGTGCAAACCTTGCATATAAGCATCATTTCATTATCATCAAGTTCTACTCATACTTTAACCTTGATTCATCAAGCTACACACTCTACATACTTCTAATAATCATATACTTCATTTAGTCATAACTAGGTCAAACATGCAATTCAAGCTACATCAAACACAACACAAGACCCATTTCCAATATATCTTCATTTCACATATTAGACCTTCAAGATTACATAATCCAACCATACTAAGTAACATCAAGTTCATCAATTAGCACCGCCACCCATAAGGTGGACCATACCACTCAAATAGCAATTCATAATAAGAATTATACAATGATAGCAACTCATCAACAAATCAAACCATCATTAACCATAAGCAATTTATCAATATTTCACAATATTAAGGCCCTTAGGGAAGTAGCTACACCAACATGACAAATACAAGAAGACCCAAGTTCATACCCTACTCAAATCATGCTCACATAACCCATTTTCAAGTCAAAAATTGAAGTATGCATAAACAAGAGTTTCATGGAGTTTTAACATGAAAATCATCTATTCAAACCAAGATAAATACATTTAAACCATTAGAACTTAGTTACAAGAAGACCCATAATAGAAATCAAAGTTTAGAAGAAGTTGAGTTTAAAAACCCTTTTTGCAACCATTTTGGAAGTTGGCTTCTTGAATGGAAAGGTATTCAAGAATGGATACCATACCTTTATGAGAAAGAAACCCACGAATTTGATGAAGAAATAAGTCCCAATCCGTCCTCCTATCCTTCCTTGACTTCTAGCTTCCAAGAGAGTTGAGAGAGTTTTCTTGAGAGAAAGAGAGAGTTGGATCTTGAAGTGAGAGGGTCTTGTCTAGGTCTAGGGTTTAAAACTAATTTAATATAACCTAAAAACACCATAATTATACACCTAGGGTCTTATAAGACTTGGGGTGTATTTACATAAAACACCCCAAGTTGGCAGCCTTAAGTCATGCACTGGCAGGCCTCGTCGACGAAACCACCCTCGACGGACCGTCATGTTCACCACGGACCGTCATGGGGTCCCGTCGAGGAACACTTGGCTCCAATCTGGAGCCTGTCCAAGTTTCCACTCTCTGTCACTCGCGCCGCCCTGGATCGACGGACCGTCCTGAGTGCAACGGACCGTCGCCATGGTCGTCGTGAGCCACTGACGGGCAGACTTTGCCCAAATCTTGGGCCCTTCATCTAGGGGCCCTTGTGGGTCCTAGGTGGGGTCGTACCCGGACGTCAAACCCCTAAACTAAGTCGTCTAGGTCTAGGGAACATCCGACGCATGTTTCAAGTAAAACGAACACATAAAACTCATCCAAACTCGCGAAGACATAAAAGTACATTCTAAGGCATACCATCCGAACGTCGTGGACGTTTTTGGTCGATTAAACTCCAAACTTAACCAAACTTTGCACGCTGCCTAAGGACACCAAACTAACTCCGTTTAACTTAAAATTAACTCAAGAAACAACGATGAGGCTCTAGTTCACCTTAGTTCATTTTGGGGCGTTATACTATTCATTTTCATGTTTCAAATCATCACAAGTTATGTGAACAGTCCGGTAATAGTTCTTGACTAAGGTAAGAAAAAATTTCTCCAAAGAACTTGATCTTATGATTAATGACAAGTGCAGTCCTTTTTGTACTTCATTAATTAGTGCAGTCCGGTTTCTTTCGCTTGTTCATTTGCCTAGGACAATCTACTCAAACTAGTTGAGGTGTAAAATAAATGAAAAACTAATAGTTTAGATGTATTTTTGACCTTTACGTATAGATTTTGTGACATTTATTTCATTCACAAGACATGTAGCTACACTCTAATATCTTTGGAATAGCCATGTGAGATATTTGAGTCACCGAGAGAATCCATCTAAAGAAACATTGTTTAAATGATTCAACTAAAAATGATCCTATTCACAAAGCCTAGTTGATTCTTAAATTATATTTTCTTCATATAAACCTTCAGAGCACATCCAATCATGCTTCCTTCATGAAATTTAAAACTTGATTTGACATCCAAAGAATATAAGATTTACCAACAGTCCTGTTGTTCAAAAAGTCACAGTTTGCTTGGTATGATAACTCCATTGGTATTGTATTTTTTTATACTATTGTGTTTCTATACTGAGATGCTTTCATTATATATCATAATGAGAAGCATATGTTGTATGAATCAAGGAAGGATCGGCCAGAAACTAGGACGCGAATCGAGGGGTATTTTTGTTAAGATGGCGTGCCGGGATTCATACATGCATCATTAGTGTAAAAGGTTATATTTTTTGAATAATGTTTAAACAATCAAAGACTCTAAGACATTTTTCTGAAAGATCATCGATCAATTGTAATGAATGTTTTGTTAATTCTATCATGTGGACTGTAAATGTTAGCTCGGTCGCCGGATCAACAGAGGCAATCAGGAATTCTTTTTTTCCGAATGTATCTATGGTAAATTGTAAAGTTTAATGTTGATAAAATAATGTAGCACAGAAAAGGGGGAAAAGTTAGATTTTGTATAGATGTTCATCTAGCTTGTTGTGTATGTAGTATTTTGCAGTCCAACTTATATGTACCTCATGTTTCATCTAACTTGCTGTGTATGTAGGCCTTTGAAATTCAGATTGTATATACTTCATTGAAATTTCTATCAAATTAGTCAACTTTCACATTCTATGTTATTAGCCACTTCGTACATTTGTTTATTATTCGTGCTAAGAAGTAGAAGAGAGATTATAGTAATTTCTACATGAACCTTTATATTATTTATTTCCATCGAACCTGCTCAAGATTAATTTAGAAAATAATGTCCTTTTGTGTTGGTGTTTGAGCACATGATTCAAGTTCAACATGAAAGGCATATGGAAAGGAAGCTGGCAATAGTTTAGCTGAAGGAAATCATGAACTTTTTTCAGATTATTATTTCTTAGTAAGTATTTTTTATATTTTTAGGTGAGGATGCTTTGCTTTTTTATAGCTTATAACATAATAAATGCTATTGCATTTTCCTTTTTCATATGAACAGTATGTTAATCTATCCTGTAAATTATATAAGGTCTAGAAAGGTGATATGGGGAAACTATATTGAAAAGGGAGGGACTTGAGATGCAGATGTGGAAATGTCATGTTCAATGAGTTTATCTCCTTGGGGACTTAATGTTGTTTAGGTATATTTTTTTCTCTGACTGTGAAGCAGTGAAAGTCATCTCTACTCTAATTTTATTAGTGATGTTTTTACCGTGAATCTGAAACTACATATACATCTATAAATGACAAATATTATATAGAACTTTGATTTAGAACTGAACGCAACATTAAATGCATTGGTTGGAATTTATTATCATATAGTCTAATTGTTCAGAATCTTTAATAAAATTTATCATGTCTTTTGTAGGATTCGAAGACTTGATGAGCCTACATGTCCCAAACCAAAAGAGACGATGATGTTATCATTTTGCCGAGAGTGTTAAGCAAATTATTCAAGCTCTATGTAATGAATGTAATGAATTATATTAAATGTACCATACTATTTTGCTACTGATAGAATGTTGACCTATTCTTTTTGTAATTTTTTTTTATATATATATATATACATGCAGCTGATATTTTGTAATATAAAGTAATATTTTTCTAATATAAAACTTCTATTGACCAGATACCTTGTCCTAAAAAGTCTTTTTAGGACCAGATGAGGTGGACTCTAAAAGTTTGTAGACACTAAAAAAGTGAAACCAATCAACAATTTCAGGACCAGATATATGGTCCTTAAAGTAGGTTTAGGGACGGGGACAAACTTGGTCGCAAAAGTGTTCTAGGGACGGGTTACAAAAATTCGTTGCAATTGACTTTTAGCGAAGAAGCCATTTGGGACGAGGGGCGACCAAATTTTGCAGGTCTCAATTGACTTTTAGGGACGAGAATGAGCTTTTCAAGGACCAGATTTCTTTTCCCTATAGGCCTTTTTTTTTGTAGTGTCATTAAGACTACAAAAGACAAGGATACTTCATCTGCTTTCGACAAGTCAACATTCATTACTTATAGAAAACATTCATTCATTTAAGAACTTCACATAAAGAAAATCCTCTAAGACAACACAAAAGTTACACTAGTGCAATGTGAAAGTAGTGTCCCATTCTACTACTCCCACTTAGTGCTCCTTAGGAATCACCATAGACGAGGAACATTACATTCAATCACTTACATATCCTTCATCAACATTAGACATAAGATAAACATGCTTCATTAACATTAGACATATAATGAAAATGCTTCATTAACATCATATAGTAACCCATTCATTTACTTTCATTACAAGGACACACCAAGACTCCCTCCAAAATGTCTACTTGTGCAATGCATAGATGGAGTCCCATTCCACCACCTACCCTAAGTAGTACACCCTTAGGAAGACCTCGTTCATTACATTCATTTGTGGGGTCTATCTTTAACAGACATAGACCATGAGAGCTTGACATGGAATCCCGGTATTGACCCCTACCGGATTAAGGATCCACACTTGCCTAAGGTACGGTCATTCTTTTAGCCTTTACATGGATCACCAATAGCTAGACCTATGCGGGCGTATAGTTAAGGGATAAGGAGATTTCTTACAAGTACTAAATCTCAACTCACGAAGAGAACTCATCTCAAGAGGTATGTTGGATACAACATCTCTATTCACGAAGCATATACCCCCTTTTGTCAAATCCTCTCAGTGCTAAGCATAAATCCCCACAGAGTTTTAGACATTCATTACATTCATTAGCTATAGGTTAAGAGATTGCTACTTAGTACTACATCTCAACTTATCATTCATTCATTAGAAAGCTCTTTGGAATAGTTAGGTTGCTAGTGGAGACTCCATCTCAACTCACGAAGAGTGTCCACCCCAAATTCCTTTTTTTTTTCATTCATTAGGGTTTTATTGAGAAAACCTTTCGGTAGACTCTCATTCATTACATATTTATCAGTTTCATTCACTCATCCATGTGTGAGTACATGTGAGAAACCCTTCAACATAATCACCATCATTCATAACATTGTGTCCTAATCCTGATCATACTACATTCATCATAACTAACACACAATCATACATCACATTCACATCATACTTCAACTAGATATAGTATCTTCAAGACACACATTCATAACTTCATAAAACATCTCTATACATATACATCATAACATTACTTTACTTCACATTCAATGCCTTCAAGGACATAATCACAGTGCACATATACATTCATATAAATCAAGTAAACACCACTACCATAAGTTGACCATACCACACAAGATCAATACAAGAACACTATAACAATTGAGGTCAACTTACCCTTCATCCAAGCCTTTATCACCTTTACTCATTCTCAAACAATTCATCATAATTAGGCATAAATGGCAGTAGACAATCATAATACAACATAGTATAAACACAATTCTAATAATATCCAATCACATTTATCAAAACCACATCATATTCAAATATTAGAGAATAAGTATAATCATGGGTTCATGGATTTTTTATCATAAATTTATCAATTAGTATTGAAAACATAATATTTCATCAATTAAAACCTTTTCATGCAAGAACCCAAGCTTAGAATTCGAAATACGAGAATTTAGTATTTTAAAACCTTTTGAAAAAGCCTTTTGATTGTCTCCTTGAATGAGAAAAGAATAAAGGATGAATTAACATACCTTATTAGAATAATACCCACGAAATTTGATGAAGAAACCACTGAAAATATCACACTAGCTTCAACTTGAGTTGAAGCTCCAATGGTGTCTTGGGAGAGTTTTGTTTAGGAGAGGGGTTCTGATTTTTGAAAGAGAAGTCTAACTCATGTTTTAGGTGTATAAACTAACTTGAAATACTTAAAAACCACTAAAATAACCGTCTAGGACTGTCACATCCGGGGAGCACCCCCCATACGTAACTGGCATCATCGTCCTCAAAGAGGACTAAGACTAGCCTCTTAGCATCCGTCATAATATATCATAGGTTAAAATGAGGAAAAAATAATACTTTTCATATACATCTATATAGTGAGGTTTATATAGACCTCTCGCTTACACATCATATATACATAGGGAGTTTACATAGACTCCTCACATAGGAAGCTTACATAGGCTTCTACTTTTAGTTCACATACATCATATATAAATATAGTCTAATCGGAATGTCTCACTTTTAAACCATATAGAATGAGTACAACATTCAGGCATAGCCCACACTTCATTACAACAAAAGCCACATAAAGGCATATACAAAAATAGTCTTCATATGAACGAGAATGAACTAAATGTCGTTAGACCTAAAAAACATCAAGTATCTAGATAGTGGCATCGTCCTCGGAAGGTGAGGACCTACCAAACTTGGAGAGAGTCCAAGTTATATTCAAATGCCCCTCTAGAAGCTTAACAGCTGGAACCTACATAATTGTAGAAACATAGAAATATGGGTTAGTACACCACTTGTACTAAGTAAGGAAACATGCACATAAAACATTTGAAATCATGCTAAAGGGGACATTTGTTTAAAACCATTCTAAGTTACTTTGAAAAGACTTATGCACAACCAAGAACCCATGTAAGCCAATAATCACATATTCCTCAAGACAATACCATATACAACACAAGACCAACATCATCAAGTATAACCAAGTCAACATTTGTAATAACATCTTCGAGTACATAATCAAAACAACTCCAACATCATGTTATAACAACAAAGCATGTATAAGAGTTCATAACAGTACAACATATGTAAGACCATTACTCATAACCCATCGTAAAGTTTACAAATGCAATGACCAAGTAAAGCCCCATAACCTTAATCAACCAAGTAAACCAAACAAATGATCACAAGCAATGCCTAACCTCACATAACATAGCTTCAATAATAGT
This sequence comes from Solanum lycopersicoides, assembly GCA_022817965.1. Lineage (NCBI taxonomy): Eukaryota > Viridiplantae > Streptophyta > Magnoliopsida > Solanales > Solanaceae > Solanum > Solanum lycopersicoides. Next base: position 43,174,878 of record CM040621.1, read on the forward strand.
CATCATCATATTTAGCAATATAGACCAATAGCATGTTCATACGTGAAACTAATATCATATAGGATCATCAACATGTATAGTCAACATATGCATAACAGTTACTTCATAAGAACATAAGAACAACCTTCTAGGACTTCCCTCAAGGCCAACTAGTGCAATGTATAGGTAGAGTCTCATACCCCCACCTAGACTAAGTCAAACCCCTTAAGTCACCCTAGTTAGTGTCCACTTTATTATTTCATTTTACTTTCGGGAACACTTGCTTAATCGACATAGACCACAAGATTTAAATATGGAATCCGGTGTAATTAAACCCTACACCGAAAGTAGGTGGTCTACTTGCCAATGTAGTACCAAACATGAACATAACATCTAGGTGGATCCACTAGCTAGTATTCTTATGGGGGCAACATAGTTCAAGAACTAGAAGATATGCTTGGCTCTTTATGAACATTGCATTATGGTATCCATCTCATGAGTACAATAGTGAACATACCTACCCACATTGGTAAGGGACGCCCTCACTACTAGTTCACTTGGTGCTAAGCTAGAGTCCCTTTTGAAATGTCTTTAGATCATCTTTTAACAATTACAACTTAGAATAGGTCATACGAGACTACCTTTTGTATAGTAATAGTCATTATCTCATCAAGAATTGCATGATAACATACTTTCAACACAACCCTCTTATGTGAGATTAACACATTATCATCATCATGTCATAATAAGGTACATAGGTAATTCACAACCAACCTTATATCATTACATATTAAAATTAATCTCACAATTCACATAATAAATACATTTCAATTGCATAATCATACTAACACCTACTTAATCCAATCTCAAGATACATTTCAATTGAACTTCATCACCAAGTACAAGCCATCACAATTGAAGTAAACGTTCAAGATCACAAAGTCTTACCAATTCTCCTTCAAAAGCCATCATCCATGATCTTACCACCGACCAAAAAACTTCATCCAACAATAGGTTTAATAACATCATTAAATATTAATTAAAACAAGAACTAAGTAAATTACATCAACACTAACCAATTTAACATGAGTTCATAACCTAGCGTTAGGGAATTGGGGTCAATTCATCACCTCTTCCACATACTAGGTTTAACATCAAGAACTACCATAATTGAGTAATAATACATCATAATATAACCACAATAATAATTACAAATCAAGAACAATACAATTTGAAAGATCAATTTCAGATTAGAAAGAAACCCATGTTCATATAATCTTTTGGAAATCAATTTTGAAAGAACCCTTTGGAGAAAGGAGTCCCAAAGGTGAAAGGTTCCCATACCTTGTTAATCCTTGAATATTGATGGAAAAAGTGATGTTCTTGCTGCCCTAGAACCATTTAACCTTGGTCTTCTATGGAGTCTTCTTTGGGATAGAGAAAGTAGAGAGAAGGTAGAGTGATTTGAGTTCGGGAATTGTGGGGTATTAAGTTGGCTTTAGACTTAGGGTAGCTTATATAGTAACTTATCTAACCTAAGTAACCACCCCTTAACCCCTAATTAAACCCCTAACTAATTAAGTTGACCTCATTAAAAATTTAACAATGAAAATAGGCCAGACCGACGAGACCTCGACCTACAGGCCGTAGGTTAGTCTACGCCTCTACCCCCAACTGTATTGTACAATCGTTGTTGTTGTCAGAGACTTGTCGTTTTGGAAACTTTTGGAATGTATAGAAGTGTGGGACTATGAATCCATCGACGCCCCATCACCTTGGGTACGCTTTGTCGATTGCAAGCGTAGGTGGCTACTGTCAACACTGTCCAATTTTGCAGATTTGGGTCAAATGCAAGGGTCCTCTCCAAGGACCCTTATGGTGGTCCTTGGGGAGTCCTACCTTGAAGTTTTGACCCTAAACACACTCTAATAAATATTTAACACCTTTGCACCAAATTTCATCAAATTCCAACTCCTAAAACCTCATGAAATACTCTAAGGCACACTAGCACCTCTTTCACCGGTCTCTGGACATGATAGACGTTTCTTAACCTCTTGACTCTAAAACTTCCTAAATGACTTATGAATATTTTTTTAGCTCTTAAAACATTTTTACAAACCTTATACAAACATGTGAGGCTCTAGATTATGTCTTGGACTTTTTGAGTGTTACATTATCCCCCCTCCTAAGGAACATTCATCCCCGAATGACACTAAAATCTTTTATAGGGAAAGGATAGACTTAATACTAGCAGCCCAACCAACAACATACATAATCAACATGAGTTACAACTCAAATCAATGAAAAAACATGGAATTTACACATAAAAAATCAAAACATCACTTACTACATATAAGAGCTCAACATCAACATGAGATCAACACAACAGAAAGAGTCAATTATCCCAAAACTCATTTCAAAACACATCAACATGCTAAATATCAATTAATTAAGGGAACAACATACCAAATACAAAAATAATTGCAAATCAAGCAAAAGAGCATCTTTTCATGAAAACTCATTTTAACAAAAACTTTTACCATAATTATGAACATCTTTGCAAAACAAGTCAAATTCAAATTTACTCATTATATTAGTTATTAATAGGGAAAACTAAACTTAATTAGCAAATATATAAGGATAACGGGACTTCATGTCGGCTTCGGCCTCCCATGTTGCTCCCTCAACTATGTGGTTCCTCCATAACACCTTTACGAAGGCCACCTCTGTAAGAACCCTCAAAATATACTAAGGTATCTAGAGCATCACATGTGCCTAAACAGGTTTAATAACGTGTTAATAAAGTGTTTTATAGAGTTTATAATTGATTGGAAGTCATTTGGAGGTCAAAAGTCCAAAAACGTCCAAGACGTTCAAAAGTTGGTCTTTAGCCGTGATAGAGAGTCCTTGTATGTTTGACTTGTTTTTATATATTTTTTGGAATTTATAAGAAGTTTAGTTGACCCTAGTACCTTTATATAAATGTTAAGGCTCAAAACATCCGGGTACGACTCCCCGGGGACCACCCGAAGGGCCCCCAAGGAGGACCCAATCATTGGAAAAATAGGCTGCCCAAGGCCGTGAGCAAGCGAAGATATGGACTTTACCTGTGCGAAGCTCTCCTAGCACGCACCTTACTGTCCCAAAAATTATTTGGGGCAGAATTGGGAGGCTTCCCCGCGACGTTTTTAAATCAATTTTGTCCTGTCTAAAAGTACCAATTCGTGTGGGGGTGTTTTGATAACTTAGGGGACGTTTTATTAACTAATTTTAGGAGTTTTTTAAACCCTTTCCCAAGCCAAAACCCCAACACCCATTAAGAAATCAAATTCCCAAAGTTCTCTTGTCTTCTAAAAACCCCAAAACCTCCATCGAAGACCAAACTCAAGAACAAGCTATGGAGGTGGATTCTTGGAGCTTTCTTCTCAGATTTTCATGGTATTTATTATGTATAAGGTATGGAGATACTTCATCCATTGATAACAATTCATCTATGGAGTTCTTTCAAAGGTTTTCTAAACATGAACTCTAAGTCAAAAAGGCTATCTTTCAATCTAGCCATGGGTTCATTCTCAAATTGATTTCAAAAGCATTCTAATGATGAATATATATTTATTTACTGATTTTATGATGAATTTCTATCCAATTTTATGAAGAACCCATGATCCTCCTAATTTATCAAATTAGTCTATAATGCGGGTCTTATGATCATGATTTCATGTTTATAGAATTGTGATTAGATTGTATTGAATTGTTTATTGCTATTACTTTCTATATAAATTGAATATTAATTGTGGAGGAATGAAAAAGATGATCATTGGCTTGAAGATTCGGTAAGTTGACCTATTTTTTCTAATTAGCCTAGAATGTACATTGAATTGTGTTGATTGGTATTGTCCACTTATGTTGGTGGTGTTTACATTCTTGTACATGTTTATGTGTTATGATCATGTCCTTGAAGGAATTATATGCAATATGAATTGATGTGATGATTTCAATGTTAGGAAGTTGAAGGATTTAACGTTGATTCTAATATCATGCCTAAGTGAATTCATGTTATGTGATGTTATGTGTATAGTCTTCTACACTACTTGTTTAATCTAGGTCTGGAGATGATGTTATATGTATATGTGTGATGATCATGTTAGGGTTAGGTGTAGTCTATATGGTTAATGATGAAGAATATTCTTATAGCATGACCCCTACCCATATGAACCCTATATGAATGTGTGATCAAAGTATGCTAGGAGTCTTATATTCCATTGTTGAATATGTAGTTGCGTAGTCTAGGGTGACTTCTTAGGTACACTTCGTGGAAGTAGTATTATGGGATGCTACCTACACAATGCACTAGTGTGACTTAGGAGTTGTCTTAGGTGATGGTTCTTATGTGAAGTTGATGTCTATCAGATGTTTATGACTTATGAATATATGCGCTTGTGTTATGAATCATATTATGAAAGACTATTGTAAGGTGACCTCAAAGTGATACATTGTACTAAGTACACTTGAGGGTTACTTAAGGTAAGAAGTAAGATAAAAGAGAGGTAATGTATGGTATGTATTGAATATGTTTCAAAGTATGATAAATGTCTTTATGTGCTATTATGAGTAGTATTTATGTCTATATTATGTATGTGAACTATATTGAGCTTATATGTGCCTATGTTCATGAAGTTTACTAAAAAGACATGTTGCATGATTTCAAATGAAATGTCCTCTTTAAATGCATGTTTTTGCATGGTTATCATACTTAATGCATTCTTGTACTAATATCATTCTTCTTCATCTTTCTAAACAAAGTATAGGTGGTGATGGCTAGAGGATGTCTCCTAACTGAAGAGCTTCGATAGATCTCCTAAATTCAAGTAAAAGGAACCCTTATGATTCAATGGTTGCCTATTTCAAGATGTTTCTTTTAGTTGATGTAATATCTTAGACTTATATTTTATTTTGTTAAGTGTCGTTTCCCTATTCTATGCTATTGAGTTGTGTCTTAAGATGGCAAAGAGACTTAGAGTCTAATGATGTAATATGAAGTTTTATATATATATATATTAGAAGTGATTTCTAGAAAATGATGTGCTATGAAAAGTTTTAAATTTTCTGCTATTTTTACTATTATGCAATGAAAGATGTCTAAGGGCTTGCCTTAGACCTCCGAGAGGACAACTGTAAGACCCCCAAAATGAGTTAGGGTTTCTAGAGACTAAAATGTATGTTTGTATTAAGGTTCTAATGTCCTAAAATGTCATATAATATGGTGTATAGTCAGTGTATAAAGTTTGAGGTGATTTGGAAGTCAAACGACAAGGGCCCAAGACGTTCGACGACTAGTCGACTATATGAATCATGTGTGTATGCATGCTTATTTTTGTATGTAATGAGCTTATAAAGTCTTAAAATGAGTTATAATGATGTTTAATGGTATTATATGATGTTTCGTGAAGTTTGGAGGTCAAACGTCCAAGAACGTCCAAGACGTTTGAATGTTAGCCCTTGAGACGTTCATGTGCGTCCTGATGGGGCCTTGCATGTTTAGACGAGTTACGTGTATTTTTTTTGGGTGAAACTTATGTGGAAGGTCTAAAACTTGTTAAGTCTTGTATTTACGTGGGAAAAGTCTGGGTACAACTTCTAATGGGCCCCTCAAAAGGGACCACAAGAAGGACCCAAGGCTCATCAAGACACTGCCTTTGCAGTGTCAATCGACGGACCAAATGATGGCCAGTTGTTTGAGCAACGGACCGTAGGTGAGGTCTGGTCGATTTACACTTATCTTGGGCAGTTCTCAATCAAAAAATTTGCCAAGGACCAATCGACTGAAGCCAAAGGATGGACAGTCGATTGACCAACGACCAGTCGATTGGGTCCGTCGATGGTGGCCTACACCTGCTGCGTTGTACACTGTTTTATTAAGGGGTGAATAGGAAATTCACCCCACATCGTAAAATTAAGGTTAATTTACCTATTTTTGGGTGTATATAAGGGATTAAGCACGTGAACCTCCTATTCCCAATCCCATACACACGAATTATACCTTCCCTCCAAAACCGATTCTCTCTAGAAACCACCATTGTTGGTGAAGCTCAAGAACAGCTTGAAGCATGGATTCCTATGGTTTATTCATCAACTTTTAAATTTTTTCATGAATAAAAATCTATGGTGATCCTTCATCTCTAGTTATCCTTCCATCTAGAGAGTTAATATCAAAGTTTCAAAAGAGATTTTATGATCAAACTTCTCCTTCTTCAATCTAGCCATGGGTTCTTTCTAAAAACGTTTTAAGGATTAAATTATGATGCATTGAAGTTAATATATTTGTTTTAACATGATTTTGACTCCAATTGCATTATCAACCCATGTCCCTTCCCAAACTTGATTTAGCCCTTGCATGGGCATTGTGATCATGGCTTGTTAATGGTAGATTTGTGATTCTCTTACATTGAATTGCTTATATTTACTGTTATTTACGTGAATGGATTATGATTTGATGATGAAGGATCCATGTGGATCCATGTATGAAGATTTGAACATGCTTAGCTTGGATTTCCATAAATTCACTGTAGCATTACCTTTTTAGGATTTAATGTTGAAATTCGAATAGGTGATTATGGTTATAGATACTGTTTTAAATTCATATTATGATTGAATTATAATTATGAATCCTTAGGGATCGAATCAAAGGAAATTTGGTAGGATTGACCTAAATGCTTTAGCCTATAGATTGATGATCCTAGCATGCCTATTGTGAGATTCAATCATGTTAAAATGATGGTTAGCTACTGCCTATGATGTAATGGGATTATGAATTATCTGTAGTGGATAAAATATGGATGAATTCATGATAGTTTGAATAGGATTAACCTATGTAAAAATTGTCTTTCATGAATCTTAATATGAAGAATGTTTACAACGATCTAGAGTTTATTGGCAATTGTAGTAGGATATCTCGTTTAAGATATGAGTTATTGACGCTACTGCCCTAGACTGATTTTATTAATGAAATATAATCAATGATCAATGCAAGTGAATTTGGTTAAAGATCTATGTTCTTCTACTTTCTAGTATATATGTGATGCATTGTATTACGTTGTAATATGATCTTGTAGCGATTCATATATGGTTTCTTTTATGATTATGGTACTCTCGCTACTGACCTATTCTAGAATTACTGATGAAAGAGTAGTAATGGTCAATTATGACCAAAGGCTAAATGATTGGTTAGAATTGCTCTACTCTTCTACTTCTCTATTTCTCTATAGTAATGTAGATGAAGCCTTGTGTGTCATTGTGTGGTATGGTCCACTTATGGTGGCGGTATTTACTCTATTATCGTTATAATGTGTTGACCATTGCGTTGAAGGCAAATTAATAATTATATGAATGAGTGGTTATGATGATCAGCTTATGTGTAACTTGCGCCTAGTCTTGCATTATAGTTGTGAACCTAGGTTATGTTACTATTGTTATGAGCACGTAAAGGGTTATGTAATACCATGTATAGGTGTTTCCATTAATGAAGTGTTAATAATTTATGTCCCCTACCCATATACCCCTATGTGAATGTGTGAATAACTAATGTTAGGAGCCTTAAAGTATAATATGAAGATTGTATTGTCTCCTATGATAAATTGTGTTGTGTGGTCTATACTTGAAAGTGTAATGTGGTCTAACAGGGTGTCTGCCTCAATGAGCTGTTGATAGACATTACGTGATCATGTTGACCAATGTACACACACACACTCACACTTTATGCATGCTTACAATATAGTAAATGTTCGTAGTGTCTAATGAAAGGTTGTTCTCATATTCACTAGTGTCTACTACTATGCATGTAAAATATATGTATGTGAAGTATGTTCTGTATTTCCTTACTAGGATGGCTTGATAGGTGTACTAGTATGGGCAAAGGTACGGGACCTTGTCTATGCATTGCACATCTGTACCTTGATAGGATAGTTCCTAGGTTTGGTTTCTTTGTGCATGAAGTATGGTCATGTGTGGTCTTAATGTGTTATGTGAAAGGTTTGCTCACATATATGTATACACACACACACATGAATGTTGGTCTAGTCAATAAAGGATCCTTGAAAGGTGTGCTCAAGTGTATCCATAACTAGATAGTGCTAATACATATGCTATGTCCCTGTGAGAGGGTTTCTCACATGAATTAGGTTGATGAACTCTCATCTATGACCTATGAGTTAAGAATATGAGGGGATGACTCTCCTAAACCTATGTTTTATAAAGAAATGATAATAAAGGCTTTTTCAATAATGGGAACTTAGCTTAATAGAGAGTGAACTTATAGATGAATAGGTGACACTTTCCAACATAGGGAATGTAGGGTTCACTATGGTACTCATGTGAGGGAGTGAAACTTTCCCAAATAGGGGAGGTAGGGTTCACTACTGTTCTCACGGGGTGGATAGCCTCGTAACCAAAAAGGGTGTAGAGTGATATTTTCATGATTGCCCCCAAGTTCCATAAATTATGCTTGCCACATAGGATCTAGCAAGTGATATCACCTAATATGCTAGCATGATATATGTCTTACCTTGGCAAGTAAGATACCCTCTTTTTGGTGTGAGGGGATGAAACCAAATTCCATGATTAGCACCCATGGTCTTAGTGTCGGTTAAGGCTATAGTTTTCCTAAAGTAAAATGGATAATGGAAGTAAATGATTAGGACCCTAACTAGAATGATTTAAGGGATGTTATTAGGATAGGTGAAAGTAATGAACCCATCTAGACATTGCACAAGTATCTCCTTAGGAAGTTCTAGGAAGGTGTTCTAATGCATATGTCTATGTATATGTTCTTTATGCATGACTTTGTAGTATTGGTCTACTTGTTATGAAGATGTGCATGGTATGAGTCTATATGCATGATGTTGATATTATTGACTATATGATGAATGTCTTGTATTGACATGAATAAAGTTGTCTTTACTTGTTATGATGATGTATGAATTGTATGTTAAGGTTTCTAGTCTCATGAAGAGTTTACTAAGTATGTGTGAGGTTACGGGGCTTCAGATGTGCATTGCACTAGTAGACTAAGATTGGGGTCATGAACAAGGTCTTATGAATATGAATGTGAAAAGAAGTGAAAATATGTGTAAATGGATGTAGTTCACTGTAATGTCCTATATTCTTGACTTGAATGTGTCTTCTAATGGGCTATATTTCTATGGTGATATGTGTTGGCTTGTGTTAAGTGTATGTATGCTTCCTTGTGGCCTTACGGTGATGCATTGCACCAAGTATCACTAGAGGGTTACTTGGGAGGTTAATAAATAAAAGGAAAGATAGCTCACTGTTAAGGTAAAAGAGTTCACTGTAAAGTGACCTCAATTATGGTCTAAATTCTATATGTGATTTTATAATATGTTTGGCCTTTGATTATGTTTCTATGAAGTCTATGAATGATATAAATGTTATTGGATAAGTTTTTATGAATATTTACTCAAAGAGACATGAAGTATTATTTCAAGAAAATATCCCTTTTAAATGCATGTTTTTGCATGGTTGCCATACTTAAAGCATTCTTGTACTAATCTCATTCTTCTCTACTTTTTACACAAAGTGTAGGTTATGGATGCTTAAAGGATGTCTTGAATGGTGAAGAGCTTGATAGATGATTCCCAAGTTCAATGAAAGGAATCCTTAAGTTCAAGGATCTCCTACTTATGTCTTTAATGTAAAGTGTTTAAACATTGTATAGTGATGTAATGTGTCTTAAGGGCCGTGTCCCTAATGTACTCTAATGTTGTTGAGTCTAAGATGGCAAAGAGACTTGAGGTCTAATGTGTATAATTACCTATGTTTTATATCTATGAAGTAATGTTCTAGCATATGATGTACTAAGAAAGTTTTAGATTTTCCCCTAAATTTACTATGTCAATGCGATAAATGATAACTATGGGCTTGTATAAGACCTCCGAGAGGTCAAGTACACCATGTTACTTATAGGGCGTACTCCCCGGATGTTACAAACGTGGTATCAGAGCATGAGGTTTATAAAGTGGTTTTAGGTTCTAAAAGTCTCACATTGCCACGTCTAGTAGAGTCTCGTAGCATTGGTGGTGAGTCGCGACACATCAGATGGTACGGGAGTATATAGGACGATAGAGTTTCTCTTCTTCATCATTCTCATATTGTGCCATAGAACTTAACGATATAAGATCTCTCTCTTATGTTTTCTTGTCCGTTGGTCTTTTAGATGTGATTTCTTGGATGAGATTGTCTCTATATGATTGAATGAGAAAAGGTGAGTTTAAATGCTTATGTTGGTTTTATGGTTGAATGAGTATGTGTGAAGGTGAATTTTTGCATGTTTTTATGATGTGATGCGAATTATGAGATTTATGTGAATAAGCATGTTATGTTGAGAAATTTATATCTTCATATAGTTAAAGCATGTTAGAAGTTATTATGGTTAAAATGAGTTCTTTTGGAATGATGTGTTCCTATAAGGTTTTACTTGATGGTAACCTAATAGTATGATTTGAACTTGAAATGCTTAGTGACTACCTATGGAAGCATGCTACCATAAGAATATGTGCTTAAAAGTGTTCAATGTTTCCCTTTGTATATATGTGGTCCTTGATAAGTTGCCTAGTTTGGATTGGAGTTCTTTGTATAAACTTGATCCTAGGTGTGATGATAGTATGCTTGTCTTGGTAAAGTTTGGTATCTCATATTGTTATGCTTTTCCCATCGATTGCCTAAATGTTGCATTTTTGGAATTTGGAAGCATGCTCACTGTAATGTTAGGCTGCTTGCTGTAAGATTTTTGGGAAATCAACTAAAATGTTCTTTGATTGGAAGTTATAGAAATATGTATAGAATTGATGCATATGATTATGATAAAGAATGTAAAAAGGAGACTTGCTATTTGGAATGAAGAATGAGATTCTTATGTCATGATGAGTCGTAGAGTTGTTTTTAACTTCTTATTGTGTTGTAAGTCCCTTGATGTTGTGGAATTGATGTTTCCCCTAGAATTGAGGGTAGTATTCTTATCGTTTAGGGTGATGATGTGGGTTTGATTGACTTAGAAGTTACCTTACTATAATGTTAAGGAAAAAGAAAGAGTCCTTATCGCTAAGTCGCCTTGTTGTCTTCCCCTAATGATGTATGACCTTGGTGTCTATTGGAATGTATGAAACCTTATGTGGTTGAATGGTATGACCTAACTTGTTGATTGGGAATAAATTACCTAGGAGATGAAGTACAGAATATCTTTTTGACTTACTGTAAATCCCTTTTAAAGTGGTAATCACTTTCAAGTGATGAAAAATGAAGGTGGTTAAGTTAATATCCTCTTTAAGTTGGGTTAAGTTGCTCTTAATTGGGTTTACCCTAAGTGGGGGATGGTGATGAAATGGAAAGGTTGTAGATAGTTTCTACCTTGTCCTTCTATTTTTGCTTGATCTTGAAATTAATGAATTCTTAGTAAGCTTGTTCATGAATAGAGTTTTGCATAAAGTATGAATTGCATAAACCTTATATGTTTGGTATGTATTGATTGACGTTACCTTAAAGATATTGTGAATATTCCAAAGTACATGAATGGAAATTTAGATTAAATACATGTTTTGTCAAGAGTATTGTACATCCTAACATGCTAATTGTGAATTTGACTTCATAAGGTAAGGTAAGAAACTTGTTTTTAGTCAATTTTGATATGTAAGGTTTAGCCTTATAATGAAAATTTGAGTCTCTTTATCATGAAATATGTTGAGTCTCTTCAAAATTATGTGACTTGTATGGTTTGGAAAGCATGATTGTAGGCTCACTCTTGAAAAGTGAAAGCATGGTTAGCTAAGTGTCAAGTGTGTGTCTATAATTTGTATTTTTTTCCCAAAAGGTGCTTATTGTGAAGGTGATTACTATGTTAGAATTTGAAATTTTGTGAAAATGGCTTCCTATTTGTTGTAATTTATTTGGTGTGACTTACCATTTAGACTTCACTAGGAAGGAAACATGATCATGTCCTTGTCTAAAAAGTTGAGGATTTCTCATATTAGAGTAAAGATGGCATTTGTGCATTTTCATGGGTGTGAGCTCATGATACATGTAAGTGTGTTGAGGAGATGGAAATTCCTCCATGGACACAAATAAGCATGGTATGGTTGAGTATGACCCTCATTGATAATGATCAAACAAGGAAAGACACAAAGAAATAAAAGATATGTGGATTAACTCAAGTTATTGAAATTATGGGCAACAAGGGACTAAAACCCTAACCTCCCAATTGACTTCAACAACCTAAATTTAATCCAAGGAAGAATAATTCAAATAAAACCAAGAATCACAAAGGGGTAACACTTAGATTAATCAAACTCAAGAACTTAACTAGCAATCCCAAGATTCACCCTAATTTACTCACTAATTACTCACTAAGAAGATACTACAATTTGAGAGTCAATATTCAACATAGTCTAAGTCTTGCAAAATGATAAAAGACTAATATTTTTACTAAGGAAATAAAGAAGACATTTCTTTGACAATTTTGCCCTTAATGAGGTAAGTGCCTTATTTGGTTGCCTTTTTTTGTGAATTCTTGAATTCATTAAATGACCATTTGCACACATGGCATCTTTCCTTCTTCCTTCTTAATTTGATGTAATGTAAACACATTGTATGTCCTTCTTTGGTGACCTTCAATCTCCTCTAATGCTTCCCTTTTCATGAACATTGCTTGTAGGCCTTGGACATCCTTTGCTTGACTCCGTGTGAATGGTCTTGAGTGGTACAAGTCACTCATGTTAGTGTCATCCATGCTGCCCATGTTATCATCCTCCCCTTGTTGAAAATTATTCATCCTCGAATCCAAAGGATCACCTACAACATAAAGAGATAAATCAGTAACATTGAAAACATTATGAACATTATACTCACTTGGTAGGCCAATCATGTAAGCATTGTCATTCATTCGCTTGACTACTTGAAAGGGTCCATCTCCTCTTGGGCTGAGCTTCCCTTTTCGTACTTGTGGAAACCTTTCCTTTCGGAAATGCACCCACACCCAATCATCTGGATTGAAGATCACTTCCTTTCTCCCTCGATTCTTTGGAATGGAAACCTTTGAATTGTTCTTTTCAATGGATTCTTTGACCTTGGCATGAATGTTCATCATCTCTTTTGCCCTTTTCTTGGCATCTAGGCTCACAACAACATCACTAGACAAAGGAATCATGGCTAATGGAAATAAAGGTTTAAAACCATAGAAAGCCTCAAATGGAGACATTCTAATAGAAGAGTGGAAAGACCGATTATATGCAAATTAAATCAATGGTAAACGGTCTTCACAAGTAGTTGGGGTTCCTCTAATCATGCATCGAAGCATGGTTCCAAGAGTCTGGTTGACTACTTCGGTTTGTCCATTCGTTTGAGGATGGCAAGAAGTAGAGAACAAAAGTTTGGTACGAAGTGTATCCCACAGACTATTCCAAAAATGACTTAGAAACTTGGAATCCCGATCACTAACAATGGTTTAAGGGACTCCATGTAATTTAAGCACATTGATAACAAACAAAGATGCTACATGGGATGCATCATCACATTTATGGCATGGAATAAAATGAGCCATTTTAGAAAATCTATCCACTACCACAAATATACTATCATGTCCTCTTTTAGTCCTAGTCAGTCCTAAAACAAAATCCATAGAAATATCCATCCACGGACCATTAGGAGTAGGAAGAGGAGTATACTTACCTTTGGGCCTGGTCGTGGATTTGGCTTGCTTGCATTCTAGACATTGTGCACAAATCTTCTCAGAACATGTTTCATCTTGGGCCAAAAGAACTGCTCCTTAAGAATATCAAGTGTTTTTTGTACCCCAAAGTGTCCCATAAAACCACCACTATGAGCCTCCTTGACAAATAACTCTCTCCATGATCTCATGGGCACACATGCTCGACCATCTTTGAACAAAAACCCATCAACCAATTGGTACCTAGCAACTCGCTTCCCTTTAGTAAGATTATCAAAGGTATCTTTGAAGTCGGAATCCATAGAATAGAATCCCTTTAATCTTTCAAACCCCATCACACTAGAAACCAAGGTATTGACAAACACAAACCTTCTTGATACAGCATCCGCTACCACATTCTCCTTGCCTTGCTTGTAGTTGATCACATATGGAAAGGTTTCAATGAATTCAACCCACTTAGCATGTCGCTGGTTCAACTTGAATTTCCCCTTAAGATGCTTCAAGGACTCATGATTGGTCCTTATCACGAACTCTTTGTGCCACAAGTAGTGTTGCCAATGATCCAACACTCGCACAAGTGCATACAATTCCTTGTCATAAGTTGAGTACTTCAGTGTAGCTCCTTTTAGCTTTTCACTAAAGAAAGCTAATGGTTTTCCTTCTTGCATCAACACACCACCTATACCAACACCTGAAGCATCACATTCAATTTCAAAGGCCATATGAAAGTTGGGTAGTTGGAGCAAAGGTGCAGAACTCAACATCAATTTCAAAGCTTGAAAAGACTTCTCCTGCTCCTCACCCCATACAAAAGGTACGTCTTTCTTGATCTGTTCATTCAAAGAAGAAGCAATTGAACTAAACCCCTTCACAAATCGCCGATAAAAACTTGCTAACCCATGAAAACTTCTTACCTCGGTTGTACTGATTGGGGTCGGCCAAGTCTTGATGGACTCCACCTTCTCTTCATCGACCTCAATCCCATTTTCACTAACCACAAAACCCAAAAACACAACTTTTTCAACACCAAATGAACATTTCTTGAAATTAACAAAGAGACGCTCTTGTAGTAGAACATCAAACACTTTTCAAATGGGATACATGTTCCTCCATTGTCTTACTATACACAAGTATGTCATCAAAATACACCAAAACAAACTTGTTGATGAAAGGTTTGAGAACATGGTTCATCAATCTCATGAATGTTCTTGGGGAATTTGTCAATCAAAATGGCATCACAAGCCATTCATACAGCCAAACTTTGTCTTGAAAGTCGTCTTCCACTCATCACCCGGTTTCATCCGAATTTGATGATACGAACTTCTAAGGTCAATCTTGGAGAAAATAATAGAACCACATATCTCATCAAGCATATCATCAATTCGCGGAATGGGATGGCGATACTTCATTGTGGTCTTATTTATAGCTCTACAATCAATACACATTCTCCAAGTGCCATCTTTTTTCGGAACAAGAATTATTGGTATGGCACAAAGACTTAGGCTTTCTTTGATCAACCCCATCTCAAGAATCTCTTCCACTTGCCTTGATATCTCTTTGGTTTCTACCGGGTTACTTCTATAAGTTGGACGATTGGGAATTTGTGAACCCGGTATAATCTCAATTTGGTGCTCGATTTCTCTCAAGGGTGGTAATCCAGCAGGCATCTCATCTGGAAATAGTTCATCATATCCCTGCAAAAGAGAAGAAATAATACTAGGCAAAGTGATAGTACCTTGGTTAGCTTGTAACAAAAGGTTGGTGTTGACAAGGCACACTAGAAAGCTTTCTCATCCACACCCTTTAAACACTTGCTTGGATTTGCTATCATGCACATGTTTTTCTTATTTTTAGCTAAGGCACTCCCCTCTTTTGGAACAATGGTGGAACTTTCACCGTCACCTTTTGCCTCCGTTGTTTTTATTCTTTCCCGATGCTCCTTCATAACCCGATAGTCCTCACTCACTTGATATGGAGTGAGAGTTGCAAGCACATACTTTTTACCTTCAATCACGAAAGTGTATTTGTTGGATGTACCTTGGTGCACAACATCTCTATAAAATTGCCAAGGTCTCCCCAACAGTAGGTGACATGCCAACATGGGAACCACATCACAAACCAATTCCTCATTATACTTTCCTACACTAAACCGAATACTTGCTTGTTTGAGGAACTTCATATCTCCACTCTCATTGAGCCATTGTAGCTTATAAGGATTGGGATGCTTGCTGGTTTGAATTTTCATACGCTCCACCAAGGAACTACTCACCACATTGGTGCAACTTCCACTATCAATGATTAAGGAACACACTTTATCTTGGATTCTGCACCTAGCATTAAATAGATTTTCCCTTTGGTCAAGTTCTTCTTTTGCAAGGGCTCCCACAATTCTTCTCACAACACATGAAAGATTGGCATTCAAGTTCAAGTCTTCATCATCATCTATCAAAGACTTCCCCTTATCCATGAAGCAAGCAAAATTCACCGTCTCATTTAACCTTTCTTCTTCATCCCCCGAAGCACTTTCCTCTTCTTCACCCCTATCTCCCTCTCCCTCATTTTTTTCTTCTCCGTCATCTTCATCTTCATTCTTATATCCATCACGAAGAGCAATAATTGTTCTTCTATTTGGACACTCACTAGCAACATGTCCCCTCCCTTGACATCTAAAGCATTGAATTGTATAGGGTCGAGGAAAGTAGGTTTAACATAGTTACCTCATTGTGGTTGCTCATTTGACTTGGGTTTGTAATCAAGCTTGACCTACACCTTTAGCTTGTTCCCTGGATGTCGTCTTCCAATTATCGCGACCTTTGATCCATGTGGAAGTTAAAGAACTTTTGGTCTTGTATGACTTTTCTTCTTTCAAATCTGCTTCTACCTTTGAGGCATCATGGAAAGCCGCTTCAAGAGTCTCATAGAGCTTAAGCTTCAAGGTCTTCAAGATGTCATATCTCAAGTTTTCCATGAATCCTATTACAGTACATTCAATATTCTCTTTGATTTTAAACTTCATCCGCAAGTTCTCAAACTCATCATAATATTCTTCCACACTTTTGATACCTTGCCTCAACATGTACACCTTCTTGAGCACCTCTTGGTAGTAGTTTGGAGTCAAGTATCTCAACTCCATAAGTGTAATAAGATCTTGCCAAGTAGGTAACTCATAGTTATGATGAATCTCCCTTTCCCTCCTCTTGGACTCCCACCAAGTTGATGCGTACCCCTCAAATTGCGTGAGAGCATACTTCGCCTTCAAAGTTGCCGAGATATTATTGGTGAGAAAGATCTGCTAACTTTGAATTTTCCATTCCAAGAACTCATCGGGGTCACTACTTCCTTTAAACCTTGGAAGGGTGACCTTGATAGTGTTCAAGCCCCTATCTTGATCATTCCTCTTCCTGAACCTATTTCCTCTATTTCCCATCCTATCGCCTCTATATCCCATCCTATCTCCTCTATATCCTATCCTATCTTGATCTCCCTACCTTGTCCCACCCCAAGTCCCGAGGTCCTACTCCTTCCCTTTGTACTCCATTTCCATCTCTACCCCAAAACTCATTATTGTTGAACTCCTCATTAATCTTATCATAAAGAGGAATTTGGTATTGGTAGTCTTTTAGGACATTTGTTGTGCATTTTGTGGATGTGATGTGTAGTTTTCATAAAAAAATGCATTTGAATCATTTCGAAATGGAGTTTGGTATTGGACTTGATTCGCCACAAAAGGAAGATTCTCTTGTGGTGGGTCAAAGGGTTGTGGATTTGGATGTGGTGTAGGTTGTCTTAGGTGGTTTGGAGGGTTGGGAATTTTGAAAGTGGGGCGTTGGTAGTTTCGGGTACGGCTTTGTGGAGGAGAACATAGATTATGAGCTTGTTCCGGAGTAAGGGTGGTGGAATGCACCGCTGTCCTCCTTATCTCATCATTTTCGGGTTGAATTGCTTTCCTTCTATTCTCATATTCTACCCGTACCAACCTTTCCTCCATACCTCCCATCCTTCCATTCATTTTTGCTACTTGCTTAGAGATGTTGGAGAGAACCTCCATGATGTTCTCCGAGCCCTCCCCAATTGGACTTGTATTAGACATGATACCAACAAAACTCAACAACCGAGGTTAATAGCAAAAGCCTCACTTCACTCGTATGTAACTCTCAACTCACCTTCTATGGCGTCCTCTTAAAATTGATAGTGAACTAGCTCCGTTCAATCAACTCAAGATCACCTATCCTTTGTGATGGAATGGATTCTTGTGACTCTTGAAAGAAGGACGACCCAAAAAAACTAACGGACTTGAATCAAGAAGGTTATCAAAGAATTAAGATGAGAAAAGTAGAATAAAGAAGTACCAAAAGATTTAGACTCAAAATAAACCAGGTAACAAAGTAGAAGATTACTACTTGTTACTTAATTTGATCACTTAGAAAAATTTCAAGCCTTAAAAAAGTTCATCACTTGTAAGATGTTGATTGGATAATTTGATGATAAAAACTAGTTAACAAGTAATTAAAGATGTTAATTAATTGTTAATTAGTTGAGGAATTTAAGGAAAAAATGATAGAAAAAAAATTACAAAGTTTGGACAGTTAGAAAAATTTCTAGGTCCAAAAACCTCCGCATACTTAGAATATTTTTGGGCTGTCAAGGGAAAACCTACAATTTTCAGCCTCTGAAAGTGAGCCCCACATGCTGACTAGGCGTCTGGGACTTGTTGGCTTGTCTCTGTTGCGCTGGCTGCTAATGCAATGCCGTGTGGCGCTGGCGTGGCAGATGGCGTCTGATGTGGCTGCTGACGTGTCAATCCACGTGGAAATATATATATTTTTTATTTTTTTCCATTTTTTTTTTCAGATTTCGATTTTTTTTTTTAAATTCCACTAATGGACCCCCAAAAAACACCTTTGACCAACTTTGACTTGAAAAGTTGGATCAAATGTACTTTCTTCTTTCTTCTTCTTCAGGAACAACTTGAAGAACACCAACAACACACACTACACCCCAATACACTCAAATCAACTCGAAATTGGCTCAAATTTTAGGATTTTCTTCTCTTAAACTAAGAGAACAAAGCCCACTAATTATTAACCTCCAATTTCTTCTCTATCAAAAGACCCACTTTCAAAATTTGAAAAGTTTGAAAAGCTTGAAATCCTTCAATGGCAACTTCACTTCTACAACTCCAAATTGAACAAAATTTGAAACCTAGACTAAAATACACTAGGGAACAAGGATCTAGTGTCAAAAAACAAAAAAAAACAAAACAAAAAAAATTCAGATTTTTTTTTTCAACCCAAGACTAGATTTGTTAGAACGAATCTAAATGTAGGCTCTTGATACCAAATGATGAACATCAAACAAGGAAGACACAAAGAAATAAAAGATATGTGGATTAACTCAAGTTATTGAAATTATGGGCAACAAGGGACTAAAACCCTCACCTGTCAATTGACTTCAACAACCTGAATTTAACGCAAGGAAGAATAATTCAAATGAAACCAAGAATCACAAAGGGGTAACACTTAGATTAATCAAATTCAAGAAGTTAACTAGGAATCCCAAGATTCACCCTAATTTACTCACTAATTACTCACTAAGAAGATGCTACAATTTGAGAGTCAATATTCAACATAGTCTAAGTCCTGCAAAATGATAAAAGAGTAATATTTATACTAAGGAAATAAAGAAGACACTTGCACACATGGCCTCTTTTGTGAATTCTTGAATTCATGAAATGGCCATTTGCACACATGGCCTCTTTCCTTGTTCCTTCTCAACTTGATGTAATGTAAACACATTGTATGTCCTTCTTTGGTGACCTTCAATCTCCTCTAATTCTTCCCTTTTCATGAACATTGCTTGTAGGCCTTGGAGATCCTTTGCTTGACTCCGTGTTAATGGTCTTGAGAGGTACATGTCACTCATGTTAGTGTCATCCATGCTGCCCATGTTATCAGTCATAGCACTAGGTCTAACTTATAAGGATCCATTGGCAACCTATCTTACTCAAGTCTATGTGCATTGAAGTATGAATGCCTACTTGTTCTTGAGTGTTGTTGAAATCTGCCTAAGTATGAGTTAAAGATAGTTGCAAGAAGAGGTCTCGTCGATTGACACTTAACTTGGGCAGGTCTTAACCTAAAAATTGTCCAAGGACCAATCGACAGAAGCCAAAGGACGTCCAATCGATTGACAACGGCCACTCGATTGGATCCGTCGATGGTGGCCTGCACCTGCTGCCTTGCGCACTGTTTTCTTAAGGGGTGAATGGGAAATTAACACCACTTCCTAAACTAACTCTAATTGGTTAATTTACCTATTTTTGGGTGTATATAAGGGATTAAACACTTGAACCTCCAAATCCCAATACCATACACACGAATTAAACCTTCCCTCCAAAACCAATTCTCTCTAGAAACCACCATTGTTTGGTGAAGCTCAAGAACAACTTTAAGCATGAATTCCTATGTTTTATTCATCAACTTTTAAAGGTTTTCATGAATAAAAAGTTATGGTGATCCTTCATCTCTAGTTATCCTTCTATCTAGAGAGTTAATCTCAAAGTTTCAAAAGAGATTATATGATCAAACATCTTTTTCTTCAATCTAGCCATGGGTTCTTTCTAAAAACGTTTTTAAGGATTAAATTATAATAAATTGAAGTTAATATATTGGTTTTAACGTGATTTTGACTCCAATTGCATGACGAAACCATGTCCCTTCCCAAACTTGATTTACCCATTGCATGGGCATTGTGATCATGGCTTGTTAGTGGTAGATTTGTGATTCTCTTACGTTGAATTGCTTATATTTACTGTTATTTACGTGAATTAATTATGATTTGATGATGAAGGATCCATTTGGATCCATGTATGAAGATTTGAACATGCTTAGCTTGTATTTCCATGAATTCACTGTAGCATTACCTTTTTAGGATTTAATGTTGAAATTCGAATAGGTGATCATGGTTATAGCTACTGTTTTAAATTCATATTATGATTGAATTGTAAGTCTGAATCCTTAGGGATCGAATCAAAGGAAATTTGGTAAGATTGACCTACATGCTTTAGCCTACAGATTGATGATCCTAACATGCCTATTGTGAGATTCAATCATGTTAAAATGATGATTAGCTACTGCCTATGATGTAATGGGATTATTAACTATATGTAATGGATACAATGTGGATCAATGCAAGATAGTTTGAATAGGATTAACCTATGTAAAAATTGTCTTCCATGAATTCTTAATATGAAGCATGTTTACAGCGATCTAGAGTTTATTTGCAATTGTAGTAGGATCTCGTTTAAGCTATGATTTCTTCAGGCTACTTCCCTAGACTTATGTTATTAATGATATATAATGGATGACCAGTGTAAGTGAATTGGGTTAAAGATCTATGTTCTTCTACTTTGTAATATAGATGTGATGCATTGTATTAGAATGTAATATGATCTTGTAGCGAATTGTACATTGTTTCTTTTATGATTATGGTACTCTCCCTACTTCCCTATTCTTGAATTATTGATGAAAGAGTAGTAATGGTCAATTATGACCAAAGGCTAAATGATTGGTTAGAATTGCTCTACTCTTCTACTTCTCTATTTCTCTATAGTAATGTAGATGAAGCCTTGTGTGGCATTGTGTGGTATGGTCCACTTATGGTGGCGATATTTACTCTATTGTCGTTATAATGTGTTTACCATGGCCTTGAAGGCGAATTAATGATTTTATGAATGAGTGGTTATGATGATCACCCTTATGTGTAACTTGTGCCTTGTCTTCCATTATAGTTGTGAACCTAGGTTATGTTACTATTGTTATGAGCACGTAAAGGGTTATGTAATACCATGTTTAGGTGCTGCCATTAATGAAGTGTTAATGATTTATGTCCCCTACCCATGTAACCCTATGTG
This sequence comes from Solanum lycopersicoides, assembly GCA_022817965.1. Lineage (NCBI taxonomy): Eukaryota > Viridiplantae > Streptophyta > Magnoliopsida > Solanales > Solanaceae > Solanum > Solanum lycopersicoides. The sequence continues at coordinate 43,196,498 of CM040621.1, forward strand.
AATGTCTGAATAGCTAATGTTAGGAGCCTTAAAGTATAATATGAAGATTGTGTTGTCTCCTATGCTAAATTGTGTTCTGTGGTCTATACTTGAAAGTGTAATGTGGTCTAAGAGGGTGGCTGCCTCAATGAGTTGTTTATATACTTTATGTGATCATGTTGACCAATGTACACACACACTCACACTTCATGCATGCCTACAATGTAGTAAATGTTCGTAGTGTCTAATGAAAGGTTGTTCTCATATTCACTAGTGTCTACTACTATGCATTTAAAGTATATGTATGTGAAGTACGTTATGTATTTCCTTACTAGGATGACTTGATAGGTGTACTAGTATGGGCAAGGGTATGGGACCTTCTCTATGAATTGCACATGTGTACCTTGATGGGATAGTTCCTAGGTTTGGTTTCTATGTGCATGAATATGAATGTATGGTCATGTGTGGTCTTAATGTGTTATGTGAAAGGTTTGCTCACATATATGTATACACACACACACATGAATGATGGTCTAGTTAATAAAGGAGCCTTGAAAGGTGTGCTCAAGTGTATCCTTAACTAGATAGTGCTAATACATATGTTATCTCAATGTGAAAGGGTTTTTCACATGAATTAGGTTGATGAACTCTCATCTATGACCTATGAGTTAAGCATATGAGGGGATGACTCTCCTAAACCTATGTTTTTTAAAGAAATGATAATAAAGACTTTTTCAATAAAGGAAACTTAGCTTAGGACCGAGTGAACGTGTAGATGAGGGGGTGACACTTTCCAACATAAGGAAAGTAGGGTTAACTACGGTCCTCATGTGAGGGAGTGACACTTTCCCAAATAAGGGAGGTAGGTTTCACTACGGTCCTCATGGGGTGGATAGCCTCATAACCCAAAAAGGGTGTAGGGTGATATTTCCATGATTGCCCCCAAGTTCCATAAATTATGCTTTCCACATAAGATCTATCAATTGATATCACCTAATATGATAGCATGATATATGTCTTACCTTGGCAAGTAAGATGCCCTATTTTTTATCTGAGGGGATGACACCAAATTCCATGATTAGCACCCATGGTCTTAGTGTCGGTCAAGGATATAGTTTACCTAAAGTAAAATGGACAATGGAAGTAAATGACTAGGACCATAACTAGAATGACTTAAGGGATGTTACTTAGGATAGGTGGAAGTAATGAACCCATCTAGACATTGCACAAGTATCTCCTTAGGAAGTTCTAGGAAGGTGTTCTAATGCATGTGTCTATGTATATGTTCTTTATGCATAACTTTGTAGTATTGGTCTACTTGTTATGAAGATATGCATGGTGTGAGTCTATATGCATGATGTTGATATTATCGACTATATGATGAAGGTCTTGTATTTACATGAATGAAGTTGTCTTTACTTGTTATGAGGATGTATGAATTGTATGTTAAGGTTTAGTCTCACAAAGAGTTTACTAAGTATGTGTGAGGTTACGGGGCTTCACATGTGTATTGCACTAGTAGACTAAGATTGGGGTCATGAACAATGTCTTATAATGATGAATGTGAAAAGAAGGGAAAATACGTGTAAATGGATGTAGTTCACCGTAATGTCCTATATTCTTGACTTGAATGTGTCTTGTAATGGGCTATATTTCAATGGTGATATGTGTTGGCTTGTGTTAAGTGTATGTATGCTTCCTTGTGTCCTTAAGGTGATGCATTGCACCAAGTATCACTAGAGGGTTACTTGGGAGGTTAATAAATAAAAGGAAAGATAGCTCACTGTTAAGGTAAAAGAGTTTACTGTAAAGTAACCTCAATTATGACCTAAATTCTATATGTGGTTTTATATGATGTTTGACCTTTGATTATATTTCTATGAAGTATGTGAATCATATAAATGTTATTGGATAAAGGTTTTATAAATAATTACTCAAAGAGACATGAAGTATGATTTCAAAAAAATGTCCCTTTTAAATGCATGTTTTTGCATGGTTGTCATACTTAGTGCATTCTTGTAACAATCACATTCTTCTCTACTTTTTACACAAAGTGTAGGTTATGGATGATTAAAGGATGTGTTGAATGGTGAAGATCTTGATAGATGATTCCCAAGCTCAGTGAAAGGAATCCTTAAGTTCAAGGATCTCCTACTTATGTCTTTACTGTAAAGTGGTTAAACATTGTATAGTGATTAATGTGTCTTTAGGGCCGTGTCCCTTATGTATTCTAATGTTGTTGAGTCTAAGATGGCAAAGAGACTTAAGGTCTATATATGTATTATTACTTATGTTTTATGCATATGAAGTAATGTTCTAGCATATGATGTGCTAAGAAAGTTTTGAATTTTCCGCTAAATTTACTATGTCAATGGGATGAATGATAACTATGGGCTTGTATAAGACCTACGAGAGATCAAGTACGCCATGTTACTTCTAGGGGGGACTCCACGGATATGACATCGACGACGCCATGTGGAGATTTGAGGATACCATAACTTCTAGGGTATACCCTTGGTCGTTAAAACTTCTGTGTTCTTCAACTTCTTCACTTGTCGATCAAGGATTTCCACCGGAACATCTTCATAGGAGAGTTTCTCATCAAAACCTAGACCTTCAATAGAAAGAATGGACTCGGGGTCACCAATTCACTTCTTAAGCATGGAGACATGGAATATCGGGTGAACCGAAGCTAGCTCACTAGGTAATCTCAACTCGTATGCAACCTTGCCAACCCTTTGCAAAATTTCATAGGGACCCATATAGCTAGGACTAAGTGTCCCTTTCTTGCCAAACATCATCACCCCTTTCGTGAGAAAATTTTCAAATAAACCTTCCTTCTTCAAATTCTAAGTCTCTTCTCCTATTATCGGTATCAGACTTTGTCGGTTATATGCTGTTTTCAATCAATTCCTTATCATATGAACTTTTTCCAAAGTTTTATAGATCACTTCGGGACCAAAGAGTGAAGACTCGTCAACTTCAAACCACCCAACCAGAGATCTACATCTCCTACCATACAAAGCCTCAAAAGGAGCCATAGATATAGTCGAATGGTAACTATTGTTATAAGAGAACTCAACCAAAGGCCAGTGTTCATCCCAACTTCCCTTGAAATCTATAACACAAGCTCTAAGCATATTCTCAAGGGTTTGAATAGTATGCTCTGCTTGACCATTCGTTTGGGGATGAAAAGTGGTACTTAACTTCACTTGAGTACCCAACCCTTTTTGGAACAACCCCCAAAATTGAGAAGTAAATTGAGCACCTCTATCTGAAATGATGGATAAAGGAATCTCATGAAGACTCACAATCTCATTGATATAAATTCTGGCATACTCTTCTGCGAATAAGTAGACTTAATGGGGATAAAGTGACCAGATTTCGTCAACCTATCCACAACCACCCATATAGAGTCATTTTGCTTTCGTGTCCAAGGCAAACCCACTACAAAGTACATATTAATGTCTTCCCACTTCCAAGTGGGAACTTGTATTTCTTGGAGTAAGCCACTCGACTTTCACTTGTTGGAAATTTGGACACTTTGCAACAAATTCCGCTATTTCCCTTTTCAAGACACACCACCAAAATACTTCTATAATGTTATGATACATCTTAGTAGAACCTGGATGAATCGAGTAACGGGAACCAAGAGCTTCCTCTAGGATCTGGTTTCTCAAATCATCCATATTTGGCACACATAGTGCTGGCAATTTAAGCCCATTTTTCACTGACCCGCCCAAATATTCCATCAAATATGGGTTGAAAGAGTGATTTTAAATATGGGTAATATTTGGGATTATACCCATATTTTACCCATTAAAATATGGGTACATTATGAGTAAACTACGGGTCAAATATGGGTATTGCAAGTTTTCTCCATATTTTCAAAAAACCTTCTCTTACCAAGTTTTAGAAGCGATTTTTCAAAACTTTCATATATGGGTCCCTATTAATATTTCAACTGTCGACCTCCACCCACGCTTCCCAAAGAATAAATTAAAGTTTATTTTTAAAAAATATTTTGAACTTCAAAATTTCATTATTTCACCCCTAACCTCGGCCCCTCCCCCCAACCCTACCCCACACCCCCAACCCAACCCCACACAGTCCCCTCACCCCCAACCCCCCAAAAATAAAAATTTTATTTTATTTTAAAAAATGTTTTCTACTTCAAAATTTCATTTTTTCATCCCTACCATCGTCCACCCACCCCACCCCCACCCAAAAAAAGTAAGTTTGTTTTAAAAAATATTTTCAACTTAAATATTTAGGTTTTCACCCTACCCTGGACCCACCCAACCGCATCCATCGTCCCCCCACCCCCACCCCCTACCCCCAACCAACCCCCACCCTTCAAAAATATTGAGTTTGTTTAAAAAATATTTTTAACTTCAAAGTTTTTCACCCTAGCCTGGACCTACCCCCCTCTAGCCCCCTATCAGCCCCCCAACCCCCAACCCCCGAAATTTTTTTTAAATTTTTTTTTACTTTTATAACAAAATTAAACTAAATGAAGCATTTTAATAGATTTCATCTAAAAAAACTAAAATATTTTCTCCATATTGAATTCTTAAGTAAAGAACTATTTATTCATGAAGTATGGGTAAAATATAGGTAAACTAGTATTTTACCCAACCCATTTTTACCCATATCAAATATGGGCGGGTTGAATAATTACCCATTTTATGTTTAACCATTTTCAACCCGCCCACATTTGAACCAACCCGCCCATTTGCCACCACTAGGCACACATAACCTCTCTTGGTACCTCAAAACACCTTCCCCCCTAAGTAGAATGACTCATTAAGCTTGCCAATAACCGATTCATTTTACTCATCAATGATGGATCAAGGTGCTGCTTAGATTTCACCTCCACCACCAAGGACGATTCGGAGTTATGATGGATCATAAAACCACCATTAGGAGAATCTTCCAATCTAACACCAAACAAGCCAAACTATGAACATCTTTCACTAAGTCTTTCATGTCTTCTTTCACATGAGACACTACCCATGGTCATACGACTTACATCATCTGGAAACATATTGGCCTTGCCGGGATTGTAGAGAACACTCATGTCGTAATCTTTCAATAATTCCAACCACCTTTGTTGTCGGATATTTAACTACTTTTGAGTAAACACATATTAAAGACTCTCGTGGTCGTAGATGCTACGATGATGTATGGTTGTAACTTGTACTCCTATGTTAGATGGTTTTGTGTGAGACAACTTGTAGTCTATTTTTGATAAATGAGAAGTCTAAGTAAACTTCATATGTATTTTATTTTTTCCGCATTTTCTCTACCTATGGTATGCAATGATGTATGCTAAGTATCACATACAGGGAGCACCCCCTAGACGTAACCGGCGTCGTCGTCCTCTTTGAGGACTAAAACTAGCCTCTTAGCTTACATTATTACATTCATAGGTCAAAAATACGGAAAATAAAAAAACCTTTCATTACTTCTACATTGAGGTTTACATAGACCTCTACATGCACATAATATTTATATCGAGTATACATAGACCCTTCGTATGGGAAGATTACATAGTCTTCTAATTTTATTGCACATAGATATATAAAATATAACAAAATCTCAAATGGATGTATCATATCATAACCATATAAAAAGAGTATAACAATTTGGGCCTAGCCCATACATCAACTTAACAAATCCACATATAGGCTATACAATACTTAGTACTCAAATGAAAAAGGAAATAACATAAGACTTTTAAAACTAAAATAACTGCATAAGCTTGATATTGCCATTTTGCTCGGAAAGTGAGGACCTACCCAACTTGGATGATTGAGAATTCCAAGTCTCTTCAAAGTTTTCTCAAAAAACCTTCAACGATCAGAACCTAAAATGTCTGGGGAAAAGATAGAAAATAGGGTTAGTACACCACATGTAGTAAGTATGAGACCATATGCACACATATCATGAAATCATTCTAAAAAGGGACATTTCATTAAAACATGCTATTATACATTTAGAAAGTGTTTGCACATTCAAGAAGACCATACCAATCAATAAGACATATTCATTAAGTCTAAAGCATGTACATCACAAGACCAACAATGCTAAGTCTAGTCAAGTCAACATGCATATCATATAATTGAACACATAGTCAAGTAACTCTATCATCAAGTTAGAATAGCCATAAGCAAGAATAAGAGTTCATTACAACATAAATAAAGCAATACAATTACCCATGAACCCTCATTAAGTCAACAAGTTCAATGACCAAGCAAAACCCATAACCTTACTCAATCAAGTAAACTCAACAAGACTCATAACCAATGTCAAACTTCACATAGTATATCATTAAGAGTACATATCATCATACTTTATCCATATATATCAACACATATTCATAAGTGAAACCAATCATCATGTAGTATCATCAACGTGCAACATCATCATATACATAACATGTACAATCATAAGGATTTTTATATATAAGAACATCCTCCTAAGACTTCCCTCAAGGCTAACTAGTGCAATGTTTAGGTAGAGTCCCATACCCCTACCTAGACTAAGCTAAACCCCTTAGGTTATCCTAGTTAGAGTTCATTTCTTTAGGTCATTTTACCTTTTGGGAAAATCTTGCCTTAACCTACATAGACCACATGATCTAATGCGGAATCCGGTGTCATGGAACCCTACACCGAAGGAAGGCAGACTACTTGCCAAGGTAGTACCAAAACATGAACATAGAAACTACGTGGATCCACTAGCTAGTATTCCTGTCACATCCGGGGAGCACCCCTTAAAAGTAACATGGCGTACATGACCTCTTGGAGTTCTTATACAAGCCCATAATCATCATTCATCTCATTGTCATAGTAAATTTAGCGGAAAATTTAAAACTTTCTTAGCACATCATATGCTGGAACATTACTTCATATATATATAAAATATCATATTACATACTTATAATCAAAGTTTCTTTTACATCTTAGACTCAACAACATTAGAGTACATTAGGGACACGGCCCTTAAAACATAAGACATTAATATAATACAAATTTATACACTTTACAGTAAACCATAGTTTAGGAGATCCTTGGAACATAAGGATTCCTTTCCTTGAACTTGGGAATCATCTATCAAGATCCTCACCATTTAAGACATCCTTTAAGCATCCATAACCTACACTTTGTGTAAAAAGTAGAGAAGAATGGGGTTAGTACAAGAATGCATTAAGTATGGCAACCATGCAAAAACAGGCATTTAAAAGGGACATTTTCTTGAAATCATACTTCATGTCTTTTTGAGTGAATCTTCATAAAAACTTTGTACAATTGCATTTATATCATTCACATACTTCATATAGACATATTCAAAGGCCAAACATCATCGAAAATCTAATATAGAATTTAAGTCATTTAGGTCACTTTACAGTGAGCTCCTTTTTGCTTTACAGTGAACTATCTTTTCTTTTACTCATTAACCTCCCAAGTAACCCTCTAGTGATACTTGGTTCAATGCATCACCTTAGGCCACAGAGAAATCATACATACAACTTACACTAGTCATCACATATCATCATAGAAGTATAGCACATGATGGACCCATTTAAGTCAAGACCTTAGGAATAATACAGTAAGCTACATCAACTTGCACATATGCTAACTTCACTTCACATCAATGCATTATAAGACCTTACTCATAATCCTACTCTAAGTCTACTAGTGCAATGTAAATTTAAAGACCCATAACCTCACACATCCTTAGTAAACCTATCATAAGACCTCAAGCCTTAACATTCTATTTCATACATCAACAAGTAAGTGAAGAAAAATCCATTCATGTCAACAATCTTCATCATATAGTCATTAAGACTCACATAGTGCATATAAGAATAAGACCACATCACATATACTCATACCATGCACAACTTCTTGACAAATAGACAAATACAAACATGCCATGCATAAAGATATAATCATAATCATACACATTAGAACACTGTCCTAGAACTTCCTAAGGAGCCACTTGTTCAATGTCTAGATGGGTTCATTACTTCCACCTATCCTAAGTAACCTCCCTTAAGTCATCCTATTTAGGGTCCTATTAATTTAATTCTATTGTCAATTTTACTTTAGGGAAACTACAGCCTTAACCGACACTAACATCATGGGTGCTAAACATGGAATTTGGTGTTGTAGAGCCTTACACCAATGTAAGGTGTTCTTACCTAGCCAAGGTAAAACATTAACACATGCTAGCATTTTAGTTCATATCACATTGGTAGATCCTATGTGGAAAGCATAGTTTATGGAACTTGGGGGCCATCATGGAAACATCTCGCTACACCCTTTTTTGGGTCATGAGGCTATCCACCCCGTGAGGACTATGGTGAACCCTACCTTCCCTCCTTGGGAAGGTGGCACCCCCTAATCTACAAGTTCACTCGGTGCTAAGCTAAGTTCCCTTTATTGAAAATCCATTATTAGGCTTTAGGATATCGAATCCCTATATGCTTAGCTCATAGGTCATAAATGAGAGTTCATCAACCTAAATCATGTGAGTAACCCTTTCCATGGACATAGCATATATCATTAGCACTATCTAGTTTAGGATACACTTGATCACACCTTTCAAGGCTCTTCTAGTGGCTAGATCATCATTCATGTGTGTGTATACATATATGTGAGTACTCCTTTCACACAAACACTTTAAAAGCACATATGACCATACATTAATATTGATACACATAGAAACCAAAACTAGGAACTATCCTATAAAGGTACACATGTGCAATGCATAGACAAGTTCCCATACCCTTGCCCATACTAGTGCACCTATAAAGTCATCTTAGTTAAGGAAACACATATCATACTTTCATATACATAATCTTAACATGCATAGTAGTAGACACTAGTGATTATGAGAACTACCTTTCATTTAGACACCATGACCTATACTACTTGTAAACATGCATGTAAAGTGAGGGTTTGTGTACATTGGTCAATATGATCACATAATGTGTATCAACAGCATATTGAGTCAGCCACCCTCTTAGGCCATATTACACTTTCAAGCATAGACCACACAACATAATTTAGCATAGGAGACAAGCTAACTTGATATTACACTTTAAGACGCCTAACTATTAGCTATTTACACCTTCACATAGGGGTACATAGGTTGGGGTCATTAATACTTAATACTTCATTATTGGCAGCACCAACACATGATCTTAACATAAACATTTACATGCTCATAACAATAGTAACATAACCTAGATTCACAACTAAAGTAGAAGATTAGGTACAAGTTACACATAAGGTGATCATCATAACCACTCATTTATATATTCATCAATTTGCCGTCAAGCCCATGGTCAACACATATATAATGACAATAAAGTAAACACTACCACCATAAGTGGACCATACAACACAATGCCATACAAGGCTTCATCAATCACAATAATATAGAAAAGTAGAGAGGAAGAGTCATTCTTACCAATTCATCAATATTTGATCATCATTGATCAATACACCTTTCTCATCATTAATACATTATACGGAATTATCTATATGTACTTAAATCATAAAAGAAACCATGTACAAGTCGCTACAAGATCATATTACAATCTAATACAATACATCACATATATACTAGAAAGTAGAAGAACATAGATCTTTAACCCAATTCGCTTCCATTGATCATCAATATAAATCAATCAACAATACACATGTAAAGCAGTAGCTAAAGAGATCATTACTGAAACGAAATCATGATTCATCTACCCTAACATTTAGATCATGTCATACACATTACAATATTCACTTAATAGGCTAGAAGAATCTAAATCAATCTTTACCAATTCAATGGTTACCTTATTCATATTAGATCAATTATACCTAATTATCATCACATTATACATATAGGCAATATCTAAGGACAATTAACATGATCGAGTCACAAGACAACCAACCTAACGTCAAGATCACAAGTTACTACTTGATAGACTAGAAGAACCTAGATCAATTTAAACCAAGCCTTCCTTACTTTGATTGTACAAGATTTATACTTACAATTCAATAATAATATTAATCTTAGGCAGTAGCTACAATAATCTCAACATACTCGAAATCCACTTTTATACAATTAAGGACCAATGTTACAGTGATCATATTGATAACTAGACTAAGCATGCTCAAATCTTCATACATTGATCCACATGGATCCTCCATCATCAATGCATCAACAATTCACGTAAATAACAGAAGATATAAACAATTCAACGTAATAGAATAACAATTCAACCATTAACAAGCCATGATCACAATGCCCATGCAAGGGCTAAATCGATTTTGGGAAGGGACATGGGTTCATCATGCAATTGGATTAAATTTCATGTTAAAACCAATACACTAACATCAATTCATCATGATTAATCCATTAAAAACAGCTTTAGAAAGAACCCATGGTTAGATTGAAGAAGAAGAGATTTGATCATGAAACTTTTTTGAAAACATTGAGATTAACTCTCCAAGTGAAAGGTAACTTAGAGATGAAGGATTACCATACCTTTATCTACATTAAAACCTTTAAAAATTGATGAATAATCCATAAAAATCCAAGCTCCAAGTTGTTCTTGAGCTTCACCAACAATGGATGTTTCTAGGAAGAAGATTTTTGGAGAGTTTATTTTGTATGAATTGGTTTGGGAATGGGTTGATCACGTTTTTTATCACTTATATACACCACAAAATCACCAAATCAGTCATGTAGGGTCAGGTTAGAACGTGGGGTGAATTTCCCATTCACACTTTTAATGAAACAATGCGCAGGCAGTGGCACCAGGCTGCATCGACGGACCACCATCGACGGCCAGTAGGTCCATCGACGGTCTGTCTGTGGATTCATTCAATTTGACCTTGGGCTGTTCTTTGATTGAGCCTTGTCCAGGATAAGTTTACATCGATGACACCTCACCAACGGGCCGTTTGTGAACCAACTAGGTGTCGTTTGGCTCGTCGATTGACACTGCCAAGGCAGTGTCTAGATAGCCCTTACGTCCTTCTTGTGGGAACTTTTGTGGGGCCCTTGAGAATTCGTACCCGTACGTTTCCAACGTTAATATGCACATTGACAAGTCAAAGACCTTTCATGCAAGTTTCACCCAAAATTCACACATAAAACACATCCAAACATGCTAGGCCCCATCAAAACTTTCTTGAACTTCTCAAGGGCTAACTTTCGAACGTCTTAGACGTTCTTGGACATTTGACCTTCAAACTTCATGAAACTTCATATACTGCCTATAAATATCATTTTAACTCATTTTAATAATTGAAAATATCATGACACACACATAAGAACATAAAAACATGTAAGGCTCCTTAGGTGACTAGTCGTCGAATGTCTTGGTCATCCATTGACGTTTGACTTCCAAATCACCTAAAACTTTACATACTGCCTCACTACCTTATTATAAACCATTTTAATACCTTATAACCTTAATACAAGCATGTTAGTATCTCGACACCCGAACTCATATTGGGGGTCTTACAATTCCTATAGGGGAAACATAATTCAAGAACTAGGAGATATATTGGACCCTCTTTATGCTACATGCATTATAGTCTCCAATATCACGAGTATATTAGTGATCCTACCTTAACTATGTGGGAAGGGACACTCCTCACTCTAGTTCACTCGGTGGTAAGCTAGAGTCCCTTTTTTAAATGTCTTTAATGTCCTTATTAATCATCATTGCTTAATGTAGATCATAGGGTCTATCGCTTGTATAATCATCATCATCATAGCTCCATAAGAATTGCATGAGTATAGTCCTTTCATTACAATTCATATAAGTGAGGTCAACATATTTACATAATCACATCATGATAAGGCACATTGGCAAGTACCACAATCCTTATAACATTTACATGTTAGCCAACACCTCACAAACCATGGTCAAGACATTTGAATTCAACATCATACCAACCCTATCCATCCTAATACAAGATATACTTCAATGCAACATATTCACTCAATCTCAAGTAACCAAAATTGAAGTAAAGAATAGGGATCACAAGACTTACCCAGTCTCTTTCATAATCCATCATCATGGTTTTACCATCAACCCTTAACACAACCCAATAAGGGTATAATATCATCACTCATCAATAAACAATCTTGATAACAAATAAAATTTAACCACTACATAACAATTAATCACTAGTTCATAACTTCTGATAAGAGACATAGGTGAAAGTCATAATCTAGATCATTACTCAAGAACAAACATGATAGGACTATAATTCATCCTAATCTATTCATAATTGATACAATAACATCATCTAGTAGTAAGTCAACCAATAACCAATTCAATTGAACCAACATTACACAATTCATATTAAGATCACAACCTAGGGTTAACTTCTACAAACTAGACCAATACATCAAGAAATAACATAATTAAATTATATTACATCTTAATCTATTCATAATATACAAATGAAATCATACACAAAGCAATTTACAACATCAAATTCGAGATTGGAAAAGACCCACTTGAATTTCATACTTTTCAAATCAATTTGATGGAACCCTTTTGGGAAAGAAGTCCTAAAGGTGAAAAGAATCCCATACATTGTTGTTTGATGAAGATTGAAGAAGAAACATTGGTGATTGGAGCCCTAGAACCCACCTTGACCTTGACTTCTATGGAGTTCTTCAACTTTAGAGAGAAAAAAAAGAGAAAGAAGATAGAAGGAAGAGAGTTTGGGTTTTGGGAATTTATTAGAGCTTAGGTTAGTCTAATTAGCTTAGGGTCTTTATATTGGTTGTTAATTAACTTAATTAGACCTCCCCTAACCACTAATTAACCTTCTAACTAAGCGAACTAATAAAAAATGTGCAGCAAAACAGTTACTCCACAGACGAGACCACGCTCTACAGATCTTGTGTCCATCAACGAGCATTGTTCCCTCCGTGCTGCACACTCGTCGATGAGTTCATAGACTTATTAAAAAAGGCCCTTGGCCAAATGTTCTAAGTTTCCATCTACGGAGGCAATCTACGACCCGGCGATTGGACCACAAACCTCTGTGGCATTCGTTGGTGACACTGTCTACTGACAACTTTAAGTCACTTTTGAAAGGGACCTCCTCAAGGGCCCTTGGTTGGTATTTGGGGTGTAGTTACTGGGCGTTTAGACTATCAACTAAATCTAATACGTGTTAGACACCCTTCCACCAAAATTTATCAATTTCCGACTCCAAAAATCTAGGCAAATTGTCTCAGACACGCTAGTACCTCACTTAACTAGTTTCCGAACGTTATGGACGTTCTTTGACGTTTTGATTTCTAAACCTCCCAAATGACTTATATTCATTAAAATAGACCTTAAAACAGTTTCTAAATCTTTTGACACTTATGTTAGGCTCTAGAACACGTCTTAGACTTTCGAAGTGTTACACTAAGGGCTAGTCTAAGACCTCTTCGAGAACGAAGACGTCGGTTACATTTAGGAGGTGCTCCCCGGTCATGACAAACTTGGTATCAAATCATGAGGTTGAAATATCTTAGCAATGATGTGTCAAAAAACCACGTCTACGTAGAGTCTTATTCATGATTGTGAAGCGCGCCACATTTATGAATGAGAGGCTATGTGATGCTTCCGAAACTCTCACTTCTTTGGTATTCTTGAAGTCATGCCTGAAGAGTATTAACAATATGTGTCCCTTTCTTCTAATCCTTTTCTTGTGGTTATAGTCTATGACTACTAGAAGGGTAGCCACAAGAAAAGTAGAAGAGGAGATTGCAAACGCGGGAGTTCCTCGCCAAGACAACCAAGCTGCTCCTCAAGAACAAGCTCCACTAGGTGAGCAAGCTCCGGTCAATCCTCCAGCTATGACGGATGGAGAGATAAGAACGACTTTCATCAACTTGACTCAAGCCATGACTACTCAAGCTCATGCCGTAGCTACTCAATCTCAATTATGGCAGCTCAAGCAAACCAGGAAGTTGTACCCCGTATGAACCAAAATGCTAGTACCATGGATTATTTCTTGAGGGACTTCACTAGGATGAACCCTCCAATATTCTTTGGGTCTAAGGGAATGAATACCCCCAAGACTTTCTAGATGAGGTCAATAAGATTTTGTATGCTATGGGGGTGAGTTAAAATGAGAAGTCCGAGCTAGAAGCTTATCAACTCAAAGATGTGGCTCTAACTTGGTACACTCAATGTAAAGACAATAGGGCTTTGAGAGAGGGTGTCATAAGTTGGGAAGTCTTTTGGAGGACTTTTCTTGATGATTCTTCCCAAGGGAGAAAAGAGAGGCAAAAGTGGAAGAGTTCATTAACCTTCGTCAAGTAGATATGAGTGTGTAAGAATACTCTTTGAAATTAACTAGGTTGTTTATATATGCCTCTTCTTTTGTGTCATATCCTTGAGATGTAATGAGCCATTTGTTAACGGGTGTGTCCGATGATCTTGTGGAACAGTGTAGTTCGGCGATGCTTCATGTCAACATGGACATTTGTCGTTTGATGGTGCATGCTCAACAAGTTGAGGAGAGTATTCTTAAGAGGAAGAATAGGGATGCTAAGATGGCAAGGTCCTACGATGGAGGTACTTCTAAGGGTAAGTTGGAATTTCAAGACAAAACCAAGTTTAAGAAGAGGTTCTCCAAACAAGTTCCTACTAATTTCCCCAGGTCTCGTAATGTTAGGGTGTCCAACACTAAGTCCCAAAGGGGAAGGGGTGGTTATTCACCAAGTGAGAAACCTACTTATACCAAATGTGGAAGAAACACATGGGTGATTGTCTAGTTGGAATAGATAATTGCTTTGGTTGTGGAAAGAGTGGACATAAGGTGAGAGATTGTCCCATTCTTAAGGCTCGAGGAAAGGAGACTAACCAAGAACAAGCAAGCGGTCCTACACCTAATGCTCCTAAGAAGAACCGCTTCTATGCTCTTCGCTCTAGGGGTGATCAAGAAGATTCTCCCGATGTTGTCACCGACATGTTACAAGAACTTTCCATTAATGTGTATGCTTTATTAGATCGAGGTGCCACTTTATCTTTCATAACTCCATTAGTGGCCACGAAGTTTGATATGTTACCTGATATCTTAATTTAACCTTTTTCGGTTTCTACCCCGGTGGGTGACTCCGTTGTTGCTAAAAGAGTCTACACGAGTTGTCCCATATTATTGTCCAATAGATTTACATTGGTTGATTTGGTAGAACTTGATTTGTTGGACTTTGATGTCATATTGGGGATGCATTGGTTACGGGCTTGTTTTTTTTATATCTATTGTAGAACAAGGGTAGTTAAAGTCCAATTTCCTAATGAACCCGTCTTAGAATGGAAGGGGGGAAGCTCAATCCCTAGAGGTCAAATCATTTCATGTCTTAAAGCTTGTAAGATTATTTCTAAGGGATGTCTCTACCATATTGTGAGGGTCAAGACCCTTGGGTCCGAAACTCCTCCTTTAGATTCAGGACCCATAGTGAAGGAATTTTCGGAAGTCTTCCCCGATGATTTACCTGGAATTCCTCCAGAACAGGAAATACATTTCTTCATAGATTTGGTTGAGGATACGAAACCCATATCAATTCCTCCTTATCGAATGGCTCCGGCCGAGTTGAAATAATTAAAGGCTCAACTCAAGGATTTGCTAGATAAGGTTTTTATATAACCTAGCATTTCCCCATGGTATCCTCCAGTCTTATTTGTGAAAAATAAAGATGGGTCTGTTCGAATTTGCATCAGCTATCGACAATTGAACAAGGTAACTATAAAGAATGAGTATCCTCTTCCTAGGATTGATGATTTATTTGATCAACTCCAAGGTGCGAGTTACTTTTCAAGATTTGATTTGAGGTCGTGGTATCATCAACATTGGGTGAGAAGTGTTGACATACCTATAATGGCTTTCTGAACTAGGTATAGTCATTATGAGTTCCTATTCATGTCTTTTTGTCTAAATAATGCCCCGTCGACTTTATGGACCTTATGAATATGGTGTTTCGAAATTATCTCGATTCATTTGTGATTGTCTTCATTGATGATATCTTGGTGTATTCTAAGAGTGAGGATGAACACGTGGGTCATTTGAGGATAGTTTTGCAAGTCCTCAAGTAACATCAATTCTTTGCTAAACATAGTAAGTGTGAATTTTGGTTTAGATCGTTTTTTTTTCTTGGTCACATTGTTTCAAGTGAGGGTATAGAGGTTGATCTGAAGAAAAAAAGGGCGGTTAAGAATTGAGCTAGACCATTGAATCCAACAGATATTCAAAGTTTCTTGGGTTTAGTTGGGTATTATAGGATATTTTTTGATGGTTTTGCATCCATTGCTTCTCCTTTGACAACCTTAACCCAAAACAAAGTTAATTTTGAATGGTCGGAAGCTTGTGAAAGAGGTTTTTAAGAGTTGAAAGATAAGCTTACCTCCGCTTTGGTGTTGAACTTACCAGAGGGTATCGAAGGGTTTGTAGTGTATTGTTATGCTTCTCGAGTAGCTTTGGGTTGTGTCCTCATGAAACATGGTAACGTGATAGCATATGCCTCTAGACAACTCAAGGTGCATGAGCAGAACTATCCAACTCATGATCTTGAACTACCGCCCATAGTGTTTTCTGTGAAAATAGGGAGACATTATCTATATAGTGTACATGGATGTGTTTACGGACCACAATACCCTTCAATATGTGTTCACTCAAAAAGAGTTGAATCTCCGACAAAGAAGGTGATTGGAACTTTTAAAGGACTACGACATGAGTATTCTTTACCACCCAGGGAAGGCTAATGTAGTTGCGTACGCTTTCAGTTGAATGTCCATGGGTAGTTTAGAACATGTTCTCGATGTTAATAAAGAGTTAGTTAAAGTAGTACATAGATTGGCTCATTTGGGTGTTCGGTTGGAAGATTCTCCAAAAGGAGGTTCTATGGTTCATCATAACTCCAAATCATCTTTAGTGGTGGAGGTGAAATCTAAGAAACACCTTGATCATCTATTGATGGAGTTGAATAAATCGGTCCTTAGTAAGTTAAATGAAGCTTCTCCTAAGGGGAGGATGGGGTACATATGTACCAATGTACATTGTGTGTACCTCATGTGGATGAACTAAGGAAACAAATTTTTGATGAGGCTCATGGTTCCCGATATTCCATTCATCCAAGTGCCACCAAAATGTATTGTGATCTACAAGAGGTCTATTAGTGAAATGGGTTGAAGAAAGATATAGCAAAATTCGTAGCCAAATGTCCTAATTGTAAATAAGTTAATGCTGACCATCAAAGAGCGGGAGGGTTAACTCAAGAGATAGCTATTCCTACAAGTGGGAAGATGTCAACATGGATTTCATAGTGGGTTTGCCTCGAACACGTAGGCAAAATGATTCCATATGTGTTATTGTGGATAGGTTGACAAAATCTGCCCATTTTCTCCCCGTCAAAACTACTTATTTGGCGGAGGAACATGTTAGGTTGTACGTTAATAAGATTGTGAGTTTGCATGGGATTTCTTTGTCCATTACCACGGATATAGGTGCCCAATTCACTTCTCACTATTGGAGGTCTGTCCAAAAGGGGCTAGGTACTCAAGTG
The DNA here is from genome assembly GCA_022817965.1 of Solanum lycopersicoides. NCBI lineage: Eukaryota > Viridiplantae > Streptophyta > Magnoliopsida > Solanales > Solanaceae > Solanum > Solanum lycopersicoides. The sequence continues at coordinate 43,214,072 of CM040621.1, forward strand.
AAACATAGTACCGCTTTTCACCCTCAAATAGATTGCCAAGCGCAACGCACTATTAAAACTCTAGAAGATATGTTGAGAGCGTGTGCCATCGACTTCAAGGGTAATTGGGATGACCATCTACCTTTGATAGAGTTCTCTTATTACAAATAGGTACTATTGGAGTATCTCTGTGGCACAATTTGAAGAACTCTATGGTAGGAGGTGTCGGTCTCTGGTTGGGTGGTTTGGGTTTGGTCAGTTTGAAATCCATGGTTCCACAGAGAGTCTATGAGTCCATAGAAAATGTTCGAATGATAAGGGATAGGTTGAAAGCAGTCTATAGTCAGCAAAAATCATATGCCAACAATAGAAGGAGAGACCTTGAGTTGAAATAGGTGATGGGGAAAACATGAAGATTTCAACCATGAAAAGGGTGATGAGGTTTGGAAAAATAGGGAAACTTAATCCCTTATGTGTGGGCCCTTATGAGATATTTAAGAGGGTCGAGAAAGTTGCTTATAAGTGTAAATTACAAAGTTAATTAGCCCCGGTTCACCCGGTATTTCATGTCTATATGCTTAAGAAATGTATAGGCGACCCGGTGTCTATTCTCCCGATAGAATGGTTAGGGGTGATTGAGAACCTTTCTTATGATGAGGTTCTAGCCGAGATCTTAGATCATCAAGTGAAGAGATTGAGGAACAAAGAGGTTTCCTCCGTAAAAGTTCTATGGAGAAACCAACTAGTTGAGGGTGCAACATAGGAGCCCGAGCTCGACATGAAGTCCCGCTAACCTCATATCTTTCCTCTTACTCCTAGTCAAAGTTGAGGTTAGTAGTTTCTCTTAAAAAGAAAATTGTGAATAATGTTGCACTTAGCTTGTCTTTTTTCTAGTATCTGCATATGTTTGTAAAGGTTCCTGCTTAAATTAAGTTTTTATGAAATATGTTCTCATGGTTAACTTGTACTTCTGTGTAATATGCTACGTTACCTTCATGATAGTTGTAGTGAGAATGTTTATGTGTGTTGAGAAGAATTACATGTTAACTCTTTGATATTCATTTTGACCTCATAATGAAATTGAGAAGGTAGTTCATCATTTTGTGATATGAAATGGTGAACTCTTATATGTGGTGAATTGTGAATTGGGTTGCTATGTGTAATGCCATGATTATGTGTTGAATGGAGTTGAGAATCCCTCCCATTTGCTGTGACTCATGATGATGACATTTTTGTTATTCTTCTAGTATTTGAGTCATTTCTTTCCTATAAAAAGGTAAAGGTGTCATTCGGCGACGAATGTTACTAAGGGGGGATAATGTAACACCCCAGAAGTTCTATCACTTAGACTAGAGCCTCACCTATTAAATAATTATTAAAATGGTATTTTCAGACCTATATTAATGTAATAAACTTGATTTAGAAGTATTAGAGCCTAAATATCAAAGGACGACTATGACGTCCGGAAACTAGCGAAATTGAACTAGTAGACGTCCTTAGGTCTTGTGAAGGTTTGTGAGTGTCGTATGAAGTCTAACACTTGTAAAAATACTTTAACTAGGTAAAATAATATTTATAGGGTCCAAATGACTAGTCACGACTTGCCAAGGACCACCCAAAGGGTCATTGAGGAGGACCCAAAGGTTGCCAATGAGGCTGCCAAAGCAGCCTACAGAACAACCTATTTTTTAGGGTGGTGGCATGTCTTCCAGCCAACAATTAGTAAGCAAAAAGTGCCTTGCAAATCAGGGCCTTCACGAAGCTCACAACCTTAAGTCAGTTTCCAGAAAAAAGATATGGCGGTGCCCCCGCGATGCGCAACCATGTTTCTAATTTGATCGCGTCATGTTTAAGTTAATTTGACTTCACAAAAAGACCCAATTAAGTGAGGGGTCATTTGGGTAATTTAGGATATGGTTATATATTGATTTAGTGTCAGTTTTAAGTCATTTTTACCCACCCAAATCAATTCCCCAAATCACTCTCACTTCTCTCTAAATTCTCTCTCTACTCAACCTCAGTTGAAGAGCATTGGAATCTTGAAGAAAAAGACCAAGTTCTCAATTTTTTTACTCAAATTCGTGGTTAAAGTCTTCATCAAGGTATGGATTCTTCACTCTTGGGATTCCTTTCCCCAATAAGTCCATTAAAAGATTATTTTAAATCCCCCAAATATCAAGGGTTTTGTCTAAACATGGGTTTCCTTCTAAACAAAAATTGATGACCAATTATGATGATTTAAAATTACTTAGGATTGTTTATGAGTATAATAATGGTTAATTGTGGGTTTTTAGTCCAAATTCTATAGTATCCATGTTCTTCCCTAAATTCCACAAATCTTGTATCTTGTTTGATAAATTATTTCTCCATGGACTGCAATATATCATGTATTGATTGGGTTTTGATCTAGTTCTTGAAGATCGCATGAATGTCCCTTTTCTCCTAACCCTAACATATGAATTAGATTGATTGGTGATTAGGGATTATGTAATTGAATGTGTTATTTCTTAATTTACTATTATACAATGATGATGATTGAATTGTTGGTTAAAGATCATTGAAGTGAGGGTGAGATCTTGGATGAGATTCTTGGAGGCTATTGGAAAGACTTTTAAGATCATGAATACTTTACTTTATTCTTGATGATGATGTTCAACTGAAGTATGAATATGCGAATAAAATAGGAAGATGATGAGATGCTCAATATGATAACATGTTATGAATGTGATGAAGGTGAGATGATGATAGGGTTATGATTATACAAGACATAAAGTGATTCTCTTGTGTGCCTTATTATTATGACTATGATGTGATGATCCCACTTAATGTTGGGTTGTGATGAAAGGAAGTTCTTATTCTATACCTAAGAGATATGATCATGATTATACAAGGGGTTACTCTCCTAAGGCCTATACTATAAACTAATGTTAAGGAAGATGCAAAGACATTTCAAAAATGGAATTTAGCTTATCACCCAGCGAACTAGATATGAGAGGTGTCCTTTCCCACGAGGGAAGGTAGGTTCACCAATTTTCTCATTAGATGGGAACTACAATGCGATTAGCATAAAGAGGATTTCCAATACTAATTTCCTAGTTCCATAACTATGTTCCCCTATAGGAAGACTAGCTAGTGGATCCACCTAGATGCTACGATGATGTGTGGTTCTACCTTGTACTCCTATGTTAGATGGTTTTGTGTGACACAACTTGTAGTCTATTCTTGATAAATGAGAAGTCTGAGTAAACCTCATATGTATTTTATTTTTTCCGCATTTTCTCTACCTATGGTATGCAATGATGTATGCTAAGTATCACATACAGGGAGCACCCCCTAGACGTAACCGGCGTCGTCGTCATCTTTGAGGACTAAGACTAGCCTCTTAGCTTACATTTTCATAGGTCAAAAATACGAAAAATAAAAAAACCTTTCATTACTTCTACATTGAGGTTTACATAGACCTATACATACACATAATATTTATATCGAGTATACATAGACCCTTCGTATGGGAAGATTACATAGTCTTCTAATTTTATTGCACATAGATATATAAAATATAACAAAATCTCAAATGGATGTATCATATCATAACCATATAACAAGAGTATAACAATTTGGGCCTAGCCCATACATAAACGTAACAAAGCCATATATAGGCTATACAATACTTAGTACTCAAATGAAAAAGGAAATAACATAAGACTTTTAAAACTAAAATAACTGCATAAGCTCGATATTGGCATTTCCCTCGGAAAGTGAGGACGTACCAAACTTGGATGATTGAGAATTCCAAGTCTCTTCAAAGTTGTCTCAAAAACCCTTCAATGACCGGAACCTAAAATGTCTGGGGAAAAGATAGAAAATGGGGTTAGTACACCACTTGTAGTAAGTATGAGACCATATGCACACATATCATGAAATCATGCTAAAAAGGGACATTTCATTAAAACATGCTATTTTGCATTTAGAAAGCCTTATGCACATTCAAGAAGACCATACCAATCAATAACACATATTAATTAAGTCTAAAGCATGTACATAAAAAGACCAACAATGAAGTCTAGTCATGTCAACATGCATATCATATAATTGAACACATAGTCAAGCAACTCTATCATCAAGTTAGAATAGCCACAAGCAAGATTAAGAGTTCATTACAACATAAACAAAGCAAGACAATTACCCATGAACCCTCATTAAGTCAACAAGTTCAATGACCAAGCAAAACCCATAACCGTACTCAATCAAGTAAACTCAACAAGACTCATAACCAATGTCAAACTTCACATAGTATATCATTAAGAGTACATATCATCATACTTTATCCATAGAGATCAACACATATTCATAAGTGAAACCAATCATCATGTAGTATCATCAACGTGCAACATCATTATATACATAACATGTACAATCATAAGGATTTTTATATATAAGAACATCCTCCTAAGACTTCCCTCAATGCTAACTAGTGCAATGTTTAGGTAGAGTCCCATACCCCTACCGAGACTAAGCTAAACCCCTTAGGTTATCCTAGTTAGACTTTATTTCTTTAGGTCATTTTACCTTTTGGAAACATCTTGCCTTAACCTACATAGACCACATGATCCAATGCGGAATCCGGTGTCATGGAACCCTACACCGAAGGAAGGCGGACTACCTGCCAAGGTAGTACCAAAATATGAACATAGAAACTACGTGGATCCACTAGCTAGTATTCCTGTCACATCCGGGGAGCACCCCCTAGAAGTAACATGGTGTACATGACCTCTTGGAGTTCTTATACAAGCCCATAATCATCATTCATCTCATTGTCATAGTAAATTTAGCGGAAAATTTAAAACTTTCTTAGCACATCATATGCTATAACATTACTTCATATATATATAAAATATCATATTACATACTTATTGTAAGACCTCGAAAATGAGATAAGGTGTCTAGAGCCTAACATGCTTGTCTTAATTTTATAAGGTCCTAAAATGCCTTATTATGTTATATATAGGCATTGTACAAAGTTTGAAGTGATTTGGAAGTCGGAAGTCAAGGGACGTCCAAGACGTTCGACGAATAGTCGCTTATGTTCCTCATGTGTGTATGCATGCTTAAATTGTATGAAATGAGTCTAATAAGTATTGAAATGGTTTTAAATGATGTTCAATGTTATTATATGAAGTTTCGTGAAGTTTGGAGGTCAAACGCCCAAGAACGTCCAAGGCGTTCGAAAGATAGCCCCTAAGACGTTCAATGTATGTCATGTAGGGGTCAAGGTTTTTTAAACGTCTTGTAGGTGTTTTTTTTGGATGAAACTTATGTGGAAGGTCTATAACATGCTAAGGTTTGTAATCGCGTTGAAAACGTCCGGGTACGACTTCTAAAGGGCCCCACAAGAGGCCCCAAAAGAAGGACCCCAAAGCTCCCTAGACACTGCCTGGGCAGTGTCCCTTGACGAACCCAACGACGGATCGTTGGTCCCCCAACGGACCGTCGAGCAGGTATCGTCGAAGGGTATATGACTTGGTCAGGACTTAAGCCAACATTTTGTCTAAGTCATGGGCGACGGAGGGCATGACGCCCCGTCATGCCCATGACGCCCACGTCGCGAGTGCCTGCAGGTTTGGCTGACTGCGTGCTGCCACTTAAAGGGGTGAATGGGAAATTCACCCCACGTCCTAACCTAACTATAATAGGCTTATTTAAGTAATTTTAGGTGTATATAAGTCTTCCAAAACGTGATCAACCCATTCCCCAATCCTCTCACATGTTTAAAGCCTTTCCCTCCAAAAATGTTCTCTCTAAAACCACCATTGTTGGTGAAGCTCAAGAGCTGCTTGGAGATGGATTTTCTACGGATGAATAATTAAGTCTTAGAGGGTTTTAACTAGATTAAGGTATGGTGATCTTCATCTCTAGTTATCGTTTCATCTAGAGAGCCATTCTCAATGTTTTTCAAAGAAATCTTATGATCAAGTTTCCAATCTTCCAATCTAGCCATGGGTTCCTTCTCAAAAGATTTTTAATGATTGAATCATGATGAATTGAAGTTAATACAATGATATAAATGTGTTTTCACTCCAATTGCATGATTAACCCACGTTCCTTCCAAAATTGGTTTAGCTCTTGCATGGGCTTTGTGATTATGGCTTGTTCTTGATGAATTGGTGATTCTCTTACGTTGATTTGCTTGTGGTTATTGTTATTTACATTAATTGATGTTTAATTGATTATTATCAGTCCATGATGATAAATATATGAGGTTTTGAGCATGAGTAGCCTATGTTTCTACATGTTGTCTTCAAGTCGATTGTGAGATCGGTTGGGTATACTCTTGATTTTGTATGAACTGCTGTAGCTACTGTTTTAGGGTGATGTAATGGATGAATTTTTTAGGTATAAATCCTTAATGTAAAAATTAAGAAGGGCTTGCATGAATTGATATAGATTCCTTTAGGCTATGAAGTCAAGAGGCTAAGTGTGTGATGTATCTTGAATTATGATTAGATGAAGCATGATTTAGTCTTTATTTCTTATCTAATTAGCTACTGACTAATGAGTATATTATTGATGAAATATTAATAATGATCAAATCCTTAGATAGTTCATAGTATTGGTAAAGTCTTTTATACTCTAGTAAATTGATAAGCCTAAATACCTATGTTGTAGCCTTAATCTTGAGAGTATGTAACCATGATTTCAATATGGTTAATTGTAGGTTTAGCTACTTCCTTAGACTTACATATGTATGAACTATGATCTAAAATCAATGTAAGGGAAGTTAGCTAATGATCTATGTTATCCTACTTTCCTAGTATGTTGATATGTTGTATTATGTTATGGTATAATCTTGTAGCAACTTGTACATGGTTTCTTATATGTTTAAAGTACGTTTAGCTACTGTCATATATGTGACTTATTGATGAATAAGGTGTATTGATCAATGATGATCAAAGGGTGAGAAATTGGTAAGAATGCTTAATTCATTTACTCTTCTACTTCTCTATTCCTTATAGTCATGTTGATGAAGCCTTATATGGCATTGTGTGGTATGGTCCACATATGCTGGTGGTGTTTACTTTATTGTCATTATATATGTGTTGACTATGGCCTTGAAGGCAAATTGATGAACTTATGAACATGTGCTTAAGATGATACTATGAGAAACTTATGCCTACTTTCCTATTCTAGTTGTGAATTAGGTTGTATGACTATTGTATGAGCATGTGTAGATTCATGTTAGGGTATTGTATAGGTGCTTCCATTGATATGTTAAAGTGGTTAACAACCTGTACCCATGTATCCCTTATATGGAAGGGTAAATAGCTAAAGTTAGGAGTCTTGATTATAAGGTATATATTGTCTTGTCTACTATGCTATCATGTGTTGTGTGTTATGTGCTTGGAAGTGTAATGTGGTCTAATAGGGTGGCTGACTTTAGAAGTTATTGATAGTCATTATGTGATCATGTTGGTCAATGTACACACACTCTCACTTACATGCATATTACAAGTAGTATAAGTCATTGTGTCTAAATGAAAGGTAGGTCTCATTCACTAGTGTCTACTACTATGCATATTAAGGTGATGTTTATGAATGTATGATTTGTATTCCCTTACTAGGATGACTTGATAGGTGTACTAGTATGGTCAAGGGTATGGGACCTTGTCTATGCATTGCACATGTGTATCTTGATAGGATAGTTCCTAGGTTTGGTTCTTATGCATATGAAGGATGATTATATGAACATGTTATGAATATGATATAATGAAGTATGAATGCGTATAGTGTCTTAGTAGGTTTATATAAAAGTTTTGCTCATATAGTTATGCCTATAGACTTATGCATTGATATATGAATATGTGTGACCTTATGTGTTATGTGAAAGGTTTGCTCACATCTAAGGATACACTCACACACATGGATGATCTAGTTAGTGAGAGGGGCCTTGTTAGGGGTGCCCAAGAATACTCCAAATCTAGATAGGTGCTTGAATATGCTATAAGTGTAACAACCCTAAAAAAATGAATAAGCTAAATGTTTAAGGTGTCAAGAATGCTTGCGATTAGACCAAGGTTCACACGGATTGATACGCGTAGAACCAGACCTCAGAACCCTTACTACGACCAAGCCAACTAACTTGGGGAGTTAGTTGAACTTGGAAAGGTTTGAACCAACCAAGTAAGGCTCTCGAAAATGAAGATTTAATCGAAGGAGTCTTTACCGGACTTAAAAAGAAGAAATTTTAAGTTTTGAGGGTCTAAGGGTAAAATGGTCTTTTACCAGGCTAGGTGTAGTATCGTAATTACCCTAAATATATAATTAATTAATTATTTAATAAAGTGGAGGGTCAATTTGGGGAGAGAGAGCCGAAATTGGTCTCTTGAAATGAAGTCTTGCTCCACCCGGGTTCGAACCTAGGTGGGAGCAAGGATTTAATATGATTTTTTTTATTATTGGTGAATTAATTTAATAAATTTATAATTAATGGCTGATGTAAAAAGGAAAATTAGATTTTCTTATTATTTATTATTTATTTACTTATTAATTAATGTTTTTTTTAAATTGACTAAGTCTTGCCAACTATCCTAGTTTTAAGATGCACTATCTCACACTATCTCTCTCCCTCAAGCCTAAATCTCTCTCTCTCATCCAAATTATTTTTCTTGGCTGCAAAAACAGAAGATAAAAACATTAGAAAGCAATCAAAAGTTCTCTAAACTCAAAGAACTTACAAAAAAAAATATACAAGCAAGCAAGCTAACTTAAGAAACGAAAACTTTGCATCATCTTCTCGACGGGTTTGTGTTGAAGGTTTAGGGGAGGAGTTTGGCAGCACTTGGAAGGTGTGGAAAGCTACAACAAGGTATGGGTTTTCTCTCTTGGAATCCTTTCTCCAAGAGGAATTTCTTCTACAAAAGACGACATATGAAACTAGGGCTGTCCCCTTGAACGTTGAACTCTTGTCCCTAGTCTCCTTCCGATTTCAATCTAAATTAGTTTAGAAATCATGTTGTTGGTATGGTTGCTGGTAGCTAAGTGTGAAATATGATGTCCTTGTGATTTTATGTTTGGAAATAGCAAGCATGTTCAATGATGTCAACCGAAAATGATGTGGTGCAATGTGTAAAATTTGTTGTTGTTCTCCGTTTTGAAGTCTTAAAATGGCTTGTTTGATGATTGAAATTATTGTGCATAAGGTGTGTAAATTGTGATGTTAAATAAAGTGTAAGGTGGCTGATCATAAGTGGAAAAATCTAAGCTAAAACAACAATGAATCTACACTAAGAATGTGTTAAACGAATCATGAAAGTACCTCAAAACGAACGTATGAATGTTGTTAAATAAAGGCTAGAAAATTTAATAAAATTTCCAGCACTTGGTGATGGAATTTTCGGCCAGAATACTTAAGGTTGAGAGGTTTAAAAATATATTTAAAATATGTGAGGTCAGTGGGGATTGAACCCAAGACCTCACTACATGAAAGCTGGAAAAAAAAAAAGGTGTGGGATTCGAACCCACAACCTCTCGGTCAAACAAGAGAGTAAGAGGGGAATTTTAAATTAATAAAAATAATGGGAGGAGTGGGATTCGAACCCACCACCTCTTGGCTGAAGAAGGAGACAAAGAGAGAAATTAAAAAGAAAATAAAGTGAGGTTGTGGGGGCTCGATCCCACAACCTCACTGCCAACACTTAAGTAGTTAACTTTTAAATGAAAATGAAAATAAGGAGGCTGTGGGGAATCGAACCCACAACCTCTAAGTCCCAAGCGAAATAAAGAAAAAATCAATAAAGAGAGGCTATGGGGGTTTGATCCCACAACCTCCTGGTTAAGCCGAAATGCACAAGGAAAATAAATGGGAAAATAAGAGGGGGTGTGGGGTTTCGAACCCACAACCCCTCGGCCAAAGGAGAGAAGTTCTAGAGAAAAGGAACTAAAAAGAAATGTTGATGTTGGGGTTTGACCTAGGGTCCCAATATCATGAAGACTAAAAATAAAGTCAAGGAAAAATGTAAGTATTGTCCAAGGGATTCGAACTTGGGTTCCCTTGCCCAAATTTCCGTATTGATACATAAATCATACGTGAATTAAATGTTCAAGAATAATACCACCTACTTAGATCGAAATCGATATCTTGGCATATATACAAGATACATAAGTCTTGTACTACATAATCTTAGGATGATATGAGTCACTTAACGAACTATGAATGAAGCCTCATGGCTTGTATGTATAGACCCATAAGTCTAGCATACGCTTAAAAATAAGTGAACCTAAGATGTATGTAAAGAAACGAAGAAACCCTAGAAGGGTTAAGTAAGAGTGTGAAATATGCAAATGGCCAAGTACATGGCATATGATGAAATGAACTTTCACGTAAAATGGGGTGAGTAATTATGAAGAGCAATTGTGCTAATGTTAATGAATGTGGTGACAACATGATATGAGGCTAATGTAAAAGATGAGAACAATCTCAAATGAGCCTAAGTAATTGTTACCAAAACGTACTCACATATGAGAGTGTAAAGTTAATGAAGAGACCAGTCATTATGAACACTCTAATAAAAGTATTGAGATTAACACACTTAATACTAATGATGAGATGAGAAATCATCTATTGAGCTATGATGTCCTTATACTAGAAGCCAACTTCCATGAAGTATGAGTTGAATGTAATAGAACTTTATACTGAGCACCGATAGACTAGCTATGAGCGGTGATGCCTTCTTTTGGGAAGGGCAGAGGTTCACGTAACTCTCATGAGATGAGACTGTCCGGCTTGCCGGGTATGGGTCTCCTTTATCTCCTGGTCTTCGAACCTATACTGCCAATATAGGGATCTTGCGGGGTTAAATTCCCATGTACGCTAGCATGTTTTGGATCACCTTGGCCGGTGATTCCACCTCTTTTCGGTGTGGGGGATACACTGGATCTCATGATGCTCACATGATCTATGTCAGTTAAAGTTAAAGTTCCCAATGAATGAATGAGGCCAGCCTTAAATGAAGCACATAATGAAATGAATGATACCAAAGGTGTTAGAATAGGATAATCAAAAGGTGAGTTAGATTCAAGTAATGACATTAGGTCATTCTTGGTCATTGCACAACGAACCTAATGAAAGTCTTAAACTATATCCTAGGTATAGCTGGTGTTTACACTGGCCTATGAACGAAATGAAATGGACTACGTATGAATAAATGAAGCAGACTCTGTGTTTGCTAACGAAGACTCTCTAGTTGAGGTCCCATCTGTTGAGCTCTCATTTCTGGGATGTCTTAATGTTAAGTCCATGATTCCGAGGTATCATGGCATATGAATGAATGATATTAAAGGAGTTATGTGCTACATACAAAGTGTGTTGTAAGCTATATGATATGTGCTACGTGTAAATGTTATGTGTTGTTTGCAAATGTGAAAAGTATGATGATGTATGTTATTCTCATGGCATAAACTTCCTATTCCAAATCTGGAAAGCTCACTGACTTTCCTAATCCAAATTTGGAAAGCTCATTGACTTTCCTAATCCAAATTTTGGAACCTCCTAATCTCAATTTGGCAAGTCCACTGACTTGACTTCCAAAAATCATGTCGTAAGGAAAGAGCTATTCTTTCTCATGCATGTCCTTGGTGTGTGCTTGCATATACCCATACTTAGTACAAGTGTGTACTAACCCTATACATCTATACTATTTTGGGTGCAGGCACAGGTAGGCGATAGAGCTACAAGATCATTGTTGCAGCTATCCGGACGTCAGCATTCATCCGGAGTTTGGTAGGTCCTCATGCTTTCGAGAATGCTACTGTTTTACATTCCAGCTTAGTTTTAGAGTTGAGCTAGTGGAGCATGTTCCACTAGCGTTTCGTTCCTGTTTTGATTCAGACTTTTTATTGGACCGTTTTGGCAATTATACAATTAAGATTTATTGAACTATTCCTTTCATTTGATTATCTCTTAATGTTAGATGGTTGATGGTGAACAAATTACGAATGTATTAGAAATGTTTAGTAAGCAATATTTAGAAACAAAAAGTTTCAAATTTTCCGCTAAAATTAACCTATGTAAAGTAAGAATGACGTAAGTAGGCTTGTCTGCGACCTCTGAGAGGTCAACGACGCCAGTCTCGTATGGGGTCTAGATTCCAGTCGTGACAATAAGCACATGAATGATGAATACCATAAGCTTATGTTTTTATAAACAAACGTAATAGAGGCTTTTCAATAAAAGGGAACTTAGCCTAGCACCGAGTGAACTTGTATATGAGGGAGTGACACTTTCCAATATAGGAAAGGTAGGGTTCACTACGGTCCTCATGTGAGGGGTGACACTTTCTTACATAAGAAAGGTACGGTTCATTACGGTCCTCACGGGATGGATAGCCTTATGACCCAACCTTGGGTGTAGAGTTGATATTTTCATGAATTCCCCAAGTTACATAAACTATGTTGCCACCATAGGATACTAGCTAGTGGATTTCCACCTAGATAGCTATGTCATGTTCGGTTCTACTTTGGCCGGTAGATCCACCTTCCATCGGTGTAAGGTTTTATGACACCGATTCCATGATTAGCGCCCATGGTCTATGTCGGTTAAGGTTATGGTTTCCCTAAAGGTAAAATGGACAATGGAGGTAATTGAATAGGATCCTAACTAGGATGACTTAAGGTAAGTTACATAGGATAGGTGGAAGTAATGAAACCATCTAGACATTGCACAAGTGACTCCGTAGGAAGTCTTAGGAAGGTACCTTAATGCATATGATTATGTATGTGTCCTTTATGTATGACATTGTAGTCTTGGTTTAGCTATGTTTATGTTGTACTATACTTATATGATGGCATGTGTTGTCTTGTGTAGATGCTATGTATGGGCTTATCTTGTGTTCCTAAGGTGATACATTGCACCAAGTATCCCTAAAGGATTACTTGGAAGGCTAATGAATTAAGAGTAAGGGTTAACTGTAAAGGTGATGGAGTTCACTGTAAAGTGACCCCAAATTGTACGTAAATTCTATATGTGCTTTTCTAATATGTTTGGCCTTTGATTGGGTTGCTATGAAGCATGTGGATGATATAAATACTATTGATAAAGGTTTTATGATGATTTATTCAAAATGGCATAAACTATGATTTCAAAGGAAATATCCCTTTTAAATGCATATTTTTGCATGGTTGCCTTACTTAGTACATTCTTGTGCTAATCCCATTCTTCTCTACTTTTTACACAAAGTGGAGGTAATGGAATGCTTAAAGGAGGTCTATGATTGAGGAGCTTGATAGGCGATTTCTCAATCTCAAGGAAAGGAATCCTTAAGTTCAAGGATGTCCTAATGTGTACTTATGGTAAAGTCTATTTAGTAATGTATAGCTTTGTATTATGTCTTAAGGGCCTTGTCCTTAACGTAGTCTAAAGTTATTGAGTCTAAGATGGCAAAGAGCCTTAGAGTCTAAATATGTATTTTGACTTATGTTTTATATATATGATGTGATGTTTCTAGCATATGATGTGGTATGAAAAGTTTTAAATTTTCCGCTAAATTTACTATGCCAATGCAATGAAAGATATAAAGGCTTGTCTTAGACCTCCAAGAGGTCGACGCCGCCGGTTACAATCCAAGATTGTACCCTATCTTCTAGGGTATGCTTTTGGGATGTGACAAACTTGGTATCAGAGCATGAGGTTTATGTAGCGGTTTTAGGTTCTAAGAAGTCTCATATTGCCACGTCTAGTAGAGTCTTGTATCATTGGAGGTGAGTCGCGACACATCAAATGGTACGAGAGGCTATAGGACGATAGAGTTTCCCTTCTTCATCAATCTCATATCGTGCCATAGAACTTAATTCTATAAGATATCTCTCTTATGTTTTCTTGTCCGGTGGTCTTTTAGATATGGTTGCTTGGATGAGATTGCTCTATGCTTGAGGGAGAAAAGGTGAGTTTAAAATGCTTATCTTTGTTTTATGGTTCAATGAGTATTGGTGAAGGTGACACTTGTCCTTATTTGATGATGTATATACTAACTAAGGGGACCTGAAGGGCTAACTAGACTTAGGTAGGGGTATGGGACTCTACCTATGTCTTGCACTAGTTTGCCTTGATGGAGACCTTAGGAGGTTAATACTATGTATGTGTATGATGATAAATATGAATACCCTTATGAGATGATCTCTATGCTTGTAAACATGTAAGTAGCCTAGTGTGCTAAAGAATTGGAGTTATCCATGCATGAAGGTTATAGATGAGTGAAGTATGGTGCTAATTGTAGTTCTTGTTGGGTTACTTGGTTTAGTGAAGTTATGGAGCTTTACTTGGTCATTGCACATGTTAACTCTATGAGGATTATGATTGGTTATCTTACCTTGCTATGTATGAAATATCTCTTATTTGATGATGTGATGCCAATTACGGCAATATATGAAATCTATGTAAAATAGCATGTTATGTCGAATGATGTATGTCATGATATAGTTGAAGCATGCTAGAAGTTATGGTGGTTAAAGTGAATTCTCTTAAATTGTGTATTCCTATATGGTTTTGTATGATGGTAGCCAAATATAGGATTTGAACTTCGATTGTTGAATAACTACCTATGGGGGTATGCTATCCTATGAGTGCATGTGATTAAAAGTGTGCATTGTTTTCCTTTGTATATAAGTGGTACTTGATGAGTTGCTAGTATAAATTGGAGTCATTTTGTAGAGACTTAAGTTGTAAATATAGTATGCATGCTTATGAAGGATGAGTTGGTAAAGCTTAGTATCTTATAATTCCATACTTGTTCCATCAAATGTCTAAAGGTTACACTTTTGGGTATTTGGGAGCATGCTAGTTGTAAAGACTAGGCAACTTATTGTATCATGTTTGTAGAACTTACTAAATTGCCATTTGATTTGATGTTGTTGAAAAAAATGTGTAGAATTTATCAATATGAACATGATAAGGAATGTGGAAAAGAATTTTGCTATTTAAATTAAAGGATGAGAATCTTATGACATGATGGGTTGTAGAGTTATTTCTAAACTTCTTGTTGTGTTATGGACTTTCTTGTTGTTTCCCACTAATGATGTATGGCCTTAGTGTCTATTGCATTGTAGGAAGACCTTATGTGAATAGAATAGTATGATCAAAATTGATGGTTGAGGATGATTTGTCTAAATTGATAAGGTTTAGAATGCCTTGGTGTTGCTTAATTGAATTAGTGAAAATTTCCTCTAAAGTAGTAATCACTTTAAGTGATGAATATGAAGGTTGTGTATTTGAGATCCTCTATATGTTGGGTTAAGTTTCTCTTAATTGGGTTTACCATAAGTGGGGGATGGTGTTTGAGTAGTGTGATTGTAGAAATTGTCTACATTGTCCTTCTATTCTTACTTGAATTTGAAAATGTGAATTCTTAGTATGTTTGTTCATGAAAATAGTCTTGCATAAGGCGTGAATTGCATGATCTTTATATGATTGGTATGGATTGATTGACATCATTTTGCAGACATGGTGAATTTTCCAAAGAGCATGAAAAGAAGTTTCAGATAAAAATCCATGTTTTCTCTTGTTGACTTGCATTTTAATATGTTAATTGTGAAGTTGACCTCATGAGGTAAGACAAGGAACTTGGTGATAGTCACTTGTAGGTTAAATTGTTTAGCCTTGTAATGGGAGTTGAGTCTCTTTTACAATGAAATATGTCGACTCTCTTGAAAATTTAGTGATTTGATGATTTGTAATACAAAATTGTAGGCTCATTTTAAAAGGTGAAAGCATGTTTTGCTAAGTGTATATGTGTGTGCCTATGGTTTGTGCTATTTTTCCAAAATGAGGCTTACTATAAGGGTGAGTATTATGTTAAGAAAAGAAATTTGTGGGATGACTTCCCATTTTGTTGTGATATACTTGGTGTGACTTACCATTTATACTTCACTAAGAAGAAAAATATATGCATGTCTTGACTTGAAAGTTGAGATTTCTCATTTTTTAAAGAAATTGATCTTGTGCTTTGCTAAGGTGTGAACTCACGATGCATGTAATGCGTTGGGAGTAAGATATTCTTCCATGTACACCACTAAGCATTGTATGATTGAGTATGACCTTCATGGTACTAGGTCTAAGTAATGAAGATATTTGTGATTTAACTAACTCAAGTTTTTGTGCATTGAAGTATGAGTGCTTAATTAACTTTGAGTATGGGTTATGAATTGCCTATGAGTAGTTTTTCAAGATTTTCTTGTAATGAATTAAGGCGTAATGATCATGTTATGAATAGGAGAAGGATGTTCCCCTATGAACATGAAAAAGAACCTTTGTGTTTGATGCATTAGAGAGTGAGTAAGTAATGGTTTTTGCTTGCTTGTGTGCATTGAGTGCTAAAAATTATGTGATGATATTTTATAGATGATGAACTGATCTTATATGCATTGAAGTCCTTGATGTGATTAAAGAGTCCTAAGTGTCATTCGAGGACGAATATTCCCAAGTGGGGGATATTGTAAGACCTCGAAAATGAGATATGGTGTCTAGAGCCTAACATGTTCGTCTTAATGTTATAAGGTCCTAAAATGCCTTATTATGTTATATATAGGCAGTGTGCAAAGTTTGAAGTGATTTAAAAGTCGGACGTCAAGGGACGTCCAAGACGTTCGACGAATAGTTGCTTATGTTCCTCATGTGTGTATGCATGCTTAAATTATATGAAATGAGTCTAATAAGTCTTTAAATGGTTTTAAATGATTTTAAATGTTATTATATGAAGTTTCGTGAAGTTTGGAGGTCAAACGCCCAAGAACGTCCAAGGCGTTAGAAAGATAGCCCCTAAGACGTTCATCGTATGTCATGTAGGGGTCAAGGCTGTTTGGACGTCTTGTAGGTGTTTGTTTTGGATGAAACTTATGTGGAAGGTATATAACATGCTAAGGTTTGTAATCGCGTTGGAAACGTCCGGGTACGACTTCTAAAGGGCCCCACAAGAGACCCCAAAGCTGCCTAGACACTGCCTAGGCAGTGTCCCTTGACGGACCCAACGACGGATCGTTGGTCCCCCAACGGCCCGTCGAGCAGGTCTCGTCGAAGGGTACTTGACTTGGACAGGACTTAAGCCATGATTTTGGCTAAGTCATGGGCGACGGAGGGCATGACACCCCGTTATGCCCATGACGTCCCGTCGAGGCCCACATCGCGAGTGCCTGCAGGTTTGGCTGCCTGCGTGCTGCCACTTAAAGGGGTGAATGGAAAATTCACCCCACTTCCTAACCTGACTATAATAGGTTTATTTAAGTAATTTTAGGTGTATATAAGTCATCCAAAACGTGATCAACCCATTCCCAAATCCTCTCACATGTTTAAAGACTTTCCCTCCAAAAATGTTCTCTCTAAAACCACCATTGTTGGTGAAGCTCAAGAGCTGCTTGGAGATGGATTTTCTATGGATGAATCATGAAGTCTTAGAGGTTTTTAACTAGACTAAGGTATGGTGATCTTCATCTCTAGATATATTTTCATCTAGAGAGCCATTCTCAATGTTTTCCAAAGAAATCTTATGATCAAGTTTGCAATCTTCCAATCTAGCCATGGGTTCCTTCTCAAAAGCTTTTTAATGATTGAATCATGATTAATTGAAGTTAATACAATGATTTAAATGTGTTTTCACTCCAATTGGATGATGAACCCATGTTCCTTCCAAAATTGGTTTAGCTCTTGCATGGGCTTTGTGATTATGGCTTGTTCTTGATGAATTGGTGTTTCTCTTATGTTGAATTGCTTGTGGTTATTGTTATTTACATTAATTTATGCTTAATTGATTATGATCAGTCCATTATGATAAATATATGAGGTTTTGATCATGAATAGCCTATGTTTCTACATGTTGTCTTGAAGTCGATTGTGAGATCGGTTGGGTATACTCTTGATTTTGTATAAACTGCTGTAGCTACTGTTTTAGGGTGATGTAATGGATGAATTTTGTAGGTATAAATCCTTAATGTACAAATTAAGAAGTGCTTGCATGAATTGATATAGATTCCTTTAGGCTATGAAATCAAGAGGCTAAGTGTGTGATGTATCTTGAATTATGATTAGATGAAGCATGATTTAGTCTTGATTTCTTATCTAATTAGCTACTGACTAATGAGTATATTATTGATGAAATATGAATGATGATCAAAGCCTTAGATAGTTCATAGTATTGGTAAAGTCTTTTATACTCTAGCAAATTGATAAGCCTAAATGCCTATGTTGTAGCCTTAATCTTGAGAGTATGTAATCATGATTTCAATACGGTTAATTGTAGGTTTAGCTACTGCCTTAGACTTACATATGTATGAACTATGATCTAAAATCAATGTAAGGGAAGTTAGCTAATGATCTGTGTTATCCTACTTTCCTAGTATGTTGATATGTTGTATTATGTTATGGTATAATCTTGTAGCGACTTGTACATGGTTTCTTATATGTTTAAAGTACGTTTAGCTACTGTCATATATGTGACTTATTTATTAATAAGGTGTATTGATCAATGATGATCAAAGGGTGAGAAATTGGTAAGAATGCTTAATTCCTTTACTCTTCTACTTCTCCATTCCTTATAGTCATGTTGATGAAGCCTTATATGGCATTGTGTGGTATGGTCCACTTATGGTGGAGTTGTTTACTTTATTGTCATTATATATGTGTTGACTATGGCCTTGAAGTCAAATTGATGAACTTATGAACATGTGCTTAAGATGATACTATGAGAAGCTTATGCCTACTTTCCTATTCTAGTTGTGAATTAGGTTGTATGACTATTGTATTAGCATGTGTAGATTCATGTTAGGGTATTGTATAGGTGCTTCCATTGATATGTTAAAGTGGTTAACAACCTTACCCATGTATCCCTTATATGGAAGTGTAAATAGCTAAAGTTAGGAGTCTTGATTATAAGGTATATATTGTCTTGTCTCCTATGCTATCATGTGTTGTGTGTTATGTGCTTGGAAGTGTAATGTGGTCTAATAGGGTGGCTAACTTTAGAAGTTATTGATAGTCATTATGTGATCATGTTGGTCAATGTACACACACTCTCACTTACATGCATATTACAAGTAGTATAAGTCATTGTGTCTAAATGAAAGGTAGTTCTCATATTCACTAGTGTCTACTACTATGCATATTAAGGTGATGTTTATGATTGTATGATTTGTATTCCCTTACTAGGATGACTTGATAGGTGTACTAGTATGGTCAAGGGTATGGGACCTTGATAGGATAGTTCCTAGGTTTGGTTCTTATGCATATGAAGGATGATTATATGAACATGTTATGAATATGATAAAATGAAGTATGAATGCGTATAGTGTCTTAGTAGGTTTATATAATAGTTTTGCTCATATAGTTATGCCTATAGACTTATGCATTGATATATGAATATGTGTGACCTTATGTGTTATGTGAAAGGTTTGCTCACATCTAAGTATACACTCACACACATGGATGATCTAGTTAGTGAGAGGGGACTTGTTAGGAATGCCCAAGAATACTCCAAATCTAGATAGGTGCTTGAATATGCTATAAGCACATGAATGATGAATACCCTAAGCTTATGTTTTTATAAACAAACGTAATAGAGGCTTTTCAATAAAAGGGAACTTAGCCTAGCACCGAGTGAACTTGTATATGAGGGAGTGACACTTTCCAATATAGGAAAGGTAGGGTTCACTACGATCCTCATGTGAGGGGTGACACTTTCTTACATAATAAAGGTACGGTTCATTACAGTCCTCACGGGGTGGATAGCCTCATGACCCAACCTAGGGTGTAGAGTTGATATTTCCATGAATTCCCCAAGTTACATAAACTATGTTGCCACCATAGGATACTAGCTAGTGGATTTCCACCTAGATAGCTATGTCCTGTTCGGTTCTACTTTGGCCGGTAGATCCACCTTCCATCGGTGTAAGGTTTTATGACACCGGATTCCATTATTAGCACCCATGGTCTATGTCGGTTAAGGTTATGGTTTCCCTAAAGGTAAAATGGACAATGGAGGTAATTGAATAGGATCCTAACTAGGATGACTTAAGGTAAGTTACTTAGGATAGGTGGAAGTAATGAACCCATCTAGACATTGCACAAGTGACTCCTTAGGAAGTCTTAGGAAGGTACCCTAATGCATATGATTATGTATGTGTCCTTTATGTATGACATTGTAGTCTTGGTTTAGCTATGTTTATGTTGTACTATACTTATATGATGGCATGTGTTGTTTGTGTAGATGCTATGTATGGGCTTATCTTGTGTTCCTAAGGTGATACATTGCACCAAGTATCCCTAAAGGATTACTTGGAAGGCTAATGAATTAAGAGTAAGGGTTGACTGAAAAGGTGATGGAGTTCACTGTAAAGTGACCCCAAATTGTACTTAAATTCTATATGTGCTTTTCTAAAATGATTGGCCTTTTATTGGGTTGCTATGAAGCATGTGGATGATATAAATACTATTGATAAAGGTTTTATGATGATTTATTCAAAATGGCATGAAGTATGATTTCAAAGGAAATATCCCTTTTAAAAATATGTTTTTGCATGGTTGCCTTACTTAGTACATTCTTGTGCTAATTCCATTCTTCTCTACTTTTTACACAAAGTATAGGTAATTTAATGCTTAAAGGAGGTCTATGATTGAGGAGCTTGATAGGTGATTTCCCAATCTCAAGGAAAGGAATCCTTAAGTTCAAGGATGTCCTAATGTGTACTTATTGTAAAGTCTATTTAGTAATGTATAGCTTTGTATTATGTCTTAAGCGCCTTGTCCTTAATGTACTCTAAAGTTATTGAGTCTAAGATGGCAAAGAGACGTAGAGTCTAAATATGTATTTTGACTTATGGTTTATATATATGATGTGATGTTTCTAGCATATGATGTGCTATGAAAAGTTTTAAATTTTCCGCTAAATTTACTATGCCAATGCAATGAAAGATATAAGAGGCTTGTCTTAGACTTCCGAGAGGTCGACGCCGCCGGTTACAATCCAAGATTGTACCCTATCTTCTAGGGTATGATTTTGGGATGTGACAATTATACTCAAAGTCTCTTTTACATCTTAGACTCAACAACATTAGAGTACATTAGGGACACGGCCCTTAAAACATAAGACATTAATATAATATTAATTTATACACTTTACAGTAAACCATAGTTTAGGAGATCCTTGGAACATAAGGATTCCTTTCCTTGAACTTGGGAATCATCTATCAAGATCCTCACCATTTAAGAGATCCTTTAAGCATCCATAACCTACACTTTGTGTAAAAAGTAGAGAAGAATGGGATTAGTACAAGAATGCACTAAGTATGGCAACCATGCATTTAAAAGGGACATTTTCTTGAAATCATACATCATGCCTTTTTGAGTGAATCTTCATAAAAACTTTGTACAATTGCATTTATATCATTCACATACTTCATACAGACATATTCAAAGGCCAAACATCATAGAAAATCTAATATAGAATTTAAGTCATTTTTAGGTAACTTTACAGTGAGCTCCTTTTTGCTTTACAGTGAACTATCTTTTCTTTTACGCATTAACCTCCCAAGTAACCCTCTAGTGATACTTGGTTCAATGCATCACCTTAGGCCACAGAGAAATCATACATACAACTTACACTAGTCATCACATATCATCATAGAAGTATAGCACAGGATCGACCCATTTAAGTCAAGATCTTAGGAATATTACAGTAAGCTACATCAACTTGCACATATGCTAACTTCACTTCACATCAATGCATTATAAGACCTTACTCATAATGCTACTCTAAGTCTACTAGTGCAATGTAAGTTTAAAGCCCCATAACCTCACACATCCTGAGTAAACCTATCATAAGACCACAAGCCTTAACATTCTATTTCATACATCAACAAGTAAGTGAAGAAAATTCCATTCATGTCAACAATCTTCATCATATAGTCATTAAGACTCACATAGTGCATATAAGAATAAGACCACATCACATATACTCATACAATGCACATATTCTTGACAAATAGACAAATACAAACATGCCATGCATAAAGATATAATCATAATCATACACATTAGAACACCGTCCTAGAACTTCCTAAGGAGCCACTTGTGCAATGTCTAGATGGGGTCATTACTTCCACCTATCCTAAGTAACCTCCCTTAAGTCATCCTATTTAAGGTCCTATTAATTTAATTCTATTGTCCATTTTACTTTAGGGAAACTATAGACTTAACCGACACTAACACCATGGGTGCTAAACATGGAATTTGGTGTTGTAGAGCCTTACACCAATGTAAGGTGTTCTTACCTAGCCAAGGTAGAACATTAACACATGCTAGCATTTTAGTTGATATCACATTGGTAGATCCTATGTGGAAAGCATAGTTTATGGAACTTGGGGGCCATCATGGAAACATCTCGCTACACCCTTTTTCGGGTCATGAGGCTATCCACCCCGTGAGGACTATGGTGAACCCTACCTTCCCTTCTTGGGAAGGTGGCACCCCCTCATCTACAAGTTCACTCGGTGCTAAGCTAAGTTCCCTTTATGGAACATCCATTATTAGGCTTTATGATATCGACTCCCTATATGCTTAGGTCATAGGTCATAGATGAGAGTTCATCAACCTAAATCATGTGAGAAATCTTTTCACATGGACATAGCATATATCATTAGCACTATCTAGTTTAGGATACACTTGAGCACACCTTTCAAGGCTCCTCTAGTGGCTAGGTCATCATTCATGTGTGTGTATACATATATGTGAGTACTCCTTTCACACAAACACTTTAAAACCACACATGACCATACATTCATATTGATACACATAGAAACAAAAACTAGGAACTATCCTATCAAGGTAAGCATGTGCAATGCATAGACAAGGTCCCATACCCTTGCCCATACTAGTACACCTATCAAGTCATCTTAGTTAAGGAAACACATATCATACTTTCATATACATAATCTTAACATGCATAGTAGTAGACACTAGTGAATATGAGAACTGCCTTTCATTTAGACACCATGACCTATACTACTTGTAAACATGCATGTAAAGTGAGGGGGGTGTACATTGGTCAATATGATCACATAATGTCTATCAACAACATATTGAGTCAGCCACCCTCTTAGGACATATTACACTTTCAAGCATAGATCACACAACACAATTTAGCATAGGAGGCAATCTAACTTCATATTACACTTTAAGACGCCTAACTATTAGCTATTTACACCTTCACATAGGGGTACATGGGTTGGGGTCATCAATACTTAATACTTCATTATTGGCAGCACCAACACATGATCTTAACATAAACATTTACATGCTCATAACAATAGTAACATAACCTAGATTCACAACTAAAGTAGAAGATTAGGTACAAGTTACACATAAGGTGATCATCATAACCACTCATTTACATATTCATCAATTTTCCGTCAAGGCCATGGTCAACACATATATAATGACAATAAAGAAAACACTGCCACCATAAGTGGACCATACCACAGAATTCCATTCAAGTCTTCATCAATCACAATAATATAGAAAAGTAGACAGGAAGAGCCATTCTTACCAATTCATCAATATTTGATCATCATTGATCAATACGCCTTTCTCATCATTAATACATTATAGGGAATTATCTATATGTACTTAAATCATAAAAGAAACAATATACAAGTCGCTACAAGGGACACTTGTCATATCTAGTCCATCGGTGCTAAGCTAAAGTCCCTTGTTTAAAAACCTTTAGGATATCATTTATTCATAAATCTTATCATAAGTCATAGGAGATTAACTCCTTGTATGAACATGATCATAAGCTCTTTAGGTTTAGTTGAGAATTTCCTTTCATCACAACCTTTCATTTGTGAGATTAACATATCATAAACATAGTGTGTAAGGCATACAAGATAAACATCATCAACTTGCATTATCATATCCTTACCATGATACCATATTAAACATATTCATAGCCCAACATATATTCATACAAACATAATACATACTTCAATTGCATAAAAACATCATTTATAGGCTAACATAAACGTAATAGAGAAATCATGACTTTAGAAGACTTACCTATTTCTTCCAAGAACCTGATCATCAAGAACTTATGTTCAATTTAAAACAATCATCCAACAACATAGTGAAATACTCAATAACATGACCAATATTAACAATTCAAGTCATATACAAGATCAATTCGTAGTTAAGGATAAGAGAAAAGCGTCATTAAGGAGTTCATTCAAGCTATTGTTCCAATCCAACCGTTTACATGTTATCAAGTGATAGATATAACCCAATCAAAATATTATTTAAAGAAGGAAAATGCTTCTTAAAAAAATCAAACATTACAAACCAATTACCCAACAATACATACTTAATTAACAATAGAAAATCGTTATGTTTCATCATTAGTCATAAAACTGAGTTAAGAAGAAAATTCGTATTGTAGAGTAAAAATCCTAGACGTTGAATTGTTGGAAATCATCTTTTAAGGACCTCTTGTGGAAAGGAATCCCAAGTGTGATGAAATCATACCTTATTGACAAATATTCCTGGAATTTTCAATGAAAATCTTGAAGTCTTCGTCTTCTTCCTTAAGATTTTCTTGTTCTTCAATGGAGTTTGAAAAGAGAGAGTTCTTGAGAGAGATGAGAGGGATTTGTTTAATTTGATTTGAAGTTCGTGAAAGTGGTCTAAAACTGAACTAAAATCATTATAAACTAATCCGCTAAAATACCCAAAATACCCCTCACTTAAATGAGTCTTTTTGTGAAGTTAAATTGACTTTAAAACGACGCGAACGAATCTGGGAAGTTGTTGCGCGTGGAGGGGTCGATTTCATATTTTATTTTTCAAATCCGGGTTGAGGAAGTGAGCCTCGTGGATGCCCGGCATTGCGAGGAAACTTTTGTTCCTCCACGTGTTGGTTGTGCGTCGCGCAGCCGCCCTCAAATTCCTGGTTGTGTGCAGGCCGCTTTGGCAGCCTACTATCCCATGTTCGGGTCCTGCTCAAGGACCCTTCAGACGGTCCTTGGTGATTCGTTAGCATAATTTTGGACCCTTGTATTACATACTACATATTTTAAAGTCTTTTTACTAGTTTTGGACTTCATTTGACACTCCCAAACCTTCACCAAACATAGGGACGTCTACTAGTTCAAATTAGCTAGTTTCCGGACGTCAAGGTCTTTCTTTATCATTGTGGCTATAACCTTTTCTAATTGACTTTAATACATTAATATAGGTCTGAAAACATCATTTTAATAAATATTTAATAGCTAAGATCTAGTCTAAGTCATGAAACTTCCGGAGTGTTACATTATGCCCCCCCTTAGGAACATTCGTCCCCGAATGACACTAAAATCTTTTCGAGGAATGAGGATAGACTCAATACTAGCAGTCCAACCAATCAACAACATATAATCATAGTGAGTCACAGCTCATAGAAGTACTTCACAACTTCCTTCAACACATACCATAACATTACACATAACAACTCAATTCATGATGACATATAAGAGCTTCAACATTTCATAACACATAATGAGGAACTATGTTGTCGTCATTAACATGAGCTCAAAATACACCAAAGTGTTACCATGCTATCACTCTTCTCAAGAAAACAACAAAATAGAAAAATCTTAAGAAGACAAAATGCATACACATTTCATATAAGTGCAAGATTAGATCATGAAGGCATTTTTCTTAAAACTCAAGTTGGTACATCTTTTACCAAAATAGGCACCTATTTAGAAAACAAGTCAATTTCATATGATTCATTATTTGCCTTATTAAGAGGAATGTCTAACCTTAAGGAGTAAAAATATGAGGGTAGAGGTACTTCATGTCAGCTTCAGCCTCCCATGTGGCACCCTCAACAAGATGGTTCCTCTATAGAACTTTTACGGAGGCAACCTCTTTGATCTTCTACTTATTTACTTGGCCATCTAGGATCTCAACAGGAACCTCTTCATACGAGAGGTTCTCATCCAACCCTAAACCTTAAATAGGAAGAATAGACACCGGGTATCCTATGCATTTCTTGAGCATAGAAACATGAAACACCGGATGAACCAAAGCTAGTTCACTAAGTAGTTTTAGCTCATAGGCAACCTTTCCAACCCGTTGTAAAACCTCATAAGGACCAACATATCAGTGACTTAACTTTCACTTTTTACCAAACCTCATCAACCCACTTCATAGTTGAAATCTTCAAATAAACATGATCACCTATTTCAAATTCAAGGTCTCTTCTTCTATTGTCGGCATAAGACTTTTGCCGACTATATGTTGTCTTCAATATGTCTCTTATGACTCTAACTTTCTCAATAGCCTCATAGATAATCTCAGGACCAAGGAGTGAGGACTCACCAACCTCAAACCATCCAACCGTAGACCTACATCTTCTACCATAAAGAGCTTCAAAAGGTGCCATGGAGCTGCTCGAATGGTAACTATTGTTGTAGGAGAACTCAATCAATGGTAGGTGATCATCCTGATTTCCTTTGAAATAAATAACACAGGCTCTTAACATATCTTCAAGGGTCTAAATGGTACGTTCCGCTTGACCATCTACTAAGGATGAAAAGTGGTGCTAACTTTCACTTGAGTACCTAAACCCTTTTGAAAAGCTTTCCAAAAATGAGAAGTGAATTGTGCACCTCTATCCGAAATGATGGAAAAATAAATCCCATGAAGACTCACAATCTCATTAATGTAGATCCTTGCATATTTTTCGGACTTATATGTAGACTTAACGGGAATACAGTGGGCAAATTTGCTCAACCTTTCCACAATAACCCATATTGAATCATTTTACCTCCGCATTCCAGGCAACCAAACAACAAAGTCCATATTGATGGCTTCCTACTTAAAAGTAGGAACATCCATGAATTGGGTTAAACCACCCGGTTTAAGATGATCGGCTTTAACTTGGTGGAAGTTTGGAAACCTTGCAACAAACTATGCTAAGTCCCTTTTTAAACCATCACACCAATAGACCTCTCTAATGTCATGTTACATTTTTGTTGCACCCGGATGAATAGAATAATGGGTACCTTGGGATTCTTTTTGAATTTGATTTCTCAAATCTTCAACATCCGGTACACATAATCTCCCTTGATACCTAAGAACACCAACCCCCTTAGGAGAATGACTCATTGAGCTTACCAAGTACCGACTATTTCAACTCCATCAATAGAGGATCAAGATGTTACTTAGATTTCACCTCAACCACTAATGATGAGTCGGAGTTATGATGGACTATGAAACCACCATTTGGAGAATCTTCTAACCACACACCTAAACGAGCCAAACTATGAACATATTTCGCAAGTTCTTTCTTCTGTTTGTCCACATGCGACACACTACCAATAGTCATACGACTTAAAGCATCTGCAACGACGTTGGCCTTGTTGGGGTGGTAAAGGACACTCATGACGTAATCCTTCAAGATTTCTAACCATCTTCTCTATCGGAGATTCAACTCCTTTTGTATGAACACATATTGAAGACTTTTATGGTCAGTAAAAACATCAACATGCACACCATAGAAATAATGTCTCCATATTTTCAAGGCAGAAACTACAATAGCTAACTCAAGTTCATGAGTTGGATAATTCTTCTCATGAACTTTGAGTTGCCTAGAAGATTAATCTATCACCTTGCCATATTTCATGATGACACATCCCAAGCCCTCTCGGTAAGCATCACAATACTAAGCCTTCTTTACCCTCTGGTAAGGTAAACACCGGAGCGGAGGTAAGATTATCTTTCAACTCTTGAAAACCTTTTTCACAAGCTTCTGACCACTCAAACATTACCTTCTTTTTGGTCAAAGCTCTCAATGGATAAGTACCCGGCTAGACCCAAGAAGCTAGTCAAAGGTCTAGGCAAATTTCTAACCGCATCCGTCTTGTTCGTATCAACCTGTACACCCTCACAAGAGATAGAATGGCCAAGAAAAGCAAGTGACCTAAACCAAAATTCACACTTACTAAATTTGGCATAAAGTTGGTGTTCTTTGAGCACTTTCAAGCCAACCTCAAGTGACTCTCATTTTCATTTTCATTCTTGGACTATATCAATATATCATCAATGAACACAATCAAAAATGGGTCGAGGAAATCTCAGAAAACTGTATTCATTAGGTCCATAAATGTTGCCTGGGCATTTGTTAACCTAAAAGACATCACTAGGGATTCATAGTGACCATATCTAGTTCGGAAAGCTATTTTGGGAACATCTTCACCTCTCACCCTCAGTTGGTGATATCCCGACCTTAAGTCAATCTTGGAAAACTATCTAGCACCTTGGAGTTGATCAAAGATATCATCAATTCAAGGAGAGGATACTTGTTCTTTATGGTGACCTTATTGAGATTGCGATAATCAATGCACATCCTAAGGGAACCATCCTTCTTCTTCACAAACAAGACCGGAGCACCCATGGAGAAATACTAGGTTGAATGAAACCCTTGTCTAGTAAATCTTTGAGTTGGAGTTCAACTCGTTCAATTTAGTCGGAGCCATCGGATATGGAGGAATTGATATGGGATTCGTATCCAGTAACAAGTCAATGCCAAAGTCAATTTCCCATTTGGGAGGACTCCTATAAGGTCATTAGGAAAAGCATTTGGGAATTCCCTCACTACAGGGACTGACTCAATAGAAGGAGTTTCACATTATAGATCTTTAAACCTCACTACATGGTATAGACAACCCTTAGCTATCATCTTATAATCCTACAAGTAAAAAATTATTTGACCCCTTCGCATAGAATTTTCCCCCTTCCATTCTAAAATGGGTTCATTTCCGAATTGAAACTTCACTACACTCGTTCTACACTCTATGGAAGCAAAAAAAAGCATGAAACCAATCGATACCCAAAATGATATCAAAATCAAACATGTCATGTTCTACCAAATCAACAAGAGTAACTCTATTGGACAACATTACAGACATTCCCTATAGACTCTCTTTGCAACCACAGAGTCACCCATTTGGGTACAAACCTAAAAGGGTTAAATAAAAACATCGGGAAGTGCATCAAACTTCCTAGCTACAAAGGTGTAACAAAATAAAGGGTAGCCCCTGGATCAAGCAAAGCATAAACATTAATTGAGAAGACTTGTAAGATACCAGTCACAACATCACGAGAGCTCTCTTGTTCACCCCTAGCCTTGACTGCATAAAAACGGTTCCTTTTTGGAGCTTCAAAGTTAGGACTGCTTGATTGAGATTCGCTATTCCCCTTTCCTTGACTCTTTACATTAGGACAATCTTTCACCATATGGCTACCTTTGCCACAACCATAGAAACTATTAGTTCCAATAAGGCATTCACCCACATGTTTCTTACCATACTTACCACAAGTTGGTCTTTCTCTTGGTGGATCAACATTTCTCCCCTTTTGAGGTTTAGGATTAGACACCCTATCATTGCGAGTCTTGGAGACGTCTTGAATGTCAAGCCTACTCTTGGAAGAACCACTTTCAAAAGATCTTGCCTTCTTAGCTTCCCTATTCCTCTTCCTTAGACGACTCTCCTCTACTTATTGATCATGGATCATCAACCTAGAAAGATCCATATTTTCATGAAGCATAGCTGCACGACGTTCTTCTTAAAGCTCTTCGGACACGCCCGTTACATAACAACTTATTTCATCCATAGCATTAGAAACTTAAGAGGAAACATATTTGGAAAGCTTAATGAACTTTAATAAATCCTTAACAGTCATACCTCCTTGACGAAAGTTAATGAACTCCTCTACCTTATCTTCTCTTTGCTCCCTTGTGAAGAATCTGTCAAGAAAGGCCTTTTTGAAGATCTCCAAAGTCACACGGTCACCTCCTAAAGCCCTACTATCCTTCCACTGATTGTACCATGTCTGAGCCACGTCCTTGAGTTGATAAGTAGCAAGCTCATCCTTTTCAGTAGTACTAACCCCCATACCAAGCAATATCTTATAGACCTCATCAAGGAAATCTTGGGGGTCTTCATCAACTTTTGATCCAAGGAAAATAGGAGGATTCATCCTCGTGAAATCCCTCTGACGGTTAGCCATAGTACTAGCATGTTGGTTTTCTCGAGGAACAACCTCCGTGTTAGATTGTGTCGTAATGGATTGAGATTGAGTAGTGATGGCTTTGACTTTTGGAATAGGGCTGTCCTCACCTCACTATCTGTCCTGGCCATAGAATTGACCGGAACTTGATCATTCGCAGCAGCTTGCACTTGAAGGGAACTCGATTGCCTTGGGGAGTTGCTCCCGCATTCTCAATCTCTTCTCTTACTCTTCTCGCGGTTTTCCTTATTTTATTCATCACCTAAAACCACAAGAAAGGGATTAGATGTCAAAAGAAACATAGTGTCAAGACTCTAGAGGCACGACATAACATTACCAAGAAAAGAGAACTTCCCTAATCATCACATAGCATCTCATTCATAATTGTGGCGCACTTCACAACCATGAACAAAACACTATATAATGTGGTTTAGTGAGACATTGATCCTATGGATATTCAACCTCATGCTCTGATACCAAGTTTGTCACAACCGGAGAGCACCCCCATTCGCGCCCGTCGTCGTCCTCCTCTCAAAGGACTCAGAAAAATCGTTAGCGTTCGTCATAACATGTCATCACTTAGAAATGCAGAAAAATTAAAAAGTTTTAAACATATACTAAGTGAGGTATACTTAGACCTCTCACATAGAAGCTTAGTTAGGCTTTACTTAGAGCAACATGATAACATACATAGGATATTCTAAAACTTGTCTCACATAAAAACCATCTAAAGAGTATAAGTTGGACTTAGCCAATAAAATGTCAATATGCCATATAGGCAAGAACATAAAACTAAATAAAGAGTATTCTTAAAACTACTAAAGTCTTCATAAGCTAGAATAACGAAAATATATCATCCCCGAACATGAGGACCTACCAATTGTTGGAGAAAGAGTTCCAAGCTTCTTCAATCGACCTTCTTAATCTTCAATGGCCGGACCATACAGTTATAGTATTATAACATAAGGGGTTAGTACGCCACGTGTACTAAGTATGGGTATATACACAAAATATTTAAGGACATGCATGAAAAAGGAGCATTTCTTTAGAAAGCATACTGAGTCATTTGAAAACCACTAATGCACATACAATAGAGCATATACAAGATAAGGATCACAACAACATAAAGCATAATCATAACTAAAGACATAACATCATAACATCATATTCATATTTCATGTTCGATAGTGCATATAAACTTAACATACAAAACACTTACCAATCATCCCATCCCAAGCCTACAAGTGCAATGATCATATGAAGCCCCATAACCCCACATAATGAAGTAAACAATATAGGAGACAATAAGTAAATCTTTGCTTCATGTCATTTATATCATAAATAGTTATCATCACATATAGAAACATGGACCATGTCTTGTGCATTAACATAGTAAACATCACATAAGAAGAACATCATATATCATAAGCATTATACATTTCATATTCATATTATATGAGAACAATCTCCTAGGACTTCCCTTACAGTCAACTTGTGCAATGTCTAGGTAGTGTCTCATACCCCTACCTATACTAAGTAAACTCTTTAAGTCATCCTAGTCAATGTCCATTTACTTGTTTTTCATTTTACTTGAGGGCAGAATCACCTTAACCGACATTAGACCATGTGATCTAAACATGGAATCCGGATTCATGAAACCCCATACCGAAAGAAGGTGGTCTACTGGACAAAGTAGAACCAAAACATGAACATAGCATTCTAGGTGTATCCACTAGCTAGTATTCCTGTGGTGGAAACATAGTTTAAGAACTAGGAGATATATTAGAGACCCATAATTTCACATTACATGACAACCTCTATCTCATGAGAGTCATTGTGAGCTTATCTTCAAACTAGGGAAGGGACACCTCTCATATCTATTCCATTCGTTCTAAGCTAAAGTCCCTTGTTGAACAACCTTTAGGTTATCATTTATTCATAAATCTTATCAATAGTCATACGATATTAACTCCTTGTATAGACATGATCATAAGCTCTTTAGGTTTAGTTGAGAATTTCCTTTCATCATAACCTTTGATTTGTGAGATTAACATATCATAAACATAGTGTGTAAGGCATACAAGATAAACATCATCAACTCGCATTATCATATCCTAACATGATCCCACATTTAACATATTCATAGCCTAACATATATACATAGCAACATAATACATACTTCAATTGCATAGCAACATCATTTATAGGCTAACATAAACATAATCGAGAAATCATGACATTAGAAGACTTACCTATTGCTTCAAAGAACCTTCATGAAGAACTTACGTACAATTTACAACAATCATCCAACAACGTAGTGAAATACTCAATAACATGACCAATACCAACCCTTCAAGTCATATACTAGACCAATTCGTATTTAAGGATAAGGGAAAAGGGTCATTAAGGAGTTCATTCAAGCTATAGTTCCAATCCCAACGTTTACATGTTATCAAGTGATAGATATAACCCAATCAAAACCATTATTTAGAGAAGTATCATGCTTCACACAAAAATCAAACATTACAAGCCAATTACTCAACAATACATACTTAAGTAACCATAGAAAATCGTTATTTTTCATTATTAGTCATACATCTTGAGTTAGGAAGAAAACCCATTTGTAGAGTAAAAACCCTAGAAGTTGAATTGTTGGAAATCATTTTTGAAAGGACCTCTTGAGGGAAAGGAGTCCCAAGAGTGAAAAAACCATACCTTATTGACGAATATTCCCCGAATTTTGAATGAAAATCTTGAAGTATTAGTCTTCTTCCTTAAGCTTTTCTTGTTCTTCAATGGAGTTTGAAAAGAGAGAGTTCTTGAGGGAGATGGGAGGGAATTGTTTAATCTGATTTGAAGTGCGTGAAACTGGTCTAATAATGACCTAAAATCATTATAAACTCATCCCCTAAAATACCCAAAATACCCCTCACTTAAATGGGTCTTTTTTGTGAAGATAAATTGACTTAAAAGCGACGCGAACGAATCTCAGAAATGGCTGAGCGTCGCAGGGTCAATTTCATATTTTATTTTTGAAATCCGGGTTGAGAAAGTGAGCCTCGTGGAGGCCCCTCATCGCAAGGCAACTTTTGTGCCTCCACATGTTGGTTGTGCGTCGCGCAGCAGCCCTCAAATTCCTGGCTGCGCGCAGGCTGTTTTGGCAGTTTGCTCGCCGATGTTAGGGTCCTCCTCAAGGACCCTACGGACGGTCCTTGGGGAGTCGTCATCCGACGTTTGGACCCTTTTTACTACATACTACCTATTCAAAGTCTTTGAACCAGTTTTGGAATTCATTTGACACTCCCAAACCTTCCCCAAACATAGGGACGTCTACTAGTTCAAATTAGCTAGTTTCGGTACGTCAAGGTATTTCTTTATCATTTTGGCGATAAACTTTTCTAATTGAGTTTATTACATTAATATAGGTATGGAAAAATCATTTTAATCTATATTTAATATACTAAGATTTAGTCTAAGTCATGTAATTTTTAGAGTATTACACAAGGGGTTAGTATCCTAAGGCCTATACTATAAGCTAATGTTAAGGAAGATGTAAAGACATTTCAAAAAGAGAATATTGCTTAGCACCGAGCGAACTAGATATGAGAGGTGTCCCTTCCCAAGAGGGAAGGTAGGTTCACCAATGTTCTTATGAGATGGATACTACAATGTGATTCGCATAAAGGGGGTTTCCAATACTAGTCTCTTAGTTCCATAACTATGTGCCCCCATAGGAAGACTAGTGTAAGGACCCCAAAATGATTTAAGTCCAAATAGAGCTTCGAATGTGGGTACATGAGCTTATAAGGTCCTAAAAGGGTCAAATATGGTGTTTAGAGGTAGTATGTAGAGTTTGAGAGAGTTTGGAGATGAAACGTCCAAGAACGTCTGGTGATATTTGAAATTTAGTCTTGAGACGTGCTAGCGTGCCTTAGTATGTTTTATGAGGTTTTAAGTTGAGTTTGGGGTTCAAATTGATAGGGATTCTTCCTAACATCTAGAAGGATGTATTTATAGTGGAAACATCCTGGCACGACTCCCCAAGGGCCTCACAAAAGACCCTAAAGGAAGACCCCAACCATGATCTAGACACTACTTGAGCAGTGTCAATCGACGAGGCAATCGACGTCTCGTGTGTTTATCGACGATCCGTCGATGGAGAGGCATGGGTTGATACTTAAACTCCTGAGAAATAGGCCCTTGGAGTAGTCTCTGACAAAGACAATAGCTTTCCAGTACGGCCCGTCGTCTGGTCGAAGACCCATAGGTGGCTTCCGTCGATGAGCCAGCAACTTTCGCATAGTTCATTGTTAAGTATAGGGGCGAATTGGGAAATTTACCCCACGTCCAAATAAATGCATGGGAGGTTAAATTAAGTGTTTTAGATATATTAGAAGTACTTAAACAAGAAAATACCCTCCTAGACTCTAGACTCCAAATCAAAAACCCATTTCTCACATTAGAACTCTCAAGAACACCATTAGAGAAGAGGAAGAATTGGGAGCAGCAACTTAGGACGATCTTTCCAATGATTCAAGCTATGATTAAGGATGTAATATAAGGTGTGTGAAGATTATTCATTCATGTATTCTTCCATCCATGAAGCCCCCTAGTTTTCCTTCAATTGTGAATCCGAAGAACCCCATTCAAGAGAGGGGTGTGATTGCATTGTGGGTAAGGCTTGATTGTGATCCCAATCTAGTGGGTAGCATTAAATTATTTTTATATTATGATTATATACTGTTTTTATGGAGTCTTCATGGTGAATTATGATAGTTGAGTTTGAGAGTGATCATAGTGATCTTAGGCCATTAGAGACTTGATTAAGGTTTTATGTTAATTCTTCTTAACTTGATTACATTATATATTAATTGATCATGATTGAATCATATAAGCATGAATTGAACTAGCTTTGATGAATTGGGATTGGTCTTGATTGAATTGAACCCTGAAGTATGAACTATGGCTATGCTCGCCTAGTATTGAAGAATGTGAGAAGAAATCCAAGGCTAAGAATCTCTATAATCTACCTATGAATGAAGATAGAATGAATTGATGAATGATGAAACTTAGGATGGTTATGGTAGTTGTAGATGTAGGATGATTTATTGATAGTGATAGAATTCACTTGAGCATGGAGAGATTTTCTAGGACATCCATCCATGAGAGAAGGTTGATCAAGTCTTGAAAAGTAAACCTTGGAGTATATTCTTTACTCCAAGTGGATATGCAAAGTGAGACAAAGTAGTTATGATGACTATTCCATTAGGTCTCATGACGCGGGAGTCCTTCACGTAGTAAAGTAAAGGTATACTAATAGAGATCTCCATATCCTATGAACTTAGACATGATTTAGAAGCATCTCGTAGTGTTCATAAGCAGTGAATGAATTTAGACATGCCCATGAGGTATCTCGTAGTGTTAATACTTTGTGAATGAACTAGACATGCCTATAAGACCCCCAAAATGAGTTAGGGTGTCTAGAGCCTAACATGTTTGTCTTATGTTTATAAGGTCGTAAAATGTCTCGTAATATGGTTTATAGGAAGTGTGTAAAGTTTGAGGTGATTTGGAAGTTAAACGTCAAAGGACGACCAAAACGTTCTACGACTAGTCACCTATGTGTCGCATGTGTCTATGCATGCTTATATTTGTATTTAATGAGCTTATGAAGTCTTAAAATGATTTATAATGATGTTTAATGGTATTATATGGAGTTTTGTGAAGTTTAGAGGTCAAACGTCCAAGAACGTCTAAGACGTTCGAAAGATAGCCTTGAGACATACATGTGTGTGTCTTGATTGGGCCTTGCATGTTTGGATGAGTTGCGAGTATTTGTTTTGGGTGAAACTTATGTGGAAGGTATAAAACTTGTTAAGGGCTGTATTTATGTTGGAAACGTCCGGTCACGACTTCTAAATATCCCCGCAAAAGTGCCCAAAATAAGGACCCAAGTCTGGTCGAGACAATGCCATGGCAGTATCAATCGACTGAACCAAACGACAGCTAGTTGGTTGACCAACGGCCCGTTGGTGAGGTCTCATTGATGGAAACTTAGCCTGGGAAAGTCTCTACCCAAAAAAAGGCCAAGGTCCAATCGAAGGATGGCAAAGGACGGCCAGTCGATTGACCAACAGCCAGTCGATGGTGATCCGTCGATGGTGGCCTGCAACACTGCCATGCGACTGTTTTATTTAAGGGGTGAATGGGAAATTCACCCCACGTTCTAAACTGACTCTAATTGATTCATTTACCTATTTTTGTGTGCATTTAAGGGATCAACCACATGAACAACCCATTCCCAATCCCTTCAAACGAAATTGAAACTTCCCTCCAAAACCAACTCTCTCTAGAAACCTCCATTGTTGTTGAAGCTCAAGAACATCTTGGAGCATGGATTCCAATGGTTTATTCATCAATTTTTATAGGTTTTTAAGAATATAAAGTTATGGTGATCCTTCATCTCTAGTTATCCTTCCATATAGCGAGTTAATCTCAAAGTTTAAAGGGAGATTTCATGATCAAAGTTCTTCTTCTTCAATCTAGGCATGGGTTCTTTCTAAAAACGTTTTAAATGGTTAAATCATTATTAGGTGATGTTAATGTATTGGTTTGAACATTATTTTAATCCAATTGCATAATGAACTCGTGTTCCTTCTCTAAATCGATTTAGCCCTTGCATGGTCATTGTGATCATGGATTGTTAATGGTTGAATTGTGATTCTCTTACATTGAATTGTCTATATATACTGTTATTTATGTGTATTGATGATGAATTGATGATTAAGGATCCATGTGGATCATTGTATGAAGAATTGAACATGCCTAGTTAGAATTCTAGGAGTTCACTCTAACATTGGTCCTTAATTGATTAAAAGTGGATTTCGAGTATATTGAGAGTCTTGTATCTAATTCCTAAGGTTAATATTATGATTGAAATATAAATATAAATCATGCATGATCAAGGTGAAGAAGGATTGATATAAATTGATCTAGGTTCTTCTGGTCTATCAAGTGGTAACTTGTGATCTTTACGTTAGGTTGGTTGTCTTGTGACTCGATTATGGTTAATTGTCCTAAGCTACTGACATAATTTATAATGTGATGATAATTAGGTATAATTGATCTAATGTGAATAGATAACCATGGAATTGGTACAAATTGATTTAGATTCTTCTAGCCTATAAAGTGACTATTGTAATGTATGTTAGGGTAGATAAAGCATGATTTTGTTTGTGATGATATATTTAGATACTGACCTACATGTGTATTGATGATCAATGAAAGAGAATTGGGTTAATGATCTATGTTCTTCTACTTTCTAGTATATATGTAATGTATTGTATTAGATTGTAATATGATCTTGTAGCTACTTGTATATGGTTTCTTCATGAGTAAATGTATGTTTAGATACTTTCCTTTACATGTATTGATTATTGAAATGATTTATTGATCAATGATGATCAAAGGATAATGAAGTGGTAAGAATGGCTCTTCTTCTCTACTTTTCTTATAGTATTGTATTAATGAAGCCTTGTATGGCATTGTGTGGTATGGTCCACTTATGGTGGCTGTGTTTACTTTATTGTCATTATATATGTGTTGAACATGGCCTTGAAGGCAAATTTATTAACATATGAATATGTGCTTATGATGATACTATGTGAAGTTATGCCTATTTTCCTATTATAGTTGTGATTTAGGTTAAATGACTATTGTATACGCATGTGTATATCCATGTTAGGGTAAAGTGTAGGTGCTGCCATTGATGAATCAAAATGGTTAATAATCCCTTACCTATGTACCCCTATGTGAATACATTAATATCCAATGCTAGGGTCTTAAGTGTAATATGAAGTTGACTTGTCTCCTATGCTAAATGTGTTGTGTGGTCTATACTTGAAAGTGTAATGTGGTCTTAAGAGGGTGGATGCCTCAATGTGTTGTTGATGGCCATTATGTGATCATGTTGACCAATTTACACACACACACACACTTCATGCATGCTTACAAGTAGTATATAATCATAGTGTCTAATGAAAGGTTGTTCTCATATTCACTAGTGTCAACTACTATGCATGTAAAGTAAATGTATGTGAAGTATGTTATGTATTCCTTAATAGGATGACTTGATAGGTGTACTAGTGTAGGAAAGGGTATCGGACCTTGTCTATGCATTGCACATGTGTACCTTGATAGGATAGTTCCTCGGTTTGGTTTATATGTACATGAAAATGAAAGTATGGACATGGTATGCATATGATTTATATGATATGATGAAGTATGAATGTGCATAGTGTCTTAGTGGGTTCATATGAAAGTATTGCTCCTATATTTATACCTATAGACTTATGCATTGATATATAAACATGTGTGGCAATTATGTGTTATGTGAAAGGTTTGCTCACATATATGTACACACACACATGAATGATGATCTAGTAAGTAGAGGGGCCTTGAGAGGGGTGACCAAGATTACTCTAAAACTAGTTAGGTGGTTGAGTATGCTATAAGCATATGAGAATCAAATAAGCTTATGTTTTATGAAAAATGTAATAAAGGTTTTTCAAATAAGGGAACTTATCTTAGCATCGAGTGAACTTGACATTGAGAGGTGTTGACTTCCCTTGGAGGAAGATTCACCATTTGTACCTTATAGAGTGTTGACTTTCCATAGAGGAAACTCACCTATGGACCCACATGAGGTGTTAACTTCCCTTTGAGGAAGGTTCACCCATGTTTTCTCATGAGAGGAGGCCGAAGTACCAAGTGGTATGAAGAGGGAAAACCTATCTATTAGTTCCATAAACTATGTTTGCCATAGGATTTAGCAAGTGATATCACCTAATATTCTAGGATATATATTAATGTTCTACCTTGGCTAGGTAGGATGTAACAACCTGAAAATGACTATGCTAAGTAATGCTTAAATGTACCTAGAATGCCTGGATAAGACCGGGTTCACACGGCTTGTTGCGCGTACAACCAAACCTCAAAACCTATGCACAAGACAAGACAACCAACTTGGTGAGTTAGTTGAGCTAGGCAAGGTGATAACCAACAATGTAGAGCACCCGAATTGAAGAGATTCACCCGGATGAGTTTTACCAAACTTAAAAGGGGTAATCTTAGGTTTGAAGGGTCTAGGGGTAAAATGGTCTTTTACAAGCTAGGGGTAATATTATAATTACCCTAAGTAATTAATTTAATTAGAGGCACGATTTGGGTCGGGTTAACCCGGAATGACCCATTTCGCGATGGATGCTTCACCCGGGTTCAAGCCTTGGTGGAATCAACGCTTAGGTGGATTAAATTGATGATTATAATCTGAATTTTGTAGGGGCTTAGTGATCATTTCGCTTAACCTTTGAAAAATCATATTTTTAATAAGTTAAGGAGAAATGCTAGTTTGACTAAGTCTCCACCTAAATCTCCTAATCCTAAGCTACCACTCTTTGTCACGTCTCTCTCAACTTCTACCTCACGTGCAGGATTATTCTTCAGTATAAGAAAAGAACAGAACAAAAAAATAAAGAGTTCATCCACACTCAAGAACTTGAACGCTCAAACTCAAAAGCAAAATAAGCTTCAAAACGAAAAGCAAAAAACAAATTCTCGACGGATTGTGCTTGTGATTTCGGTGGTGAGACATCGGCTTAGTAGGGGGGGTTTGGCAGCACATAAGAACATCTTTGAACAACTTCAGGTATGCGTTTTCTTCCCTTTTGGTCCTTTTCCAAAGAGACTGCTAAGTTTCAGTCTATTTACACTCGAAAACAAAGGTTGTCCCTGTTTCATGCCCCTGTCATTAGATCCTTTGAAAGATTCATGTATACGTTGGTATGACTTCTGGTAGATGATTTTAGCGCTGGTTGTGATTACGTGTTTGAATGTGTATTCAGAATTATGTAGAAATGAAAAAGGTGTTCCGAAAATGTGAAGTTCGTTAACTTGTTTGTGCATGTGTGTGCCGTGAATTAGCCACAGTTTTGTAACAACCCTAAAAATTAATAAGATAAATACTTAAGGTGTCAAGAATGCTTGCGATTAGACCAAGGTTCACACGGATTGATACGCGTAGAACTAGACCTCAGAACCCTTACTACGACCAAGCCAACTAACTTGGGGAGTTAATTGAGCTTGGAAAGGTTGGAACCAACCATGTGAGGCTCACGAAAATGAAGATTTAATCGAAAGAGTCTTTACCGGACTTAAAAGAAGAAATTTTAAGTTTTAAGGGTCCAGGGGTAAAATGGTCTTTTCCAGGCCAAGGGTAATATTGTAATTACCCTGAGGAATTAATTAATTAATTAATTAAATTAAATTAAAAGAGTAATTCGGGTGGGTCGACCCGAAGTGACCCATTTTCGCAAAAAGTGTGTCACTCGGGTTCGAGCCCCACTTGAAGCAACGAATTGATGATTTAATCATCAATTATAATCTGATTTTTGTAAGGGCATAATGATCTTTTCACCTAAGCTAAATAAATCAGATTTTATTAATTAAATTAAACCTTACTTTGACTAAATTCAAACCTACACTCCTAATCCTAATAAATCTCTTTCACGTCACTCAACTCTCTTTCACGTCTCTCAACTATCATTCTCTCACGTTTTGCCTAACAAAAGAAAACTCAAGAACTGTTTAATAACAAAAGTTCTTCACATTTAAAAAACAAACACGAAAATTCTAAGAAAACAAGTTAACCAAAAACGTTAGGCAAAAGGGAGGGGTGTTCCGTCGAGAATTGGTGAAAGTTTCGGTGTTGGACGTGATTGGAGAGGGTTTTGGACAGCAGGTCGTGTGTGTATTAAACGTCAAAAATGTATGGGTTTCTTCTCTCTTGGTCCCTTTCCCAAGAGGCCCCTTACAATTCAAGATATTCACTCCAAAACTAAGGTTGTTCCCCGTTGCAAATCCTTGTCACTAGCTCCCAAACGATTTCGTAGGTTGGGTATTGTGTGCTGGTAGATTTAGGCAAGGTGTGATGTTTTATGTTGAATGTGAATATGTTTTTGTGCGTGAAATCACGAAAATGATAACCAATGTGTAATCGAAGAAAATGTGTGTGTACGTTGGAAGTGAGTCTTAGCCACTGTTTGGAGGCGTGTAAGGCATGTTTTCTTCTTGTATTTCATGTGTTAAAGTTGGCATAACGTGATGTTCATATGGTGTGTGAAGTTACAAATTTTGAGTAAAAACGCTTGACTAAATGTAACCCCTAAACTACACCTAAACTAGATACTAAGTGTTTGGTGAAATGCCCTACGAAGCCAATATGAAAAGTTGATTGAAGAAAGGTAAAAACTATGAATAAATTTACAGATTTGTGCACTCTACAATGAGGTTAAAATCTGGGTGTTTAAAGGGAAAATAAATAAGTGAGGTCAATGGTAATTGAACCCAAGACCTCCCATGTTAAGGAGGCTGACAAAAAAGAAAAACAAAACGTGAAGGGGCTAAGGGGAATCGAACCCCTTAGCTACTGGTTTTGCGACAAAGAAAAAGAAAATGGGTCTGGGAGGAATAGACCCTTAGCTACTGGTTTCACGACAAAGAAAAAGAAAATGGGGCTGTGGGGAATCGACCCTTGTCTACTGTATTTCGCGACAAGGGAAAAGAAAGAGGGGGCTGGGGGAATCGAACTCTCAAACTGGAGAAGAAAGAGGAGAAAAATAATTAAACAAATAAATGGGAGGCGTGGGATTCGAACCCACGACCTCCAGGAACGCGCGAAAGGGGAGAAAATAAAGAAAAGAAAAACGTAAGGCGTGGGAATCGAACACACGACCTCAAGGCTGGAAAAAGGAGAAGGAAAAAATGAATTAAGAAACAAAGTGAGGTTGTGGGGGTTCGATCCCACAACCTCACTGCCAAGGCGCCTAGTTAAGGAAGATTTAATTAAAAATAAGATAGGAGGCTGTTGGGGTTCGAACCCACAACCTCCCAAAAAATAAGGAGGCTGTGGGGGTTCGAACCCACAACCTCCCTATCCCAGCGAAAATTTAAGGAAAATACAAGAGGCTGTGGGGGTTTGATCCCAAAACCTCTTGGTTTGGGCGAAAATGGGTAAAGTGATGTTACTGAAAAATAAAAAGGGGTTGTGGGGGTTCGAACCCACAACCCTTCGGCCAACCTAAGAGAAAAACTAAGTAGAAAATTAATGATACGATGTTAATGTTGGGATTTAATTTAGAGTTCTAATGTTATGAAAATTAGAAATAAAATCAATGAAAAATATAATTGATATCCAAGTGATCCAAACTTGGGTTTCCTTGCCCAATCTTCCGTATTGATACATAAATCATACGTGAACAAAATATCAAAGAATAATGCCACCTACTTAGATCGAAATCAAGATCTTGGCATATATACAAGATATGTAAGTCTTGTACTACATAATCTTAGGAATGTATGAATCACTTAACGAATTATGAATGAAGCATCATGGATTGTGTGCATAGACTCAGAAGTCTAGTATACGTTTGAAAGTAAGTGAACCTAAGATGTATGAACTGGATGATGAAGTGAACAGTGAAATGATGAAACCCTAGAAAGGCTAAGTAAGGGTATGAAACACACCAATGGCCAAGTATATTGGCATATGATGAAATGAACATTCACGTAAAATAAGGTGAGTAAATAT
This sequence comes from Solanum lycopersicoides, assembly GCA_022817965.1. Lineage (NCBI taxonomy): Eukaryota > Viridiplantae > Streptophyta > Magnoliopsida > Solanales > Solanaceae > Solanum > Solanum lycopersicoides. The sequence goes on from CM040621.1 coordinate 43,256,773, forward strand.
GAAGAGTAAAGGTGCTAATGACAATGAATGTGGTGACAACATGATATGAGGCTAATGCTAATGATGAGAGCAATCTCAAATGAGCCTGAGTAAATGTTACCAAAACGTACTCACCTATGAGAGTGTAAGATAATGAAGAGACCATTCTCTATAAACACTCTAATGAAAGTATTGAGATTAACACACTTAATACTAACGATGAGATGAGAAATCATCTAATGATCTATGATGTCCTCATACTAGAAGCCAGCTTCCATGATGTATGAGATGAATGAAATGGAACTTTATACTGAGCACCGATAGGCTAGCTATGAGCGGTGATGACTTCTTTCGGGAACGGCGGAGGTTCACAGAACTCTCATGAGATGAGACTGTACGAATTGCCGGGTATGAATCTCCTTATATCTCCTAGTCTTTGAACCTATACTGTCAATATAGGGATCTGGCGGGGTTAAATTCCCATGTACGCTAGAATGTTTTTGGGTCACCTTGGCCGGTGGTTCCACCTCTTTTCGGTGTGGGGGAGACACTATATTTTTTGATGCTCACATGATCTATGTCGGTTAAAGTTAAAGTTCCCAATGAATGAATGTTGCCAGCCTCAAATGAAGCACATAATGAAATGAATGATACCGAAGGTGTTAGGATAGGATAATCAAGAGGTGAGCTAGACTCAGGTAATGACATTAGGTTATTCTTGATCATTGCACAACAAACCCGATGAAAGTCTTAAACTACGTCCTAGGTATAGTTGGTGTCCACACACTGACCTATGAATGAAATTAAATGAAGTACGTATGAATGAATGAAGCAGACTCTGTGTTTGCTAATGAAAACTCCCTAGTTGAGGTCCCATATGTTGAGCCCTCATTTTGGAAAGTCTTAATGTCAAGTCCATGATTCCAAGGTCTCATGGCATATGAACGAATGATATGAAAGAAACTATGTGTTATATGTTATGTGCTATGATATGTGCTATATGTAAAATGTTATGTGCTGTGTGCAATATGATAATTATGATGATGCATGTTACTCTCATGGCATGACTTTCCTAATCCAAATGTGGAAAGCTCATTGACTTTCCTAATCCAAATTTGGGAAGTTCACTAACTTTCCTAATCCAAATTTGGCAAGTCCACTGACTTGACTTTCCATAATCATTTTGTTAGGGAAGAGCTATTCTTTCTCATGCATGTCCTTGGTGTGTGCTTGCATATACCCATACTTAGTACAAGTGTGTACTAACCCTATACAACTATACTATTTTTAGGTGCAGGCACAGTTGGACGATAGAGCTACAGGATCATTGTTGCAGTTATCCGGACGTCCAACATTCATCTGGAGTTTGTAGGTCCTCATGCTTTCGAGGATGCTACTGTTTTACATTCTAGCTTAATTTTAGAGTTGAGCTAATGGAGCATGTTCCACTAGCGTTTCTTTCCTGTTTTTATTCAGACGTTGTATTGGTGCCATTTTGGCAATTATACACTTAATACTTATTGAACTATTTCTTTCAGTTGTTATCTCTTAATGTTAGATGGTTGATGGTGAACAATTTATGAAATGATAAGAATGTTTAATAAGTATGTTAAGAAACAAAAACTTTTAGTTTTCCGCTAAAATTAACTTAGATGAAGTAAGAATGATGTAAGTAGGCTTGTCTGCAACCTATGAGAGGTCAATGACGCCGGTCTAGTCTGGGGTCTAGATTCCGGTCGTGACAGGTTTGAAGCTTTATATTGACATGTTAAAATGTTATGAATTATGTGTGTGCGAATATGTTAAAAATGTGATGTTCATATGAGTTCAATGTTACTGAATTGAATAATAATTCTTGACTGAAAGTAACCTTGAAAATGCACCTAAATATCTCCCTAAAAACTACTCAAAATGTCTTAATGTTTAACGTGAAAGAGTGTGAGAAAATAGGCTGCAAAAATATTGTCAAATTCCAGTTTTTCTGGAATTTGGCTTCGGTCACACAATGAAGTTTTGGAAACTTGTAAAAAGAACAAAAAAAAATAATGCGAGGTCATTGGGGATCGAACCCGAGACCTCACTGCACGAATATTATATCAAAAATTTAAGTTAAAGAATTGTGGCATGTGGGATTCGAACCCGTGTGGCTTGACCGAAAATGAAACATAAAAATAAAAATGAGGTGTGTGGGGTTCGAACCCACAACCTCTCGGTCAAACATGAGGAAAAATTAAAAGAAAATAAAAATGAAGTATGTGGGAATCGAACCCACAACCTCTCGTCCGAATAAAAAGAATTAAGGAAAAAAAAAGTGAGCGTGTGGGGGTTCGATCCCACACTCTCTCAGTCAACACGAAGAGAGTTTAAGGAAAAAGGAAAAAAATAAAGTTAGGTGTGGGGGTTCGATATCGGATCTACTAAGCCTAGACGTCTAAGGGAATTGTGGAAAAAGGAAACAAAAGAAACTGTAGGTGATGAGATTGGAAATCGGGTCCCCTAGCCGAGAATAAGAAATCAGAAAAAAAACGTAAGTGTTGTCCAAGGGATTCGAAATTAGGTTCACTTGCCCAATTCTGTATTGACACATATGTCGTACGTAAATAAATGATTAAATGACTGCTTCCTTTAAGGATCGAAACTGAGATCTTGGCATACGTACAAGATGCATAAGTCTTGTACTACATAACCTTGGGTAAGTATGAATCACATATACAAATTTCGAATAAAGTCTCATGGATTGTATGTACGGATCCATAAGTCCAGCATACGTTTAAAAGTAAGTGAACCTAAGATGTCATGTAATGAATGATGTGACCCCAGAAGGGTTAAGTAAGAGTGTGAAACACACTAAAAGGCCAAGTGCATTGGCATATGATGAAATGAACATTCACGTAAAAAGGGGTGAGTAATTATGAAGGGAAAATGTGCTAAGACTAATGAATGTGGTGACAACATGATAAGAGGCTAATGTGAAATATGAGAGCAATCTCTAATGAGCCTAAGTAAATAATACCAAAACGTACTCACCTATGAGAGTGTAAAGTTAATGACGAGACCAGTCTCTATGAACACTCTAATGAAAATATTAAAGTTAATATATACTTAATACTAATGATGAGATGAGAAATCATCTAATGAGCTATGATGTGCTCATGCTAGAAGCCAGCTTCTATGATGTATTAGATAAATGTAATGGAACTTTATACTGAGCAACGATAGGCTAGCTATGAGTGGCGATTCCTTCTTTCGGGAAGGCAGAGGTTCGTGTAATTCTCATGATATGAGACTGTCCGTCCAGACGGGTATGGGTATCCTTATATCGCCTAGTCTTTGAACCTATGCAACCAACATAGGGATCTAGCAGAGTTCAATTCCCTATATACGCTAGCATGTTTTGGTTTCACTTTGGCCGGTGATTCCACCTTCTTTCGGTGTGGGTTAGACACAGGATTTCATGGATCTCACATGATCTATGTCGGTTAAAGTTAAAGTTCCCAAAGAAAGAATGAGGTCAGCCTCATGTAATGCACACAATGAAATGAACGATACCAAAGGTGTTTGGGTAAGATAATCAAGAGGTGAACTAGACTTATGAAATGACACTAGGTCATTCTTAGTCATTGCACAGTGAACCCAATGAGAGTCTTAAACTGCATCCTAGGTATAGGTGGTGTTTACACTAGCCTATGAATGAAATGAAATGAAGTGCGTATGAATGAATGAAGCAAACTCTGTGTTTGCTAAAGAAGGCTCTCTAGTTGAGATCCCATATGTTGATCCCTCATTTTGGGAATTCCTAATGTTAAGCCATGATTCCAGGGTCTCATGGCATATGAACGAATGAAATGAAATATGATATGTGTTGTATGCAATATGTTATGTGCTATATGCAATATGTTATGTGTTGTGTGCAATATGCTACGTATGATGATGCATGTTACTCTCATGGCATGACTTTCCTAATCCGATTTTGGCAAGTCCACTGACTTGACTTTCCATAACTCATATTGTTAGGAGAGAGCTATTCTAAATAATGCATTTTTGTGGTGTGTGCTTGCATATACCCATACATAGTACAAGTGTATACTAATTCCATACATTTATCTAATTTTAGGTGCAGGTGCAGCTGGACATTAGAGCTTACGAGTCGACGCAGCAGTTATCCGGACGTGGAGCTTTCATCCGGATTTGGTAGTCACTCATGCTTTCGAGGATGCTCACTGATTTACACTAGCGTAGATGTAGGCATGAGCTAGTGGAGTATGTTCCACTAGCGTTTCTTTCGTATTTACTTTCAGACGTTGTATTGGTGCCATTTTGGCAACTCTATATTTATTACTATATATTTCATTTGATTATCTTGATTTAGATGGTTGTTGTGAACGCTTATGAGTTTACGTAGATAGTATTATTCGAGATCAATGTTTTCCAATATAGAGTTTAAGTAAATAAAAGTTCAATTTTTCCGCTAAAATTAACCTAGATGAAGTAACGACGACGTATGTAGGCTTGTCTACGACCTCTGAGAGGTCAACGACGCCGGTCTCGTCTGGGGTCTATATTTCGATCGTGACAAAGTTGGTTTTAGAGCATTAGGTTAAATTCCAAGCATAATAAGTTCACATCAACCACATCGAGTAATTTCTAAGTTATGGTAGTGAAGTTCAGCACTATCATGAATTAGAGACTGCATGATGCGTAGGAAAATTTCCCTTCTTCTGTTCTTATCGTGCTTTTCTTAATGTCTGAATTCTTGGTGTTATGAGCGTATCTAACATCAATTCTTATTTTTTCGGAAAATGAACACAAGGGGGAACGCTGGTCGGGGAAGAGTAGGAGCAGCTGCTGGGGATAACCAAGTTCCACCCCAGGCTCCAGCTGCAGGATTGACAATGCCAGTTAACCCAACTGGGTTGACTGATGCTGAGGTGCGAACAGCTTTGGCACAAATGGCTCAAGCCATCACTGTTCAAGATCAGGGTATGACGGCCAAGGCCAACAGACAGGAAGTTCAACGCGATAACTCACCAGGACACAACATGGCGAACAGGTTACAAGATATTACGAGGATGAATCCTCCAATCTTTACAGGATCTAAGACTGCATAGGACCCTCAGGAGTTCATGGAGGATGTCTAGAAGATTCTATTTAAGATGGGGGCCACGAAGATTGAGAAAGTTGAGCTGGACTCGTACAGTTGAAGGATGTTGCACAGGCTTGGTGCAAGATGTGGCAGGATAGTAGGGCGTTGGGCGGAGGTCTGATCACATGGGAGCTATTTAAGAAATCTTTTCTGGAGAGGTTCTTCCCCAGAGAGATGAGAGAGGCTAAGGTTGAGGAGTTCATCAAACTTAAGCAGGGCTCGATGACTGTCAGGGAGTATTCCCTTAAATTCGTTAAATTGTCCAGGTATGCCACTTCTCTTGTGTTGAACAACAGGGATGAGATGAGCAGGTTCCTTACAGGGATCTCAGAGGAATTGGAGGAGGAGTGTCGGGCTGCGATGCTCCATGATAGCATGGACTTGTCCACGCTTATGGTACATGTCCAGCAGGTTGAGGACAGCCGGAAGAAGAGAAGAGTCCGTGAGGTCAGGAGGCCTAACCCTTCTGACAAGACAGGTTCCAGCAGAGGTGGTGGCAGGAGCACTTTTGGAGTTCGTGATCAGCCCAGATTTAAGAAAGGGCATCAGAGTTCAGGGAACTCTAACTCTCAGAGGAGTGCAGCACCTAGAGAAGGCAGACCCGAGCCAAAGAAGGGCAATGGAGGTGATGTGCATCGCCCAGAAAGGAATGTGGCAAGTGTGGCCATATTCACAGTGGAGAGTGCAGACGAGGCACAAATGCCTGTTTTGGTTGCGGAAAGATCGGACACATGGTCAGGTACTGCCCAAAGAATAGGGGTCAGGCTGGAGGTAATGCTCAGCCTAGGCCTAATCCCCAGAATTCTACAGCATCCGAGCCTCCTAAAAGGAACAAATTCTACGCCTTGAAGGGCAGGGAGGAGCAGGAGAAGTTTGTTGATGTGGTCACAGGTATGCTGCAAGTTTTCTCAACCTCTGTTTATGCTTTACTTGATCCAGGGTCTACGCTTTCTTTTGTGACTCCCTTGCTTGGTATTACTTTTGAAACACTACCTGAGGTTTCACATGATCCTATTGTAGTTAGTACTCCCTTGGGAGAAAATGTGAGAGCTGATAGGGTTTATAATGACTGCCCAATAGTAGTATGTGGTAAGACTATGTCTGCAGACCTTGTTGAGTTACCCATGAATGACTTCGATATTATACTTGGTATGGAATGGCTCCATAAATGTTATGCCTTCATGGATTGTCGTAGTAGGGTTGTGAGATTCCATTTCCCTAACGAATTAGAGCTGGTCTGGGAAGGGTACAATTCGAGTCGTTCAAGTCCCTTGATTTTGAACCTAAAAGCTAATAAAATGATGTCCAGGGGATTGTTATGTCATCTTGTGAGTGTCAATGATCTAGATCATGTCATTCCTTCCATAGACTCTGTCCCTGTAGTGAATGAGTTCCAAGATGTTTTCCCCGATGATTTGCCTGGAGTCCCTCCCCCTCGAGAGATTGACTTTGGTATCGACCTAGATCCCGATATCAAACTGATTTCCATTACTCCCTACAAAATGGCTCCAGAGAACTCAAAGAGTTGAAGCTGCAGTTAAAAGATCTCATTGTTAAGGGCTTCATCTTGCCGAGCATATACCCTTGTGGTGCTCCTATGTTGTTTCTGAAAAAGAAGGATGGAACCCTTAGATGTGTATCAATTATCGGCACCTCAACAAAGTCACTATAAAGAACAGGTATCCACTTCCCAGAATAGATGACTTATTCGATCAACTCCAAGGGTCTAGTTTCTTCTCAAAGTTTGATCTTCGTTCCGGGTATCATCAGCTTAGGGTTAGGGATGAAGATATCCCAAAGACAACCTTTTGTAACCGTTATGGTCATTATGAGTTCTTAGTGAGGTCATTTGGTCTCACTAATGCACCAGCTACATTTATGGATCTCATGAACCGAGTCTTCCGTGAATACCTTTATTCTTTCGTCATAGTATTCATTGATGACATCCTCATCTACTCTAAGACCAAGGAAGAGCATGAACAACATTTGTGACTAACCTTGCAGGTACTTAGACAACATCAGTTGTATGCCAAATTCAGCAAGTGTGAGTTCTGGTGACCTTCCTATGTCATGTTGTGTCCGATCGGGGTGTGGAGGTGGACCCCAGGAAGACTGAGGCTGTTAAGAACTGGCCAAGATCTCTTACTCCCATCGATATCCGTAGCTTTCTGGGATTGGATGGTTACTACCGCATGTTCGTTGAGGGTTTTTCTTCCATTGCTGCCCCACTGACAGCTTTGACTAAGAAGAAAGCCAAGTTCGAATGGGCGGAGACTTGTGAGAAGAGTTTCCAGGAGCTCAAGGACAGACTCACTTCAGCCTAGTGCTTATGTTACCTAAATGTGGTGAGAATTACTCTATTTATTGTGACGCATCTAGGGTTGGTTTGGGTTGTGTTCTTATGCAAAGTGGTAAGGTGATAGCCTATGCGTCAAGACAGCTCAAGGTTCATGAGAAGAATTATCCCACTCATGACCTGGAGTTGGCAGTTGTGGTATTTGTATTGAAGCTGTGGAGGCATTACTTGTATGGAGTGCACGTGGATGTGTTCACAGACCACAAGAGTTTCCAGTACGTGTTCACACAGAGAGAGAGAATCTACATCAGCGGAGATGGTTGGTGCTGTGGAAGGACTATGATATGAGTGTCCACTACCATCAAGGGAAAGCAATTGTTGTAGCTGATGCTTTGAGCAGGTTTAGCATGGGGACTACAACTCACATTGATGATGGGAAGAAGGAGTTGGTGAAGGATGTACACAGACTGTCCAGACTGGGTGTGTGGTTGATGGCTTCTACTAGCGGGGGTTTTTCAGTTCATCCTAGTTCTGAATCATCCTTGGTAGTTGAAGTCAAGAAGGGTCAGCATCTTGATCTTGTTTTGATGGAGTTGAAGGACTCACTGGTGATGAAGATGAATGATTCATTTGCTTTTGGAGGTGACGGCATAATTAGGTACTAGGACAGACTGTGTGTACCAGACGTGCATGATTTGCGGACCAAGATTGTTGCAGAGGTCCATGGTTCCAGGTATTTGATACATTCAGGTTCCACCAAGATGTCTCATGACCTCAAGCAGGTCTATTGGTGGGATGGCATGAAGAAGGACATTGCTGAGTATGTGGCCAAGGTCCTAATTGTCAGCAGGTTAAGGCGGAGCACCTTAAGCCTTGTGGTCTCACTCAGATGATTGAGGTTCCGCTTGGAAGTGGGAGGCCATTAACATGGACTTCGTGGTTGGTGTTCCGAGGACTAGGAGACAACATTACTCCATATGGGCTACTGTGGACAGGATGACTAAGTCAGCCCACTTTATCCCTGTGAAGTCCACTTACAGGGCCGAGGATTATGCGAGACTCTACATTGATGAGATTGTGAGGTGGCATAGGATTCCTTTGTCTATCATTTCAGATAGAGGAGCTCAGTTCACTTCGCATTTCTGGAGATCCTTCCAGAAGTGCTTAGGCACGAAGGTAAAGCTCAGTACTGCCTTACATCCTCAGACAGATGGGCAGGCAGAGTGCACCATTAAAACATTAGAGGACATGTTGAGGGAGTGTGTGGTCGACTTCAGAGGTAGTTAGGATGACCATCTGCCATTGATAGAGTTCTCATATAATAACAGCTATCACTCAAGTATTGGGATGACACCGTTTGAGGCACTGTATGGTAGGAGGTGTAGGTCTCCAGTTGGGTGGTTCAAGGTTGGAGAGTCATCCATTTTGGGTCCAGAGATCATTCATGAGTCCTTAGAGAAGGCTAGGGTGATTAGGGACAGGTTGGCTACTGCTTACAGTCGGCAGAAGTATTATGCAGATAACAGGAAGCGGGCCTTAGAGTTTGATGTTGGTGACAAAGTATACTTGAATATATCACCCATGAAGGGGGTGATGAGGTTTGGCAGGAAGGGGAAGTTGAGTCCAAGGTACGTCGGGCCATACGAGATTCTACAGCGTGTAGGTGAGGTGTCCTATGAGTTGGTGTTGCCTGCGGAGCTAGCTTTTGTTCATCCAGTCTTTCATGTCTCTATGTTAGGGAAGTGCCTTGGTGATCCAGCATCGATTCTGCCTGTTGAACGTTTGGGGGTTGATGAAGACTTGTCCTATGAGGAGGTTCTGGTTGAGATTTTAGACCGGCAGGTAAAGCGTCTGAGAAACAAGGAGGTTGCCACAGTGAAGGTATTGTGGAGGAACCATCTTGTTGAGGTTGCTACGTGGGAGGAAGAGGCCGATATGAGATCCCACTATCCTCATCTTTTATACTCTTGAGGTTAGACTCCTTACTATTAAGTCTAAGTTCCCTTTTCTCCTCTATTCTTTGTTGATATTGCTTGACTGTGTAAAGTACTCATGTTATGATATGACTGGCATTGTACGAGATAATTAGAAGTGTCATTCGGGGAGAAATGTTTCTAAGGGGGGGATAATGTAACAACCTGAAAATGACTATGATAAGTAATGCTTAAACGTACCTAGAATGCCTGGATTAGACCGGGTTCACACGGCTTGTTGCACGTAGAACTAGACCTCAGAACCTATGCACTATCCAAGCCAACCAACTTGGTGAGTTAGTTGAGCTAGGAAAGTTGAGAACGAACCATGTAGGGCACCCGAATTGAAGAGATTCACCCGGAGGAGTTTTACCGGACTTAAAAGGGGTAATCTTAGGTTTGGAGGGTCTAGGGGTAAAATGGTCTTTTCCAAACTAGGGGTAATATTGTAATAAACTTAAGTAATTAATTAATTAATTAATTAATTTAATTAGTTGAACGGTTTGGGTCGGGTTGACCCGGAATGACCCGTTTTGTGATGGAGGCTTCACCGGGGTTTGAGCCTTGGTGGAAGCAACGTTTAGGTGGATTAAATTGATGATTATAATCTGATTTTTGTAGGGGCTTGGTGGTCATTTCGCTTAAACTTTGAAAAATCAGATTTTTAATAAGTTAAGGAGAAGTCTTAGTTTGACTAAGTCTCCACCTAAATCTCCTAATCCTAAGCTACCACTCTTTCTCACGTCTCTCTCTACTTCTACCTCACTTGCACGATTATTCTTCAGTATAAGAAAAGAATAGAACAAAAAAATAAAAGAGTTCATCCCCACTCAAGAACTTGAACGCTCAAACTCAAAAGCAAAATAAGCTTCAAAACGAAAAGCAAAAAATAAATTCTCGACGGATTTTACTTGTGATTTCGGTGGTGAGACATTGACTTAGTGGGGGGGGGGGTTGGAAGCACATAAGAACATCTTTGAACGACATCAGATATGGGTTTTCTTCCCTCTTGGTCTCTTTCCCAAGACACCCCTAATGTTCAGTCTATTCACAATCGAAAACTAAGGTTGTCCCCGTTGCATGCCCCTGTCATTAGATCCTTTGAAAGATTCAAGTATGCATTGGTATGACTTATGGTAGATGATTTTAGGGATCGTTGTGATTACGTGTTTGAATGTGTATTCGGAATTATGTAGAAATGAAAGAGGTGTTCCAAAAATGTGAAGTTCGTTTACTTGTTTGTGCATGTGTGTGCCGTGAATTAGCCACGGCTTTAAGCTTGATATTGACATGTTAAAATGTTATGAATTATGTGTGTGCTAATATGTTAAAAACGTGATGTTCATATGAGTTCAAAGTTTCTGAATTGAATAATAATTCTTGACTAAAAGTAACCTTGAAAATGTACCTAAAGATCTCCCTACAAACTACTCGAAATGCCTTAATGTTTAACGTGAAAGAGGGTGAGAAAATAGGCTGCAAAAATGTGGTCAAATTCTAGTTTTTCTGGAATTTGGTTTCTGTTACACAATGAAGTTTTGGAAACTTGTAAAAAGAACAAAAAAAATAATGTGAGGTCATTGGGGATCGAACCCGAGACCTCACTACACGAATATTCTATCAAATATTTAATTAAAGAAATGTGGCATGTGGGATTCGAACCCGTGTGCCTTGATCGAAAATGAAACATAAAAATAAAAATGAGGTGTGTGGGGTTCGAACCCACAACCTCTAAGTCAAACATGAGGAAAAATTAAAAGAAAATAAAAATGAGGTATGTGGGAATCGAACCCACAACCTCTCGGCCAAATGAAAAGAATTAAGAAGAAAAAATGATAAAGTGGGGCTGTGGGGGTTCGATCCCACACTCTCTCGGTCAACACGAAGAGAGTTTAAAGAAAAGGAAAATAAATAAACATAGATGTGGGGGTTCGATCTCGGATCTCCTAAGCTAGACATCTAAGGGAATTGGGGAAAAAGGAAACAAAAGAAAGTGTAGGTGAGGGGATTCAAAATCAGGTCCCCTAGCCGAGAATAAGAAATCAGAAAAAAAAAATGTAAGTGTTGTCCAAGGGATTCGAAATCGGGTTCCCTTGCCAAATTCCGTATTGACTCATAAGTCGTACGTAAATAAATGATGAAATGAATGTTGCCTTTAAGGATCGAAACTGAGATCTTGGCATACTTACAAGATGCATAAGTCTTGTACCGCATAACCTTGGGTAAGTATGAATCACTTAGAAAATTTTCAAATGAAGCCTCATGGCTTGTATGTATGGATCCATAAGTCAAGCATACGTTTAAAAGTATGTGAACCTAAGATGTCATGTAATGAATGATGTGACCCCCGAAGTGTTAAGTAAGAGTGTGAAATACACTAAAAGGCCAAGTGCATTGGCATATGATGAAATGAACATTCACGTAAAAAGGGGTGAGTAATTATGAAGGGAAAATGTGCTAAGACTAATGAATGTGGTGACAACATGAGAAGAGGCTAATGTGAAATATGAGATCAATCTCTAATGAGCCTAAGTAAATAATACCAAAACGTACTCACCTATAATAGTGTAAAGTTAATGAAGAGAACAGTCTCTATGAACACTCTAATGAAAGTATTGAAGTTAATATATACTTAATACTAATGATGAGATGAGAAATCAGCTAATGATCTATGATGTCCTCATGCTAGAAGCCAGCTTCTATGATGTATGATATGAATGTAATGGAACTTTATACTGAGCACCGATAGGCTAGCTTTGAGTGGAGATTCCTTCTTTCGGGAAGGCAGAGGTTCGTGTAATTCTCATGAGATGAGACTGTCCGTCCAGACGGGTTTGGGTCTCATTATATCTCCTAGTCTTTGAACGTGCAGCCAACATAGGGATCTAGCAGGGGTCAATTCCCTATATACGCTATCATGTTTTGGTTTCACTTTGGCCGGTGATTCCACCTCTTTTCGGTGTGGGCTAGACACAGGATTTCATGGAGCTCATATGATCTATGTCGGTTAAAGTTAAAGTCCCAAAGAAAGAATGAGGCCAGCCTCATGTAATGCACACAATAAAATGAACGATACCAAAGGTGTTTGGGTAGGATAATCAAGAGGTGAACTAGACTTATGAAATGATACTAGGTCATTCTTAGTCATTGCACAGTGAACCCAATGAGAGTCTTAAACTACATCCTAGGTATAGCTGGTGTTTACACTAGCCAATGAATGAAATAAAATGAAGTACGTATGAATGAATGAATGAATCAAACTCTGTATTTGCTAAAGAAGGCTCTCTAGTTAGGGTCCCATATGTTGAGCCCTCATTTTGGGAAGTCCTAATGTTAAGTCTATGATTCCAGTGTCTCATGGCATATGAACGAATGAAATGAAATATGATATGTGCCATATGTAATATGTTATGTGCTATATGCAATATGTTATGTGTTGTGTGCAATATGATACGTATGATGATGCATGTTACTCTAATGGCATGACTTTCCTAATCCGATTTGGGCAAGTCCACTGACTTGACATTCCATAACTCATATCATTAGGAGAGATCTATTCTAAATCATGCATATACGTGGTGTGTGCTTGCATATACCCATACTTAGTACAAGTGTGTACTAATTCCATACATTTATCTACTTTTAGGTGCAGGTGCAGCTGGACGTTAGAGCTTACGAGTCGACGCAGCAGTTATTAGGAAGTGGAGCTTTCATACGGATTTTGTAGGCCCTCATGCTTTCGAGTATGCTCACTGATTTACTCTAGCATAGACGTAGGCATGAGCTACTGGAGTATGTTCCACTAGCGGTTCTTCCGTATTTACTTTCAGACGTTGTATTGGTGACATTTTGGCAACTCTATATTTATGACTATATCTTTCATTTGATTATCTTGATTTAGATGGTTGTTGTGAACGCTTATAAGTTTACGTAGATAGTATTATGCGAGATCAATGTTTTCCAATATAAAGTTTAAGTAAAATAAAGTTCAAATTTTTGGCTAAAATTAACCTAGATGAAGTAACGATGATGTATGTAGGCTATTCTGCGACCTCTGAGAGGTCAACAACGCCGGTCTCGTCAGGGTTCTAGATTCCTGTCGTGACATAGGAACACCATCCATTTGTGTAAGGCTATACTACACCAAATTCCATGTTTAGCACCCATGGTCTTAGTGTCAGTTAAAGCTATAGTTTCCCTAAAGTAAAATGGACAATGAAAGTAATTAACTAGGAGGACTTAAGGGAGGTTACTTAGGATAGGTGGAAGTAATGAACCCATCTAGACATTGCACACGTAGCTCCTTAGGAAATCCTAGGAAGGTGACCAAATGTATATGGTTATGATTATGTCTTTATGCATTACCTTGTAGTATTTGTCTACTTGTGATGAAGATATGCATGGTATGAGGCTATATGATGTGACCTTATCCTTATATGCACTATGTTGGTCTAAACGACTATATGATGAAGGTCTTGTATTGACATAAATGAAGTTGTCTTCACTTACTTATTGATATATGAATTGGATGGTAAGGCTTCTGGTCTTATGATTGTCTTACTAAGTATGTGTGAGGTTATGGGGCTTCACATATACATTACACTAGTAGACTTACAGTAGGATTATGAGTAAGGTCTTATAATGCATTGATGTGAAGTGAAGTTAGTATATGTGCAAGTTAAATGTAGCTTACTGTAATTGTCCTATGGTATTGGCTTAAATATGTCTAAATTGTACTATACTTCTATTATGGTATGTGTTGCCTTGTGTAGATGATATGTCTGTTTCCTTGTGGACTTAAGGTGATGCATTTCACCAAGTATCACTAGAGGATTACTTGGGAGGTTAATGAATAAAAGGGAAGATAGTTCACTGTTAAGGGAAAACTAGTTCACTGTAATGTGACTTGAAAATGTAATAAATTCTATATGTTATATTATGAAATGTTTGGACTTTGAATATGTGTATATGAAGTATGTGAATGATATAAATACTAATGTATGAAGTTTTAATGAAGATTTACTCAAAAAGGCATGAAGTATGATTTCAACAAAATGTCCCTTTTAAATGCATGTTTTTGCATGGTTGCCTTACTTAGTGCATTCTTGTACTAATACCATTCTTCTCTACTTTTTACACAAAGTGTAGGTTATGGATGCTTAAAGTATGTCTATATGAATGAGGATCTTGATATGTGATTCCCAAGCTCAAGGAAAGGAATCCTTAAGTCCAAGGATGTCCTAATGTTTAGTTACTGTAAAGTTTATTAAATATTGTATAGTTATGTATTATTTCTTAAGGGTCGTGTCCCTAATGTACTCTAATGTTGTTGAGTCTAAGATGGCAAAGAGACTTAAGGTCTAAATATGTATTATGACTTATATTTTTTATATATATGAAGTAATGTTTCTAGCATATGATGTGCTATGAAATATTTTAAATTTTCCGTTAAGTTTACTATGTCAATGCGATGAATGATAACTATGGACTTGTATAAGACCTCCGAGAGGTCAAGTACGCCATGTTACTTCTAGGGGGTGCTCCACGGATGTGGCAATGCCCAAGGGGTATCTCGTAGTGCTCATGATTAGGGATCAAGACATACCTTAAAAAGTAGCTCGTAGGATCCATATGATTAAGGAACTTAGACATACTTAAAGAAGTATCTCATAGTGTTCAAAGATAAAGATAGGGGATAGACTCCAAAGTAAGAAGTAATAATGAAAGGATCCAAAAATACTACCTTGCATAAATGGTGGTATGGGACATCATGAGTGCATTGCACAAGGTATAACCTAGGGTCATTGAAGAAGAAGAGATTGAAGATAGGATTGGACTAGAGTTGCCTTTCCTAGTGAAGTAGACTAAAGATGAGATAATCTTATTAAATGAAGTTAAGTAATTATAAGGCTATGGAAGGTGTACATGTTAAGGATAACTTCAAGATAGGATTAATATGTGAGGTAGTATGGGCTGCCTCATGTACATTGCACAAGCATGTTTTGACGGAATCATAAGAGAGTAGTACTCTTTAGTATGAAGTAAGGCTACTAGAGACTTAATTGAACAAGATAGGGTGACTTAAAGATATGCTTAGTGTGTGAGGCAGTATGGGATGCTTCACATGCATTGCACAAGTATGTTTTGAGTTAGCTTAGGGGCATAGTGATCATATGACATGATGAACTTAGGTCTCAGTTACGAAAGTGAACTATGATCAAGTATGACCAAAGAGATGTACTTAGTTTTGGTAGTAGTATGGGATGCTACCTTAGCCTTGCACAAGGACACTGGAGGTGGCTTGTGAGATAGTTCATAATAGTAAGAAAGACAATGAGTGAAGAATGGACTCTTATATGAATTTATTATGTTTTATTATGCTTATGTTATTCATGTTATGTTTATGACTTTATCTCTTATGATTATGTCTATTATTGACTAACCCTTTGAGATATTTTATGTTGGTATGATGTTTCCAGACTTAGTACATATCGTACTAACGCATATTGCCTACATGTTGTCCATGTAGGGTATTGAGGATATTGATTGGCTTGCAAGGGTAGAGTTTCCATGGTTTTCAAGAAGAGAAGATTGGTGAGTCCTTATTGCATTCGAGGACTACGACCACTATGTTGTCTTTATGTTTTCCTTTATGTTAGACTTTTATGGACCGTGACCCAAGACTATTTTATTCTTGATGTCATAGATGGTTATGATACATATGTTAGTAGTTTATGAAATGACTTCCGCATTACGTTTTGAAAGAAAAAAATTAATTACGCACTACTTTTAATATATCTGTAATGAATAATGTTCAAGGGCATTTACAAGACCTCAGAGAGGTCAAGTACGCCATGTTGCGACCTAAGAATGCCGTAACTTCTAGGGTGTACATGCGGGTCATGACAACTAGCTAGTGGGTCCACCTAGAATCTACGATGATATGGTTCTACCTTTGCAAGTAGAGCACCTTCTTTTGGTGTACAATTTAATGACATCGGATTCCATGTTTAGCTTACATGGTCTATTTTCGGTTATGACAAATGTTCCCGAAGTAAATTAAATGAATGTAAGATATAAGATGGACACTAACTAGGGTTACCTAACGGGTACTACTTAGTGTAGGTAAGGGTATGGGGCTTTACCTATGCATTGCACTAGTGGACATTGAGGGGAGTCCTTATAGGAGTTCTTATATGCTTATGTTATGATTTAAATGTATAATGTCTACTCTAGATGTAAGGTTGACCTTATATGATGTTGGTTTCATTTGATGAACATGATATTGGTAAAACATGCTATGCATAATGATAACTACACATGATATTATGTTATTGTCACATCCGAGTTTACCCCTAGACGTAACTGGCGTCGTCGTCCTCTTTCAGGACTATGACTAGCCTCTTAGCTTACATCATTACATTCATAGGTCAAAAACGTGGAAAATTTAAAAACTTTTCATTACTTCTACTTGGAGGTTTACATAAACCTCTACATACGCACACACATATATATATATCGAGTATACATAGACCCTTCGTATAGGAAGATTACTTAGTCAAAAGATAACATGTTATGTATGATGATACCTTCGTATAGGAATACCTCTACACACACACACACACACACACATATATATATATATATACATCGAGTTTTTAATTGTTGCACGTAATTATATAAACGAGAACATAGTCAAAACAGTCATAATAGTCGTCTCTTCTCATAACCATCTAATAACAACTTGGGAAAAACCCGTACATCAATGTAAGAATGCCTCACATGGGCTATACAATGTTTCATACTAAATGGAAAGAAAGAACCATAGAAGTCTTTAACTAAAAACAACTCCATAAGCTAGATAGTGGCATCGCTCTCTGAAATTGAGGACCTACCCTACTGGGATGATGAAGGTATCCAAGTCTTCTTCAATGTCATCTCCAAAAGCCCTTCAATGACCGGAACCTAAAATGTTGTGGAAAAGGAAGAAATGGGGTTAGTACACCACTTGCTAAGTATGAGACCATATGCACACATATATGAAAACATGCTAAGAAAGAGGGACATTTCATAAAGTATGCACTTTTCATTTAAACCTTTTATGCACATTAAACAAGACCATATGAACCAATGATGCACATTCATTTAGCCATAGGCATGTACATCACAAGAACAATAACATTAAGTCTAATCAAGTCAACATGCATATCATAGAATTGAACACATAGTCAAGTAACTCTATCATCAAGTCATAATAACAACAAGCATGTATAAAAGTACATTTCATCATAACCAAAGCAAGATAATTACCCATGAACCCCTATCAAGTCAATAAGTGCAATGAACAAGCAAAGCCCCATAACCTTACTCAATCAAGTAATCCAACAAGAATCATGACTAACATCCTACTTCACATAACATAGCATTTAAGAGTACATATCATCTTACTTTAAGCATATAGACCAACACATATACATAAGTGAAACTAATCATCATATAGTATCAACAATGTGCAAGTTCATAATATACATATCATATATCATCATAAGCAAAATCATACATAAGAACATCCAACTAAGACTCCCCTCAAGGCTAACTAGTGCAATGTTTAGGTAGAGTCCCATACCCCTACCTAGACTAAGCTAGACCCCTTAGGTTACCATAGTTAGAGTTCATTCCTTTAGTTCATTTTGCCTTTTGGAAATATCTTGCCCTAACTGACATAGACCATATGAGCTAATGTGGAATCCGGTGTCATGGAACCCTACACCGAAGGAAGGTGGACTACTTGCTAAGTTTGTACCAAAATATGAACATAGGAACTACGTGGATCCACTAGCTAGTATTCCTATAGGGGCAACATAGTTCAAGAACTAGGATATATTGTTGGGACCCTCTTTATGCTACATGCATTGTAGTCTCCAATCTAAACAGTACATTAGTGATCCTACCTTCCCTATGTGGGAAGGGACACTCCTCACTCTCGTTCACTCGGTTCTAAGCTAGAGTCCCTTTTTGAAATTTCTTTAAGCCTTTATTACCAATCATAGCTTAGTTTAGGTCATAGGGTCTACCCCTTATAATCATCATCATCATATCTCAATAAAAATTGCATGAGTATAAATCCTTCTACCTTTCATTACAATTCATATAGGTGAGATTAGCACATTAGCATCATCACATCATGATAAGGCACATTGGTAAATCATTCACCCTCCTTATAACATTTACATTTTAAGCCAACACCTCACAATCAAAAGCAATACATTTCAATTCAACATCATACCACCCTATCAATACTAATGCAAGTCATACTCCAATACAACATCATGACTTAATCACAATTAACCACAATTTGAAGTAAAGGATAAGGATCATAAGACTTACCAAGTCTCCTTCATAGTGCATCATCAAGGTCTTACCATAAACCCTCATATCTACCCAATATGGGTATACATCATCATAAGTCAATAATCAACATGATAACAAGGCTAGAAGAATCACTACATCACAATTCAATACTAGATCATAGCTTAAGACAAGATACATAGGTCAATTTACAACATACTTTATAACCTAGATCATCTTCTCAAGAACTAGCATGAAAGACTACAAATCATCCTAAATTTTTCATGATTCATATAACAACATCATCTAGTAGTAATTCAATCAATAACCAAGTCAATTGAAACAATACAACCTAATTCATATCAAGATCAAACCTAGGGTAAGGGTTAAGGGTCATCTTCTACAAACTAGACAAAACCATCAAGATATATCATAATTAAGTAGAATACATGTTAATCTATTAATATTATCCATAATAAATCATAAACAAATCAATTCCTAACTTTCATTTCGAGATTGGGAAAGACCCACATGAAAACTCAACTTTTGAAAATACTTTGAAGGAATCCTTTGAGGAAAGAGGTATCAAAGGTGAATTAGATCCCATACCTTAATGTTTGATGAAGAATTTATTGTGAAATAGTCCCTTTATAGCCCCCAAAACCCTCCCCTAGCTTGGTCTTCAATGGTGTTTTGCACTAGAGAGAGAAAGAAGAGAGAAGGAAGAGAGTTTTGTTTTGAGAGTTGTGATTAGTCTAATGGGGTTGGGGTCTTTATAGGAGGGGGGTAATTAAGTTAATTAGACTTCCCTTAATCCCTAACTAACAACCAAACACCATAATTAATTATTTAAGACTAAGTCAAAACGTGCAGGAAATTACAGACCCCATCGACGGATTGTTGGTCCATCGACGACCAGTCCCCCCTTTCGTGTTGCACATCCATGATTTTGTTCAGAGACTGTGCAAATGATACCTTACAAGGATTTTGCTAAGTGTTGTTCGACGGATGGTATCGATGCCCCATCGTTCAACACACGCCCCGTCAATGCCCTTTCGTGGGTGGAAAATGCCCAGGCAGTGTTTGACTCCAAACGCAAGGGTCCTCCTCAAGGGCCCTTGGTTGGTCCTTGGGGAGTCGTACATGGAAGTTTTGACTATCAATCAAATAAAACACATGTTATACACCCTTCCACCAATTTTCATCATTTTCTGACTTCTAAAAGCTAGTCAGATAGGCTAAGGCACGCTAGTACCTCCTTGAACTACTTTCCGAACGTCATGGACGTTCTTGAACTTTTTGGCTTCTAGACTTCCTAAATGAATTATATTCATTAAAATGGACATTAAAAAGTGTCTATACCTTATTACACTCATGTTAGGCTCTAGAACACGTCTTGAATTTTTGAAGTGTTACATTTTCCCCCCTTAGGAACATTAGTCCCCAAATGACACTAAAATCCCGTGCAGGAAGGAATAGACTCAAGACTAGCAGCCCAACCAACAACAATATATTAAAACATCAACTATATCCATTACACAAGGCCATTCAAAACATCAATTACCACACATAAGGCTCAACATTACATTATGAGGAATATCTTCTTCACAACATCAAGAGCTCAACATAACAATTATGAGTCAATTATGTCAAAGTTCAACTTAACAACATGCTACATATCATTTCATAAATTCTTACTATACCAAAATGCACTACATGACTCATAACAAGCAAAATTTCAATTACAAGTAGAAATGCATAATTTGTTTTCACTGTAAAGACATCAAAATTGTACCTTTTGCAAAACTTCACTAAAAACCAAAGAAACTTCAATTTTTGTCATTATTTTCATTTTAGTAAGAACTACTAACCTTAATTATCAAATAGATGAGGGTAACGGGACTTCATGTCGGCCTCGGCTTCCCATGTTGCACCCTCAACTAGGTGATTCTTCCATAACATCTTTACGGAAGCCACATCTTTATTTCTCATTTGTTTACTTGCCTATCAAGAGTTTGAAATGGGACTTCATCATAAGAGAGATTATACTTTACACCAAGACCCTCAATAAGAAGAATAGACTCGGGATTACCAATACACTTCTTAAGCATGGAAGCATGGATAACCAGATGAACCGAAGCCAATTCACTAGGAAGTTTCAATTCATAGTAAACCTTACCAACCCTTTGCAAGATTTCATAGGGACCCCCATAAAGGGGACTCAACTTCCCTTTCTTGACAAATCTAACCACCCCTTTCATTGGCAAAATTTTCAAATACACTTTTATCACCTTCTTCAAACTCCAAATCCCTTCTCCTATGATCGGCATAAGACTTTTGCCGACTATAGGCTGTTTACAACCGATTCCTTATGATATAAGCTTCATCCAAAGTCTTATAAATAAATCGGCACCAAGAAGTGAAGGCTCACCCACTTCAAACATCCAATAGGAGACCTACACCTCCTACCATACAAGGCTTCATAGGGAGCCATGAAGATTGATGAATGAAAACTATTATTATAAGAAAACTCCACCAAAGGAAAATAATTATCCCAATTTCCCTTGAAATCAATAATACAAGCCCTAAGCATATCCTCCAGAGTTTGAATAGTACGCTCCGCTTGACCATGCTTTTGGCGATGAAAAGTGGTACTTAACTTCACCTTAGTACCCAATCCTTCTTGGAATGACCGCCAAAACCTAGATGTGAATTGTGCACCCTGATCTGATATGATGGATAGCGGAATACCATGGAAAGACACAATCTCATATATAAAGATCCTAGGATAATCTTCCGCCGAATAAGAAGACTTGACGGGAATAAAATGAGCGGACTTGGTCAACCTATCCACAACTGCCCATATAGTGTCATATTGCCTTTGAGTCCGAGGCAAACCCACTACAAAATCCATATTGATGTCTTCCCACTTCCAAGAAGGAACTTGGATTTCTTGTAGTAAGCCACCCGACTTTTGATTTTCGGATTTCACTTGTTGGCAATTTTGACACTTAACAACAAACTCCGCTATGTCCTTCTTCAAACCATCCCACCAAAATACTTCCCTAAGGTCATGGTATATTTTTTTCGAACTCTGATGAATGGAGTAGTGGGGACCATGGGCTTCCTCAAGGATCCGATTCCTCAACCCATCTACATTGGGAACACACAATCTTCCTTGGTAACTCAAAACACCATCCTCCCTTAAGGAGAATGACTCATTAAGCTTACAAAGAACCGATTCCTTTAACTCAATCAATGGTTTATCAAGGTGTTGTTTAGACTTCACGTCAACCACCAAGGATGACTCGGAGTTATGATGGACCATAAAACCACCATTTGGAGAATCTTCCAACCTCACACCCAACCTAGCTATAACGCCCCAAAACGAACTAAGGTGAACTAGAGACTCATGCTTTTTTTTTTGAGCTGATTTTAAGTTAAACTGAGTTATTTTAGTGTCCTTAGGCGGTGTGTGAGGTTTTATTAAGTTTGGAGTTCAATCAACCAAGAACGTCCATGACGTTTGGATGGTATGCCTTAGAATGTACTTGTGTGTCTTGGTGTGTTTGGATGATTTTTGCGTGTTTGCTTTACTTGAAACTTGCATTGGATGTTCCTAAGATCTAGATGACTTATTTTAGGGTTTTAAAGTTCGGGAAAAACCCCACCTAGTACCCACAAGAGGCCCTAGATGAAGGGCCCAAGAGTTAGGCAAAATCTGCCATAAAGCAGTGGCCATCGACGACCCTAACGACGATCTGTTGGTCCCTCAACGGTCCGTCGAACTAGGGATTCGATTGGACCAGTGAGTTAAGATTGTCCATGATCTATTTGGAGCTATTTATCCACCAACGAGACCATACCAATGGTCTGTTGGCCCCCTGACGGTCCGTTGGTGAAGGTCTCGTCTGTGAGACCTGCCAAGCCTGTTAAGTGGCTGCCATCTTGGAGTCTTTTATGTAAATACACCCCAAGTATTTTAAGACCCTAGGTGGATAATTTTAGTGTTTTTAGGTTATATTAAATTATTTTTAAACCCTAGACCTGGACAAGACCCTCACTTCAACATTTAAACTCTCTCTCTAAAAAGAAAACTCTCTCAAAGTCACCATTGAAGCCAAGGCTCAAGGAGGGAAAATGTAACATTTCGAAATCCCAAAGTCATGTGGTAGGACTTAAACAAGATCCTTGAGGTCTAAACCATTGATCCTGGCCAAATTAGGCGTAGATGGAGTCGTTGAAGTTTTTTGGAACCAAAACGTTCATAATGTCCGGTAAATTTTTTCATAAGAAGGCTAGAGTGTCCTTTTAGTTTAACCAGGTTAAAGAGTCGGAATTTAGTAAAAGTTTGAAACAATAGGTGTAACACATAGTGTGGGATGGTTTCATGTTGGAAAAGTCAGGGTACGACTCCCTGAGGATCGACTAAGGGCCCTCGAGAAGGACCCTTGAGACAGTAGGCCACGACGGACGTCATGACGTGGCGTCACAGGCGCGATGGGGCATCGAGGCCACCGTCGTGCCAGCCTTAGCTGCTGGGGAGAAAGCCTCCGCCTGCACAGTCTCTGACCAACGCGACGGACGTGCAGGACGGAGGGGGGCCTGTCCGTCACGCCCACGACGGCTCATCGGCGGGGAGTCGTCGTGGAGGTCCTGTAGTGTTTTCAGAGATTTAAGTTTTAGTTAATTATTTTATTAAGTGTCTTAGGGGTAATTAGGGGGTTAAGGGAATACTAACTAAGTGACTTAAGACCCACTATAAATACCCAACTTTCATTAACCTAATCACAATTCTCCAAACAAAACTCTCTTCCTTCTTTCTACTTTCTCTCTCTATTGGAAGACTCCATTGGAGAACAACTTGGGAAGATCATTGGGGGCTGATTTAGCACGAAATTACCATCAAAACGTAATCAAACCTTAAGGTATGGGATCTAATTCACCTTTGAGACTTCTTTCCTCAAAGGTCTCCTTCAAAGATTTTCCAAAAGTTGAGTTTCATATGGGTTTCATCCAATTTCGAGTTTGTTGTTATGAATTGAGTTGTTTATGTATTCTTTGGGTTATAATGAATATATTATCATGTATTGTGGCTTGATTATGATGAATTGATGTAGTTTGGTCTAGATTGTGGGAGATGACCCTAACCCTTACCCTAGGTATTGGGATTGATATGAATTTGGGTTGGATTGATGTAATTGATCTAATTATTGTTTAAATCATCTTTAATGGTTGTTATTGTATTGATCATGAGTATATTGTAATGAATGGAAGTTCTTCATGCCTATTTCTTGAGTATTGAATATAGGGTACGAAGATAGACTTTGATATCATGTTACCAAGCTTTGATTTAGTATTGCCTTGTGGTGTAATGCTTTCTCTTAAATTAGTTCTTATGTTGACTATTGAATTACATTTGTATTATGACCCAAATTGGGTTGCTCTATGGGTTGATGGTAAGGCCCTTATTATGGAACTATGGAGAAGTATTGGTAAGTCTTGATTATCCTAATCCTTACTTCAAATTGTGAATTATTTGTCATCAAGTGATAAGGTTGTGTTGAAGTATACCTTGTTTAAGGTAATAGGTTGGTATGATGATTGAATTGAAATGCTTTGGTTGGTTGTGAGGTTGCCTAGGAGTACATGATATAGGGATGTTGTTATGTAAAGATGTGCCCTATTGTGTTGAGATGTGTAAGGGCTAACTTCACCTATATGAATTGTTAATGAAAGGATTATTTCTCATACAATTCTTATTGAGCTATGATGATGAATATACAAGGGTTTGACCCTACTATCTAAACTAATTGAGAAGATTAATAAAGTATTAAAGACTTCTCTAAATGGGGACTTAGCTTAGCAGCGAGCGAACTTGACAATGGGAGGTGATGACTTGTCCATAGAAGGAAAGAATCATCCTAAAGTTGCCCATGTGATGTTAACTCCCTTGTTTATGGGACATGTCATTTAAGGGATTCCCATGAGGAGCGGCCCACTTTACCTAATGGTATGAATAGGGATATCTACCTCTTAGTTCTTGAACTATGTTGCCACCATAGGATACTAGCTAGTGGATCCACCTAGATAGCTACGTTTACGTTAGGTTCTACTTTGGCCGGTAGACCACCTTCCATCGGTGTAAGGTTTCATGACACGGATTCCACATTTGCTCATGTGGTCTATGTCGGTTAAGGCAAGGTTTCCCTAAACTAAAATGAATGAATAAGATATAGACTAATCGAAGTAACTTGAAAGGGTTTGGCTATAGCTTAGGTAGGGGTATGGGACTCTACTTAAGCCTTGCACTAGTTGGCCTTGATGGGAGCTTTGAGAGGTCAATATTATGTATGTAAAGTAGTGATGTAATGTAAATGACTTTGTACATTGAATAACATGCTTATGAGTATAAGGTTGTTGCTTTTGATTAAAGAAGAACGTTTTCATTAATGGGAAGTATGTTAGGTAAGGTTATTGCTAATTGTAGTCTTGATAGGTTACTTGATTAAGTAAGAGAATTTACTTGATCATTGCACTTGTGACTTTATGAAGGGTATATTTAGTATGTCTTGTTTTACTTTCCTTCACTCGTATACATGTTTTATAATAATTTTTATTAAATGTCCTTTTCTACGTATATTTGATTAGTAATTGTATATGTGGTTCCATACTTTGTACATGTGGAGTACTAACCCCATTTCTTTCCCTTTTCCCAAACATTTTAGGTTCGGGTCGTTGATCTTGCTCCGAATTGCTGGAAAGGAAGACTTGGATCTCTAACCATCCAAGTGGTAGGTCCTCATTCTCCTGAGGGCGTTGCCGACATCTTACTCCTATGTTACTTGGTTACTATAATTCTGTTTTGACTCATTTACTCGTTTGAGACGATGTTGTATATGGCCTATATGTGGCTTCTTGTATTGATGTAGGGCTATGCCCAAGATTTATTGTCTTTGATAGATGGTTTATGAGATCACACGACTTTTATGACTATTACTTCTCTATTTATAAATATGTGAAATAAAAGTAGAAGACTATGTAATCTTCGTATATGAACAAGTCTATGTATACTTGATATAAATATGACTATGTGTATATAGAGGTCTATGCAAACCTCCGAGTAGTTATAGATAAAAGAAAAAAGAAGTTTTAAATTCCTTCATATTTTTAATCGATGAATGCTATGACGAGGCTAAGAGGCTTGTCTTAGTCCTCAAAGAGGACGACGACGCCGGTTACGTCTAGGGGGTAAACCCGGATGTGACAAACTTGGTATCAGAGCATGAGGTTGAATATCTTTGATAATAACGTCTCTCTCAACCAAATTATATAGGTTTGTATTCATAATTGTGAAGCGTGCCACACTTATGAATAGGAACTTATTTGATGCTTAGGAATCACTCTCATTGTTGGAAATCCATATCGTGCCTCTAGAATGTACATCGTATATGTATTTGCCTAAACCTTGTGTTTTGGTTATAGGAGATTAATACTAGAAGGAATGCAGCCAGAAGACTTGAGGAGGAGATTGCTGCTGCGGGAATCCCTCCCCGTGGTGATCCAGTTCCTCCTCTTGAAGAGATGCTGTTGATGATCAGGTTCCCGATGATCCTCCACCTATGGCAGAGGCTCAGATGAGGGCTATTCTTGCTCAAATGGCTCAAGCCATGACTACTCAAGCTCAAGCCGCAATGGTGCAAGCCCAAGCCATGACTGCCCAAGCTAATAGGGATTTGGCACCTAGAGTTCATGAGCAAACTATGGCTTCCCGACTTAGGGACTTCACCCGAATGAATCCTCCTATTTTCTATGGGTCTAAGGTTGATGAAGACCCTCAAGAATTCATTGATGAGGTTTATAAGATTTTTGTGCTATGGGGTTGTCTTCTAATGAGAATGCCGAGTTGGCCTCATACCAACTCAAGGATGTGGCTCAGACATGGCATGTGCAATGGAAAGATAATAGGCCACTTCAAAGTGGGCCAGTGACTTGGGAGTTGTTCAAAAGGGCTTTTCTTGATCGTTTCTTCCCTTGAGAGATGAGAGAAACTAAGGTGGTGGAGTTCATCAATATCCGCCAAGGAGAAAAGAGTGTTCATGAGTACTCTTTGAAGTTCATTCAATTGGCTAAATATGCTCCTTCCTTGGTCTCCGATCCTAGAGACGAGATGAGTCGATTCGTGATAGGTGTGTCGGATAATTTGCAAGAAGAATGTCAATCGGCTATGCTTCATGATAACATGAATATTGGTCATCTTATGGTGCATGCAAAAAGGGTTGAGGAGGCTAGAGAAAAAAGGAAGGATAACGATAAGGATTCAAGAAGGGCAAGGTCTTTTGAGAATGGAACTACTAAAGATAGGTTTGGAATTCAAGACAAGCCTAGATTCAAGAAGAGGTTCTCAAATCAAGTTCCATCCATATTTTCCAAGACTAGGGATTCTAAAACCCCTAGACCAAAAGTTGCAAAGGGAAAAGGTGGAAACTCATCTAATGAGAAGACTACTTGTGCTAAGTGCGGAAAGGAACATTATGGTGAATGCTTGATCGGAACGGGGAATTGCTTTAGTTGCGGAAAAGAGTGATCACAGGCTAGGGACTGCCTAACATAAGGAACCGAGAAAAGAATGTGCAAAAACAAGAAGTGAGGCTCCGAAAAAGAACCGCTTTTATGCTTTTCGTTCGAGAGATGACCAAGAGGCCTCTCCTGATGTGGTGACCGGTATGTTACAAATCTTTGCTATGATGTGTATGCTTTGCTTGATCCGGGTGCTACTTTGTCTTTCGTTACTCCTTAGTAGCTAAAAAGTTCGTTACTTTACCCGATATTTTTGCATGAACCTATTTTGGTGTCTACTCCGGTGGGTGAGTCAGTGGTGGCAAGAAGAGTCTACCGAAATTGTCCTATCTCTATGCCCCATAGAGTTTCTCATTGTAGATTAGTTGAACTAGACATGTATGATTTTGATGTCATTTTGGGTATGGACTGGTTGCATGCTAGCTTCGCTTCTATTGATTGTAGGACGAGAGTTGTGAGGTTTAGTTTCCAATGAACCCGTTTTTGAGTGGAAGGGTGGGAATTCTCTTCCTAGAGGTCGATTCATATCATGTCTAAAACGAGTAAGATGATCTCAAAGGGATGTCTTTATCATATTGTGAGAGTCCAAGAAGTTGATTCCGAAATTCCCCTATTGAGTCGGTCCCCGTGGTGAGTGAATTTACGGAGGTCTTTCCTGATGACCTTCCCGGCATTCCTCCGAACGGGAAATCGATTTCGGTATTGATTTGCTACCGGAACAAACCATCTCTATTCTCCTTATAGAATGGCTCCGGCCGAGTTAAAGGAGTTGAAGGCACAACTTAAAGATTTGCTAGACAAGGGCTTTATAAGGCCTAGCATTTCTCCGTGGGTGCTCCGGTTTTGTTCGTGAAAAAGAGGATGGGTCCTTGAGAATGTGTATTGACTAGCCAAATCAACAAGGTTACTGTCAAGAAAGTATCCTCTTCCTCGGATTGATGATTTATTTGATCACTCCAAGGAGCGAGTTACTTCTCCAATTGACTTGAGGTCAGGGTATCACCAGCTTAGGGTGAGAAATGAAGATATTCCAAAGACGGCCTTTCGGACTAGGTATGGGCATTATGAGTTCGTGGTTATGTCCTTTGGTCTCACAAATGCTGCGGGGCGTTTATGGACCTAATGAATAGGGTGTTTCGAAGTTACCTTGATGCATTCGTTATTGTATTTATCGATGATATCTTGGTGTATTCGAGAATGAGGTTGATCACATGGGTCATCTAAGGGTGGTATTGCAAACCCTTAAAGAGCATAAATTGTTTGCCAAGTATAGCAAGTGTGAGTTTTGCTGAGGTCGGTGGCGTTTCTTGGGCACATCATCTCTAGTGAGGGAGTTGAGGTTGAACCAAGGAAAACTGATGCGGTAAAACTGGCCTAGACCTTGACCCCAACTGACATTAGGAGTTTTTGGGTCTAGCTGGCTATTATCGAAGATTTGTAGAAGGTTTTTCATCCATTGCATCTCCATTGACTTCATTAACTCAAAAGGGTAAAAAGTTTGAGTGGTCGGAGGCCTGCGAGAGAGTTTCCAATTATTGAAAGACAGGCTTACTTCGCTCCGGTGTTGACCTTACGGAAGGTTCTACAGGGTTCGTGGTTTATTGTGATGCATCCCGCATAGGTTTGGGGTGTGTGCTTATGCAAAATGGGAAGGTGATTGCCTATGCTTCACGGCAACTTAAGGTGCATGAGAAAAATTACCCTACCATGACCTTGAGTTAGCGGCCGTGGTGTTCGCTTTGAAATATGGAGACATTACTTGTATGGTGTTCATGTAGATGTTTTCACCGATCATAAGAGTCTTCAATATATGTTTTACTCAAAAGAGTTGAATCTCCGACAAGAAGGTGGTTGAATTGTTGAAAGATTATGATATGAGTGTCTTATATCATCCCGGCAGGCCAATGTGGTGGCGGATGCTTTAAGCCGTATGACTATGGTAGTGTGTCTCATGTAGAAAGAGACAAGAAAGATCTAGTGAAGGATGTTCATGATTTGGCTAGATTAGGGGTGCGGTTGAGAGTTCTCTAAATGGAGGTGCCACGATTCATCATAGCTCTGAATCATCATTGGTGGTTGAGGTAAAGTCCAAAAAATTGATCACACTATTGATGGAGTTGAAGCAATCTGTTCTTGGTAAGATGAATGAGTCTTTCTCCTTAGGAGGAGATGGTGTGTTGAGGTACAAAGGGAGGTTATGTGTTCCTGATGTCGATGGATTGAGGGATCGTATCCTTGATGAAGCCCATGGATCCCACTATTCCATCCATCCGGGTTCTACTAAGATGTATCATGACCTTCGATAAATATATTGGTGGGAAGGTTTGAAGAAGGACATAGCGGAATTTGTTGCTAAGTGTCCAAATTGCCAACAAGTGAAGGCGGAACATCAAAAGCCGGGTGGCTTACTACAAGAGATACAAATTCCTACTTGGAAGTGGGAAGACATTAATATGGACTTTGTGGTAGGATTGCCTCGGACTCAAAAGTCATATAATTCTATATGGGTGATTGTTGATAGATTGACTAAGTCCGCTCATTTTATTCCGCTCAAATCTACGTATTCGGCGGAGGATTATGCGAAGATCTTCATAGATGAGATTGTGTGTCGCCATGGTATTCCGTTATCCATCATTTCGGATCGGGGTGCACAATTCACATTCTAGGTTTTGGAAGTCTTCAAAAAGGTTTGGGTACTAAGGTGAAATTGAGTACCGCTTTCATCCTCAAACGGATGGTCAAGCGAACGAACAATTCAAACTCTTGAGGATATGCTTAGAGTTGCATTATTGATTTTAAAGGGAGTTGGGATAAGCACTTGCCGTTGGTAGAGTTTGCATACAATAATAGTTTTCATTCGTCCATCTCCATGGCTCTTATGAAGCCTTGTATGGTAGGAGGTGTAGGTCTCCTATAGGATGGTTTGAAGTTGGTGAACCATCGATCTTTGGTCCGACTTGATTTATAAGACATTGGAGAATGTGCATATCATTAGAAATAGGTTACAAACAGCCTATAGTCGACAAAGTCCTATGCCGATAATAGGAGAAGAGATTTGGAGTTTGAGAGGGTGACAAGGTGTATTTAAAATCTCACCTAT
>CM040621.1:43287216-43312652 GCA_022817965.1 Solanum lycopersicoides
CATTTCAATAGAAGCGGTTGTCTGGCATGCTTTCTGGCTCAAATCATACCCGACCCACAACCGTGTCAACTACATTAAATTTAAATTAATTATTAAATTATTACTTAAGTTTATTAATAACTATTATAGTTTAACCAAGCCAAAGCGTGTACTAACCCTATACAAACTATACTATTTTTAGGTGCAGGACAGGTGTACGATAGAGCTACAAGGATCAGTTGCAGTTATCCGGAAGTCCATGCATTCATCCGGAGTTTGGTGGTCCCTCATGCTTTCGAGGATGCTACAAGTTTTTATTTAGCATTCGAGCTAATTTTTAGTTAGTTGAGCTGAGGAGTATGTTCCACTAGCGTTTCTTTCCTGTTAGTTATTCAGGACTTTGTATTGGTGCCATTTTGGCATTATAAAACTTAATATACTTATTGAAACTATTTCTTTTAGTTGTTATCTCTTAATGTTAGATGGTTGAATGGTTAAAAATTTAATGAAATGAAATAAGAATGTTTAATAAGTATGGTATAGAACAAAAAGTTTTTAATTTTCTGCGGAGCTAAAATTAACTTAGATCGAATAAGAATGATGTAAGTAGGCTTGTCTGCGGACCTCTGAGAGGTCAATGACGCCGGTCTCGTCTGGGGTCCTAGATTCCCGGTTCGTGACTAAGTTGGTAATCGAGAACTAGGTTAAATTCCGATAATAATGAGTTCACATCAACTACATTGAGTAGTTTTCCTATCACAGGGTCATCGGTAGTGAAGTGCAACAAGTCCCCCGTGTTTGGAAAAGAACTATTTAAGACCCTAGATCCCTCCAAACCTAAGATTACCCGACCCTTTTAACTCCGGTAAAACTCCTCCGGGTGAAATCTCTTCAATCGGGTGCCCTACATGGTTCGTTCTCAATCTTTCCAGCTCAACTAACTCACAAGTTGGTTGGCTTGGATATAAGTGCATAGGTTTTGAGGTTCTATATTCTACGTGCAACAAGCCGTGTGAACCCGGTTCTAATCAGGGCTTCTAGGTAGCGTTTAGCATTACTTATATAGTCATTTTCAAGGTTGTTACACCTTATCCCTACCCTTAGAAAACAATTTCTCTCCCCCCGAATGACACTTCTAATTATCTCGTCAATGCCAGTCATATCATAACATGAAGTACTTTTACAAACGTCAAGCAATATCAAAAGAATAGAGGGAGAAAGGGAACTTAGACCTATAGTAAGTGAGTCTACCTAAGAGTATAAAAGATGAGGATAGTGGGATTCATATTCGCCTCTTCTCCCAGTAGCAACCTCAACTAAGATGTTCCTCCAGCGATACTTCACTGTGGCACCTCCTTGTTTCCTCAGACAGCTCTTAAAAGACCTGCGTAGTCTACAAGATCTCAACAGCAGACCATCTCATAAGACAAGTCCTTCATGCAACCCCAAACTTCAACAGGTAGAATCGTATGCTGGATGCACCAGGCACTTCCTTCCAACATAGAGACATGAAGCTGGATGACCAAAGTAGCTCCGCAGGCAACACCACTCATAGGACAAACTCACCTACACGCTGTAGAATCTCGTATGGCCCGACGTACCTTGGACTCAACTTCCCTTCGGCTCCAAATCCTCATCACCCCTTACATGGGTGATATATTCAAGTATACTTGTCACCAACATCAAAACTCTAAAGGCCGCTTCCTGTTTATCGCATATCTTCTGCCGACTGTAGAGCAGTAGCCAACCTTGTCCTTAATCACCCTAGCCTTCTCTAAGATCCATGAATGATCTCTGGACCCAAAAATGGTGACTCTCCAACCTTGAACCACCCAACTGGAGACTACTACCTCCTACCATACAGTGCCGTCAACGGTGATCATCCAATACTTGAGTGATAGCTGTTATTATATGAAGAACTCTATAATGGCGATGGTCATCCTAAGTACCTCTGAAGTCGACCAACACCTCCCTCAAATGTCCTCCTAATGTTTAATGTGCACTCTGCTGCCCATCTGTCTGAGAGATGTAAGGCTATTTACTGCTTCTTGAGCTTTACCTTAAAGTCTAGCACTTTGGAGGATCCAGAATGGAATAATGAGCTCTCTATCTGAATGATAGACAAAGGATCCTATGCCACACTCACAATCTCATCAATGTAGAGTCTCGCATAAATCCTCGGGCCTGTAAGTGGATCTTCACAGGGATAAAGTGGGCTGACTTAGTCATCTGTCACAGTAGCCCATATGGAGTATGTTGTCTCCTATCCTCTGGAACAACAACACGAAGTCCATGTTAATGGCTCCCATTCAAGCGGAAGAACCTCAATATCTGAGTGAGACCCCAAGGCTTAAGATGCTCTCCCTTAAACCTGCTGACATTAGACCCTTGGCCACATACTCAGCAATGTCTTCTTCATGCCATCCCACCAATAGACCTGCTTGAGTCTAGACATCTGGTGGAACCTGAATGATCAAATACCTGGAACCATGGCCTCTGCAACAATCTTGGTCCGCAATCATGCACGTTGGTACAACAGACTCTGTCCTGACCCTATATTATGCCGTCAACCCCTCCGCCAAAAAGAAATGAATCATTCCATCTTCATCCACCAGTGAGTCCTTCAACTCCATCAACAAGAGATCAAAGATGCGACCTTCTTGACTTCAACTACCAAGGATGTTCCGAACTAGGATGAACTGAAAACCCCGCTAGTAGCATCAACCACAACACCCAGTCTGGACAGTCTGTGTACATCTTTCACCAACTCCTTCTTCCCTCATCAAATGTGAGTTTGTATCCATGCTAACCCCTGCTGCAAAGCATCAGCTACAACAATTTGCTTTCCCTTGCATGGTAGTGACACTCATATCATAGTCTTCAACAAGCACCACACCATCTCCCGCTGATGTAAGATTCATCTCTCTTGTGTGAACACGTACTCGGAACTCTTGTGGTCTGTGACACATCCACTGCACTCCATACAAGTAATGCCTCCACAGCTTCATACAAATACACAACTGCCGGTCCAGGTCATGAGTGGATAATTCTTTCTCATGACCTGTGTGTCTTGAGCATAGGCTATCACCACATACGTTCATGCATAAGAACCAAACCCAACCACCCATAGATGGTCAAATAATCAGCGTAATTCCTCACCACATTAGGTCAGGTAACATAAGAAGGCTGAGTGAGTCTGTCCTGTGAGCTCCTGGAAACTTTCTCAACAAGTCTCCGCCCCCATTCCGAACTTGGCTTTCTTCTTAGTCCGCATAGCTGTCAGTGGGCGCAATGCGAAGAAAACACTCACGAACATGCAGTAAACCATATAAACAAAAGCACGGTATCGATGGAGTTAAGAATATTAGGCATTCTTAACAGCCTCAGTCTTTCTCTGGCGGTCACACTCCAACCCCATCGGACACTAACATAGACCATAGGAAGGTCCCCAGACACTCACACATGGTGCTTGAATCTTGCATACAACTGATCCGTTTAAGTCCCCCTCGCTAACCCCGCTGCAAGGTTATGTCACAATGATTGTGTCATTGCTCTTCCTTGGTTTTAGAGTAGAAATTGAGGATGGTTCACATGGAAGTCTATGACGAAAGAATAAAGGTATTCACGGAAGACGCTTCGGTCAATGAGATCCATAATGTAGCTTGGTGATTAGTGAGACCAAATACCTCACTCAAAGAACTCATCAATGACATAACGTTACACAAAGGTTGTCTTTGGAGTATCTTCAATCCCCTAACCTAAGCTGTGATCCCAACCGCCCCGGAACGAGATCAATCATTTGAGCAAGAAACTTAGACCCTTGGAGTGATTCGAAAAAGTCACTATTCTGGTTGTGAAGGTGGATACCTGTTTCTTTTTTGAAAATTCTATTGTGACTGTTTGGGGGGGAGCTGGGGGCGATATGTAGAACAAACTTCTAAGGGTTCCATCTTCTTTTTCCAACAAACAACATTAGGTACAACCACAAGGTGTATAGCCTCGCATAGTGTATGAGCCCTTACAATGAGATCTTTAACTGCAGGCTTATCAACTCTTGAGTTCTCTGGAGCCTTTTGTAGGCATTATTGGAAAATCAGTTTGATATCGGATGCTAGGAAGCGTCAAATACCAAAGTCAATCTCTCGAGGGGAGGACTCCAGGCAAATCATCGGAGAAAAACATCTTGGAATCATTCACACTACAGGAAGAGTCTTATGAAGGAATGAAATTAGATCATTGACACTCACAAGATGAGACATAACATACCACTGCATCATTTTACATTAGCTTTTAGAGTTCAAAATCAAAGGACCTTAACGATCGAATCTTACCCCTTCCCAGACCAGTCTAATTTCGTTAGGGACAATGGATATCTCACAACCCTCTACGACAATCCATGAGGACATAACATTTTTTGGAGCCATTCAATACCAAGTATAATATCGAAGTCATGTCTGGGTAACTATCAGAGTCTGCAGACATAGTCTTACACACAATCTACTATTGGCAGTCATTTATAAACCCTCATCAGCTCTCACATTTTGCTCACAAGGGAGTACAACTACAATTGGATCTGTGAAACTCATGTAGTGTTTTCACAGAGTATATTACCAAGCAAGGGAGTCACAAAGGAGGTAGACCTGATCAAGTTAAGCATAAACAGAAGGTTGAGAAACACTTGCAGCATACTGTTACACATCAACAATACTTTCCATCTCTCTCCTCCTGCCCTTCAGGCGTAGATTGTTCCTTTTAGGCAGGCTCGGATGCTGTAGAATATTGGGATTAGGCCTACTTGACATTACCTCAGCCTGCCCCTCTTCTATTGGGTGACCTGCCATTGTGTCCGCTCTTTCCGCAACGAACAGCATTTGTTGCCTCGTTGCAATCTCCTATGATATGGCCAACACGCACATCCTTTCTGGGCGTGCACATCACCTCCTTGCCCTTCTGTTGTCGGGTCTGCCTTCTCTAGGTGCTGCACTCCTCTAAGAGTTTAGAGTTTCCCTGAACTCTGATGCCCTTTTCTTAAATTCTGGCTGTCACGACTCCAAAAGGCTCCT
Organism: Solanum lycopersicoides; assembly: GCA_022817965.1. Lineage (NCBI taxonomy): Eukaryota > Viridiplantae > Streptophyta > Magnoliopsida > Solanales > Solanaceae > Solanum > Solanum lycopersicoides. The sequence goes on from CM040621.1 coordinate 43,292,259, forward strand.
GCACCACTCTGCTGACACCTGTGCTTTTGCTCAGAAGGGTAGGCCGTCCTACCTTAATGGACTCTTCTGTCTTCGGCTGTCCTAACTGCTGGCATGTACATAAGCGTGACAAGTCATGCTATCATGGAGCATCGCAGCCCGACACTCCTCCTCCAATTCCTCTGAGATCCCTGTTAGAGACCTGCTCATCTCATCCCTGTTATTAACACAAGAGTGGGCTACCTGGAGACAATTTAACGATTTAAGGGAAATCCCTGACAGTCATCGAGCCCGTGCTAAGGTTGATGAACTCCTCAACCTAGCCTCTCTCATCTCTCTGGGAAGAACCTCTCCAGAAAAAGCTTTCTTAAATAGCTCCCATGTGAATCAGAACTCCGCCCAACGCCCTACTATCCTGCCCATCTTGCACCAAGCCTTGCTGCAACTCCTGTCAACTGGTAGAGTCCAGCTTAACTTTCTCAATCTTCGTGCCCCCATCTAAGATAGAATCTTCATGACATCGTCATGAACTCCCATAGAGGAGTCCTCTCAGTCACTTAGACTCTGTAAAATGGAGGATTCATCTCGTAATATCTTGTAACCTGTTCGCCATGTGTGCATGGTGAGTATCGCGTTGAATTCCTGTGTCTGTTGGCCTTGGCCGTCATACGCTGATCTTGAACTGACGTGGGCTTGAGCATCTTGTCCAAGCTGTTCCGGCACCTCAGCATCAGTCAACCAGTTGGTTAACTGAGGATTGTCAATCCTGCAGGCTGGAGCCTGGTGAACTTGGTTAATCCCCAGCAGCTCCCTACTTCTTCCCGCGACCAGCGTTCCCCTGTGTGTCTTTTCCGAAAAAATAGATTGATGTTACGATACGCTCATAACACCAAGATTCAGACATTAAGACAACACGATAAGAAGAAGAGGGAAATTTCTCTACGCTCATGCAGTCTCTATTACATGATCAGTCTGAAGCTTCACTCACCATATACTTAGCAATACTGATGGGTGATGTCGAACTTATTTATGCTTGGAATTACCTAAATGCTAATAAACAACTTGTCACGATCGAATCATAGACCCCAGACGAGCGCGCGTTGACTCTCAGAGGTCGTAGACAAGCCTACATACAGCTCGTCGTACTTCATCTAGGTAATTTTTAGCGGAAAAATCGAACTTTCTAGTTTACTTAAACTCTATCATTGGAAAACATTGGATTCGAATATATACTATTACGTAACTCATAAGCGTCCACACCGCATCTAAATCAAATTAATCAAATGAAAGATATAGTAAATAAATATAAGAGTTGCCAAACAATGGCACCAATACCGTCTGAAGATAATAGAAAGAACGCTGATGGAAATACTCCACTGCTATGCTAATCTACTAGTGTAAAATCAGTGAGCTAATCGGAAGCATGCATGATACAAATCCGTGAAAAGCTCCACGTCCGGATAACGCTGGTCGACTCGTAAGCCTTAATGTCCAAGCTGCACTGACCTAAAATTAGATAAATGTGGAATTAGTATACATTGACTGTGTATGGTATATGCAAGCACACACCCACAAAATGCATTATTTAGAATAGCTTCTCGGTCCTAACATATGAAGTTATGGAAAGTCAGTCAGTGGAGCTTTGCCAAATCGGATTAGCAAGTCATGCATAGAGTAAATGCATATCAACGTAGTCATATTGCACACAACAATAAATATGCAGTATAGCACATAAATATTGCATACAACACATTCATATTTCATTCCATTCCGTTAGTATGCTCCATAGAGACCCTGGATCATGGTAACATAGGATCTCCAAATCGAGGATCAACATAGTGGAATTCTCAACTAAAGAGCCTTCTTTAGCAACACAGCAAGTTTGCTTCATTCATTATACGTACTTCATTTCATTTATTCCATAGGCTAGTGGTAACACCACTTATACCAATAGGATGATAAGTTTAATACTCTTCATGGGTTCACTGTGGCAATGACTAAGAATGACCTAGTGTCATTTCATAAGTCTAGTTAACGCTCTTGTTATCTTACCAAAACACCTTGGTAATCGTCATATTTCATTTGTGCATTACATGAGGCTGGACCTCCTTCTTTCTTTTGGGCCTTTACTTAAACACCATAGATCAGTGAGATCCTATGAATCCTGTGTCTAACCCACACGAAAGGAGGTGGAATACACGGCCAAAGTGAAACGCAAAACATTGGCTAGCGTAATATAGGGAATTGAACTTGCTACGAGTCCCTATGTTGGTGCATAAGGTTCAAAGACTAGGCGATATAAGGATACCCATACCCGTCTGGACGGACAGTCTCATATCATGAGAATTACACGAACCTCTGCCTTCCCGAAAGAAGGAATCGCCACTCATAGCTAGCCTATCGTTGCTCAGTATAAAGTTCCATTACATTTATCTAATACATCATAGAAGCTGGCTTCTAGCATGAGCACATCATAGCTCATTAGATGATTTCTCATCTCATCATTAGTATTAAGTATATATTAACTTTAATATTTTCATTAGAGTGTTCATAGAGACTGGTCTTGTCATTAACTTTACACTCTCATAGGTGAGTACGTTTTGGTATTATTTACTTAGGCTCATTAGAGATGGCTCTCATATTTCACATTAGCCTCTTATCATGTTGTCACCACATTCATTAGTCTTAGCACATTTTCCCTTCATAATTACTCACCCCTTTTTACGTGAATGTTCATTTCATCATATGCCAATGCACTTGGCCTTTTAGTGTGTTTCACACTCTTACTTAACCCTTCTGGGGTCACATCATTCATTACATGACATCTTAGGTTCACTTACTTTTAAACGTATGCTGGACTTATGGATCCGTACATACAATCCATGAGACTTCATTCGAAATTTGTATATGTGATTCATACTTACCCAAGGTTATGTAGTACAAGACTTATGCATCTTGTACGTATGCCAAGATCTCAGTTTCGATCCTTAAAGGAAGCAGTCATTTAATCATTTATTTACGTACGACTTATGTGTCAATACAGAATTGGGCAAGTGAACCTAATTTCGAATCCCTTGGACAACACTTACGTTTTTTTTCTGATTTCTTATTCTCGGCTAGGGGACCCGATTTCCAATCTCATCACCTACAGTTTCTTTTGTTTCCTTTTTCCACAATTCCCTTAGACGTCTAGGCTTAGTAGATCCGATATCGAACCCCCACACCTAACTTTATTTTTTTCCTTTTTCCTTAAACTCTCTTCGTGTTGACTGAGAGAGTGTGGGATCGAACCCCCACACGCTCACTTTTTTTTTTCCTTAATTCTTTTTATTCGGACGAGAGGTTGTGGGTTTGATTCCCACATACTTCATTTTTATTTTCTTTTAATTTTTCCTCATGTTTGACCGAGAGGTTGTGGGTTCGAACCCCACACACCTCATTTTTATTTTTATGTTTCATTTTCGGTCAAGCCACACGGGTTCGAATCCCACATGCCACAATTCTTTAACTTAAATTTTTGATATAACATTCGTGCAGTGAGGTCTCGGGTTCGATCCCCAATGACCTCGCATTATTTTTTTTTGTTCTTTTTACAAGTTTCCAAAACTTCATTGTGTGACCGAAACCAAATTCCAGAAAAACTGGAATTTGACAACATTTTTGCAGCCTATTTTCTCACACTCTTTCACGTTAAACATTAAGACATTTTGAGTAGTTTTTAGGGAGATATTTAGGTGCATTTTCAAGGTTACTTTCAGTCAAGAATTATTATTCAATTCAGTAACATTGAACTCATATGAACATCACATTTTTAACATATTCGCACACACATAATTCATAACATTTTAACATGTCAATATAAAGCTTCAAACCTGTCACGACCGGAATCTAGACCCCAGACGAGACCGGCGTCATTGACCTCTCATAGGTCGCAGACAAGCCTACTTACATCATTCTTACTTCATCTAAGTTAATTTTAGCGGAAAACTAAAAGTTTTTGTTTCTTAACATACTCATTAAACATTCTTATCATTTCATAAATTGTTCACCATCAACCATCTAACATTAAGAGATAACAACTGAAAGAAATAGTTCAATAAGTATTAAGTGTATAATTGCCAAAATGGCACCAATACAACGTCTGAATAAAAACAGGAAAGAAACGCTAGTGGAACATGCTCCATTAGCTCAACTCTAAAATTAAGCTAGAATGTAAAACAGTAGCATCCTCGAAAGCATGAGGACCTACAAACTCCAGATGAATGTTGGACGTCCGGATAACTGCAACAATGATCCTGTAGCTCTATCGTCCAACTGTGCCTGCACCTAAAAATAGTATAGTTGTATAGGGTTAGTACACACTTGTACTAAGTATGGGTATATGCAAGCACACACCAAGGACATGCATGAGAAAGAATAGCTCTTCCCTAACAACATGATTATGGAAAGTCAAGTCAGTGGACTTGCCAAATTTGGATTAGGAAAGTTAGTGAACTTCCCAAATTTGGATTAGGAAAGTCAATGAGCTTTCCACATTTGGATTAGGAAAGTCATGCCATGAGAGTAACATGCATCATCATAATTATCATATTGCACACAGCACATAACATTTTACATATAGCACATATCATAGCACATAACATATAACACATAGTTTCTTTCATATCATTCGTTTATATGCCATGAGACCTTGGAATCATGGACTTGACATTAAGACTTTCCAAAATGAGGGCTCAACATATGGGACCTCAACTAGGGAGTCTTCATTAGCAAACACAGAGTCTGCTTCATTCATTCATACGTACTTCATTTCATTTCATTCATAGGCCAGTGTGTGGACACCAACTATACCTAGGACGTAGTTTAAGACTTTCATCGGGTTTGTTGTGCAATGATCAAGAATAACCTAATGTCATTACCTGAGTCTAGCTCACCTCTTGATTATCCTATCCTAACACCTTCGGTATCATTCATTTCATTATGTGCTTCATTTGAGGCTGGCAACATTCATTCATTGGGAACTTTAACTTTAACCGACATAGATCATGTGAGCATCAAAAAATATAGTGTCTCCCCCACACCGAAAAGAGGTGGAACCACCGGCCAAGGTGACCCAAAAACATTCTAGCGTACATGGGAATTTAACCCCGCTAGATCCCTATATTGACAGTATAGGTTCAAAGACTAGGAGATATAAGGAGACCCATACCCGGCAATTCGTAGAGTCTCATCTCATGAGAGTTCTGTGAACCTCCGCCGTTACCGAAAGAAGTCATCACCGCTCATAGCTAGCCTATCGGTGCTCAGTATAAAGTTCCATTTCATTCATCTCATACATCATGGAAGCTGGCTTCTAGTATGAGGACATCATAGATCATTAGATGATTTCTCATCTCATCGTTAGTATTAAGTGTGTTAATCTCAATACTTTCATTAGAGTGTTTATAGAGACTGGTCTCTTTATTATCTTACACTCTCATAGGTGAGTACGTTTTGGTAACATTTACTAAGGCTCATTGGAGATTGCTCTCATCATTAGCATTAGCCTCATATCATGTTGTCACCATATTAATTATCATTAGCACCTTTACTCTTCATATTTACTCACCTTATTTTACGTGAATGTTCATTTCATCATATGCCAATATACTTGGCCATTGGTGTGTTTCATACCCTTACTTAGCCTTCTAGGGTTTCATCATTTCATGTTCATTCATCATCCAGTTCATACATCTTAGGTTCACTTACTTTCAAACGTATACTAGACTTATGAGTCTATGCACACAATCCATGAGGCTTCATTCATAATTCGTTAAGTGATTCATACATTCCTAAGATTATGTAGTACAAGACTTATATCTTGTATATATGCCAAGATCTTGATTTCGATCTAAGTAGGTGGCATTATTCTTTGATATTTTGTTCACGTATGATTTATGTATCAATACGGAAGATTGGGCAAGGAAACCCAAGTTTGATCACTTGGATATCAATTTATATTTTTCATTGATTTTATTTCTAATTTCATAACATTAGAACTCTAAATTAAATCCCAACATTAACATCGTATCATTAATTTTCTACTTAGTTTTTCTCTTAGGTTGGCCGAAGGGTTGTGGGTTCGAACCCCCACAACCCCTTTTTATTTTTCAGTAACATCACTTTACCCATTTTCGCCCAAACCAAGAGGTTTTGGGATTAAACCCCCACAACCTCTTGTATTTTCCTTAAATTTTATCTGGGATAGGGAGGTTGTGGGTTCGAACGCCCATAGCCTCCTTATTTTTAACTTAATTTCGCTACAGACTTGGGAGGTTGTGGGTTCGAACCCCAACAGCCTCCTATCTTATTTTTAATTAAATCTTCCTTAACTAGGCGCCTTGGCAGTGAGGTTGTGGGATCGAACCCCCACAACCTCACTTTGTTTCTTAATTCATTTTTTCCTTCTCCTTTTTCCAGCCTTGAGGTCGTGGGTTCGATTCCCACGCCTTACGTTTTTCTTTTCTTTATTTTCTCCCCTTTCGCGCGTTCCTGGAGGTCGTGGGTTCGAATCCCACGCCTCCCATTTATTTGTTTAATTATTTTTCTCCTCTTTCTCCTCCAGTTCGAGTTCGATTCCCCCAGCCCCTTTTCTTTTCTTGTCGCGAATTCAGTAGCCAAGGTTCGATTCCCCCAGCCCATTTTCTTTTCTTTTCCTAGCATATTCATTTTCTTTTTGTCGGAAACCAGTAGCTAAGGGTTCGATTCCCCTTAGCCCCTTCACGTTTTTTTTTCTTTTTCAGCCTCTTAACATGTGAGGTCTTGGGTTCAATTCCCATTGACCTCACTTATTTTATTTTCCCTTTAAAAACCCAGATTTTAACCTCATTGTAGAGTGCACAAATCTGGAAATTTATTCATAGTTTTTACCTTCCTTAAATCAACTTTTCATATTGTTTCGTAGGGCATTTCACCAAACTTAGTATCTAATTTTAGGTGTAGTTTAGGGGTTACATTTAGTCAAGCGTTTTACTCAAAATTTGTAACTTCACACACCATATGAACATCACGTTATGCACAACTTTAACACATGAAATACAAGAAGAAACATGCCTTACACGCCTCCAAACAGTGGCTAAGACTCACTGCCAACGTACACACACATTTTCTTCGATTACACATTGGTTATCATTTTCGTGATTTCACGCACATAAACATATTCACATTCAACATAAAACATCACACCTTGCCTAAATCTACCAGCACACAATACCCAACCTACGAAATCATTTGGGAGCTAGTGACAAGGACATGCAACGGGGAACAACCTTAGTTTCGAGTGAATATCTTGAATCGTAAGGGGCCTCTTGGGAAAGGGACCAAGAGAGAAGAAACCCATACCTTTTTGACGTTTAATCCACACACGACCTGCTGTCCAAAACCCAATCACGTCCAACACCAAACTTTCACCAATTCTCGACGGAACACCCTCCCTTTTGCCTAACGTTTTTGGTTAACTTGTTTTCTAGAATTTTCGTGTTTGTTCTTCAAGTGTGAAGAACTTTTGTTGTTAAACAGTTCTTGAGTTTTCTTTTGTTAGGCAGAACGTGAGAGAATGAGAGTTGAGAGACGTGAAAGAGAGTTGAGTGACGTGAAAGAGAATTAGGATTAGGTGTAGGTTTGAATTTAGTCAAAGTAAGGTTTAATTTAATTAATAAAATCTGATTTATTTAGCTTAGGTGAAATGACCATTATGCCCTTACAAAAATCAGATTATAATTGATGATTAAATCATCAATTCGTTGCTTCAAGTGGGGCTCGAACCCGAGTGACACCTTTTTGCGAAAATGGGTCACTTCGGGTCGACCCACCCGAATTACTCTTTTAATTTAAATTAATTAATTAATTAATCCTCAGGGTAATTACAATATTACCCTTGGCCTGGAAAAGACCATTTTACCCCTGGACCTCAAAACTTAAAATTTCTTCTTTTAAGTCCGGTAAAGACTCTTTCGATTAAATCTTCGTTTTCGTGAGCCTCACATGGTTGGTTCCAACCTTTCCAAGCTCAATTAACTCCCCAAGTTAGTTGGCTTGGTCGTAGTAAGGGTTCTGAGGTCTGGTTCTACGCGTATCAATCGTGTGAACCTTGGTCTAATCGCAAGCATTCTTGACACCTTAAGTATTTATCTTATTCATTTTTAGGGTTGTTACATTATCCCCCCTTAGGAACATTCGTCCCCAATGACACTACCACTACATATCGTAATGCCAGTCAGAGCATAACAAAATCACTATGCACAGTCAAGCAATCGCAAAAAGATACGGAGAGATAAGGAAACATAGACTTAAGAATAGGAAGTCTAACCTCAAGAGCTGAAAAGATGAGGGTAGCGGGATCTCATGTCGGCCTCAGCCTCCCACGTAGCACCCTCAACAAGATGATTTCTCTACAATACCTTCACTGTGGCAATCTCCTTGTTCCTCAGCCGCTTGACCTGTCTGTCTAAGATCTCAACAGGTACCTCCTCATAATACAAGTCTTCACCAACCCCCAAACCTTCAACAGGTAGAATCGATGCTGGATCACCTAGGCACTTCTTCAACATAGAGACATGAAAGACTGGATGAACAGAAGCTAGCTCCGCAGGCAATGCTAACTCATAGGCCACCTCACCCACACGCTGCAGGATCTCATATGGCCCAACATACCTCGGACTCAGCTTCCCTTTTCTACCAAATCTCATCACCCCTTTCATAGGTGATATCTTCAAGTAAACCTGGTCACCAACATCAAACTCTAAGGGCCGCTTTCTGTTATCTGCATATGACTTCTGCCGACTGTAAGCAGTAGCCAACCTGTCCCTAATCACTCTGACCTTCTCTAAGGCCTCATGAATGATCTCTGGACCCAAAATGGATGACTCTCCAACCTCGAACCACCCAACTGGAGATCTACACCTCCTACCATACAGTGCCTCAAACGGTGCCATCCCAATGCTGGAGTGATAGCTATTATTATACGAGAACTCTATCAAAGGCAGATGGTCATCCCAGTTACCTCTGAAGTCAATCACACACGCTCTCAACATGTCCTCCAATGTCTGAATGGTGCGCTCTGCCTGCCCATCTGTCTGAGGATGAAAGGCAGTGCTAAGCTTTACCTGCGTGCCCAAGCTCTTCTGGAAAGATCTCCAGAAATGTGAAGTAAACTGAGCTCCTCTATCTGAAATGATAGACAAAGGAATCCCATGCCATCTCACAATCTCATCAATGTAGAGTCTCGCATAATCCTCGGCTCTGTAAGTAGACTTCACAGGGATAAAGTGGGCAGACTTAGTCAATCTGTCCACAATAACCCATATGGAGTCATGCTGCCTCCTAGTCCTCGAAGACCAACCACGAAGTCCATATTAATGGCCTCCCACTTCCAAGTCGGAACCTCAATAATCTGAGTCAGACCGCCAGGCTTAAGATGCTCTGCCTTGACCTGCTGACAATTAGGACACTTGGCCACATATTCTGCAATGTCCTTCTTCATGCCATCCCACCAATAAATCTGCTTAAGATCATGATACATCTTGGTGGAACCTGGATGTATGGAATATCTGGAACCATGGGCCTCTGCAACAATCCTGGTCCGCAAATCATCCACATCTGGTACACACAGCCTGTCCTGATACCTAAGTATGCCATCACCTCCCAAAGCGAAAGACTCATTCATCTTCATCAGCACTGAGTCCTTCAGCTCCATCAACACAGGATCTAGATGCTGACCCTGCTTGACTTCAACTACCAAGGATGATTCAGAACTAGGATGAACTGAAACATCCCCACTAGTAGAGTCAACCAATCGCACACCCAGTCTGGCCAGTCTGTGTACATCTTTCACCAGCTCCTTCTTCTCATCCTCAACGTGGGCTGTACTTCCCATGCTCATCCTGCTCAAAGCATCAGCTACAACATTAGCCTTACCTGGATGGTAGTGCACATTCATGTCATAATCCTTCAACAGCTCCAACCATCTCCGCTGACGTAGATTCAACTCCCTCTGTGTGAACACGTACTGGAGACTCTTGTGGTCTGTGAATACATCCACATGCACTCCATACAAGTAGTGCCTCCACAGCTTCAGTGCAAACACCACAGCTGCCAACTCCAGGTCATGAGTGGGATAATTCTTCTCATGAACCTTGAGCTGTCTGGACGCATAGGCTATCACCTTACCAACCTGCATAAGAACACAACCCAAACCAACCCTAGATGCATCACAGTAAACAGTGTAATTCTCACCACACTTAGGCAAAGTAAGCACCGGGGCTGAAGTGAGTCTGTCCTTGAGCTCCTGGAAACTCCTCTCACAAGTCAAAACTTGGCTTTCTTCTTAGTCAAAGCTGTCAATGGGGCAGCAATGGAAGAAAAGCCCTCCACAAACCTGCGGTAGTAACCAGCCAATCCCAAAAAGCTACGGATGTCAGTGGGAGTAAGAGGCTTTGGCCAGTTCTTCACAGCCTCAGTCTTCCTGGGATCCACCTCCACGCCCTGATCGGACACAACATGACCCAGGAAGGTCACTGATCTCAGCCAGAATTCACATTTGCTGAATTTGGCATACAACTGATGCTGTCTAAGTACCTGCAAGGTTAGTCTCAAATGTTGTTCATGCTCTTCCTTGGTCTTAGAGTAGATGAGAATGTCATCAATGAATACTATGACGAAAGAGTCAAGGTATTCACGGAAGACCCTGTTCATAAGATCCATAAATGCAGCAGGTGCATTCGTGAGACCAAATGACATGACTAGAAACTCATAGTGACCATACGGGTACGAAAGGCTGTCTTTGGGATATCTCCATCCCTAACCCTAAGCTGATGGTACCCTGAACGAAGATCAATCTTAGAGAAGAAACTAGACCCTTGGAGCTGATCGAACAAATCATCTATTCTGGGGAGTGGATACTTATTCTTTATAGTGACTTTGTTGAGCTGCCGATAATCGATACACATTCTAAGGGTTCCATCTTTCTTTTTCACAAACAACACTGGAGCGCCCCAAGGGGATATGCTCGGCTGAATGAAACCCTTATCAGTGAGATCTTTTAACTGCAGCTTCAACTCTTTGAGTTCAGCTGGAGCCATTCTGTAAGGAGGAATGGAAATTGGTTTAGTATCGGGTTCTAAGTCGATACCAAAATCAATCTCTCGAGGGGGAGGGACTCCAGGCAAATCATCAGGAAATACATCTAGGAACTCATTCACTACAGGCACTGAGTCTATGGAAGGAATGTCATGATCTAAATCATTAACACTCACAAGATGACACAATAACCCCTTGGACATCATTTTATTGGCCTTAAGGTTCGAAATCAAGAGGTTAGGACGACTCGAGTTGTACCCCTCCCAGACTAGCTCCTCTTCATTAGGGAAACGAAATCTCACCACTCTACTACGACAGTCCAAGCAAGCATAACAACTGTGAAGCCAGTCCATGCCAAGAATAACATCAAAATCATGCATGGGTAACTCAACCAAGTCTGCACACATAGTCTTACCACTTATCACTATTGGGCAATCCTTGTATACTCTATCAGTTCTTACATTTTCTCCTAAAGGTGTACTAACCACTATAGGATCATGCAGAACTTCAGGCAATATCTCAAAAGTGAGAGCAAGCAAAGGAGTTACAAAGGAAAGCGTAGACCCTGGATCAAGTAAAGCATAAACAGAAGTTGAGAATACTTGCAGCATACCTGTGACCACATCAGCGGACTTCTCCTGCTCCTCCCTGCCCTTCAGGGCATAGAATCTGTTCCTCTTAGGAGGCTCGGCTGCTGCTGCACCCTGTGGATTAGGCCTAGGCTGAGCATTACCTCCAGCCTGACCTCTGTTCTGTGGGCAGTCTCTAACCATGTGTCCACTCTTACCGCAACCGAAGCAGGCATTAGTGCCCTGTCTGCACTCTCCACTGTGAGCTCGGCCACACTTAGCACAATTCTTTTTAGGACGCTGCATCTCACCTCCATTGCCCTTCTTGGGCTCAGGTCTGCCTCCTCTAGGTGTTGTACTCCTCTGAAATTTGAGTTCCCAGAACTCTGTTGCCCCTTCTTGAACCTGGGCTGCTCACGGACGCCAAAATTGTTTTTGTGGCCTCCATGGCTGGGACCTGCCTAATCTTGAGGCTTAGGCCTCCTAGCATCACGAACACCCCTCTTTTTACGGCTGTCCTCTACCTGCTGGACATGCACCATCAACCTGGAGAGGTCCATATTATCATGAGCATCGCAGACCGACACTCCTCCTCTAGATCTCCATTGATTCCTGTGAGGAACCTGCTCATCTCATCCCTGCTGTTAGACACAAGGGAAGTAGCATACCTGGATAATTTAACAAACTTCAGTACTCACCTCATCCTTGCTATTAGATACTAAGGAAAGTAACATACCTTGATAGCTTAACAAACTTCAGGGAATACTCCCTAACTGTCATAGAGCCTTGTTTAAGGTTGATGAACTCCTCAACCTTGGCTTCCCTCATCTCTCTGGGGAAGAATCTCTCCAGAAATGCTGTCTTGAACAGCTCCCAAGTGACTGGACTCCACCCAAACTCGGCTATCTGCCACATCTTGCACCAAGTCTGTGCAACATCCTTGAGCTGATAGGAAGCCAGCTCAGCCTTCTCAGTATCTGTGGCCCCATAGCCACCAGAATCTTATGCACCTCATCCACAAACTCCTGGGGATCCTCTGAAGTCCTAGACCCTGTGAAAATAGGAGGATTCATCCTCGTGAAATCTCTCAGCTGTCAGCCATGCTACGAACCGGTGGGTTCTCCCTTGAACATCCTGCCGGTTGACCTGGGCAGTCATAGCCTGGGCCTGCATAGTAATGGCCTGTGCCATCTGGGCCAGAGATGCCCTCACCTCAGCATCAGTCAACCCAGCTGGGTTAACTGGCATAGCCACTCCTTCAGCTGGAGCCTGGGGTGGAACCTGATTGCCCCAGCAGCTGCACCTCCTCTCCTCTGACCAATAGCCTCCTAGTATTCATTCTCTGAAACAACAAAGATTGATGTTAGACACGCTCATAACACCAAGAAATTAAACTTTAGGAAAGCACGATAAGATCAGAAAAAGGGAATTTTCCTACGCATCATGCAGTCTCTAATCCAGGATAGTGGTGCACTTCACTACCATGACTTAGAAACTACTCAATGTGGTTGATGTGAACTCATTATTATCGGAATTTAACCTAGTGCTCTGATACCAACTTTGTCACGACCGGAATCTAGACCCCAGACGAGACCGGCGTCGTTGACCTCTCAGAGGTCGCAGACAAGCCTACTTACGTCATTCTTACTTCATCTAGTTAATTTAGCGGAAAATTTGAAACTTTTTGTTTCTTAACATACTTGTTAAACATTCTTATCATTTCATAATTGTTCACCATCAACCATCTAACATTAAGAATAAGCAACTGAAAGAAATAGTCAATAAGTATTAAGTGTATAATTGCCAAAATGGCACCAATACAAAGTCTGAATAAAAACAGGAAAGAAACGCTAGTGGAACATGCTCCACTAGCTCAACTCTAAAACTAAGCTAGAATATAAAACAGTAGCATCCTCGAAAGCATGAGGACCTACCAACTCCGGATGAATGCTGGACGTCCGGATAACTGCAACAATGATCCTGTAGCTCTATCGTCCACCTGTGCCTGCACCTAAAATAGTATGTTGTATAGGGTTAGTACACACTTGTACTAAGTATGGGTATATGCAAGCACACACCAAGGACATGCATGAGAAAGAATAGCTCTTCCCTAACAACATGATTATGGAAGTCAAGTCAGTGGACTTGCCAAATTTGGATTAGGAAAGTTATGAACTTTCAAATTTGGATTAGGAAAGTCAGTGAGCTTTCCAAATTTGGATTAGGAAAGTCATGCCATGAGAGTAACATGCATCATCATAAACATCATATTGCACACACACATAACATCTTACCATCATAGCACATAACATATAACACATAGCTTCTTTCATATCGTTCATTCATATGCCATAAGACCTTGGAATCATGGACTTGACATTAAGACTTTTCAAAATGAGGGCTCAACATATGGGACCTCAACTAGGGAGTCTTCATTAGCAAACACAGAGTCTGCTTCATTAATTCATACGTACTTCATTTCATTTCGTTCATATGCCAGTGTGAACACCAGCTATACCTAGGGTGTAGTTTAAGACTTCATCGGTTTGCTGTGCAATGATCAAGAATAACCTAATGTCATTACCTGAGTCTAGCTCACCTCTTGATTATCCTATCCTAACACCTTTGGTATCATTCATTTCATTATGTGCTTCATTTGAGGCTGGCCTCATTCATTCATTGGGAACTTTAACTTTAACCGACATAGATCATGTGAGCATCATGAAATCCAGTGTCTCCCCCACTCCGAAAAGAGGTGGAATCACCGGCCAAAGTGACCCAAAACATGCTAGCGTACATGGGAATTTAACCCCGCCAGATCCCTATATTGGCAGTATAGGTTCGAAGACTAGGAGATATAAGGAGACCCATACCCGGCAAGCCGGACAGTCTCATCTCATGAGAGTTACGTGAACCTCCGCCCTTCCCAAAAGAAGGCATCACCGCTCATAGCTAGCCTCTCGGTGCTCAGTATAAAGTTCCATTTCATTAACTCATACGTCATGGAAGCTTTCTAGTATGAGGACATCATAGCTCATTAGATGATTTCTCATCTCATCAATTGTATTAAGTGTGTTAATCTCAATACTTTCATTAGAGTGTTTATAGAGACTGGTCTCTTCATTATCTTACTCTCATAGGTGAGTACGTTTTGGTAACATTTACTTAGGCTCATTTGAGATTGCTCTCATCATTAGCATTAGCCTCATATCATGTTGTCAGCACATTCATTGTCATTAGCACATTTACTCTTCATATTTACTCACCTCATTTTACATGAATGTTCATTTCATCATATGCCAATATACTTGGCCATTGGTGTGTTTCATACCCTTACTTAGCCCTTCTAGGGTTTCATCATTTCATTGGTCATTTCATTATCCAGTACATACATCTTAGGTTCGCTTAAGTTTAAACGTATACTAGACTTATGAGTCTATACACACAAGCCATGAGGATTCATTCATAATTCGTTAAGTGATTCATACATTCCTAAGATTATGTAGTACAAGACTTATGTATCTTGTATATATGCCAAGATTTTTATTTTGATCTAAGTAGGTGGCATTATTCTTGGATATTTTGTTCACGTATGACTAATGTGTCAATACGGGAGTTTGGGCAAGGAAACCCAATTTCGAATCACTTGGATATCATTTACATTTTTCATTGATTTTATTTTTAATATTCATAACATTATAACTCTAGATTAAATCACAATATTAATATTGTATCATTAATTTTCTACTTAGTTTTTCTCTTAAGTTGGCCGAAGGGTTGTGGGTTCAAACCCCCACAACCCCTTTTTATTTTTCATTAACATCATATTGTCCATTCTCGCCTAAACCAAGAGGTTGTGGGATCAAACCCCCACAGCCTCTTTTATTTTTGTTATTTAATTCGCTGGAATAGGGAGGTTGTGGGTTCGAACCCCCACAGCCTCCTTATTTTAATTTATTTTCGCCAGAGGCTGTGAGGTGGTGGGTTTGAACCCCCACAGCCTCCTATATTTTTTTATATAATTTTTGCTAGGCTGAGTGTATTTGGCAGTGAGGTTGTGGGATCGAACACCCACAACCTCACTTGCTTTATTAATTAATTTCGCTCCTCTCCATTTCTAGCCTTGAGGTCGTGGGTTCGATTCCCACGCCTCACATTTTCTTTTCTTTATTTTTCTCTCCTTCACTCGCTATCTGGAGGTCGTGGGTTCGAATCCCACGCCTCCCATTTATTTATTAATTTATTTTTTCTCTTCTTTCTCCTCCAGTGTCGCGAGTTCGAATCCCCCAGCCCCCTTTTTCTTTTCTTTTCTCGCGAACTCACAGTAACCAGGTTCGATTCCCCCCCAGCCCCATTTTCTTTTTCTTTTCTCGTGAACTCACAGTAGCCAGGTTCAATTCCCCCAGCCCCATTTTCTTTTTCTTTTCTCGCGAACTCACAGTATCCAGGTTCGTTTCCCCCCATCCCCATTTTCTTTTTCTTTTCTCGCAAAACCAGTAGCTAAAGGGTTCGATTCCCCTTAGCCCCTTCACGTTTTTAGCCTTCTTAACATGTGAGGTCGTGGGTTCAATTTCCATTGACCTCACTTTTTTTATTTTCACTTTAAAAACCCAGATTTTAACCTCCTTGTTGACCGAAAATAGAGTGCACAAATCTGGAAATTCATTCATAGGTTTTACCTTCCTTTAATCAACTTTTCATGTTAGTTTCTTAGGGCATTTCACCACGCACTTAGTATGTAATTTAGGTGTAGTTTAGGGTTACATTTAGTCAAACGTTTTAACTCAAAATTTGTAACTTCACACACCATATGAACATCACATTATGCACAACTTTAACACATGAAATACAAGAAGAAAAACATTCCTTACACGTCTCCAAACAGTGGCTAAAACTCACTGCCAACGTACAGACACACACACATTTTCTTCGATTACACATTGGTTATCATTTTCGTGATTTCACGCACATAAACATATTCACATTCAACATAAAAACATCACACATACCTAAATCTACAAGCAAACAAACCCAACATACGAATCATTGGGAGCTAGTGACAAGGACATGGAAAGGGGAACAACCTTAGTTTCGAAGTGAATATCTTGAATCGTAAGAGGTCTCTTGGGAAAGAGACTAATAGAGAAGAAACCCATACCTTAATTTGCTTGTTCGAACGTGAATTTGCTGCCCAAAACCTTCTCCAAAATCAGTCCAAACCTCCTCAACGTACACACCACTCGACGAACAACCTCTCTTTGCCTTAATGTGTGATTAACATTGTTTTTTCTTTAAAATTCGTGTGAGTTCTTCAAGTGTGAAGAACCTTGGTTAAACTTTCTGTTCTTCACGTTATTTTGTTTTGCAGAGATATCTTGGAGAGAGTTTGTTGAACGTGTTAGGGCGATAGACGTGTTTAGGAGAGTGTTAGCTTAGGTTTAGGAGTCTTAATTCAAGACTTAGTCAAAATAGGTTTTAATTAAATTAATAAAATCTGATTTATTTCAAATAATACGTGAAAGGACCCTTTTGCCCTTAAAAAATCATATTTTAATTGATGATTAAATCATCAATTCATCGCTTCTAGTGGGGCTCGAACCCGAGTGACACCCTACTTGCGAAAATGGGTCACTTCGGGTCGCCCCAACCCGAATTGTCTATTTAATTAAATTAATTAATTAATTAATTAATTCCTAAGGGTAATTACAATATTACCATTTGCGTGCAAAAGACCATTTTACCCTGGACCCCCAAAACTCAAAATTTCTTCTTTTAAGTCCAGTAAAGACTCTTTCGATTAAATCTTCATTTTCGAGAGCCTTACATGGTTGGTTCCAACCTTTACAAGCTCAATTAACTCCCCAAGTTAGTTGGCTTGGTCTTAGTAAGGGTTTTGAGGTCTGGTTCTACACGTATCAATCCGTGTGAACCCAGATCTACTCGCAAGCATTCTTGACACCTTAAGTATTTATCTTATTCATTTTTAGGGTTGTTACACTATGAGCAGTGATGCCTTCTTTAGGGAAGGGCGGAGGTTCACGTAACTCTCATGAGATGAGACTGTCCATCTTGCCGGGTATGGGTCTCCTTATATCTCCTGGTCTTCAAACCTATAGTGCCAATATAGGAATCTGGCAGGGTTAAATTCCCATGTACGCTAGCATGTTTTTGGGTCACTTTGGCCGGTGATTCCACCTCTTTTCGGTGTGGGGGAGACACTGGATTTCATGATGCTCACATGATCTATGTCGATTAAAGTTAAAGTTCCCAATGAATGAATGAGGCCAGCCTCAAATGAAGCACATAATGAAATGAATGATACCAAAGGTGTTAGGATAGGATAATCAAGAGGTGACCTAGACTCAGGTAATGACACTAGGTTATTCTTGATCATTGCACATCAAACCCGATGAAAGTCTTAAACTACACCCTCTGTATAGCTGGTGTTTACACTGGCCTATGAACGAAATGAAATGAAGTACGTATGAATCAATGAAGCAGACTCTGTGTTTGCCAATGAAGACTCCCTAGTTGAGGTCCCATATGTTGAGCCCTTATTTTGGAAAGTCTTAATGTCAAGTCCATGATTCCAAGGTCTCATGTCATATGAATGAATGATATGAAAGAAGCTATGTGCTATATGTTATGTTCTATGATATGTGCTATGTGTAAGATGTTATGTGCTGTGTGCAATATGATATTTATGATGATGCATGTTACTCTCATGGCATGACTTTCCTAATACAAATTTGGAAAGCTCACTGACTTTCCTAATCCAAATTTGGAAGGTTCACTAACTTTCCAAATCTCAATTTGGCAAGTCCACTGACTTGACTTTCCATAATCATGTTATTACGAAAGAGCTATCTTTTCTCATGCATGTCCTTGGTGTGTGCTTGCATATACCCATACTTAGTAAAAGTGTGTACTAACCCTATACACAATTTTAGGTGCAGGCACAGGTGGAAGCTAGAGCTACAGGTTGACTTTGAAGCTATCCGAACGTCGAGCATTCATCCGGACTTGGTAGGCCCTCATGCTTTCGAGGATGCTGCCATTTATATTCTAGCTTATTTTTAGAGTTGAGCTAGTGGAGCATGTTCCACTAGCGTTTCTTTCCTATTTTATTCAGACATTGTATTGATGCCATTTTGGCAAGTACATCATTATTACTATATTACAGTATTTCTTTCATTTGATGATCTGAATATTAGATGGTTGATGGTGAACGATTATGCATTAATGAGAATGTTTAATAAGTAAGTTAAGAAACAAAAAGTTTCCATTTTTCCGCTAAAATTAACCTAGATGAAGTAAGAATGACTTATGTAGGCTTGTATGCGACCTCTGAGAGGTTAACGACGCCGGTCTCGTCTGGGGTCTAGATTCCGGTCGTGACAGAAATTTCTGTCCTTCTTAAGTCATATTGTATCTGACGAAAAGATCAATGTTGATGCTCAAAATATTTTAGATGTGAAGAACTGACCAATACCTACAATGCCTACGGAGATCCGTAGTTTTCTTGGATTGACACATTTTATTATAGAAGGTTCGTTGAAGGATTATTATCCATTGTTGTACCTGTACCAAAGCTAACAAATAACAACTAACCTTCAATGGAGTGCTGAATGTGCAAGAAGCTTCAAAGAGATGAAGAATAAATAAACTTCTACACTTGTATTGGTACTTCCATAAGTCACGAAAGGGTATGTAGTATGTTTTGATGCTTCGGGAGTGATCTTAGGATGTGTATTGATGCAAAAAGGTAAAGCAATAACTTATGCCTCATGGAAATTGCAACCACATGACAAAAATTATCTAACCCATGATCTAGAGCTAGAGTAGTTGTATTTGCTTTAACGATATGACACCAATACATGTATGGAGTTCATATTGACATATATACAGATCACAAGGGTTTACAATATATATTTAAGTGAAATGACCAAAATCCGAGGCAAAAAAGGTGTCTTGAGTAATTAAAAGATTATGAAATCGATATTTTGTATCATCCAAGAAAAATAAATGTGGTAGCTAATTCTGTAATTCGTAAGACGATTTCAAGAAGTTATGGTCAATCCACAGGAAGACAAGAGATAATCCAACTTGGGGTTAACCTTCTTGAATCTCTAGAAGAAGGGGCTATTATGAAAAACGCGGTAGAATCCTCATTATTTGTGGAAGTGAAAGAGAAGCAATAAAATGATCCTATTTTATAACAACTTAAGAAGAATGTACAACAAGGTATAACAAAGGAATCTGAGCTTATGTGAGAGGGAGTACTTCCGTATCAAAACAGATTGTGTATACTAATGTATATGAATTAAAAAAGAAGATTATGATGGAAGCACATAATTCAAGATATTATGTCTATCCGGGGTCAACTAAAATGCATCATTAATTGTAAGAAATGTATTGGTGGGGTGACATGAAAAAGAACATTGCATAATTTGTGGCTCAATGTTCAAATTGTCAATAAGTAAAAGTTGAGAACCAAATGGCTGGAGGTTATATGTAGCATATAGAAATTCAAATTTCTAAGTGGGGCATGATCAACATGAAATTTTCACTGGTTTGCCTTACTCATTTTGGAAATTTGTTTCCATATGGTAATAGTTGATAGACTCTCAAGATCAACTTATTTCTTACCAGTGAATACTACTTAAATAGTTGAACAGTACACAAGGTTGTATATTAAATATATATTTCAAAGAGATGGAGTTACAATCTC
>CM040621.1:43313652-43426750 GCA_022817965.1 Solanum lycopersicoides
CCGTCGTGCCAGCCTTAGCTGCTGGGAAGAAAGCCTCCGCCTGCACAGTCTCTGACCACGCGACGGACGTGCAGGACGGAGGGGGCCTGTCCGTCACGCCCACGACGGCTCGTCGGCGGGAGTCGTCGTGGAGGGCCTGTAGTGTTTTCAGGGATTTAAGTTTTAGTTAATTATTTTATTAAGTGTCTTAGGGGTAATTAGGGGTTAAGGGAAACTAATTAAGTGACTTAAGACCCCACTATAAATACCCCAACCTTCATTAACCTAATCACAATTCTCAAACAAAACTCTCTTCCTTCTCTCTACTTTCTCTCTCTATTGGAAGACTCCATTGGAGAAACTTGGGAGATCATTGGGGGCTGATTTAGCACGAAATTCACCATCAAAACGTCATCAAACCTTAAGGTATGGGATCTAATTCACCTTTGAGACTTCTTTCCTCAAAGGGCTCCTTCAAAGATTTTCCAAAAGTTGAGTTTCATATGGGTTTCATCCAATTTCGAGTTTGTTGTTATGAATTGAGTTGTTTATGTATTCTTTGGTTATAATGAATAGATTATCATGTATTGTCTTGATTATGATGAATTGATGTAGTTTGGTCTAGATTGTGGGAGATGACCCTAACCCTTAACCCTAGGTATGGATTGATATGAATTTGGGTTGGATTGATGTAATTGATCTAATTATTGTTTAAATCATCTTTAATGGTTGTTATTGCATTATCATGAGTATATTGTAATGAATGGAAGTTCTTCATGCCTATTTCTTGAGTATTGAATATAGGTAAGAAGATAGACTTTGATATCATGTTACCAAGCTTTGATTTAGTATTGCTGTGGTATAATGCTTTCTCTTAAATTAGTTCTTATGTTGACTATTGAATTACATTTGTATGATGACCCAAATTGGGTTGGTCTATGGGTTGATGGTAAGGCCCTTATTGTTGAACTATGGAGAAGTATTGGTAAGTCTTGATTATCCTAATCCTTACTTCAAATTGTGAATTATTCATCAAGTGATAAGGTTGTGTTGAAGTATACCTTGTTTAAGGTGATAGGTTGGTATGATGATTGAATTGAAATGCTTAGGTTGGTTGTGAGGTTGCCTAGGAGTACATGATATAGGGAAGTTGTTATGTAAAGATGTGCCTATTGTGATGAGATGTGTAAGGGCTAACTTCACCTATATGAATTGTTAATGAAAGGATTATTTCTCATACAATTCTTATTGAGCTATGATGATGAATATACAAGGGTTTGACCCTACTATCTAAACTAATTGAGAAGATTAATAAAGTATTAAAGACTTCTCTAAATGGGACTTAGCTTAGCACCGAGCGAACTTGACAATGGGAGGTGATGACTTATCCATAGAAGGAAAGAATCATCCTAAAGTTGCCCATGTGATGTTAACTCCCTTGTTTATGGGACATGTCATTTAAGGGATTCCCATGAGGAGCGGCCCACTTTACCTAATGGTATGAATAGGGATATCTACCTCTTAGTTCTTGAACTATGTTGCCACCATAGGATACTAGCTAGTGGATCCACCTAGATAGCTACGTTTACGTTAGGTTCTACTTTGGCCGGTAGACCACCTTCCATCGTTGTAAGGTTTCATGACACCGGATTCCACATTTGCTCATGTGGTCTATGTCGGTTAAGGCAAGGTTTCCCTAAACTAAAATGAATGAATAAGATATAGACTAATCGAAGTAACTTGAAAGGGTTTGGCTATAGCTTAGGTAGGGGTATGGGACTCTACTTAAGCCTTGCACTAGTTGGCCTTGATGGGAGCTTTGAGAGGTCAATATTATGTATGTAAAGTAGTGATGTAATGTAAATGACTTTGTACATTGAATAACATGCTTATGAGTATAAGGTTGTTGCTTTTGATTAAAGAAGAATGTTTTCATGAAATGGAAGAGTATGTTAGGTAAGGTTGATTGCTAATTGTAGTCTTGATAGGTTACTTGATTAAGTAAGAGTTATGGGAATTTACTTGATCATTGCACTTGTGACTTTATGAAGGGTATATTTAGTATGTTTTGCTTTACTATGCTTCACTCGTATACATGTTTTATAATGATTTTCTTAAATGTCCCTTTTTAAGTATATTTGATTGGTAATTGTATATGTGGTTCCATACTTAGTACATGTGGAGTACTAACCCCATTTCTTTCCCTTTTCCCAAACATTTTAGGTTCGGGTCGTTGATCTTGCTCCGAATTGCTGGAAAGGAAGACTTGGATCTCTAACCATCCAAGTGGTAGGTCCTCATTCTCCCGAGGGCGTTGCCGACATCTTACTCCTATGTTACTTAGTTACTATAGTTCTGTTTTGACTCATTTACTCATTTGAGACGATGTTGTATATGGCCTATATGTGGCTTCTTGTATTGATGTAGGGCTATGCCCAAGATTTATTGTCTTTGATAGATGGTTTATGAGATGAGACGACTTTTATGACTATTACTTCTCTATTTATAAATGTGTGAAATAAAAGTAGAAGACTATGTAATCTTCGTATATGAACAAGTCTATGTATACTTGATATAAATATGACTATGTGTATGTAGAGGTCTATGTAAACCTCCGAGTAGTTATAGATAAAAAGTTTTAAATTCCTTCACATTTTTAATCGATGAATGCTATGACGAGGCTAAGAGGCTTGTCTTAGTCCTCAAAGAGGACGACGACGCCGGTTACGTCTAGGGGGTAAACCCGGATGTGACAAACTTGGTATCAGAGCATGAGGTTGAATATCCTTGATAATAACGTCTCTCTCAACCACGTTATATAGGTTTGTATTCATAATTGTGAAGCGCGCCACACTTATGAATAGGAACTTATTTGATGCTTAGGAATCACTCTCATTGTTGGAAATCCATATCGTGCCTCTAGAATGTACATCGTATATGTATTTGCCTAAACCTTGTGTTTTGGTTATAGGAGATGAATACTAGAAGGAATGCAGCCAGAAGACTTGAGGAGGAGATTGCTGCTGCGGGAATCCCTCCCCGTGGTGATCCAGTTCCTCCTCTTGAAGAGATTGTTGTTGATGATCAGGTTCCCGATGATCCTCCACCTATGGCAGAGGCTCAGATGAGGGCTATTCTTGCTCAAATGGCTCAAGCCATGACTACTCAAGCTCAAGCCGCAACGGTGCAAGCCCAAGCCATGACTGCCCAAGCTAATAGGGATTTGGCACCTAGAGTTCATGAGCAAACTATGGCTTCCCGACTTAGGGACTTCACCCGAATGAATCCTCCTATTTTCTATGGGTCTAAGGTTGATGAAGACCCTCAAGAATTCATTGATGAGGTTTATAAGATTTTGTGTGCTATGGGGTTGTCTTCTAATGAGAATGCCGAGTTGGCCTCATACCAACTCAAGGATGTGGCTCAGACATGGCATGTGCAATGGAAAGATAATAGGCCACTTCAAAGTGGGCCAGTGACTTGGGAGTTGTTCAAAAGGGCTTTTCTTGATCGGTTCTTCCCTAGAGAGATGAGAGAAACTAAGGTGGTGGAGTTCATCAATCTCCGCCAAGGAGAAAAGAGTGTTCATGAGTACTCTTTGAAGTTCATTCAATTGGCTAAATATGCTCCTTCCTTGGTCTCCGATCCTAGAGACGAGATGAGTCGATTCGTGACAGGTGTGTCGGATGATTTGCAAGAAGAATGTCAATCGGCTATGCTTCATGATAACATGAATATTGGTCGTCTCATGGTGCATGCAAAAAGGGTTGAGGAGGCTAGAGCAAAAAGGAAGGATAAGGATAAGGATTCAAGAAGGGCAAGGTCTTTTGAGAGTGGAACTACTAAAGATAGGTTTGGAATTCAAGACAAGCCTAGATTCAAGAAAAGGTTCTCAAATCAAGTTCCATCCAAATTTCCCAAGACTAGGGATTCTAAAGCCCCTAGACCAAAAGTTGCAAAGGGAAAAGGTGGAAACTCATCTAATGAGAAGCCTACTTGTGCTAAGTGCGGAAAGGAACATTATGGTGAATGCTTGATCGGAACGGGGAATTGCTTTAGTTGCGGAAAGAGTGATCACAAGGCTAGGGACTGCCCTAACATAAGGAACCGAGAAAAGAATGTGCAAAAACAAGCAAGTGAGGCTCCGAAAAAGAACCGCTTTTATGCTCTTCGTTCGAGAGATGACCAAGAGGCCTCTCCTGATGTGGTGACCGGTATGTTACAAATCTTTGCTATTGATGTGTATGCTTTGCTTGATCCGGGTGCTACTTTGTCTTTCGTTACTCCCTTAGTAGCTAAAAAGTTCGTTACTTTACCCGATATTTTGCATGAACCTATTTTGGTGTCTACTCCGGTGGGTGAGTCAGTGGTAGCAAGAAGAGTCTACCGAAATTGTCCTATCTCTATGCCCCATAGAGTTTCTCATGTAGATCTAGTTGAACTAGACATGTATGATTTTGATGTCATTTTGGGTATGGACTGGTTGCATGCTAGCTTCGCTTCTATTGATTGTAGGACGAGAGTTGTGAGGTTTAGTTTCCCAAATGAACCCGTTTTTGAGTGGAAGGGTGGGAATTCTCTTCCTAGAGGTCGATTCATATCATGTCTAAAAGCGAGTAAGATGATCTCAAAGGGATGTCTTTATCATATTGTGAGAGTCCAAGAAGTTGATTCCGAAATTCCTCCTATTGAGTCGGTCCCCGTGGTGAGTGAATTTACGGAGGTCTTTCCTGATGACCTTCCCGGCATTCCTCCCGAACGGGAAATCGATTTCGGTATTGATTTGCTACCGGAAACAAACCCTATCTCTATTCCTCCTTATAGAATGGCTCCGGCCGAGTTAAAGGAGTTGAAGGCACAACTTAAAGATTTGCTAGACAAGGGCTTTATAAGGCCTAGCATTTCTCCGTGGGGTGCTCCGGTTTTGTTCGTGAAAAAGAAGGATGGGTCCTTGAGAATGTGTATTGACTACCGCCAACTCAACAAGGTTACTGTCAAGAACAAGTATCCTCTTCCTCGGATTGATGATTTATTTGATCAACTCCAAGGAGCGAGTTACTTCTCCAAAATTGACTTGAGGTCAGGGTATCACCAGCTTAGGGTGAGAAATGAAGATATTCCAAAGACGGCCTTTCGGACTAGGTATGGGCATTATGAGTTCGTGGTTATGTCCTTTGGTCTCACAAATGCTCCGGCGGCGTTTATGGACCTAATGAATAGAGTGTTTCGAAGTTACCTTGATGCATTCGTTATTGTATTTATCGATGATATCTTGGTGTATTCGAAAAATGAGGTTGATCACATGGGTCATCTAAGGGTGGTATTGCAAACCCTTAAAGAGCATAAATTGTTTGCCAAGTATAGCAAGTGTGAGTTTTGGCTGAGGTCGGTGGCGTTTCTTGGGCACATCATCTCTAGTGAGGGAGTTGAGGTTGACCCAAGGAAAACTGATGCGGTAAGAAACTGGCCTAGACCCTTGACCCCAACTGACATTAGGAGTTTCTTGGGTCTAGCTGGCTATTATCGAAGATTTGTAGAAGGTTTTTCATCCATTGCATCTCCATTGACTTCATTAACTCAAAAGGGTAAAAAGTTTGAGTGGTCGGAGGCCTGCGAGAAGAGTTTCCAATTATTGAAAGACAGGCTTACTTCCGCTCCGGTGTTGACCTTACCGGAAGGTTCTACAGGGTTCGTGGTTTATTGTGATGCATCCCGCATAGGTTTGGGGTGTGTGCTTATGCAAAATGGGAAGGTGATTGCCTATGCTTCACGGCAACTTAAGGTGCATGAGAAAAATTACCCTACCCATGACCTTGAGTTAGCGGCCGTGGTGTTCGCTTTGAAAATATGGAGACATTACTTGTATGGTGTTCATGTAGATGTTTTCACCGATCATAAGAGTCTTCAATATATGTTTACTCAAAAAGAGTTGAATCTCCGACAAAGAAGGTGGTTGGAATTGTTGAAAGATTATGATATGAGTGTCTTATATCATCCCGGCAAGGCCAATGTGGTGGCGGATGCTTTAAGCCGTATGACTATGGGTAGTGTGTCTCATGTAGAAAGAGACAAGAAAGATCTAGTGAAGGATGTTCATGATTTGGCTAGATTAGGGGTGCGGTTGGAGAGTTCTCTAAATGGAGGTGCCACGATTCATCATAGCTCTGAATCATCATTGGTGGTTGAGGTAAAGTCCAAACAACACCTTGATCAACTATTGATGGAGTTGAAGGAATCTGTTCTTGGTAAGATGAATGAGTCTTTCTCCTTAGGAGGAGATGGTGTGTTGAGGTACCAAGGGAGGTTATGTGTTCCTGATGTCGATGGATTGAGGGATCGGATCCTTGATGAAGCCCATGGATCCCACTATTCCATCCATCCGGGTTCTACTAAGATGTATCATGACCTTCGAGAAATATATTGGTGGGAAGGTTTGAAGAAGGACATAGCGGAATTTGTTGCTAAGTGTCCAAATTGCCAACAAGTGAAGGCGGAACATCAAAAGCCGGGTGGCTTACTACAAGAGATCCAAATTCCTACTTGGAAGTGGGATGACATTAATATGGACTTTGTGGTAGGATTGCCTCGGACTCAAAAGTCATATGATTCTATATGGGTGATTGTTGATAGATTGACTAAGTCTGCTCATTTTATTCCCGTCAAATCTACGTATTCGGCGGAGGATTATGCGAAGTTCTTCATAGATGAGATTGTGTGTCGCCATGGTATTCCGTTATCCATCATTTCGGATCGGGGTGCACAATTCACTTCTAGGTTTTGGAAGTCTTTCCAAAAAGGTTTGGGTACTAAGGTGAAATTGAGTACCGCCTTTCATCCTCAAACGGATGGTCAAGCGGAACGAACAATTCAAACTCTTGAGGATATGCTTAGAGCTTGCATTATTGATTTTAAAGGGAGTTGGGATAAGCACTTGCCGTTGGTAGAGTTTGCATACAATAATAGTTTTCATTCGTCCATCTCCATGGCTCCCTATGAAGCCTTGTATGGTAGGAGGTGTAGGTCTCCTATAGGATGGTTTGAAGTTGGTAAACCATCGATCTTTGGTCCCGACTTGATTTATAAGACATTGGAGAATGTGCATATCATTAGAAATAGGTTGCAAACAACCTATAGTCGACAAAAGTCCTATGCCGATAATAGGAGAAGAGATTTGGAGTTTGAAGAGGGTGACAAGGTGTATTTAAAAATCTCACCTATGAAAGGGGTGGTAAGATTTGGCAAGAAAGGGAAGTTGAGCCCTCGTTACGTGGGTCCTTATGAGATTTTGGAAAGGGTTGGTAAAGTTGCCTATCGCTTGAAACTACCTAACGATTTAGCTTCGGTGCATCCGGTTTTCCATGTCTCGATGTTGAAGAAGTGTGTCGGGGATCCCGAGACTATTCTCCCTATTGAAGGTCTTGGAGTCAAGGATAACCTCTCTTATGAGGAGGTTCCTATCCAAATCCTTGATAGGCAAGTGAAAAGGTTGAGGAACAAGGAGGTGGTTTCCGTAAAAGTGTTATGGAAGAACCACCTAGTTGAGGGTGCAACATGGGAGGCCGAGGCCGACATGAAAACCCGCTATCCTCATCTTTTTGATGATTAAGGTTAGTTATTCTTTCTAATGATATAATTATGCTAGATATTGTGAATCCTTGATGTTTTGGTGAATTTCTTCAAAAATCTTAGTTTTTGAGACTTCACAATTGAAGTCACTGTAAGGTGACCCTAAATAAATTTGAAATTTGTTTTGCTTCTTGCATATTTGAGTCAAGTCGTGTATTGTGATATAGTGAATCCTTGTAGATGTTATATTAAGCATATTGATAAAATGAACCTTGTGCTAATCGACTTGTATACCAAATGATTGAGCTCATGTGTGTTGTGAGTAGAAAGTATCTCATGAGGAAACTTTGAGCTAATCTATGATAAATTGATATTTTGAAGTGTTTTATTAAAATAATGTGATTCATGCAAATTTGATATTGTAAAATTGATGAGCTGCTAGTCTTGAGTCTTTTCCCTCATTTAAAGAGTGTTTAGTGTCATTCGGGGACGAATGTTCCTAAGGGGGGGATAATGTAACATTTCGAAATCCCAAAGTCATGTGGTAGGACTTAAACAGGCTCCTTAAGGTCTAAACCATTGATCCTGGCCAAATTAGGCGTAGATGGAGTCGTTGAAGTGTTTTGGAACCAAAACGTTCATAATGTCCGGTAAGTTGGTTCATAAGAGGGCTAGAGTGTCCTTTTAGTTTAACCAAGTTAAAGAGTCGGAATTTAGTAAAAGTTTGTAACAATAGGTGTAACACATAGTGTGGGATGGTTTCATGTTGGAAAAGTCAGGGTACGACTCCCCGAGGATCGACTAAGGGCCCTCGAGGAGGACCCTTGAGACAGTAGGCCACGACGGACCCATGACGTGGCATCACAGGCGCGACGGGGCGTCGAGGCCACCGTCGTGCCAGCCTTAGCTGCTGGGAAGAAAGCCTCCGCCTGCACAGTCTCTGACCAACGCGACGGACGTGCAGGACGGAGGGGGCCTGTCCGTCACGCCCACGACGGCTCGTCGGCGGGGAGTCGTCGTGGAGGGCCTGTAGTGTTTTCAGGGATTTAAGTTTTAGTTAATTATTTTATTAAGTGTCTTAGGGGTAATTAGGGGTTAAGGGAAGACTAATTAAGTGACTTAAGACCCCACTATAAATACCCAACCTTCATTAACCTAATCACAATTCTCCAAACAAAACTCTCTTCCTTCTCTCTACTTTCTCTCTCTATTGGAAGACTCCATTGGAGAACAACTTGGGAGATCATTGGGGGCTGATTTAGCACGAAATTCACCATCAAAACGTCATCAAACCTTAAGGTATGGGATCTAATTCACCTTTGAGACTTCTTTCCTCAAAGGGCTCCTTCAAAGATTTTCCAAAAGTTGAGTTTCATATGGGTTTCATCCAATTTCGAGTTTGTTGTTATGAATTGAGTTGTTTATGTATTCTTTGGGTTATAATGAATAGATTATCATGTATTGTAGCTTGATTATGATGAATTGATGTAGTTTGGTCTAGATTGTGGGAGATGACCCTAACCCTTAACCCTAGGTATTGGGATTGATATGAATTTGGGTTGGATTGATGTAATTGATCTAATTATTGTTTAAATCATCTTTAATGGTTGTTATTGCATTGATCATGAGTATATTGTAATGAATGGAAGTTCTTCATGCCTATTTCTTGAGTATTGAATATAGGGTAAGAAGATAGACTTTGATATCATGTTACCAAGCTTTGATTTAGTATTGCCTTGTGGTATAATGCTTTCTCTTAAATTAGTTCTTATGTTGACTATTGAATTACATTTGTATGATGACCCAAATTGGGTTGGTCTATGGGTTGATGGTAAGGCCCTTATTGTTGAACTATGGAGAAGTATTGGTAAGTCTTGATTATCCTAATCCTTACTTCAAATTGTGAATTATTTGTCATCAAGTGATAAGGTTGTGTTGAAGTATACCTTGTTTAAGGTGATAGGTTGGTATGATGATTGAATTGAAATGCTTAGGTTGGTTGTGAGGTTGCCTAGGAGTACATGATATAGGGAAGTTGTTATGTAAAGATGTGCCCTATTGTGATGAGATGTGTAAGGGCTAACTTCACCTATATGAATTGTTAATGAAAGGATTATTTCTCATACAATTCTTATTGAGCTATGATGATGAATATACAAGGGTTTGACCCTACTATCTAAACTAATTGAGAAGATTAATAAAGTATTAAAGACTTCTCTAAATGGGGACTTAGCTTAGCACCGAGCGAACTTGACAATGGGAGGTGATGACTTGTCCATAGAAGGAAAGAATCATCCTAAAGTTGCCCATGTGATGTTAACTCCCTTGTTTATGGGACATGTCATTTAAGGGATTCCCATGAGGAGCGGCCCACTTTACCTAATGGTATGAATAGGGATATCTACCTCTTAGTTCTTGAACTATGTTGCCACCATAGGATACTAGCTAGTGGATCCACCTAGATAGCTACGTTTACGATAGGTTCTACTTTGGCCGGTAGACCACCTTCCATCGGTGTAAGGTTTCATGACACCGGATTCCACATTTGCTCATGTGGTCTATGTCGGTTAAGGCAAGGTTTCCCTAAACTAAAATGAATGAATAAGATATAGACTAATCGAAGTAACTTGAAAGGGTTTGGCTATAGCTTAGGTAGGGGTATGGGACTCTACTTAAGCCTTCCACTAGTTGGCCTTGATGGGAGCTTTGAGAGGTCAATATTATGTATGTAAAGTAGTGATGTAATGTAAATGACTTTGTACATTGAATAATATGCTTATGAGTATAAGGTTGTTGCTTTTGATTAAAGAAGAATGTTTTCATGAAATGGGAGAGTATGTTAGGTAAGGTTTATTGCTAATTGTAGTCTTGATAGGTTACTTGATTAAGTAAAAGAATTTACTTGATCATTGCACTTGTGACTTTATGAAGGGTATATTTAGTATGTCTTGTTTTACTATGCTTCACTCGTATACATGTTTTATAATGATTTTTATTAAATGTCCTTTTCTACGTATATTTGATTAGTAATTGTATATGTGGTTCCATACTTAGTACATGTGGAGTACTAACCCCATTTCTTTCCCTTTTCCCAAACATTTTAGGTTCGGGTCGTTGATCTTGCTCCGAATTGCTGGAAAGGAAGACTTGGATCTCTAACCATCCAAGTGGTAGGTCCTCATTCTTCCGAGGGCGTTGCCGACATCTTACTCCTATGTTATTTAGTTACTATAATTCTGTTTTGACTCATTTACTCGTTTGAGATGATGTTGTATATGGCCTATATGTGGCTTCTTGTATTGATGTAGGGCTATGCCCAAGATTTATTGTCTTTGATAGATGGTTTATGAGATGAGACGACTTTTATGACTATTACTTATCTATTTATAAATATGTGAAATAAAAGTAAAAGACTATGTAATCTTCGTATATGAACAAGTCTATGCATACTTGATATAAATATGACTATGTGTATGTAGAGGTCTATGTAAACCTCCGAGTAGTTATAGATAAAAGAAAAAAAAAGTTTTAAAATCCTTCATATTTTTAATCGATGAATGCTATGACGAGGCTAAGAGGCTTGTCTTAGTCCTCAAAGAGGACGACGACGCCGGTTACGTCTAGGGGGTAAACCCGGATATGACAGAAAGGAGGGCTGCTTTGGACTTGTTTCTTCATCAAAATTAGTGGGTTTCCTTCTCTTAAAGGTATGGTATCCATTCTTGAATATCTTTTCATTCAAGAAGCCAACTTCCAAAAGGTTTTTAAAAAGGGTTTCTAAATTCAAACTTCTTCTAACTTTGATTTCTAGTATGGGTCTTCTTGTATTTAAGTTCTAATGGTTTAAATGTATTTATCTTGGTTTGAATTGATGATTTTGATGTTAAAACTCCAGGAAACCTTGTTTGTTCATACTTTAACTTTTGGCTTGAAAATGGGCTATGTTAGCTTGATTTGAGTAGGGTATGAACTTGGGTCTTGTTGTATTTGTCATGTTGGTGTAGCTACTGCCCTAAGGGCCTTAATATGGTGAAATATTGATAAATTGCTTATGGGTGATGATGGTTTGATTTGTTCATGAGTTGCTCTCATTGTATAGTTCTTATTATGAATTGCTATTTGAGTTGTATGGTCCACCTTATGGGTGGCGGTGCTAATTGATGAACTTGATGTTATTTAGTATGTTTTGAATATGTATTCTTGAAGGTATGATATGTGAAATGAAGAGACATTGGAAATGGGTCTCGTATTGTGTTTGGTGTAGCTTGAATTGCATGTTTGACCTAGTTTATGTCTAAATGAAGTATATGATTATGAGAAGCATGTAGAGTGTGTAACTTGATGAATCAAGGTTAAAGTATGTGTGGAACTTGATGAGAATGAGATGATGCTTATATGCAAGGTGTGAAAATGTACACACACACACTTTAAAGAATGTATTATGCCAAGTTGAGTAAAAAAAAAGGGAATCTTGAGGTGGACACACTTCGTGAGCTGAAATGTAGTGTCTAGTAGCAATCTCTTCATTCTTAGTGAGCTTTCTAAGATAGACTATTATGTTGAGAAATTCGTGGGGAGTTATGCCTAGCACCGAGAGGATATGAAGGAGAGGTGGATTACACTTCGTGAGTGGAGATGTTGTAATCCAAAGTACCTCTTGAGATGAGTACTCCTCGTTAGTAGAGAGTGAGTTACTTAGTAACAATCTCCTTATCCCTTAACTATGTACCCGCTTAGGTCTAGCTATTGGAAAAGCCATGTAAACGCTAAGAAGCATGACCTTACACTAGGCAAGTAAGGATCCCTCATCCGATAGGGGTTAATATCGGGATTCCATGTCTAGCTCTCATGGTCTTTGTAGGTTAAGCTAACTCCCACAAAAGAATTGATTTTTAACTAGTTAACTTGTATATTGTTGATATTGTGTATGTATGTCCTGAAGTGCTAGATCCACATTAGTTACCTAGTAGGAGCACTAAGTGGGAGTAGTAGTATGAGATGCTCTTCTCACAATGCACTTGGTGTGACCTATACCTACTATGGGAGAAGAGTACTTTCATGAAATCCGTGTGAATGAGTACTATGGTGTGGTGCTATGGATGATTATTGTGGAGTACTTGAGTAAATGGATTCCATTAGGAGCACTAAGTAGGAGTAGGAGTATGGGATGCTACTCTCACCTTGCACTTAGTGTGACCTATATTTCCATAAGTGTTTTGCATATGTTAGCCAAGGGCGTGGATTTGATTTCCCACGAAGTAAGCCTATGATTTGGTGGTTTTAAGGGTCGCTTTGGTGTGCTTTGAAGGGAGGTGTAATGAATATCCCTTCTTGGCTCACCTTAGGGAGTCTTAGGATAACCTTGGGTTAGGGTAACTTTAAACGAAATAGAGTTCATATGACTTGGACCGTGCCATTCACTGTAAGGTCTTCATTGTAAGAATTCAAAATGTTCACTGTAATGCTTTATTCAATTTTACTGTAAGTTTAGTAAGTTCACTGTAATGTTCCTTTTTAGTTTACTGTAAGTTTTAGAAAAGTTACTGTAAAGTGTTCTTTTGATTTAAAATTATGTGACTCCTTCCTTAAGTGTTAAATGCCATTCTTATGTTGGTTTGTTTCTAAATTCATGAATATTATATTTAAATTGCATGAAAAGTCATTTTACTAAAATTCCCTTTTCGTATGTTTTTGCATATGCCATACTTAGTACATTGTTGTACTAACCCATACTTTTATATACCTTATGAGTATAGGTTGGAAGCCTTTTGGAGGATCGGAGTTGAAGCTTGGAATTCTATCTCTCAAAATTGGTATGTCCTCATATATTCGAGGACATAGTTTTATGTTTCTTAGTTTCATTATTAAGACTTAAATTAGTATTTCCTTTTATTGTAAAGGGACGTGTCCCTAAGATTCTAAGTTGTGTCTTTAAGTTGGCTTGTGACGATAAGATTTCCTAGTATTTATGAAAAGACTTCTTTTATTATTATTATCGTGAAAAATTTTAATTCCGCACTACTTTTCATGCTTTATGTTATGAATGATAGTTAGAGGGCTTGTACGAGACCCCAAAGGGGTCAAGTACGCCCGGTCATTATTCGAAGGTTTTCCCTAACTTCTAGGGGGTGCTTTCGGGTCGTGACAGACTTGGTATCATAGAATAAGGTTTTGGGAAATAGTTTAAGGTCTAAAAGTCTCACAAGACACATCTAGTAGTATCTTGGTCATTGGTGTGAGTCGCGACACATCCATAGACAAGAGACTATAGGATGCTAGAAGTTTCACTTTCTTCTCTATTCTAATATTGTGCCTTAGAATCGAGTATATAAGGTGTTTTTTTTTCTCAACCTCTTCTTTTTGTGTTTTTAGGACATGAATACGAGGAGATCGACCGCTAGAAGGGAGGAGGGAGGTGTACCAAATAACAGAGTCCTTCCCCGTGTTGACCAAGTTCCTATTGTTGGCTTAGGGGAGGAAAATGAGGAGGTTCTTCTTCAAGAACCTCAGTTGCCTACGGAACCCCAAGGACCTCAAGTGCCTCATATGCCTCAAGCTTTTTTTGTTGAGGGTGATATGACTAATGCGGAGTTGAGGGCGGCCCTAATGAACATGACCCAATTTATGACGGCTCAAGCTCAAGTCGTCAACAATCACTTTGTGGGACAGGCTAACCAAGGAGATAGGCCCCAACCAAATGCTAGTACTCCCGCTTCTAGGATTCGGGATTTCATGAGAATGAACCCTCCTACCTTTTATGTCACTAAGGTGGATGAAGATCCACAAGGCTTCATAGATGAGGTTTTAAAGGTTGTAGATGCTATGGGTGTGACCCCTAGGGAGAAAGCAGAATTGGCCGCTTACCAACTTAAGGATGTTGCTCAAGTGTTGTATGAGCAATGGAGGGGTGAGAGACCCTTAGAAAGAGGTTCGGTTGATTGGGAGGAATTCAAAGAGGCTTTCCTAGATAGATTCTTTCTTTAGAGTGGAGGGAGAAGAAGATGGTTGAATTCATGAACCTTCGTCAAGGGGGAATGAGTGTGCAAGAGTACTCTCTCAAATTCACCCAACTCTCTAAGTATGCCCCAACCATGGTAGCCAACCCTAGGGCTAGGATGAACAAGTTTGTAATGGGTGTGTCTAGCTTGGTGGAAAAAGAGTGTCGTACGGCAATGCTTCTTAATGACATGGATATCTCTAGGCTCATGGTTGATGCGCAACAAATTGAGGAGTCCAAAATTAGGGAGATAAGGCAAGAGGGTAAAAGGCCTAGGACAGATGATTCTAGTCACCAAAGGCCTAAGAAGAGGTTTTATCCCCAAGATTCTTCCATGGGAAACAAGGATAGGGCTCCAAATCAACATTCTCAAGGTGGTGGTCATTCCTATGAAAGGGGTAGGTGCCCTACTTGTGGAAAGCAACATGGGGGTAAGTGTCTTGCCGGAACGGATGGTTGTTTTGCATGTGGTAGTAAAGGCCACAATATGTGGTACTGCTCAAACCTTAAATTAAGGGGGAGAGATGTCAATGAAGCTTCCCTAGATCCTAATGCTCCCAAGAAGAACCCTTCCTATGGGATGGGGGCTAGAAAGGATAATTAATCCGGATGGATGATTTTGGTAAGTCTTAACTCTTTGTTATTGTTGCTTTTGTGTTATGAAATGAGTTTATATTGTTTTATATTTCATATGATTATGTCATCTTGATGAATTTCTTAAAGAATGATTTTTCAAAAAAAATTGGTAGCTTGGCAGTGAACACAGTGAACTTCACTGTAGAATTTTGATCTTTTGAAGAAAATTGTTTTGTGTTGAATTATAGTTTCAATGTGTGTAAAAGTATTTTATATGAGCATGTTTAATGTTGGAGAAGGTAGTTCCTCCATAAAAGAAGTATAAGGTTGAGTTTTGACTTTGTGAAGTTTGGCAAAAGTTGCCTATGTTGCTAATTGTTGAAAGTGTGAAATGATGTTCCTTACTAGTTGATGCTTTGATTGTTGATGTTTTGATCATGATCTAAGCGTATTATATGATGCTAAGTGAGTTCTTTTTGTTCTTAAAATTTAAGTGTCATTCGAGGACGAATGTTATTCCAAGTGGGGGAGAATATAACGCCCCAAAATGAACTAAGGTGAACTAGAGTCTCATGGTTGTTTATTGAGTTGATTTTAAGTTAAACTGAGTTATTTTAGTGTCCTTAGGCAGTGTGTGAAGTTTGGTTAAGTTTGGAGTTCAATCGACCAAGAACGTCCATGACATTTGGATGGTATGCCTTAGAATGTACTTGTGTGTCTTGGTGTGTTTGGATGAGTTTTACGTGTTTATTTTACTTGAAACTTGCATTGGATGTTACTAAGACCTAGACGACTTATTTTAGGGGTTTAAAGTCCGGGAACGACCCCACCAAGGACCCACAAGGGGCCCTAGATGAAGGGCCCAAGACTTGGGCTAAATCTGCCAAAAAGCAGTGGCCATCGACGACCCTAAGGACGGTCCGTTGGTCCCTCAACGGTTCGTCGACCTAGGCTTCGATTGGACCAGTGAGTTAAGATTGGACATGCTCCATTTGGAGCTAAGTATCCATTAACGATACCCTACCAACGGTCCGTTGGCCCCCTGACGGTCCGTTGGTGAAGGTCTCGTCTGTGAGACCTGCCAAACCTGTAAAGTGGCTGCCAACTTAGGGTGTTTTATGTAAATACACCCCAAGTCTGTTAAGACCCTAGGTGTATAATTTTAGTGTTTTTAGGTTATATTAAATTATTTTTAAACCCTAGACCTAGACAAGACCCTCACTTCTACATTCAAACTCTCTCTCTAAAAAGAAAACTCTCTCAAAGTCACCATTGTAGCCAAGGCTCAAGGAGGGAAAGGAGGGCTGCTTTGGACTTGTTTCTTAATAAAAATTAGTGGTTTTCCTTCTCTTAAAGGTATGGTATCCATTCTTGAATATCTTTTCATTCAAGAAGCCAACGTCCAAAAAGGTTTTAAAAAGGGTTTCTAAATTCAAACTTCTTCTAACTTTGATTTCTAGTATGGGTCTTCTTGTATTTAAGTTCTAATGGTTAAATGTATTTATCTTGGTTTGAATTGATGATTTTGATGTTAAAACTCCATGAAACTCTTGTTTATGCATACTTCAACTTTGGTCTTGAAAATGGGTTATGTGAGCATGATTTGAGTAGGGTATGAACTTGGGTCTTCTTGTATTTGTCATGTTGGTGTAGCTACTGCGCTAAGGGCCTTAATATGGTGAAATATTGATAAATTTCTTATGGGTGATGATGGTTTGATTTGTTGATGAGTTGCTCTCATTGTATAGTTCTTATTATGAATTGCTATTTGAGTTTTGTGGTCCATCTTATGGGTGGCGGTGCTAATTGATGAACTTGATGTTATTTAGTATGTTTTGAATATGTAATCTTGAAGGTATAATATGTGAAATGAAGAGACATTGGAAATGGGTCTTGTATTGTGTTTGGTGTAGCTTGAATTGTATGTTTGACCTAGTTTATGTCTAAATGAAGTATATGATTATGAGAAGCATGTAGAGTGTGTAACTTGATGAATCAAGGTTAAAGTATGTGTAGAACTTGATAAGAATGAGATGATGCTTATATGCAAGGTGTGCACATGTACACACACACACTTTAAAGAATGTATTATGCCAAGTTGAGTAAAAAAAAGGGAATCTTGAGGTGGACACACTTCGTGATTTGAGATGTAGTGTCTAGTAGGAATCTCTCCATTCCTAGTGAGCTTTCTAAGATAGACTAATATGTTGAGAAATCCGTGGGGAGTTATGCCTAGCACCGAGAGGATATGAAGGGGAGGTGGATTACACTTCGTGAGTGGAGATGTTGTAATCCAAAGTACCTCTTGAGATGAGTACTCCTCGTTAGTAGAGAGTGAGTTACTTAGTAACAATCTCCTTATCCCTTAACTATGTGCCCACATAGGTCTAGCTATTGGAAAAGCCATGTAAACGCTAAGAAGCATGACCTTACACTAGGCAAGTAAGGATCCCTCATCCGATAGGGGTTAATATCGGGATTCCATGTCTAGCTCTCATG
This sequence comes from Solanum lycopersicoides, assembly GCA_022817965.1. Taxonomy (NCBI): domain Eukaryota; kingdom Viridiplantae; phylum Streptophyta; class Magnoliopsida; order Solanales; family Solanaceae; genus Solanum; species Solanum lycopersicoides. The sequence continues at coordinate 43,331,270 of CM040621.1, forward strand.
GTCTTTGTCGGTTAAGCTAACTCCCACAAAAGAATTGATTTGAACTAGTTAACTTGTATATTGTTGATATTGTGTATGTATGTCGTGAAGTGCTCGATCCACATTAGTTACCTAGTAGGAGCACTAAGTGGGAGTAGTAGTATGGGATGCTATTCTCACATTGCACTTGGTGTGACCTATACCTACTATGGGAGAAGAGTACTTTCATGAAATCCGTGTGAATGAGTACTATGGTGTGGTGTTATGGATTATTATTGTGGAGTACTTTGAGTAAATGAATCCATTAGGAGCACTAAGTGGGAGTGGGAGTGGGAGTATGGGATGCTACTCTCACTTTTCACTTAGTGTGACCTATATTTCCATGAGTGTTTTGCATATGTTAGCCAAGGGCGTGTATTTGATTTCCCACAAAGTAAGCCTAAGATTTGGTGGTTTAAGGGTCGCTTTGGTGTGCTTTGAAGGGAGGTGTAATGAAGATCCCTTCTTGTCTCACCTTAGGGAGCCTTAGGATAACCTTGGGTTAGGGCAACTTCAAAGGAAAAAGAGTTCATATGACTTGGACAGTGCCATTCACTGTAAGGTCTTCATTGTAGGAATTCAAAATGTTCACTGTAATGCTTTATTCAATTTTACTGTAAGTTTAGTAAGTTCACTGTAATGTTCCTTTTTAGTTTACTCTAAGTTTTAGTGAAGTTACTGTAAAGTATTCTTTTGGTTCAAAATTATGTGACTCCTTCCTTAAGTGTTGAATGACGATTCTTATGTTGGTTTGTTTCTAAATTCATGAATATTATATTTAAATTGCATGAAAAGTCATTTTACTAAAATTTCCCTTTTCGTATGTTTTTGCATATGCCATACTTAGTACATTGTTGTACTAACCCCATACTTTTATATACCTTATGAGTATAGGTTGGAAGCCTTTTGGAGGATCGGAGTTGAAGCTTGGGAATTCTATCTCTCAAGAATTGGGTATGTCCTCATATATTCGAGGACATAGTTTTATGTTTCTTAGTTTCATTATTAAGACTTAAATTAGTATTTCCTTTTATTGTAAAGGGCCGTGTCCCTAAAATTCTAAGTTGTGTCTTAAAGTTGGCTTGTGACGATAAGATTTCCTAGTATTTATGAAAAGACTTCTTTTATTATTATTATCATGAAAAGTTTTAATTCCGCACTACTTTTCATGCTTTATGTTATGAATGCTAGTTAGAGGGCTTGTACGAGACCCCAAAGTAGTCAAGTACGCCCGGTCATGATTCAAAGGTTTTCCCTAACTTCTAGGGGGTTCTTTCGGGTCGTGACACTAGCCAACATATGAACATCCTTTACTAGGTCTTTCTTGGCTTCATATATGTAATACACACTACCTATAGTCATACGACTTAGAGCATCCGCAACCATATTGGCCTTGTCGGGGTGACAGAGAACACTCATGTCGTAATATTTCAACAATTCTAACAACCTTCTTTGTCGGAGATTCAGCTCTTTTTGGGTAAACACATATTGGAGACTCTTATGGTCGGTATACACATCAACATGGACACCATACAAGTAATGCCTCCATATTTTCAAGGCAAATACCACGGCCGCTAACTCAAGGTCATGAGTTGGGTAGTTTCTCTGATGCACCTTAAGTTGCCTAGAAGCATAGGCTATTACCTTCCAATGTTGCATAAGCACACACCCCAAACCCACTCGGATGCATCAAAATACACAACGAAACCCTTTGTACCCTCCGATAAAGTCAACACCAGAGCGAAAGTAAGCCTATCTTTCAACATTTGGAAGCTTCTCTGACATGCTTCCGACTACTCAAATTTCTTACACTTTTGGGTCAAAGTAGTCAAGGGAGATGCAATGGACGCAAAATCATCCACGAACCTCCGATAATAACCCGATAAACACAAGAAACTCCTAATATTGGTTGCAGTTAATGGTCTAGGCCAATTCTTCACCGCCTTCATTTTTCTTGGATCAACCTTAACTCCCTCACTAGAGATGATATGACCAATAAATGTCACCGACCTCAACAAAAACTTAATTTTCTATATTTCGCAAACAATTGATGTCCTTTAAGTACTTGCAACACCACTCTAAAATGCTTCATGTGATCACCCTCATTTTTTGAATATACCAAGATGTCGTTAATGAAGACAATGACAAATGAATCTAGGTAAATTTGAAACACCCTATTTATTAGGTACATAAACACTACCGGAGCATTAGTGAGACCAAAGTACATTACTAGGAACTCATAGTGACCATATCTAGTCAGAAATGCCGTCTTTGGTATATCCTCACCTCTCACCCTAAGTTGGTTGAAACCCTAATCTTAAGCCAATCTTAGAAAAGTACCTTTCCCCTTGGAGTTGATCAAACAAGTTGTCAATCCGAGGGAGAGGATACTTGTTATTAATAGTGACTTTATTGAGTTGACAATAATCAATGCACATTCTTAAGGACCCATCCTTCTTCTTAACAAATAAAACAGGAGCACCCCATGGAGAAATATTATGTCTAATGAATCCTTTGTCTAGCAAATCTTTGAGTTGAGCTTTCAACTCTTTCAATTCGGTCGGAGCCATCCGATATGAAGGAATCGAAATGGGATTTGTATCCGGTAACATGTCGATACCAAAATCAATTTCCTGTTCGGGAGGAATACCGAGAAGATCATTAGGAAAGACCTCCGGAAATTCACTCACTATGGGGACCGACACAATAGGAGGAATTTCGGAGTCTAAATCTTTGACTCTTACAAAATGGTATAGACAGCCTCTATAGATCATTTTGCATGTTTTCAAACAAGAGATGATACGACCTCTAGGAATCGAACTTCCCCCTTTCAACTCTAAAACGGGTTCATTTGGAAAGTTAAACTTCACTACCCTCGTTCTACAATCAATAGAGGCAAACCAATCATGCAACCAATCCATACCCAAAATGATATCAAAATCAAGCATATCAAGTTCTACTAGTTCAACATAAGAAACTCTATGGGGCAACATTATCGGACAATTTCTATACACTCTTTTTACAACAAATGACTCACCCACCAAAGTAGACACTAAAAAAGGTTCACGCAAAATATCCAGAAAAATGTCAAACTTTTTTACTACTAGAGGAGTAACAAATGATAAAGTAGCAATGGGATCAAGTAAGGCATATACATCAATAGAGAAGACTTTCAACATACCGGTCACCACGTCGGGAGAAGTCTCTTGCTCACCCCTAGAGGGGAGAGCATAGAAGCAGTTCTTCTTTGGAACCTCATTTGAACCACTTGCTTGAGCTTGACCACTAACCTTGTCTTCACCCCTCACATTAGGGAAATCCCTAACCTTGTGCCCTTTTTTTTCACAACCAAAACAATTATCCGTTCCCTTAAGATAATCACCATAGTGCTTCTTGCCACACTTTCTACAAGTTGGCTTCTTGGTTGGTGAACTAGCATCCCTTCCCTTCCTGGGCTTAGGGTTAGACACCCTATCACCTCTAGCCTTAGGGAACTTGGAAGGAAATTGATTAGAAACCTGCTTCATAAATCTATTCTTGTCTTGTATCTCAAGCCTATTCTTTGAAGAACCACCATTAAAAGATCTTGCCCTCTTAGCATCCCTACTCTTCCTCTTAGCCTTTGCATCCTCTACATGTTGGGCATGCACCATAAGACGGGAAATGTTCATTTTGTCATGTAGCGTAGCCGAATGACACTCTTCTTGCAAATCATCCGACACCCCCGTCACAAAGCGGCTCATTTCATCTATAGGATCGGAAACCAAAGAAGGAGCATATTTTGACAATTTAGTGAATTTCAATGAGTATTCATGAACACTCATACCTCCTTGGCGAAGGTTGATGAACTCCACCACTTTAGCTTCCCTTTTATCCCTAGGAAATACCTGATCAAGAAAAGCCTTCTTGAACACCTCACAAGTCATCGGTCCACCCCTTAACGGCCTATTATCCCTCCATTGGACAGACCATGCTTGAGGCACATCCTTTAGTTGATAAGTGGCTAGCTCGGCCTTCTCACATTATGACAACCCCATAGCATATAAGATCTTGTAGATTTCATCAATGAACTCTTGAGGGTCTTCTTCAACCTTGGACCCATAGAAAGTAGGAGGATTCATCCGAGTGAAATCCCTTAGACGAGAGGACATGGTAGCTACTTGTTGATGTGCTCGTTGTACAACCTCCTGATTAGCTTGAGTCGTCATGGCTTGGGCTTGAGTAGTGGCATCTTGTTCTTGGGTAGTAATGGCTTGGGCCATTTGGAAGAGAGCGGACCTTATGTTCTCATTCGTCAAAGAAGGAGGATTCACCGGGGCTTGGTCATCATTCACATCTTCCTCAAGAGTAGGAACTTGATCACCACAGGGAGGAGCTCCCGCATTGGCAATCTCTTCTTCAAGTCTTCGTGCTGCATCCCTTTGAGTATTCATTGCCTATAATCACAATAAAAGGATTAGATGAAAAAGCACACAATAGGTATACTCTAGTGGCATGATATTGTATTTCCAAGAAAGTGAGAGTTTTCCTAACCATCACGTAGATTCCTATTCATAAGTGTGGCACGCTTCACAATTATGAATACAAACCTACAAAGACGTGGTTGAGAGATACATCGACTCAAAGATATTCAACCTCACTCTAATACAAAGTTTATCACATCAGGTTTTACCCCCTAGATGTAACCGGCGTCGTCGTCCTCTTTGAGGACTAAGACTAGACTCTTGGATTACATCATTACATTCATAGGTCAATAACGCGGAAAAATTAAAAACTTTTCATTACTTCTACTTGAGGTTTACATAGACCTCCAAATACATATATATATATATATATATATATATATATATATATATATATATATATATATATATATATATATACATAATTATATAAAAGATAACATAGTCAAAATAGTCATAATAGTCGTCTCTTCTTATAACCATCTAATAAGAGCGTAAGAACATGGGAATAACCCATACATCAAAGTAATAATAAATGTTAATCTATTCATATTATCCAAAATAAATCATAAACAAATCAATTCCTAACATTAATTTCGAGATTGGGAAAGACCCACATGAAAACTCAACTTTTGAAAATACTTTGAAGGAACCCTTTGAGGAAAGAGGTCTCAAAGGTGAATTAGATCCCATACCTTAATGTCTGATGAAGAATTGATGGTGAAATAGTCCTTTACATCCCCCACAACCCTTCCCTAGCTTGGTCTTCAATGGTGTTTTGCACTAGAGAGAGAAAGAAGAGAGAAGGAAGAGAGTTTTGTTTTGAGAGCTGTGATTAGTCTAATGGGTTTTGGGTCTTTATATGGGTGGTTAATTAAGTTAATTAGACTTCACTTAATCCCTATATAACCACCAAATACCTTAATTAATTTAATAAGACTAAGTCAAAACGTGCAGGAAATTACAGACCCCATCGATGAGACGACGATCGACGGATCGTTGGTCCATCGACGGACAGTCCCCCTTTCTATGCTGCACATCCGTGGTTTTGGTTAGAGACTGTTCAAATGACACCCTCCAAGTATTTGGCTAAGTGTTGGTCGACATATGGCATCGACGCCCCGTCGGTCAACATACGCCCCGTCGATGCCCTTTCGTGGGTGCACACTGCCGACGCATTATTTGACTCCAAACGCAAGGTTCCTCCTCATGGTCCCTTGGTTGGTCCTTAGGGAGTCTTACTCGGACGTTTCGACTATGAATCAACTTAAAAATATGTTATACACCCTTCCACAAATTTTCATCATTTTCTGACTTCTAAAACCTAGTCAAATAGGCTAAGGCACAATAGTACCTCCTTGAACTACTTTCCCGACTTCATGGACGTTCTTGGACGTTTTGGTTTCTAGACTTCCTAAGTGACTTATATTCATTAAAATGGACCTTAAAACAGTGTCTATACCTTATGGCACTCATGTTAGGCTCTAGAACACGTCTTGAATTTTCAAAGTGTTACAGTTATATTAGGTAAAGGCATTGCTTATGATCTCTTTACTAGTTTACTTAGTTTATGTAGGGTTATAGGGCTACACATGAGCATTGCACTAGTATTCTTGTATGGAGATTGTGAGTAAGGGTCTTGTAATGCTTTGATGAAATGTTGATATTGCTTTGTTATGATGTTGTTCTTATATATGGATATGCATAGGCCTTAATGATATTGTGACTATGAACTTGTATATGCCATTGGAATGTGCATAAAGGCTTTTAAAGTGAACTTGTCATGTTTATACTAAAATTTCGTTTTTTGCATGTTTTCCAAATGTTATACTTCCATATATCCTTACTTAGTACATGTGGTTTGTACTGACCCATATCTCTTCAATTTCTACAATTATGTAGGTTCGGGCCATTGAAGGGTTTGAAGGCCATTTCAAGGAAGGCTTGGATAGTTCCCAAGTTGTTAATGATTACTCAGGTCCGAGGATGATGCCACTTTTATAGCTTTATTATTTAATTAGTCTACTGAAATTTGTTTTATTTCCTATATTGTAAAGACTATGTTGTATTCTCTTATGAGACTTTATTGTAATGTTGTAAGGTCTATGTCCTAAATCTTGTACTCATATGTTAGATTGTTTTGTGTGAGACAACTATGTTGACTATTTCCAATAAATGAGAAGTCTAAGTAAACTTCATATGTAAGTTTTAATTTTTCCGCATTTTCTCTACCTATGATATGCAATGATGTATGCTAAGGTCTACTCTATGACCTCTTCTAGGATGAAGACACCGGTTACGTCTAGGGGGTGCTCCACGGTCGTGACATTTTCCAAGGGAGAAAAGAGAGGAAAAAGTTAAAGAATTCATCAACCTTCGTCAAGGGAGTATGAGTATTCACGAATACTCTTTAAAATTCATCAAGTTGTCCCAGTATGCTTCGCCTTTGGTATCTAATCCTAGATATGAAATGAGTAGTTTTGTTATAGGTGTATCTGATGATCTTGTGGAAGAGTGTCATTCGGCAATGCTTCATTACAACATGGACCTTTCTCGCTTGATGGTGCATGGTCAAAAAGTTGAGGAGACTAGACTTAACAAGAAGAACAGGGATGCCAAGAGAGCAATGTCCTATGATGGGGGTAATTCTAAAGGGTAAGTTTGAGATCCAAGACAAACCAAGGTTTAAAAAGAGATCTCAAACAAAGTTCCTCCTAATGTCCCAAGGGCTAACAAGGATAGGGTGTCTAACCCTAATCCTCAAGGGGGAAAAGTTGGTGGTTCATCAAGTCAGAGCCCTAATTGTGCCAAATGTGGCAAGAGGCACTTGGTTAAATCTCGAATGGGTTCGGGTAATTGTTTTGGTTGTGGAAAGACTGGTCACATGGTTAAAGATTGTCCCATTTCCAAGACTCCAGGAAGGGAGAGTCATCAAGAACAAGAAAGTGGTCTTAATTCTGAAGCTCCTAAGAAGACCCGCTTCTATGCTCTCAAATCTAGGGGTGATCAAGAATATTTTTTCGGTCTTGTTACCGGTATGTTGCAAGTATTTTCAATTGATGTTTATGCATTGCTAGATCCTGGTGCCACTTTATCTTTTGTGACTCCTATAGTGTATATGAAGTTTGATGTGCTCCCTGATGTCTTAGTTGAACCTTATTCAGTTTTTACCCTTGTGGGTTACTCCGTTGTTGCTAAAAGAGTCTATAGGAGTGTCCCATATTATTGTTCAATAGAGTTACATTGGTTGATTTGGTAGAAATTGATATGTTTTATTTCAATGTCATAATGGGAATGGATTGGCTACATGCTTGTTTTGCGTCAATAGATTGTAGAAAAATGGTAGTTAAATTCCAAATTCCTAATTAAGCCATTTTATAATGGAGGGGGGGAACTCAATTCCAAGAGGTCAAATTATTTCATGTCTAAGAGCTTGTAAGATGATTTCTAAAGGATGTCTCTATTATATTGTGAGGTTTAAGGATCTAGGGTCCAAGGCTCCTCTTTTAGAGTTAGTCCCCGTAGTGAAGGACTTTTCGGAAGTCTTCCCTGATGATTTACCTGGAATTCCTCCCAAATGGGAAATAGATTTCGGCATAGATTTGATGTCAAATACTAAATCCATATCAATTCCTCCTTACCCGATGGCTCCAACCGATTTGAAAGGATTAAAAGCTCAACTCAAGGATTTGCTAGACAAGGGTTTTATACAACAAAGCATATCTCCATGGGGCGCTCCGGTATTATTTGTGAAAATAAAGATGGGTCTCTTAGAATGTGTATTGTCTACCGACAACTAAAAAAGGTCACTATAAAGAATAAGTATCCTCTCCCTAGAACTGATGATTTGTTTGACCAACTCCAAGGAGAGAGTTACTTTTCGAAGATTCATTTGAGGTCGGGGTATCACCAACTTAGAGTTAGAGGAGTTGATATTTCTAAAATAGCTTCCCGAATAAAATATGGTCATTATGAGTTCCTAGTTATGTCTTTTGGACTAAGTAATACCCCGACGACTTTTATCAACCTTATGAATAGGTTGTTTTGAAATTATCTTGATTCATTTGTAATTGTCGTTATTGATAATATCTTGGTATATTCAAATAGTGAGGATGAACACATGAGTCATTTGAGGATAGTATTGCAAGTCCTCAAGAAGCACAAACTCTTGACTAAATATAGTTACTGCAAATTTTTGCATAGATCGGTGGATTATTTGGTCACATTGAATCTAGTTGTCACACCGGGTCCTAAACCCTAGATGATACCGGCGTCGTTAACCTCTCAGAGGTCGCAGACAAGCCTCTTCTTAGCTTTCATCACAATCATAAAGTTAAATTTAGCGGAAAATTTAAAACTTTTAAAATTTATTGAAGTGTACTTAGACTTCATATAATTGTTTCATAAGAGTGATATACTAACAGCTCAAAATAAACAACCATCTATTTACAGATTGAACAATTAAAATGAACAATTCATAATATCATTAATAGTTGCCAAACCGGCCTTAATCAAAAGCTTGAACAAATTTTTAAAGGATACGCTAGGGACAACATCCACTATCTATGTCTAATCTACTAAAGATAGGAAATAAAGTGTAGGCATACTCGAACTCAAGAGGACCTACCAAAGTCTGGAGGTACTAGTAAAACAACTTCAACTAAACTCCAATCTTCTTCAAGGACCTGCACCTATAGAAATAGTAATTGTATATGGGTTAGTACACACTTGTACTAAGTATTTGTGTATGCATATAAACACATAAGGACTATTCATGATCAAGGAAAGCTCTTCCTATAGCAACATGCCATTTTTGGAAAGTGAAGTCACTTCACTTTCCTAATTCGTTATCTATGAATCATGCTATGAATATGACATATTTTCATGCATTTAAAGAACATAACTCATTTTCTATATGAACATAAGACCTTCGAATCATGAATATAATTTTAGAACAACTCAAGGAAAGTTTAATATTTTTTGCTCCCCTTACGCCGAGAGCTCCCTCTCCCAGACTTAGTTTTTTTTCCAGTCTTTTCTTCTTTCTGTTGTTAGTTCAATGATCCCCTTTGACACTATGTTTTACTTACGAGTGAAATGATTCATTGTAGTCCCATTGCTACAATGAATCAAGTAAGTAATTCAAAAGACTAAGGAAATGATTTGACTACCCTACTTACAAGTTGTTCTTTCCAGTATTGTTAAATTGGGCATGAAGTCTTTATAAGTTAATATTTATTGACTATGCCCATTCTTTGATCATTTGCATAATATAAAGATGGTGGGGCATATATACATACTCCAATTGATGAGTCATTATGTTTTCCTCCCTTTATTGGCATAAACAAATAACTGTTAAAAATTCATTCTTATCAAACACTGATGATTTGATATTCTTATGCTTTTGCTTACTTAGTTCACTTTGAACTTAAATTTCTTCTTCTTTGATTTCATGTTCACTTTGAACATGCTAGGTTGACTTAGGATATTATTTTAAGACTTCCACTGGGATCTTTCTGTGCAATGACTAAGAATGACTTACATCATTACTTAGTCTAACCTCACCATTTGGCCATCCTATCCGAACACCCCTCATCTTCCTAGTTCTTTCTTTATTTCTTTCTTACTTTCTTAAAGAAATCTTTAGCATTTAACCGACATAGATCATGTGAGCTAACATGAAATCTAGTGTCTTCCCCACACTGAAAAGAGGCGGTTCACTGGCCAAAGTGAAACCGAATACTTCCTAGCTTTCTTAGGTGGATCCACTATCTAGTAACCTATGCTGGAGACATAGTTCATAGACTAGGAGAATTTGGAGACCCTTATCCACCTTGGTGGTAGTCTCATCTTATGAGGCTTACATGTGCTTGCACAACCTTATTACTATTCTATTGGTGCTTAGATCAATTTGTTATAATTTACAACTTTTAGAGTTGACTCATACATTATGGAAGCTTTCTTCTAGTATGAGGTATGCGTAGCTAAATGGATGACTTGTCATCCCTTTCTATACTTGATGAATGTGAACTTAAATCTTACATTATCATCATGGTGTGAATGAGACTTGTCTCACGATTTCTAACACCCTCTTATGTGAGTATCTTTAACATAATTGTTTAGGTGCAAGTGAGACTTGTCTCACTTCTTTTAACACCCCATTATAGGTCAATTTCATAACTCATAAGCTTTTAAATATTTCATTACTCACCTTATCTTGTTCAATGTTATTTTATAGTTTTGTACCATTCTTTATGAATGTTATAAAGACTTATTCAATATGCTACTATGTTCACAATTTCATTTAGATAGGGTACGTTGGGACTTGTCCCAATCATTGGCATACACTAGGTTATGAGTTCATTGAGTTACATCTTGTCAAGTCAATCTTTAACATGTATTTGGCCTTACAAGAAACATCATAATTTACAATGGCCATATAAGATTGGTATGACTTAATCATGTGCCAATTCTATTACATATTTTGGAAATAATATTGCTGGCCAATTTATTGGCATAAATCAAACTTTCAGTAAACACTTCTCATGATATTATCACTAACCAAGTCAATTAACTTCATGTATATACTATAGTAATCTTATAATTTTAGCCAAGCCAACTTTTAACATTTGATTAGCTTATAAGAACAATTCAGTGCTTAGTTTGGCCAAGCCATAAAGTTGATTTGGCATTGAAGATTCATTAACTAGCTTTGATTCTCATTCTTATTTATTCTTGGAAACGTTGCATTCCAAACACTTTCAAACATATCAATTGTAAACACAAACAGTAATAGAAAGCTTCATTTCTTTCAACAGTAAACTGAATTTCATAAACGATTTATAACAATTTCATCTTCTCGAACACAATTAGGCATTACAACATTTCTTATCTCATGTAAATGATACTCTAATTATACGAATCTAACCTATAGGTCACATTCGACATGATCAAATCATAGAAACCTACACATAATGATCTGTTAGCACCACATACCAACAACATGCTTGAGATTTGCATTATACATACTACTAGAATCAGAAATAGGGAGAACTAGGGAGATGAACATTCGACAATTTCATTGGGAACAACCCTAGTTTCGGTTTTCTTGAATTCAAAACGTTTGAAAAGCCTCCTAAGGAAAGGAATCCAAGAGATAAACCCATACCTTACTGTAGAATTGAATCTACGAAGATCACCCTGTACTTTGCATGAAAATCTTGAAGAATTTCCTTGAAATCGCCTAAGGAGAACCGAGAGTATTTTCTGTTTTTCTTACGTTTGCTCACTGTTTTTCAATCGTGAGTTTCTACTGGATAAACGTGATTCTAAGTCTTAGGAACTGAATATTGACTAATTCAACTTAGGCTAATTAACTTAATGAAATAAATAAATTAGCTACTTACTAAAACGCCCCTCCTAAATTGACTAAAAATAGGAGAGCATTTGACTTAGCTAAATTCTAAAAAATTTCTAAGGGTCTCGGGTTTGACCATGAATTTAAATTAATTAATTAAGTTGCTAATTTAATTAATTAAGTGACCTACGTAATTACTAAAGTACCCCTAAGTCACTAGGACTATAACCAACCCCTTTGGACCATCCTAGGTTAGGTACTATGATGTTTCTTTAGTTAGCTACTCGCCTAGTGTCACCCGGTCAGGTCTTAGGATTTCGGGCACACTACTTAGTTCATTTTAGTTAGTCATAGGTTAGTTATCTAGTTAGGTAAGTTAGTTAGAGCCTAGGATTGGTTAGAAGATCGGCCCCACGTGACTTGACCCGACGCGTGCCGGCCCCATAATCACCCTAACCGAATTGGTTGGGATTGGTCGCTTGGTCTCTCTGCCAGTAGCACATGTGTTTGCACATGTATTGGCGTACCCTTTCCTAACCGTGCACTCTGTAGTTGCACTTGGAAAGTTCACTTCTTGTCCCAAGGATACTCACTATGTCCTTGGGCACTGCTTAATCTACATGATCATTTTAAATTATCATGTGCTAGTGTACCTAGACTTGACACTTGGATGCCTCGTACCTAATATGTGTAAGCAAAGAAATAAAGAATTTTAGCTTAGGGTCTTCATTGCATGTACAATTCTTAAACAATCTTGGATTGGAGCATTTGAACATCAAATTGTATTTTAAGTTACTTGTTAATAGATAGAAATTGGCTAACACCCTTAAGCCAATATTCTCTAACATGCCCAATATTACTCAACATTGGGCATTGGGATGCCTATGTACCCAAGTACATATTCTTAAAACCTAATAGACTCTTCACTAGAAAAGTACATTTTCTGGAATATTTCATTATCCCCCCCTTAGGAACATTCGTCCCCAAATGACACTACACATCATTTTGAATCAAAGAAGGTATTTTCGAAAAGCACATAAACATACTTGAAACTTTACTCTTTGTGAATATCTGATTCACAACTTAATCAGGATGATGCACATCACTCAAAGCTTATCTGAAGCTTCATATCTGAGATTGAGGAACTTCCTTCTCAATCTCACTTTAACTCAATACACATCACAACTCATGCAACACAAAAATCATGTCAATGCTATACAAAAACAGCAACATGAATGCAAGTATGAACTCATATTAACTCATATAGTGCAAGTATAAAACACAGTTATGGACTTAAAACACCAAAACCGACTAATGCACTAAAATTTAGAGTTTCATAAACAAAATCAGAATTAGGAAGAGTATATCTAACCTCAAGAATTAGGAAGAGTATATCTCATGTTGGCCTCGGCCTCCCATATTTATCCCTCAACAAGGTGGTTCCTCCATAACACATTTACGGTGGAAACCTCCTTGTTCCTCACCTGCTTCACTTGGCGATCAAAAATTTCAACTAGAACCTCTTTATAAGAAAAGTTCTCATCGACTCCTAACCCCTCAATAGGCAGGATGGATGCTGGATCACTTAGACACTTTTTAAGCATCGAAACATGAAACATTGGATGAACGGAAGCCAAATCATTTGGTAACTTCAATTCATAGGCAACATTTCCTACTCGCTGTAAAACCTCATAAGGAACAATATACCTCAGACTCAACTTTCCTTTCTTACCAAACTTCATCACCCCTTTCATGGGTGATATCTTCAGGTAGACTTGATCACCTACCTCGAATTCAAGATCCCTCTTCCTGTTATCAGCATAGGATTTTTGACGACTATAAGAAGTAGCCAATCTATCCCTGATCATTCTCACCTTTTCCATAGCCTCATGTATGATCTCAGGGCCAAGGATGGAAGACTCTCCTACCACAAACCACCCAACTGGTGACCTACATCTTTGCCATACAGTGCTTCAAAAGGTGTTATCCCAATACTGAAATGGTAGCTATTATTATGAGAACTCATTTAGTGGCAAGTGATCATCCCAACTCCCCTTGAAGTCAAAAACACATGCTCTCAGCATGTCTTCAAGGGTCTGAATGGTACGCTCTGCTTGTCCATCCGTCTGAGGATGAAAAGTAGTACTGAGCTTCACCTCTGGACCCAAGCTCTTTTAGAAAGATCTCCAAAAGTGAGAAGTGAACTAGGCTCCCCTATCCGAAATGATAGATAAAGGGATCCCATGCCAGCTCACTATCTCATCAATACACAGCTGGCATAATCTTTAGCCCTGTAAGTAGACTTCACCAGAATGAAGTGAGCAGAATTAGTCATCCTGTCAACAATGACCCAAATGGAATCATGCAGTTTCTTGTTCCTAGGAAGACCAACCACAAAGTCCATATTAATAGTCTCCCACTTATATGTTGGGATCTCAATCGACTGGGTAAGACCTCCAGGCTTAAGGTGTTCGGCCTTAACCTGTTGGCAATTGGGTCACTCATCCACAAACTTAGATATCTCGCTCCATACCTTCCCACCAATAGATCTCCTTGAGATCATGATACATCTTGGTGGAACCTGGATGAATGGAATACCTGGAGCCATGAGCCTCTGCAATAATATTAGGTCTCAGATTTTCAATATTGGGCACACACAATCTGCAGTGGTATCTAAGCACACCATTCCCCCTAGGGAGAATGATTCATTCAGCTTACTCAACACTGAGTCTTTCAACTCCATAATTACTGGGTCGAGATGCTGCTTAGATCTGACATCTACAACAAATGAGGATTTAAAACTGGAATAAACTGAAACACCCCCACTTGGTGTATCTACCAGCCATACACCTAACCTAACCGGTTGGTGTACCTCTTTAACAAGCTCCTTCTTCTCATCATCAATATGAGACACACTGCCCATGCTCAATCGGCTCAAAGATCGGCCACTACATTGGCCTTACCTGGGTGATAGTGGACACTCATGTAATAATCCTTGAGCAGCTCTAGCCATCTTCTCTGACAAAGATTCAAGTATCTATGTGTAAAAACATACTGAAGACTTTAATGGTCAGTAAATACATCAACATGTACACCATATAAGTAATGTCTCCAAAGTTTTAATGCAAATACCACAACAGCTAACTCAAGATCATGTGTAGGGTAGTTCTTCTCGTGGATTTTCAACTGTTTTGATGCATATGCAATCACCTTACCATCCTTCATAAGAACACATCCCAAACCTACTCGGGAAGCATCACAGTACACCACATACCCTTCACAACTCCTCGGAATTGTGAGAACTAGGGATAAAGTGAGTCGGTCTTTGAGATCTTGGAAGCTCTTTTCACAAGTTTCAAACCACTCAAACTTCGCCTTGTTCTTTGTTAAAGCTGTCAATGGAGCAGCAATAGAGGAAAAGCCCTCAACAAACCTGCGATAGTAACCAGCCAAACCCAAGAAACTCCGGATGTCTGTAGGAGTAAGGGGTCTAGGCCAGTTTTTTACTGAATCAATCTTTTTCAGATCAACCTCTACACCCTGGTTGGACAAAACATGACCAAGGAAGGTCACTGATCTCTGCTAAAACTCACATTTGCTGAATTTTGCCTACAACTGATGTTCCCTGAGTACTTGCAATGTTATTCTCAAATGTTGTTCATGTTCTTCTCTGGTCTTAGAGTATATGAGGATGTCCTATATGAATACTATGACAAAAAAATCAAGGTATTCACAGAAGACCATATTCATAAGGTCCATAAACGTGGCTAGTGCGTTAATGAGACCAAATGACATAACAAGAAACTCGTAATGACCATACCTAGTACGGAAGGAAGTCTTAGGAATGTCCTATTCACTCACTCTAAGAGGGTGATACCCTGACCGGAAATCTATTTTAGAAAATAAACTTGAACCTTGGAGCTGATCAAATAGATCATCAATTCTGGGAAGAGGGTATTTGTTCTTTATAGTGACTTTGTTGAGTTTACGATAATCGATATACATTCTAAGGGTTCCATCCTTTTTCTTAAAGAACAACACTAGAGAACCCCATGGGGATATTCTTGGCTAGATGAAGCCCTTATCAAGTAGATCTTTTAATTGCAACTTCAACTCTTTGTGTTCAGCTGTAGCCATTCTATAGAGAGGAATGGAAATTGGCTTGGTGTTGGGATCTAAGTCAACACCAAAGTCAATTTCACATTCAGGAGGGATTCCTGGTAAATCCTCCGGAAAGACATCTTGAAACTAATTCACTATGGACACAGAGTCTATGGAAGGAACTTCATGTTCTAAGTCATTGCCTCTGACTAAGTGGTATAAGTACCCCTTAGATAACATCTTATTGGCTTTAATATGGGAAACTATTTCGCCTGTTGTATTTGAACTACCCCTTCCCATTCCTGCTCTAACTCATAAGGAAAATGAAACCTTACTACCCTGTTTCGACATTCTATGGTAGCATAGCATTTATGGAGCCAATCCATACCCAAAATTATATCAAAGTCAAGCATGGTTAATTCTATTAGTTTAGCATAGGTAATTCTATCAAGAACATTTATTGGGCAATCTCTATAGACTCTTTCATCTCTAATGTTGTCTCCTATGGGAGTACTAACTAGAAAAGGTTCAAGCAAGATCTCAGGAAGCAAGTCAAATTTACTAGCTACTAAAGGAGTAACAAAAGACAAGGTCGATCCTGGATCTAACAATGCATACACAGGAAAAGAAAAGACATGCAATGTACCAGTGACCACATCAGCTGACTTCTCTTGCTCCTCTCTACCTTTCAAAGCATAGAACCTATTCCTCTTGGGAGGCTCGGCTGTAAAGTATGATTAGGCCGAGGTTGAGTATCTGCCTTGGCCTGATTCTTCACATGTGGGAAGTCCCTGATCATATGCCCACTCTTGCCTCACCCATAGCAGGCATTAGAACCTACCATGAACTCACCTCTATGCAAACGGCCACACTTACTACACGGCTTTCTTTCACTCTGGCCATTTTTATCATTGCCCTTCTTGGGCCAGACTTGCCCCCTTTGGCATTAGTGTTCCTTGAAGGAGTAGGATTACCTGAGTGCTGGTTCCCCTTCTTAAACTTTGGCCTGTCCTGGATTCCAAATGAACTCCTACCAGTGCTAGAACCATCCTGATCTGAGGGTCTAGGCTTCTTTCCTTCTCAGACTCTCTTCCTCCGACGACTCTCCTCCACCTACTATGCATGTACCATCAACCTAGCAAGGTCCATGTTATCATGCAACATGGCTGCCCAACATTCCTCCTCCAGATCCTCCGATACACAAGCACAAACCTTCTCATCTCATCCCTGCTACTGGACACCAGGGAAGAAGCATATTTGGAAAGTTTAACAAACTTCAAGGAGTATTCCTTGACTGACATACCTCCCTGATGTAGGTTGATGAACTCCTCAACTTTAGCCTCTCTCTGCTCTCTGGGAAAGAACCTCTCTAGGAATGCAGTCTTGAGAATGTCACAAGTGATGGCGACTTCACCTGGTGCTCGTCCATCTACCCACATCTTGTACCATACCTTAGCCACATCCTTGAGCTGGTATGCATCCAACTCAGCCTTCTCCTCTTCATTAACACCCATAGCACAGAGAATCTTGTGGACCTCATCCACAAACTTCTGGGGATCCTCATTGGTTCTGGACCCGAAGTAGACTGGATAATTCATCCTGGTGAAATCTCTCAGTCTGCTAGCCATGGCGCTAGCATGTGGGTTCTCCCTGGAGCACCCTCTCTAGTGGCCTGGGCTGTGATAGCCTGTGCCTGAGCAGTGATGGCTTGGGCCATATGAACCAGTGCTGCTCTCACTTCTCGCACTCCAGTAGATGGGGCTTGAGGAGGATCTTTGTTTCCCCCAGCAGCTGCTTCTCCAAATCTCCTGCCTGCGTTTCTTCTTGTGTTCATTTTTCTACACGCACCCACAAGAAAGAAGTTAGACGCTAGAATAACACAAAATGTCAAAACTCTACACAACACGATAAATAGTAGAAGAAGGGAAGATTCTTAACATCACTAAGTCTCTAAGTCATGGTTGTGGTGCACTTCACAACCATAAGCTAGAAACTACGCAACGTGGTTGTTTTGAGCCTTAGTTACTAGGTAATTTAACCTCATGCTCTGATACCAGGTTTGTCACACCCGGGTCCTAGACCCTAGATGAGACCGGCGTCGTTAACCTCTAAAAGATCGCAGACAAGCCTCTTCTTAGCTTTCAACACAATCATACAGTTAAATTTAGCGGAAAATTTAGAACTTTTTAAATTTACTAAAGTGTACTTAGACTTCATTTAATTCTTGCATAAGAGTGATATACTAACAACTCAAAATAAACAACCATCTATTTACAGATTGAACAATTGAAATGAAGAATTCATAATATCATTAATAGTTGCCAAACCGGCCTTAATACAAAAGCATGAACAAATTTTTGAAAGGAAACGCTAGGGACAACATCCACTAGCTATGTCTAATCTACTAAAGCTAGGAAATAAATCATAGGAATCCTCGAACTCAAGAGGACCTACCAAAGTCTGGAGGTACTAGTCCAAACAGCTTCAACTGATCTTCAATCTTCTTCAAGGACCTGCACCTATAGAAATGATAATTGTATATGGGTTAGTACACACTTGTACTAACTATGGCTGTATGCACATAAACACATAAGGACTACGCATGATCAAGGAAAACTCTTCCAATAGCAATATGCGATTTTTGGAAAGTGAAGTCACTTCACTTTCCTAATTCGTTATTTAAGAATTATGCTATGAATATGACATATTTTCATGCATTTAAAGCACAAAACTCATTTTCTATATGAACATAAGACCTTGGAATCATGAACATAATTTTAGAACAACTCAAGCAAAATTTAATATTTTTGCTCCCCTTAGGCCGAGAGCTCCCTCTCCCAGACTTACATTATTTTTCAGTCTTTTCTTCTTTCTGTTGTGTATTTCTATGATCTCCTTTGATCCTATGTTTTACTTACGAGTGGAATGATTCATTGTAGTCCCATTGCTACAATGAATCAAGTAAGTAATCCAAAAGACTAAGGAAATGATTTGACTACCCTACTTACAAGTTGTTCTTTCCATTATTGTTAAACTGGGCATGAAGTCTTTATAGCCAATCTTTATTGGCAATTGCCATTCTTTGATCATTTGCATAATATAAAGATGTTGGGGCATATATTCATACTACAATTGATGAGTCATTATGTTTTGCTCCCTTTATTGGCATAAACCAATAACTGTTAAACTTCATTCTTATCAAACACTGATGATTTGATATTCTTATGCTTTTGCTTACTTAGTTCACTTTGAACTTACATTTCTTCTTCTTTGATCTCATGTTCACTTTGAACATGCTAGGTTGACTTAGGATATTCTTTTAAGACTTCCATTGGTATCTTTCTGTGCAATGACTAAGAATGACTTACATCATTACTCAATCTAACCTCACTCTTTGGTCATCCTATCCAAACACCCTTCATCTTCCTAGTTCTTTCTTTCTTTCTTTATTACATTCTTGAAGAAATCTTTAGCATTTAACCTATAGATCATGTGAGCTAACATGAAATCCAGTGTCTTCCCCACACTGAAAAGAGATGGTTCACCGGCAAAAGTGAAACCGAATACTTTCTAGCTTTCTTGGTAGATCCACTAGCTAGTAACCTATGTTAGTGACATAGTTCAAAGACTAGGAGAATTTTGATACCCTTATCCACCTTGGTGGTAGTCTCATCTCATGAGGCTTACATGTGCTTGCACAAGCTCATTACTAGTTTATCGGTGCTTAGCTCAATTTATTATACTTTACAACTTTTAGAGTTGACTCATACATTATGTAAGATTTATTCTAGTATGAGTTATGCTTAGCTCAATGGATGTATTGCAATCCCTTTCTATACTTGATGAATGTGAACTTAAATCTTACATTATCATCATGGTGTGAATGATACTTGTCTCGCGATTTCTAACACCCTCTTATGTGAGTATCTTTAACATAATTGTTTAGGTGCAAGTGAGACTTGTCTCACTTCTTTTAACACCCCATTATAGGTCAATTTCATAACTCATAAGCTTTTAGTTATTTCATTACTCACCTTATCTTGTTCAATGTTATTTGGTAGTCTTGTACCATTATTTATGAAAGTTATAAGGACTTATTCAATGTGCTACTATGTTCACAAGTTCATTTAGATAGGGTATGTTGGGACTTGTCCCAATCATTAGATACCCTAGGTTATGAGTTCATTGGGTTACATTTTGTCAAGTTAATTTTTAACATGTATATGGCCTTACAAGAAACATCATAATTTACATTGGCCATATAAGATTGGTATGACTTAATCATGTGCCATTTCTATTACATATTTTGGAAATAATATTGCTGGCCAATTTGTTGGCATAAACCAAACTTTCACTAAACACTTGTCATGATATTAGCACTAGCCAAGTCATTAGCTTCATGTATATATTATAGTAATCTCATCATTTTAAGCAAGCCAACTTTTAACATTTGATTAGCTTATAAGAACAATTCAGTGCTTATTTTGGCCAAGCTATAAAGTTTATTTGGCATTGAAGATTCGTTAACTAGCTTTGATTCTCATTCTTATTTCTTCTTGGAAACATTGCATTCCAAACACTTACAAACATATCTAGTGTTAACACACATAGTAATCAAAACCTTCATTCCTTTCAACAGTAAATTGAATTTCATAAAGGACTTATAACAATTTCATCTTTTCGAACACAATTAGGCAATACAACATTTCTTATCTCATGTAAATGATACTCTATTTATACGGATCTAACCTATAGGTCTCATTCGACATGATCAAATCACAGAAACCTATACATAATGATCAGTTAGCACCACATACCAACAACATGCTCGATATTTGCATTATACATACTACTAGAATCAGAAATAGGGACAACTAGGGAGATGAATATTCGACAATTTCATTGGGAACAACCCTAGTTTCGGTTTTCTTGAATTCAAAATGTTTGAAAAGTCTCCTGGGGAAAGGAATCCAAGAGAGAAACTCATACCTTACTGTATAATTGAATCTACTAAGATCACCCTGTACTTTGCACAAAAATCTTGAAGAATTGCCTTGAAATCGCCTAAGGAGAACCAGAGTATTTTCTGTTTTTCTTAAGTTTGCTCACTATTTTTCAGACATGAGTTTCAACTGGATAATCGTGAGTCTAAGTCTTAGGAACTTAATATTTACTAATTCAACTTAGGATAATTAACTTAATTAAATATATCAATTAGATAATTACCAAAATGCCCCTCCTAAATTGACTAAAAATAGGAGAGCATTTGATTTAGCCAAATTCTGAAAATTTGATAAGTGTCTCGGATTTGACCATGAATTTAAATTAATTAATTAAGTTGCTAAAAATTAATTAAGTGACCTAGGATAATTATCAAAGTACCCCTAAGTCACTAGGACCATAACCAACCCCTTTGGACCATCCTAGGTTAGGTACTAGGATGTTTCTTTAGTTAGCTACTCGGCTAGTGTCACCCGGTCAGGTCTTAGGATTTCGGGCACACTAGATAGTTCATTTTAGTTAGTCCTAGGTTAGTTATCTAGTTAATAAGGTTAGTTAGAGCCTAGGATTGGTTAGGAAGCTCGGGCCCACGTGGCTTGACTCGACGCGTGCCGGCCCCCTAACTGCCCTAACCGAATCGGTTGGGCTTGGACGCTTGGTTTCTCGGCCTGTAGCACATGTGCACATGTGTTTTCGTGCACTTTCCTAACCGTGCACTCTGTAGTTGCACTTGGAAAGTTCACTTCTTCTCCCAAGGAACCTCACTATGTCCTTGGGCACTGCTTAATCTACATGATAAATTTTAATGATCATGTGTTATGGTACCTAGGCTTGACACTTGGTTGCCTCGTACTTAATGTTTGTAAGCGAAGAAATTAAGAATTTTAGCTTAGGGTCTTCATTGCATGTACAATTCCTAAATAAGCTTGGATTGGAGAATTTGAACATCAAACTGTATTTTAAGTTACTTGTTAATAGATAGAAATTGGCTAACACCCTTAAGCCAATATTCTCTAACATGCCCAATATTACTCAATATTGGGCATTGGGATGCCTATGTACCATAATACATATTCTTAAAACCTAATAAACTCTTCACTAGACAAGTACAATTTCTGGAATGTTACACTAGTGTGGGTAGTTAGGTTGATCCGAAAAAGATTAATGTGGTTAAGGATTGATCTAGACATCTAAATCCTATCGATATTTGAAGTTTCTTAGGTTAAGCAGAGTATTATTGTCACATCCCGAGACCACACCCTAGAAGATATGGCACTCTCATAGTGCAACCGGCGTACTTGACCTCTCGGCTGTCATGTACAAGCCCTTCTGTATCGTTCATCGCATATAAACATATGAAAAGTAGTACGAAATTAAAACTTTCAATAAACATTTGCATATCTTTAAAAAACTCTTTCATATAAAATCCATAGGAAATACTAAGTCTCATTTCATCAAATCTCAGACACAAGAATA
Source organism: Solanum lycopersicoides (assembly GCA_022817965.1). Taxonomy (NCBI): domain Eukaryota; kingdom Viridiplantae; phylum Streptophyta; class Magnoliopsida; order Solanales; family Solanaceae; genus Solanum; species Solanum lycopersicoides. Next base: position 43,353,686 of record CM040621.1, read on the forward strand.
CATGGCACACGACCCATAAACAACAGAAATATAGTACTACTTAGTCTATTACAATACTTCAATAGAGAAATAAAAGACATCTATGCCTCAAGTCAAATGAGGACATACTTCAACTAGCTTAAACGATCCTCTAAGCCAAGCTTAGCTCTCCAAAAGCACCTTCACCTATGAATCACTTTAGAGAAGATAAAAGCATGAAATTAGTACTTCATGAAAACAGACATTTATTAGAAATATGCATCTTTTGATTTAAATATCTTAATATATGCATAAGAACAACATTTCACACCTTAAAACACATAAGAAATCACTTAGACAATTATTCACATTTTTAGCAACATTACAGTTGTCCCATCTCGAGACCACACCCTAGAAGTTAGGGCACAATCTCGGATTGTGGCATGGTTTACTCGACCTCTCGGAGGTCTCATACAAGCCTTTCATATCATTCATCGCATATACATAATGAAAAGTAGTGCGGAATTAAAACTTTTCATAAAACAATATCATAGTCTTTAAAAAACTCTTTCATATAAAAATAATAGGAAATACTAAGTCTCAATCTCATCATCATAATACACAAGAGTACTTGGGACACGGCCCATATGAAATACAAAACATACTACTATATAGTCTATTCCAATACTTCATAAATGAAACATAAAAGACATATATGACCTCGAGTCGAATGAGGACATACATCAAATTCACTTGAACGATCTTCTAAATCCAAGTCTTCTTTCCAAAATCTCTTCACCTACCAAGAACTATATAGATAGATAAAATCATGGAATTAGTACAACCACATGTACTAAGTATGGCTTATGCATAAAAATCATTAAAACGGACATTTATTGGAAATATGCATCTTTTCATTTCAATATCATAATATAATCATAAGAACAACATTTATCAACTTAGAATCACATAATAAAACATTTAAAACAAATTAACACATTTTAAAACTCACATTACAGTGAACTCAATTCACTGTACAGTGAAGTACCTCACTGTTACGGTGAATTCTTCTAATTTCGTTTTAAGCATCTTCTAGCATGTTGTCTTCTCGCTAAAGCTATACTAAGATTCACTTAAGTCACACAAAGAGAGACCTCCCATACACCCTCTCTAGATGTGCCTAAACAAACCTCAAGATTACTCATAATGAGACACGTACACACCTACAATACACCAACATACAAGACATACATAATATGACAATCTCCCCTACCAAGGCTATCAAAAGACTTACTTAAGTATTCCTAGAAGAGAAAGCCCATACACCCTCTTCAAGGCTACCTAAATAATCCTTAAGACATCCTAAGTTTAGATCATGTCAAACATAACAAGCAATTTCCCTAACTAGAGTCATTCTCAAGACTTCCATAGATAAGACATGAAGAGATCATCCTTTATGCCCTCTTCACACTTTAACTAAGGAATCCTTAAGTCACTTTAGATTAGGTACTTATTCATATACATACTCTACATCATTAAGTCATTAGTTCATTTAAGAGACATACATCACATAAAGGACATTCAAGTAATGGACTTGGACAAGACCTAGGGACTCTTACTAACATCTTCAAAGCCTATTGTACTATGTCTGGATAGCGTCCCACACCACCACCTAAACCTCATAGAACTTCTCTAATACTAATATGTATCCCATATGATGAGAATAGGAAATAACCGACATAGACCATGGTAGCAAATCATGGAATCCGGAGTTCTATCCTACTCCGATGAGGTTGTTCTACTTGCCATTGGTAGAACTTAGACACATCCCATGTAGGCACATGGTTAAGGAAATATGAAGGGCATTCTTTGTAATCTAGTCTCATACTTTAACTAGAACTACTTCCCTTACCATACTCACTCGGTGCTAGCCTTCGTTCTCATAGATTTAATCACACTAAGATTCATACAAATGGGTCCCATATCATGATTATGACCCAATTACATTTACCCTACAAAATCAAGGTCCACTAGGGCTATCTCACTATGGCGACAAGAAGCTCATCATGACTTTCCTAAGGATTGATGTGATGCCGTTCCAGCCAATCAACCTTAAGTCCATCATTCATTACATGAACGATACCATTATGGCTTTCGACTTCAAGTTTCATAACCTTACCACTTGGTTCAAGGTTTCACATAAAGGACCCTCTTATCATCATTCAAGGTCTCACCTAACATTCATTCATTCAAGACTAAGCCTCTTTAAGTTCCTAACTCAAGACATCACATATTCATATTCAAACAAGCATCAAGTAAGGGACACAAGTCTATCTAAATAAGACACAACATTACATCAATTTAGAACATATAGCATATCATCTTTTAGATACTTAGGAATGACCCTTAACATCATTTAGTCAACCTATTCATTACCTTAACATCATCAATATAACCATTATAGACTCATATAACCAAATTAGGAACAACCATGTACAACTCTAAGACTACACACTTAACATATAGTCATAACATAACATGATTACCTATATAGTATATAGTATAACACATACTTTCACATATAGGTAGGTATTATAATACATCACCCAATCAACTACATAAATAGCCATATAACTTCAAGTATTGCCGACAAGGCCATGATCATCAATATACTTAAAATAACGCCGACAAGGCCACATCAATTCACATAACACCGCCACCATAAGTGGACCAAACCAATCATAACATAATTGAAATCTAAAATAACATTAAATAAGAAGAAATAGGGTAGTATACCATCTCTTCATCCTCAACACTTCAAGCCAATACCAAATCATCCAATTCAACCTCATAAGGCCCTTACCCATGGCCATGAACATCAATTCAATACATAAACTATAATAATCAATGAAATCTAAACCAATTCAATATAGATTTAACAATCTAAGGCCAATTAGATAGCAATTGAATACAATTCTTATATCATTAGAAAGCCCATATGAAACTACACATGAATTCATAAACATTAGACCAATATCAAATAACCCATAAATTAGTCAAAATCTAGGGTTCATCAATTACATTGGTTCATAGGTAGATTGAGTTAAAATAATCTAAATAACAACAATTCAATCACTATTCAATGATTAAAAACCTTTAATGCAAGAACCCATGGTAGAATCATGAAATTGGACAATTCATCTTTGAAAACTTTAGAAAACATGTTTGAAGTTGGGCTCCTTGATGAAACGAGTTTCAAGGATCAAAAATCATACCTCAATTTTCACACCCCTCATGTAAACCCTAGAAGTTAGAGTATCCTTGAGTTCGTCACACGGCAAATAAGACTTCAAGAAGTCTTATCTAAGCCTCTCGTATCATTCATTGCATAAAAATATACTAAAATGAGTAAGAATTTAAAACTCTCTTCACACACGAAGAACTCTTTTCATAAACAGTACACAAGCTGAAGACTTTCATTAAAACATTAAACCTTTACAATAACACCTTGAACCATCTAAACTTTAGAGTATACAACACTTGGGACTAAGCTCATACACGACATAAAGTAAAGACTTAAGACATAACGGATCATGTGGATATTGTCCTCGAATCGATGAGGAATCACCAATACTTCATATTCTACCCTTAGAAACCTATCCATCCTCCATGGCACATCAAACTTCCAATTCTCTACACTTTAGTCAAAAGTAAAAGAAGGGGTTAGCACATTAGATGTACTAAGTATGGAAGCCATGCAAAAAACATGAAAAAGGGACATTTAGTTAATAACATGCTTTTCATGAATTTTGATTAAAACATCATAGTATAAACATAAGAACAACATTTATCACTTTAGAAATACATAAGAAATCATCCAAGCAATTATTCATATTTTAAAGCAACATCACAGTAACTACTTCACTGTTATAGTGAAGTCCCCTTCACGTACAGTGAAGTTCCTTAGCTTCACTTTAAACATCTTTTTACATATAATCCCCTCATTAGAAGCTATCCTAAGACTTACTTAAGCAACACAAAGAGAGACCACTCATACACCCTCTCTAAGCATGCATAAATGGTCCTCAAGACTACTTATAAGAACGAGGTACAATCACTTACAATACATCAAGCACATAAATATGAGATCCTCCTACCAAAGGTGATTCCAAGGTTCACTTGGGAGAATGTGGAGCGACCGTCCATACAATCCCTATCACACACACAAAAGGGATCTTATAGACTACCTAGGATAGAATCATTCTCACTTAATCCAATAGCATACATCAAACATGACGTTCTCCTTTCAAAGGTTATCCAAAGACCTACTCATGTAACTCAAGAAGAGAATGTCCATAATTGACCTCTTATAGATTACCTAAGTAGTACTTAAGACTTACCTAAGTTAGGATCATGTCCACATAATCAATCACATTTCCTTAACTAGAATCACTACTAAGACATATCTAAGTAAGAGATGAAGTGACCATTCCATTGCCCCCTTCATACCTTAAGTAAACAACCCTTAAGTACTCTAGATAAGTACTTATTCATTTAATATTCTTTCTTAAATTAAATCATTACATTACTTAGATCATTTAAGAGACATTCAACACATAAAGACATTCAAGTAATTGTCTTGGAGAAGACCTAGGGACTCCAACTAACATCTTCAAAGCCTATTGTGCAATGTCTAGATAGCGTCTCATACCACCACCTAAACTTCATAGAACTTCTATAATGCTAGTAAGTATCCCATATGATGAGAATAGGCTATAAACGACATAGACCATGGTAGCAAAGCATGGAATCCGGAGTTGTAACCTACTCCGATGGAGGGTGTTCTACATGCCAATGGTAGAACGTGGACACATCCCATGTAGGCACATGTTTAAGGAATATGAAGGGCATGCTTTGTAATCTAGTTTCATTCTTTAACTAGAACTACTTCCCCTTACCATACTCACGCGGTGCTAACCTTCGTTCTCATAGATTTAATCACACTAAGGTTCATACAAAAGTGTTCCATATCAAGTTCATAACCCAATTACATTTACCCTACCAAAGCAAGGTCCACTAGGGCTATATGACTATGGCGACAAGAAGCTCATCATGAATTTCCTAAGGATTGAGATGATGTTGTTCCAGCCAATCAACCTTAAGTCCATCATTCATTACATGAAGGATACCATTACGGCTTTCGACTTCAAGTTTCATAACCTTACCACTAGGTTCAAGGTTTCACATAAAGGACCTTCTTGTCATAATTCAAGGTCTTACATAACATTCATACATTCAAGACTAAGACTCTTTAGTTCCTAACCAAAGATTTCACATATTCATATTCATACAAGTATCAAGTAAGGGACACAAGTCTACCTAAACAAGACACAACATACTTCACTTTTGTACATATAACATACATACTTTAGACACTTAGCAATGACCCTTAACATCATTTAGTAAACCTATTCATTACTATAAAATCATCAACATAATCATTATAGACTCATGTAGCCAAGTTATGAACAACCATATATCACTCTAAGACTACACATACAAGCACATAGTCATAGTCTAACATGATCACCTAATAACTTCAATAAGAGAACACATACTTTTACATTACTTCACAAATAGGTATATATGATCATATATCACATAATCAACTACACAAATCAACATATTACTTCAAGTAGTGCCGACAAGGCCATGATCATCAATATACTTAAAATAACACCGACAAGGCCACATCAATTCACATAACACCGCCACCATAAGTGGACCATACCAATCACACATAATCCAACATCTAAATTACAATAGATATACATAATTATAATAGAGTTAGGGCAGAATACCACCCAATTCATCTCACCACTTCAATCCAAAGCTAAACCTTCCAATTCAATACCATAAGACCCTTACCCATGGCCATGAACATCAATTCAAACTATAAATCATAATACTCAATGAATCTAAGTCAATTCAATCTAGAATTATAAATCTAAGACCAAGTAGATATCAATTCAATTCTATCCTTACATCATTCAAAAGTCCATAGAAAACTACACTAGAATCTATAAGCATTAAGTTCATATCAATTCAATAAGCCTAATAGTCTATAGATATTAGATTATTCATTACTCGATTAATCAAATTGAAACAGCCTATACATCATTCATACATAATCTATACATGAATCAAAAGCCCATAACAATCTACGCATTAATTCATTAATCTCGAAGCATAATCAATTCACCCATATTTTAGTGAAATTTAGATATTTGAGAAGGTTAAGGGTTCAAGGAGAATTTCATTGGAAAACATCAATTATACATCAATAAAATCACATCTTAAGCTTTGAAAACGTTTCATGCAAGAACCCAAGACTTAGAGTAGAAATTGGACTTTTTAATCTTTTTGAAATCCTTTGAAAATGATCTTTGGAATTGGCTCTAAGGTGATAGCAAGCCTTAGATGAAGAACTCGCTACCTTATTTGAAGAACCCAATGCTAATTGAAGAAGAAACTCCATTGAAGATCCATCTTCAAGCTTCATCTTCACTTTGAACTCTCATGGAGGTTTTGGGAAGAACTTTTGGAGGGAATATGTTTTGATGTTAGTGTTAGAGTTTAATTGAGAGTTTAATGACTTATATACTCTTAAAATACCCATAAACACTCAAAACAAACTTCCAAAGACTTATATGGGCATGGGGTGAATTTACAAGTTCACCCTCAACTTAACAGTAAGCTGGCAGGAAAAAAGGTTGCACCATCGACGAGACCATCGACGGTCCGTGATCTCACCCACACCCCATCGTTTGGGTCTCGTGGGTTGCACCTGCAACTCCCCAACCTGAAGGAAAAGTGGATCCATTGACGAAACCCATCAACGGGCCGTTACATGGTCGACTGGCCGTCGTTTGCGTCGTCGATTGCCACTGCCTGGCAGTGTTGAGCTCCAATGTTGGGGTCGTCCTTTAGGGCCCCTTGTGGGTCCTATGTAGAGTCATACCCAGACGTTTCAACCCCAAACATGTATGTATACGACTTTAGGACCTACCACATGAGTTTCATCCAAAATGAACACGTAAAACTCGATGAAACATGCGTAGACACACAAGGTCATTTCAAGGCACATCTTTCGAACGTCATGGACATTCTTGGACGTTTGACGTCCAAACTTCACGAAACTTGACACACTACCTATAAACACCATATAAAATCATTTTTAAGGACCACATATAAACACATAGAACCACACATAACCACATATGAGGCACTAAGGTGACTTAGTCGTCGAACGTCTTGGTCGTCCCTTGGCGTTTGACTTTCAATGAACCTAAATTCTTAGCCACTGCTTTAATAACACTTTATAGACCATTTTAGAACCTTATACCACCATTACAACCACGTTAGGCTCTATCTTTAGCTAAGTCATTTTTGGGACCTTACAATCTCCCCCACTTGGACAACATTCGTCCTCGAATGACACTTGCCACTCTCCGAACACTTACAAGACTAGGGATTCAATTAGAAACTCATGAACATACCATATAACTCACAATCAAGAGAAAACATCTATTTCACATAATCAAAAGATTCACCACACAACAAGAAACTAGAATAGATTCTATAACTAATCATGCTACAAAACTCACATTCTTTTATTCCAAATAGCAAAAACTCATTTTATATTCATTAGCATGCTCATATATATCAATTCTAACCATATTAAAATAATTTTCAACCAAAGAATCAATTAGTCAATTTTAGAAAAACTTCACAGTGAACAAAAAGTGCATTACAGTGAATTGTGCAACTTTTGCAAAAATGCAACTTTTAGGCAATTCATGATATAAACATGCTAATATGCAAGGTAACATCATATAAGCATCTTTTACAACATGGTCATAGCTTTATAAAATACATAATGCAAGTAGTTAATGAAATTCAATTTCAACCATGCATGCATATCATAAGGAGAATGTTTGGAACTCATTTTCCACAAAAGACTCCTACACAATCAAGTTACTAAGAACTCTTTGTTTTAGGCTTGAATAAACACATAAATAAAGGTTAAGGGTACCTCACTCCCAACAACCATACTCTTCACCATACTCCCCCACTTAGGAGAAACCCATTCTAAGGTCAAATAACATGCACCTCAAGGAACTCTCTCAAGGCACCTCAAACCTTACTAATACTTTCTCACCCAAAGTCTAGCTCAAGAGAACTAAAGACTCTCAAGGTTCACCATCTAACCATTACATCCCCCCTTACAAGGATAAACTCACCTCTACTCTTTCAAGCCTCTTCACCCTCCCTTCTATGGTTGGGTCTTACACAACTTCAAACCATCTCAAAAACCACTCCTTCACATTTCTAACTCTATACCTTAACATTCTTGAAAACTATACTACCTTTCAAAGGAAACCAAACCAACCTAGGGTCATCAACACCATCTTTCACACCTCGTCTAGCAAGCCACATCTCACCCTTTTCTCTCCCTCAATCAAAACTTCATAAACTCACACTCACATGACTAAACACATAAGGGAGACAAGGGAAAGACACCATACACAAGGCTCTTAGGCACGATTAGATGAATGAAGAAGTGAAATTTTTCCTAGCAACCAATAGCCTCCTATCCATAATGTGGCGCGCTTCACAATATAAACAAGACTCTATTAGATGTGGTTCATAAGACAACTACGACACTCCCAAACCTTATGCTCTGATACAAAGTTTGTCACAACCCTCAAGTAAACCCTAGAAGATAGAGTATCCTTGAGTTCGTTACACGGCAAATGAGACTTCAAGAAGTCTCATATAAGCCTCTTGTAGCATTCATTGCATAAAAACATACTAAAATGAGTAAGAATGTAAAACTTTCTTCACACACGAAGAACTCTTTTCATAAACAGTACACAAGCGGAATACTTTCATTAAAACATCAAACCTTTACAATAACCCCTTGAACCATCTAAACTTTAGAGTATACAACACTTGGGACTAAGCCCATACAAGACATAAAGTAAAGACTTAAGACATAACAGATCATGTGGATATTGTCCTCGAATCGATGAGGACTCACCAATACTTCATCTTCAACCCTTAGAAACCTATCCATCCTCCATGTCACATCAAACTTCCAATTACCTACACTTTAGTCAAAAGTAAAAGAAGGGGTTAGCACATTAAATGTACTAAGTATGGAAGTCATGCAAAAACCATGAAAAAGGGACATTTAGTTAATAACATGCTTTTCATGAATTTTGATTAAAACATCATAGCATAAACATAAGAACAACATTTATCACTTTAGAAATACAAAATAAATCATCCAAGCAATTATTCATATTTTAAAGCAACATCACAGTAACTACTTCGTTGTTCAGTGAAGTCCCCCTTCACTGAACAGTGAAATTCCTTAGCTTCACTTTAAACATCTTTTTACATATAATCCCTTCATTAGAAGCTATCCTAATACTCACTTAAGAAACACAAAGAGAGACCTCCCATACACCCTCTCTAAGCATGCCTAAATGATCCTCAAGACTACTTAGAACGAGGTACAATCACTTACAATACATCAAGCACATAAACATGATATCCTCCTACCAAAGGTGATTCCAAGGTTCACTTGGGTGAGTGTGGAGCGACCGCCCATACAATCCCTATCACACACAAGGGATCCTATAGACTACCTAGGATAGAATCATTCTCACTTAATACAATAGCATACATCAAATATGACATTCTCCTTTCAAAGTTTATCCAAAGACCTACTCAAGTAACTCAAGAAGAGAATGTCCATAATTGACCTCTTCAAGATTACCTAAGTAGTCCTTAAGACTTACCTAAGTTAGGATCATGTCCACATATTCAATCACATTTCCTTAACTAGAATCACTACTATCACATCCGGGGAGCACCCCCTAGAAGTAACATGGCGTACTTGACCTCTCGGAGGTCTTATACAAGCCCATAGTTATCATTCATCGCATTGACATAGTAAATTTAGCGGAAAATTTAAAACTTTTCATAGCACATCCTATGCTAGAAACTTCATCTCATATATAGATAAAACATAAGTCATAATACATATATAGACCTTAAGTCTCTTTGCCATCTTAGACTCAATAACTTTGGTGTACTTTAGGAACACGGACCATAAGACACATTACATAACTATACATTATTTGAAGACATTACATTAAAGACATAAGTTGGAGATCCTTGAACTTTAAGGATTCCTTTCATTGAGCTTGGAAATCATCTAGCAAGCTCTTCACCATTCAAGACTTCCTTTAAGCATCCGTAACCTACACTTTGTGTAAAAAGTAGAGAAGAATCGGATTAGCACAAGAATGTACTAAGTATGGAAACCATGCAAAATCATGCATTTAAAAGGGACATTTTCTTGAAAATCATACTTCATGTTTTTTGAATAAATCTTCAGAAAACCTTTAACCAATAGCATTTATATCATTCACATAGATCATATGCACATATTCAAAGGCCAAACATTACATAAGATCACATATAGGATTTATTACATTTTTAAGCCACTTTACAGTAAGCTACCTTTACCTTAACAGTGAACCCTTTTTCCTTTAACTCATCAATCTTCCAAGTAACCTCTAGTGATACTAGGTGCTATGCATCACCCTAAGGCCACAAGGAAAACATACATACAATCTATACAAGGAAACACACACCATCATAGAAGTATAGTACAACATATACACATTTAAGCAAAACTATAAAAGATATTACAGTAAACTACATCAAGTCACACATACATTTACTTCTTTGCATATACATATTATTTAACCTTGTTCATGACCCCAATCTTAGTCTACTAGTGCAATGAACATATGAAGCCCCATAACTCCATACATTCTTAGCAAACCCCTCATGAGACCATAAACCTTAACATTCAATTCATATACATAAGTAAGTTAATATAACCTTATTCATGTCAATAAAAGAACTTGATCATATATTCAATAACATCACATCATACATATAGACTCATACCATGCACATCTTCATAACAAGTAGGCCAATACTACAAAGTCATACATATGGACATAAACATAATCATATACATTAGGTCACCTTCCTAAGACTTCCTAAGGAGTCACTTGTGCAATGTCTAGATGGGTTCATTACTTCCACCCATACCAAGTAACCTTCCTTAAGTCATCCTAGTTAGGATTCTATTCCATTACTTCCATTGTCCATTTTACTTTAGGGAAACCATAGCCTTAACCGACATAGACCATGTGATGCTAAACATGGAATCCGGTGTCATCAAGACCTTACACCGATGGAAGGTGGTCTACCGACCAAGGTAGAACCCAATATAGACATAGTTTTCTAGGTGGATCCACTAGATAGTATCATATGGTGGCAACATAGTTGTGGAACTTGGAGATAGGTATTCCCTCTTCATTCCATGTGGTAATTGAGCCTCTTCACATGGGAATCCCTCGGATGACATATCCCAAAATAAAAGGGAAGTTAACATCACATGGGCAACTATAGAGTGAACCTTTCCTGTTCATGAAAAGTCATCACCTCCCATTATCAAGTTCACTCGGTGCTAAGATAAGTTTCCTTTATTGAAAAAGCCTTTATTACATATATTTATAAAACATAGACTTACAATATCCATTCCTCATATGCTTATAGCATATTCAAGCATCTATCTAGTTTTAGAGTATTCTTGGGCACCCCTATCAAGGCCACTCACCTTTACTAGATCATCATCCATGTGTTTGTGTATACATATATGTGATAAAACCCTTCACATAGCACATTAAGACCACACATGACCATACATTCATATGCATGCATATAGAAACCGAACCTAGGAACTATCCTATCAAGGTACACATGTGCAATGCATAGACAAGGTCCCACACCCTTGCCAATACTAGTACACCTATCAAGTAATCCTAGTAAGGAAATACATAACATACTTCACATCCATATACTTTACATGCATAGTAGTAGACACTAGTGAATATAAGAACAACCTTTCATTTAGACAATATTAACATTTACTACATGATAAGCATGCATGAAGTGTGAGTGTGTACATTGGTCACATGATCACATAATGGCTATCAACAACGTATTGAGGCAGCCACCCTCTTAGACCACAATACTCTTCAAGCTTAGACCACACAACACACAATAGCATAGGAGATAAGTTAACTTCATAGAACACTTTAAGACTCCTATCATTAACTATTCACACATTCACATAGGGGTACATGGGTAGGTACAATCAAACATTATCACCTAAGACATGGCAACACCTACACATGATATTACACAACCCTTCACATGCTCATAGCAATGGTAACATTACCTTGATTCACAACTCAAACAGAAGACTAGGCACAAATTACACATAAGGTAGTCATCATAACCACTCCTTCATATATTCGTCAAATTGTCTTCAAGGCCATGGTCAACAGATATGTAATGACATAAAGTAAACACCGCCACCATAAGTGAACCATACCACACAATGCCACTCACGGCTTCATCAACATTATTATAGAAGAATAGAGAAGTAGAAGAGTAGAACAATTCTTACCAATTCTTTAGTCTTTGGTCATCCTTGACCTTTACTAATCTTTCGTCAATAATTCAAGTATAGGGCAGTAGCTAAAACATAATATCATATACGAAGTCATGCATAAGCTACTACAAGTCCATACTACAAACTAGCATAACACCTTAGCATACTAGAAGGTAGAAGAACATAGACCATTAGCCAATTTAATTACATGGATTATAGATCATATTTCACCAATAATATCACTCTTAGGCAGTAGCTAATCATACATTTAATCATAAAGAAATCATGCGTAAAGAACTCCAAGATTAAGCTACAACTTAGGCATTAGACTTGACAATTTCACTAGAGTATAAAGAGGGAATTAACCAACACTATTGATTCTTTAAGGCCTTGATCATCAATAATATTTTAACAATAATGTACATGCTAGGCATCATCTAGATAGATCACTATATCAAGGGAGTCATGCTTCATCGATCCACAATTCAAGATATTATCACATACATAGTATTATCAATCGATAGGTTAGAAAGACTAGGTCAATTCACATAAGCCATCTTTAATACAATAATACATGATTCATATCCATAATTCAATCATGATACAAATCTAAAACAGCAGCTACAACCAACCTAACATAATGGAAATCCACATTAAATCATTTAGAAGCCAATGTTACGGTGAACCATGGAAACTAGGCTAACATGCTCAAATCTTCATGCATTGATCCTCATGGATCCTTCAACATTAATTCAACATAAATTCATGTAAATAACAGTACATACAATCAGTTCAATGTAATAGAATCAAAATTCAATCGATAGCAATTCAAGATCACAAAGCCCATGCAAGGCTAAATCGTTTGAGTGAAGGAGCATGAGTTCATCATGCAATTGTAGTAAAAATCACGTTAAAACCACTGTAATAACTTAAATTAATCATGATTCAATCGTTCAAAACCTTTTTAGAAAGAACCCATGGCAGATTGAAGAAGACATGGTTTGATCAAAATTTTCTTCTTTGAAATCTTTGAGAATGGCTCTCTAGATGAATAGATAACTAGAGATTAAGATCACCATAAATTAATCTTCATGAAGACCTCTAAAACCTTATGATTCACCCACGAATATCAAAACTCCAAGCAGCTGTTAAGCTTCACCAACAATGGTGGTTTCTAGGGAGAAGATTTTCAGACAGAAGATTTCTTACGTTTGTATGGGATTGGGAATGGGTTGATCACGGTTTGAATGAATTCTAAACACCCAAAATCAGCTAAATTAACATATTATAGTCAGATTAGGACGTGGGGTGAATTTCCCATTCACCCCTAAATTAAAACGAACGCAGACAATAACCTACAGGCAACCATCGACGGAGCAATCAACTGGTCGTTGGTCAGTCTACTGGCCGTCCTTTGGCTTCCGTCGACTACTCTTTAGCCAAATATTTGGTTGAGACCTGCCCAAGATAAGTACCAATCGATGTGACCTCACCAACGGGCCGTTGGTTGACCAACTGGCCGTCGTTTGGTCCGTCGATTGACACTGCCAAGGCAGTTTCTCGACCAGCCTTGGGCCCTTCTTGTGGGGCCTTTTTCGGGGCCCTTTAAAAGTCATACCCGGACGTTTCCAACGTAAATACAACCGTTAACAAGTTGTAGACATTCCACAAAAGTTTCACCTAAAACAAACACCTGCAACTCGTCAAAACAGGCTAAGCCCCATCAAGACACACGTTGAGCGTCTTAAGGGCTATCTTTCGAACGCCTTGGACGTTCTTGGTCGTTTGACCTCCATACTTCACGAAACTTCATATACTATCATTTTAAATAATTATAAACCATTTTAAGACTTCATAAGCTCATGAATCACATATAATCACATAGAACTACATACGAGGCATTTAGGTGACTTAGTCGTCGAACGTTTTGGTCGACCCTTGACGTTTGACTTCCAAATCACCTCAAACTTTATACACTGCATCTAAATCATATTATAAGTCATTTTAGGACCATAGAACATTAATACAAACATGTTAGGCTCTAGCACCCTAACTCATATTGGGGTCTTACAATATCCCCCACTTGGGAACATTCGTCCTCAAATGACACTTAGAACACTCAATCACAAAAAAAGTACTTCAATGCATCATAGAGCAGTTCATCATATTCATAACATCATCACATAGAATTCAATGCACCAAACTTTAAAAGGAACACAACTTCACATCATTTAGCACTCAATGCACACAAGCAAGCAAAATTTCAATTCACTAACTCCTTAATGTATTAATGAAAGAGGCTCTTATCATGTTCATAGGAGGAACATACTTCTCCTTACTATAACATGGCCATTACAACTCTATTCATTATGAGATCATCATGTATGGACACACATAGGCAGATTATAACATATATTCAAAAGCTACTTAAGCACTCATACTTCAATGCACATAGACTTGAGTAATATAGGTTGACAATTGAATTCTTATAAGTTAGACCTAGTGCTATGAAGGTCATACTCAACCATACCATGCTTAGTTTTGTCCATGGAGGAATGTACATCTCCTAAACACACTTACATGTATCATGAGCTCACACTCAAGAAAATGCACAAAGGCCATCTTTACGGTAATATGAGAAATTCACACTTTCAAACCCAAGACATGATCATGATTTCTTCCATGTGAAGTCTAAATGGTAAATCACACCAAGCACATCACAACAAATAGGAATTTATTTCACAAAATTTCAAATTCTAACATAGCACTAGCCTTTACAGTAAGCCTCATTTGGGAAAAACAATACAAATTATAGGCACCCACATGAACACTTAGTTAAACATACTTTCACTTTTCAAGAGTGGGCCTAAAATCATACTTTCTAAGTCATACAGGTGACATAATTTTCAAGAGACTCCACATATTTCATTTTAAAAGTCTCAACTTTTCATTATAAGGCTAAACCTTACATATCTCAAGTGACTAAAAATCAAGTTTCCTACTTATCTCATGAAGTCAAGTGTACCATTAGCATGTTAGGATGTACAATACTCATGAGAAAACATGTATTTAATCAAAATTTTCATTCATGCACCTTGGAATTTTAAAAATACCCCTAAGGTAATGTCAATCAATACATACCAAACATATAAAGTTCATACAATTCATACTTTATGCAAGACCCTATTCATAAACAAGCTCATCAAGACTTCATTAAATTCAATATCAAGCAAAAATAGAAGATCAAGGTACAAAATTCCTATAACCTTACTATTCCATCACCATCCCCCACTTAGGGTAAACCCAAATAAGTCCTTTGTCTATAATTTAGGATAGGGGTACTCAATTTACTTGTCATCTTTGGAAAGCATTCCAAAGTGGGACTGGTACCAAGGTGAAACTAAGTACCGCATTCATCCACACACAGATAGTTTGGCGGAACGAACCATCCAAAGCTTGGAAGATATGTTGAGGGCATTTGTCATTTACTTCAAGAATAATTGGGATGACCATATACCATTGGTTTAATTTGCCTACAATAATAGCTATAACTCAAGTATCGCCATGGCACCTTTTCAGGCCCTTTATGGGAGGAGATGTAGATCTCCGATTGGGTGGTTTGAGGTAGGTGAGTTTGCTCTAATACATCTCAAAGCAGTTTATGAGGCTGTGGAGAAGGTCTGACTTATGAGAGATAGATTGAAGACGTCCCAAAGTCGGCAGAAATCTTATGCCGACAATAGAAGGAGGGACCTTGAGTTTATAGTAGGTTACTTTTTATATTTGAAGAATCACCCATGAAATGGATGATGAGGTTTGGGAAAAAAGGGGAAACTTAGTCCCCGATATGTGAGGCCATATGATATTTTGGAACACGTCGGAAGTGTTGCCTCTGAAATGAAATTATCTATTAAGTTGGCTTCGGTGCATCCGGTGTTCCATGTCTCAATACTAAAAAGTGCATAGGTAATCTGGTGTCTATCCTTTCTCTAGAAGGTTTAGAAGTTGATTCTATCCTTTCCTATGCAGAGGTCCCGATTGAGATTTTAGACCGGCAAGTGAAGAAGTTGAGGAATAAGGAAGTAGCTTGTGCAAAAGGTTCTTTGGAAAAATCATCTTGTGGAAAATGTTACTTGAGAGGCCGAGGCTTATATGATGTCCCGATATTATCATGTTTTTACTTCCTCTTCTAGTCAAGGTTGAGGTTAGTAATCCCTCCTCGTTTTGGTTATAAAGGGTCATAAGTGTATGTAAACTTCCATGATTTTCCTTTATGTATGCATGTTTTTGTGAAAAAATCATGTTTCATATATGTCTTGAATTATATGTTCTTCATACTTGATGAAACTTGATTATATGGTTGGTATAGTTGAATTATGTGATATTTCATGTTGTGAAATTGCTCAAGCATAAAGTTATGAAATGATGTATTGGCTCCTCGTTGAATATGTTAAGCAATATGGGAAAGAGAGTAGTTTATAAAATTTCTACCTCCCAACGATGCATTGTTGTACTTGAGAATGGAGTTAATATTACCTCCTTCTTTATTGAATTATCATTATTTACTATATGTTGGTTGGGCTGCTAGTCTTGAGTCATAAATTTCCAAAAGGATGTTTAAAGTGTCATTCGGGGACGAATGTTCCCCAAGCGGGGATATTGTTACACCTCAGAAATCTAATGACTTAAGGTAGAGCTTTAAATGGAGTCTAATAACTTAAAAAGGATTAAAATTGTGTTTGTAGACCTAACTTAATGTAATTAACTTGGTTAGGATGTATTAGATTCTAAACGTCAAGAAACAACCATGATGTCCGGAAGATTTGTAAAATTGAACTAGTATGTTCTTAGGTGTTGTAAGGGGCTTTGAAGTATTGTATGAGTATGAATTGTTATAAAATGCTTTAAATATATAAAAACCAAGTGTTAAGGGTCTAAACATCTGGTTACGACACACACACCCAAGGACAACCCCAGAGGTCCTTGAGGAGGACCCAACCATTTAACCCAAAAAGTTGTCAAATGACAATTTGGCTTACGGTGGGAAGTGACGAATCATCACTTGCATTATGCCTCATAAGTGAGGCTTGTGGGTTGATACATAGTGTCCCCACCAATCCTGATCCTTTACCCCTTCTTTAACCAGACTAACGACATGCAGGACGGGCCGTAACACTACCTACTGTCCGTAAGTGGTGATCGTAGGTCACTACCACGTAACTGAGTTTCACTTTTAAGTCAAGAGTCTTATTGTAAGTTAGTTATTTAACTAGGGGTTAGTAGGGGTGGTTAGTGAGTTAATTACCTAACTACAAGACCCCAAACCCAAGACCCCAAGTCATTCTAACTAAACTCACAAAACACAACTCAAAACTTAACTTCTCTCCCAAAACTCTCTCAACTCAAAACTCCATTGAAGAAGAAGATCAAGATTTCTCTAGGGCTTCAAGAACAATACTTTTCTCCATTAATCCTTATGGATTTATAAGGTATGAGAACTTTTCACTCCTGGGACTCCTTTCCCTAAGAGGTTCCTTCGAATTGAATTTCAATATTCTTCCAAATTAAAGATTTCACTCAATTTAATGGGTCACCTTTAAACTTGAATTATTTGATCTATAATTTATTAATAATGATTGATTATGAATGGATTTATGTATTACCTTAGGTTTTTGACCTAATTTCTTAAATACCCATGAATGTCCCTCTTCTCCTAACTCTAACTCTTGAATTATGTTGATTAATGGTTAGAGGTGATGAAATTGAGTATGTTCTTGCATAATTTACTATTGTATGATGATGATTGATTTATTTTATTGGTAAATATCATTGATTTGGGGATGAAGTCTGAAAGGGTTCTTGGGGGCCATTGGTGAGATCTTCAAAATTATGAATATTCTACTGTAGTATTATTGGCTTATCTTGGAGAATGTTTATCAATTGAAGTATGAATGATTAGGTTATGAATGTATGATCATGCTATGAATATGATGTTTGTGAGATGATGATTGGTGTACTAATGTGAGGGATTGAAGGTAATACCCATGTACATCTTATAATTATAATTATGAAGTAATGTTCTCACTTGATGTTGGTTTGTGATGAAAGGACTTTCTCATCAAAAAACCTATGAGCTATGGACATTCTATATGAGGGTTTAAACTCCTAAGACCTATTTTATGAATTGATGTTTAAGAAAGACTTAAATATATACTTGATATTCATTTTCTAGTTTTCTTTTGTTATGTTAGTTCTTATCATGTCTTTATTTGAGGTAGTGTTTGTTCTCTGGTCAAAAATGAAAACAATGTTGAATGCTTTTTGTGGGGATGGCAATTGTTAAGTGAACCCCCTCATCTTTGTTCCACCTCCTTATAGTTTGAATATGGATGTTCTTTTGCAAATTTGAGTCTCTTTATTGATCAATACTGATGACTTGAATAGTCTCATAATCGAACAAAAATGAATGCACGGCAACAATGAGGCCAAATGAAGTTGCATTGACCATATGTGAACTTTTGGCATCTCGTTGTAACAAGCTAATTTTTGAATTGAGTCTCTTGTGATGAACAATGCACACTAGAGAAAGTGTGGAATCTTGCTTGACGTTGGTGTCTACGCCTTATGTGATGATCTTACTATGAACCATGTGTGATGACACCTAGAATTTTCCCTATTGGTCCAGTTAACTATGTGAAGCAATATCTTGATATGATCTTAGGCAATTTTGAAGAGTGTGAAACCATTTGATTTTATACCTCTTTTTGTGGCCTACCTTGTGAGTGTGTGAACCCTTTTTGAACACCCTTTTAGTCTTAACTTTTATTGGATGAAAATTGATGACATTGTGACCTTTTTATTGATCCCTTACCGAAAATCCTCATGATTTGTGGTTTGTTTAAATAGCACACTTAGTCCAAAAAACTACATTGGAGGTGTGGTGAAAAGAGAAGGTAAATCAAGGAATTCAAGAAAGTTCCCTTTTCCCCTTGTTTTTAGAAAAATGGAACCCCTCCATAAAAAAGATGAAAAAGAAGAATGAAATGAAAAAGAAATAGAAAACAAAAGTTGTGGAATAAAGTTTTAAAATGCAAAAACAAATGGGGTATCCAACGGTCCATGGAAAGTTAATAATGGGATGACTTGTGAGAACCAATAAAAATGACGAAAAAGAGGTAAGGAAGTGTTGTTCACACCACATTTCATGAGGACTATAAACATTGAGCCTAAATGACCAAACCTTTTCATACATCCCCATAATAGACCTTGAAAAGACCATTTTATCGTGAGTAAGATGAAATAAAAGTTGATTGGAAAATTCAGGCAATCCTATGGGTGAAGTCATGCACTATGTTCATCTTTGTGAGTGTGAGAGTTGCATCAGATTTCGGAACTTTAAATTGTGAACCATTGTGTGTGAATATGGAATCATTCTTTGTGCGAGGAGATGTGTATACCTTTGTTGAACATGAACTTGCATTTGAAGCAAGTATTGTGAACTTGAGATTCTTTGATAATGGTGAGTTACAACTTGAGTCTTTGATTGTACAATTGATCCTTGCATGATTAAGTTGAGTCTTGTTGTGTGCATTCATGATTGAGTCTTGTGTAGCTTTGTTTCAGATATCCTTTTTGAACTGCTTAACTTGAGTTTTACTTAAGGACAAACAAATTTTAAGTTGGGGGTGTTGATGATTCCAAGATTTAAACTCATTTAAGGATTTATTTAAATAGAGGTAGTGTCCTCAAATGCATGTTTTGTGTCAATAAATGATGTAACATCCTTGATTTTCAGGTATTGGGGTATATGAACGAAGCATGGATACTAATGTGCAAAGAAGAACAAAGCAAGCCAAAGGAATGAAGAAATGAAGACATGATGATCGCTGATGGCGCTTAATGATTCACAAAATCTCGACGATATTGGAAAAAGTGACAGAAGGTTGGAGTCAAAATGGAGGTAATACCTGCGAGTAGCAGTTCCACAAGGCGCGTCGCCAATACATTCGGAAAAATATGACCAGGTCGACGACAATGCCGATGAAAATGTAAACAAATGTATATCAGTGAGATAAAAGAAAAAATGGTGACTCGCCGACCTACTCGGCGATCCTGGTATGGATCGCCTAAGGTTATAGTAGCTAGATTAAGAAGAAGTGAAAAATAAGAGAGAGATGAAGAACGATCAGTGAGTCGTCGATCTGTAGATGAAGCCCGACTAACCTCGCCGATTGGTCTCCAGAAATTACACTTCAGACTTGTTTAAATTAATTTTAGGAGAGAGGAAAAGGTGAGGAAGAAAAGATTGAGAGAAAGAACCACTACTACAGGATTTCTCAACGATTTTGACAAGATTTTCTTGGATATTTTGCAATAGAAGACATTCTTAGTTGATTTTAACATCGAATTTTCATTAGACCCAGATATGGATGCATGATGAATGTTAATTTTCATCGTTTTTCTATGATTCTCTAAAACCCTCTTCTTCAGTTTTTGACTATGAGACTAATTGTTGAGTTTTACTAGGTGGTTGTCATTGATTTGTGAATAATGGTGTTAACTTAAAGTGGGTCTAATTTTCTCCTGTGTTTTTAGGTATCATGTATGATTATTGTCATTAATTCTATATTTTGTGCTTGCTCGAGAGAGAAGAACAAAGAAAAAGTAGCAAGTTAGCATCCTTAGTAGTGGGTCGCCATGACTTCATCTTGAGAAAATGAAATATGGAACCTATCCTTTGTATCTAGCTAGAGAGAATTCAACAATATAAGGTAATTCTTTGATAGATAATTGATTTACAAATAGTCCTACTTACCCATGATAATTTATCCCATTGTGAGCATCAATGTTCCTCCACTGAAGTGAACTCAATAATTTGTTGGTCAATTTACCAAGTTTTACCTCATTATTTGATCTCTTTGTGTCAAAGGCTTCCTTGGTTGGATTATTATAATTTGAAATTCAGAGTTTAAACAAAATAGTGTGTAGTAAGTGCTTAGTTGAAAGTCTATCGTCAATTATTTGTAATTGAATTTGCTGAAAAAGCTACTCTTTGTGGGATCGACCCCAACTCACTTAGGTTATATACTAACTAAAGATCGTTGGCACTTAGAAATAGATGAAGTATCTTTGAATCGGTAATCAGGAGGTTATAAATAACTACTCTATCTGTTTCACAAAGAATGGTCTAGTGTGACTTGGCACGGAGTTTAAGAAAATAAATAAGACTTTTGAATCTTGTGGTTCTAAATTAAAGTTATGTCAAATGTTTAAAATTTCCCTTTAATCTTGTGACATTAAACATACCACGTGGAAAGGTGAAATAAAATTTTACCAAAAAAGATAGAGGTCATTCTGTTTTAGACAGACTAAAAAGGAAAGAAGATCATTCATTTTTAAACGGAGGGAGTATATAGAACTATGGGAAAGTTTAACTAGGTAAAAGTTCATAAAACGACTAGGATGGTCGTTACATCATCCATTACTAAAAGACACGCTCTTTCTTGAATGTAAAACGATAACGACTATCTGGACTTCCTAAAAGCTTAGGATATAAATTTTGCATGTCAATCTCAACCTAACTGGAGGAGTTTCAACTTGAATTTCCGTAATAACTATAGACTCTTCCTTTAAAGCTAAAAACTTTTTTAACTGTACCAATCTCATTGAATTACATAAAAGTTATCACTTTAGTAGTTAATTAACAACAAAACATGGAATAATGGATTAATACTTGATAAGTCTTTTGTCATAGCAAACACATAGGTGACCTCACTAATGGGTTGGATTTCCTAAAAAAAAAATTGATGTATGACTTTCCTTGTCACTCATCAAAAAATTCATAACACTTTTCAAAGATAATATTTTAAACAAAATTTTCTCTTCAACCATGACCTCTTGATAATGATCCTTCACATCTATATTACTCTTTCGCCTACTCTAGGTTGTGAGGAGTCTTTCCATATTCGAATTGACCATGTATAAGGAATCTCTTAACAGATCTGTATCACAAAGCTTGACCTTAAATACATTGACACAACCCACTGGACAATGATATTAACTAATAAACAAGTACTAAAATGGGACAATCAAAATTATTAAGTGCTAACTGTTTTTATAATAAACTTTTCTAATGATAATATTGATGCCAACGACGACAAAAATATATCACACACGGCCATAACATATCCTTCAACATTTGAATAGTCCGCTTGGGCTGTTCATTAAATGTATGGATGAAAAGTTATGTTAATCTCCACCGAAGTACCCAAATCCTTCTGCATTGAATACCAAAATTTGTACATTAGTTGACTACCTCGATCTCATATGATTTAAACCAGCACTCCATGCAAATGCACAAGCAATTATATGTATATCTTAGGAAACCAATAAATATACATATGTACTATACATATAATTTACACACATATACATAACAAGTGTATATGTTTGTGTATACTTAGATCATCTTTATATATACAATGCAAATTAGTTGTTTGAACAATGTAATTTTAATTTGTAAGTATCCCTATAAATTTACCATTTGGGTTAATTTACATCATTTGTTGTATGTGATTGCGATCTAATTAATGTCGCCATCTTATGAAATTTTAACAAACAAGAAACAAAACTCTTCTTCAATCTACGATATGGCTAAAATGATACAAAACTATCCTTACTTATCTAAAAATAATTTTATATCCTACTGTCCTAATATCATATTTGATCATCATTTCATTTTGTTAATACTAACTGATTAATTATCTTGTAACTTAACCTCATACAATGACTTATTATTTTGAAAATAATTTACATCGTACATATAAAACTTCATAAGCACCTAACTTAGTTGACGTAGAAGTTGCAGAAAATCTGGTGTAAATTTGTTTGTGTTGTGTTTCACAAACTTGTGTATAGTTTGTGTAATGATCTACGGTTCATGGAACCTAGTCATGGTTGACACAAGGAATTCTAAAATTTTGGTTCGATGTTTTTGAGTTTATTTTATTTTTTGTAGGGTCGATGTATGGGTCATGAATATGCTCGTGGGGTTGAAGATTAGAATCTTCAAAAATGTCAAGCCTCAAGCCTCGTTTTAAAAACCAATAGTAAGACTTCATAGTCATGGACTCCTTCCTCAGAAACTTGTGAATTTAGTGACTTGGGTTGATTGGAAGGATTGTACATGTCGTACGATTATGTACGATTCATGGATGGTTTACAGTCATTTTTCATCAAAAACATGAAATATCTCTAATTGAGATGCACAAGTGAACATTAGAGACGGAAGAAGTATGTCTGGACCATAGACGGAGACGTATAAGTTATTTGATAGTTTTAAGTTAGGAGTGATTGGGTGCTTCATACTCTTGTAATTCATACATTGAGTGTCTTAGGCTTATTTTTAAGAGTATAACTAACTGCTAAAACCCATAACCTCTCCATTCCCTCTAATTCTCTTCAATTCCAAATCGTCTCTCTCAAGTCGACTTCCTTAAGAAATCTAGGGTTTGAAGGATCTACAGTCGCCATTAAAGATTTCATCTAGTGTTTTCATCAAGGTATATGGTAACTCATTAATGGGTTTTTCTTCATCCATTTAGTCCTAAAGAAACCTCTATTTGTCATTTACAATCTAAACTAGTATAATTACCCGCGCTCCGAACATGGATTTAATATCATTTATAAAACAATATTTAAAATCTATCAGTCATGAAAACTAAATACTATATTATCGTACATACAAGATTACGTAGTAACAAATATTAAGAATGTAAAGGAAAATAAAAATTATTACATCTTATCATTTATCCTTTATAACATAAGCATAAATTAATGACGGTAAGAATACATATTAGGATTTGTAATACAAGCAATGGTATTAGTGAGCAACTCAACAAGAGCAAAGTACACAAATATTTAATTGTGAAGAAGAAGAAGAAGAACAGGGTCAGAATTTTCATTGTTATAAAATGAGAGGAAATCTCTCTATTTATAGACAACAAAGGATAGTGTGAACAACGGTTTATTATGCCTTATCAGAAAGGTTACAACTATTTGGAAAAGTTGCAATCCTTCCAACCTTTCATGAAAGTAACAACTTTTCATAACAGAAACAAGACTTCGCACTTTCGCTAGTGTGCAATATTCATCAGAAGAGACTCAATTTGATAATTGGCTAGCCACAACGAGATGCAAAAAGTTAATATATTGAATATGCAACTTTTCTTGGCCTCATCATAGCCACACATTAATTTTCGTTCAATTATGAGCACTATTCAAGTCTTTGGTATTGATAAAAACCTAAACTCAAATTTGCAAGAGAACATCCACAGTTAAACACAATCAAGAGGTGGCATAAAAATTTTCTAAAGGTGAAAAATCATTTTGCAATTAAAACAAGGAGGCACAAGCTCAAACATCCACAAAAATGTATTCAACACAATTTACAGCTCAAAAACCAAAATATACATAGAAAAATCATCACAAAAGGTGGGCCTTACCCCACCACAAAACAAAAGCCATTTGTCCTCAAACGCAAGAAAAAATATCCAAAAGTCAAATAAAGATAAGACAGAGAGGTAGGTAAAAAGAATCTTGTCTAAACAGTTGCTCCATAGGTCTGGGCAGTAGTGCCCGGTGGAAATCTCTAAACTTGGACATCAGTGCCCGGAGTCATATAAACAAAAGTACCACCTCTACTAGGACCACCATGGTCACATCAACAAAAGTACCAGCTCCACTGGGTCCACCCATGGTGGTGTCTCTCAAACAGGTTTGGCAAGTCTCGAACATGGCATCCTCCAAGTCAGCAAGGTCATCATAAACATCATCATCATGTATCTTTATCTGCTCTTCATCAGTCTTTACCTCCGAGTCATCAGCTGTTGTTCCATCTCTATGTACATCTGTCGTGGTAGATGGAGGAATCGCAGATGTCTCTAGTCATAAACATCATCAGCAACCTCTAGGAGTGAATTAAATTTGGTAGACTTTATAGTCTAAATCCTTCCTTAGATCCACAACATCAACTTTCAAAGTCGTAACCTTAGAGGACTACCCTATATACTCTACCAAGATGTGACTCTCATAGTCAGATCATCAACAGAAGCCCGCAGGGGGTAAGTGCAGGTAGGATGGAACTCTTGATCATCCATGGGATAAATATCTCAAGTTGGGTCACCTTGACATTAGTTGAATGGGACAGTTGAACCATCTTCACGATCATGGCCTAACTGATCTTGGTAGGTCGGGAAGAGGTGGAAGCACCTGGGACATGTGAAGAAGAGGAAAGGGAAGATGTATCAAAAGGCCCAGAGGTCGGAGTAGGAAATGATGCCTCTACAAGTATTGAATTAATATCCACTGAAGTTTCCCTCCTCCTGTCAACCTCCTCTCGAGTGTACTCGGCCTCAATGCACCGGATGTCAGTGGACTATGAAGGGGTAACCTGCATATCTCTCGCATCATCCCGGGGTACTCCAGCACGCTTGCACAACTCAGTGATCAGGATCGGAATTGCAGAGAAGTCTGCCTCTGCTTGGCCATCATGACCATCTCTTTCTCAGTGATTTGTCCCAAGTTAATCCGCCTCTGCGCTAAGATAAACCCTAAAAAATTTGTTTTAACATGTTTGAGAATAGATTTGTTCTGTGAAGGCATGATGGCGTTGTTAATGAATCCGAACCAATACCACACAACTACATTTAAATTAGAGCAGCACACATCAATTAGAAATACACAATTTCAAATGAGTTCAACCTATATTTACGAGAATAGGGTTTGGAAAACCAACCATTTATGAGGAATTACGATTTGAAATGGTAGGTGGCAAAGAGTTCCAACTCCAAACACAGAATCAACGACTAAAGAGTGGCAAAATTCAATAATATAGGAAATATAGAGTACAGGTGTGATCGTATGAAGTTAAAAGTGAGGGAATGTGACAGAGTTTGAAAGTTTAAACCTCTTGTCTTTTAAAAACCGTCCAGTTCGCGCCCTTTCAGCAATACTAGTGGACCTCGTTGAACCACTCGGTGACACACCGAGCGGTTACTTGACCTCACTGAGTTTTACAGGACCTCTAAATAATTTAGGGGTCCAAATGGCGGTCAAATTCGGGATCGCCAACATGTTCGATGAGTCGCCAATGCATTCATGGGCTTGCCAGTTTTACACACTCCATCTTCATAACTTCTTGAGTCCAACGACGGTCCAAGTCGGGCTCGCCGACCTCTTCGGCAAGTCACCGATTTGACTTTTGGCTCACCAATTTACATGTATTAAACACATTCCACTTTTTCACAAGCACAATCAACACACCCTATCCCAAAAAACAAAAGAAAACAAATAAAATAAAGGGTTGCCTCCTAATCAGCTCCTTTGTTAATGTTGTGGCACAACACAAGTCCATGCTCAAACATCATTTGTGGGGTTTGGCATAGCATCAAGAGGAAACCCCCTTGTTGTCTCAAGTTTAGATGTGAATAAATTTGACCCATTTGGGTCTCCAACTGCTTGATAAAGACGGAATGAAAGGTAATCGTCTGTTGAGGGTTGATACATCTTCCTTCATGTCATATCCAAAAATTGCCCCCTAGATGTAACCGGCATCGTCGTCCTCATCGAGGACTAAGACTAGCCTCTTATAATTCATCATTACATTCATATGTTAAAAAATGCGGAAAATTTAAAACTTTTCTTCTATATCTATCATGAGGTTTACATAGACCTCTCGCATACACATAATATATTTATATCGAGTATACATAGACCCTTCGTATAAGAATATTACATAGTCTTCTACTTTTATGGCACAGATATATATATAAGCTACGATATAGTCTTAATACGGATGTCTCATATTACAACCATCTAAACAAGAGTATAAAAATTGGGCATAACCCATACATATATACAATAAAAGCCACATATAGGCTATACAATCATAGTACTCAAATGAAAGAGAATGAACAAAGTGTCTTTAAGAATAATCAACATCCAGTACTAGAAAGTGGCATTGTCCTCAAAGTGGTGAGGACCTACCCAACTTGGAGAATGAGGATCCAAGTCTTCTTCAAAAGTCATCACGAACCCTTCAACGACCGGAAACTAAAATGTTGGGGGAAAAGGGAGAAATCGGGTCCGCACATCACTTGTACTAAGTATTGAATCATATGCACATACAACATAGAAATCATGCTAAAAGGGGACATTTCATTAAAGCATGATAATTTACTTTTGAAAAGCCTTATGCACATTCAAGAACCAATACAAGTCAATATTACATATTCATTAAGTCAATACCATCTACATCACAAGACCAACAATATCAATCTAGTCAAGTCAACATACATATCAACGTAATTGAGCACACCAAGACAACTCTATCATCAAGTTATAATGTCAACAAGCATTATAAGAGTTCATAACATCATAACCAAAGTAAGACCATTCCTCATGAACCCCCATTAAGTCCATTAGCGCAATGGATAAACAAGGACCCATAACCTCACCCAACCAAGTAAACCCAACAAGAACCATAAGCAATGCCCAACTTCACATACTATGCCATTAAGAGTAAACATCATCATATTTTAACAATAGAGACCAACCACATGTTCAAAAGTGAAGCCAACATCACATAGTGTCATCAACATGTAAGATCAACATATACATATCATTTACAATTATAAGCATATAAGCACATAAGAAGATCCTTCTAAGACTTCCCTCAAGTCTAACTAGTGCAATGTATAGGTAAGGTCATCCTAGTTAGAGTTCACTTCATTACTTCATTTACCTTTTGGGAACATCTTTCCTTAAACGACATAGACCACATGAGCTAATGTGGAATCCGGTGGTGTAGTTGGGACCCTCTTTATGCTTACATGCATTATAGTCTCCAATCTCATGATTACATTAGTGATCCTACCTTCCCTATGTGGGAAGGGACACTCCTCACTCTAGTTTACTCGGTGCTAAGCTAGAATCCCTTTTTGAAATGTATTTAAGCCTTTATTAATCATAATAGCTTAGTTTAGGTCATAGGGTCTATCCCTTTTATAGTCATCATCATAGCTTAATAGGAATTTCATGAGTATTGTCCATTCATTACAATTCACACATGTGAGGTTAGCACACTTACATAATCACATCATAATAACGCATATTGGTAATTAATCACAATCCTTATAACATTTACATCTTAGACAACATCTCACAAACCATAATTCAATACATTCCCATTCAACATCATACCAACCCTATCAATCTTACATGAGGTATGCTTCAATACAACTTCATCACTAAACACAAGTAATGATAATTGAAGTAAAGAATTGAGATCACAAGACTTACCCAATATCCTTCACAAGCCATCATCAAGGTTTACCCTCAACCATCCGATTCAACCCAAAAATGGGTGTATTATCATCACACAATAGTAATTAACACAATAATGAAGTCAATTGAATCACTGCACAACAATTCATCACTAGTTCATAGCCTAGGGTTAGGGACTTAGGTCAAATTCATGATCTACTTCACAAAATTGGTCAATTCATCAAGAACTAGCATAATTGAATTAAAATACATCATAATATACCCAATATTATCTAAATAAATCATAAACAAAGCAATTTATAAAGTCAAATTCGTAATAGAAGAAAACCCACTTGAAACTTATCTTTTTGAAATCGATTTGGAGGAACCCTTTGGGGAAAGAGACCCCAAAGGTGAAAGGAATCCCATACCTTGTTAATTGATGAAGTTTGATGGAGAAAAATAGTATTCTTGCTGCCCTAGAACCCTCCTTTGCTTGTCCTTTATGGAGTTTTTTTGGGAGAGAGAAAGAAGAAAGAAGGAAGAGTAATTGGGTTTTGGGAATTATGAGAGTTGGGTTTAGTTTAATTAGGTTAGGTCTTTATATAGAGGTCCTTAATTAACTTAGTTAGACCTCCCTTAACCCCTAACTAATTAACTAACCACTTAATTAACTAATTGAATTAATTAAAAGTAAACAACAAAACAATGGCCTGACCTACGAGACGCCGCCTGACGGGTCGTACGTCAGTCGACGGCCAAGCCCCCCTTCCGTCCTGCACATCCGTCGTTGGTGTAAGATACTGGTCCAAATGTAAATTTAGCCAAAATGGTTAAGTGTTGGTCGAAGGAGGCATCGACGCCCCATCGATCCAACCACGCCTCGTCGATTGTGGTCATAGGTGCACACTGTCCAATTTACAGCTTTTAACCAAACAAGAAGGGTCCTCCTCAAGGACTCTTTGGTTGGTCCTTGGGGAGTCGTACCCATACATTTAGACTATAAACAAACTATAATATGTGTTAGACACCTTTTCACCAAATTTCATCATTTTCTAACTCTTAAAACCTTGTCAAATAGACTAAGGCACACTAGTACCTCTTGAACTAGTTTCCGGACGTCATGGACGTTTGTTTGACGTTTTGATTTTAAACTTCCTAAATGACTTATATGCATTATATTTGAATCTCATGTTAGGCTCTAGATTAGGCTTACTTTTGGAGTATTACATTATCCCCCCTTAGAAATATTCGTCCCCGAATGACACTAGCATCCCAACCAACAACAACTTATCAAAACATGAGTTACAATCAAAATCAACATAACCACATGACCTTTTACACAATGCAACTCAAAACATCATTTTCAACTCATAAGAGTTCAACATTCATTTCATGCTTATTCATTATGTCAAAGATTTCTTCAACACATATCAACATGCTCAATATATTTCATGAAGGCACAATATACCAAAATACACCACATAAGTTCAATTCAAGTAACAGAGCATTTTCTTGCAAACTTTCATTTCAATAGGCATAATTCACTATAACTACAGTAACAAAGCAAATAGTTCAACATTTTACCAAAAATCAAGGCAACTTCAAATAAACTCATTATTTTCACTATAAATAGGAACAACTAACCTTAGTTATAAAATAGATAAGGGTAACGGGACTTCATGTCGGCCTCGGCCTCCCATGGTGCACCCTCAACTAGGTGGTTCTTCCATAACACCATTACGGAAGACACCTCCTTGTTCCTTAACTTTTTTACTTGTCAATCAAGAATTTCAACTGGAACCTCCTCATAGGAGAGGTTCTCTTGAACACCTAGACCCTCAATAAGAAGAATGGACTCGGGATCACCAATACACTTCTTAAGCATGGAGACATGAAACATCGGATGAACCGAAGCCAATTAACTAGTGAACTTCAAATCATATGGAACCTTGACAACCCTTTGAAAAATTTCATAGGGACCCACATAACGAGGACTCAACTTCCCTTTCTTGCAAAATCTTACCACACCTTTCATAGGTGAAATTTTTAAATACACTTTATCACCTTCTTCAAATTCTAAGTCTCTTCTCCTATGGTCATATGCTTTTTTCAAGTGATTCCTTATCATGTAAACTTTCTCCAAAGTCTTATGAATCAATTCGGGACCCAAAAGTGAAGACTCGCCCACTTCAAACCATCCAATTGGAGACCTACATCTCCTACTTAAAAGGATTCAAAAGGAGCCATAGATATAGATGAATGGTAACTAATATTGTAAGAAAACTCAACCAAAGGCAAGTTTTTATCCCAATTTACCTTGAAGTCAATTATACAATCTCTAAGCATATCCTCAAGGGTTTGAATAGTACGCTCCTCTTGACCATCCATTTGGGGATGAAAAGCGGTGCTTAGCTTCACCTTGGTACCCAACCCTTTTTGGAATGATCTCCAAAACTAGATGTGAATTGTGCACCCCTATCCGATATGATGGATAACAGAATACCATGGCGACACACAATCTCATCTACGAAGATCCTTGCATAATTCTCCGCCGAGTAAGTGGAGTTGACGGGAATAAAATGAGCAGATTTGGTCAACCTATCCACAATCACCCATATGGAGTCATGTTGCTTTTGTGTCCGAGGCAACCCTACTATAAAATCCATATTAATATCTTCTCACTTCCAAGTAGGAACTTGGATCTCTTGAAGTAAACCACCCGGCTTTTGGTGTTCGGCTTTCAGTTGTTGGCAATTTGGACATTTTGCAACAAATTCCGCTATGTTCTCTTTGAAGCCTTCCCACCAAAACACTTATCTATGTTTATGATACATCTTTGTAGAACCCCGGTGAATGGAGTAACGGGACCCATGAGCTTTCTCAAGAATCCGGTTCCTCAAATTATCTATATTAGGAACACACAACCTTCCTTGATACCTCAAGACACCATCCCCCCCTAAAGAGAATGACTCATTAAGCTTACCAAGAACCGACTCTTTCAACTCCATCAATGGTTGATCAAGGTGTTGTTTAGACTTCACCTCAACCACCAAAGATGATTCGGAGTTATGATGGTCCATAAAATCACCATTCGGAGAATCTTCTAACCTAACACCCAATCTAGCCAACCTATGAACATCTTTCACTAGGTCTTTATTGGCTTAATCTACATGAGACACACTACCCATGGTCATACGACTTAGAACATCCGCAACCACATTGGCCTTGCTGGGGTGGTAGAGAACATTCATGTCATAATCTTTCAACAATTCCAACCACCTTCTTTTTCGGAGATTCAACTTCTTTTGAGTAAGCACATATTGGAGACTCTTGTGGTCGGTATACACATCAACTAGAAACTATACAAATAATGCCTCCATATTTTCAAGGCAAATACCACGGCCGCTAACTCAAGATTATGAGTTGGATAATTCTTCTCATGCACCTTAAGTTTTCTAGAAGTATAATCTACTACTTTCCCATGTTGCATAAGGACACACCCTAAGACCACTCAGGATGCATCACAATACACAACGAAGCTCTTGGTAACCTCTGGTAAAGTCAACACCGGAGCGGAGGTAAACCACTCTTTCAAGATTTGGAAGCTTCTTTCACATGCCTCCGACCACTCAAATTTCACACTCTTTTGGGTCAAAGTAGTCAAGGGAGATGCAATGGATACAAAACCATCCACAAACCTCCTATAATAACCCGCTAGACCCAAAAAGCTTCTAATGTCAGTTGGAGTCAATGGCCTTGGCCAATTCTTGACTACTTCGGTTTTTCTTGGATCAACCTCAACTCCCTCACTAGAGATGATATGACCAAGAAATTCCACCGATCTCAACCAAAACTTACATTTGCTATACTTGGCAAATAATTAATTTTCCTTATGCACTTGTGACACCACCCTCTAATGATACATATGTTCACCCTCATTTTTTGAATATACCAAGATGTTATTAATGAAGACAATGACAAATGAATCTAGGTAACTTCGAAACACCCTATTCATGAGATTCATAAATGCCTCCGGGGCATTAGTGAGACAAAAAGACATTACTAAGAACTCATAGTGACCATATATAGTCTGAAATGTTATTTTTGGTATATCCTCACCTTTCACTCTAAGTTGGTGATACCCCGATCTCAAGTAAATCTTAGAAAAGTAGCTTGCCCCTTGGATTTGATCAAAAAAGTCATCAATCCAAGGGAGAGGATACTTGTTCTTAATAGTGACTATATTGAGTTGCCGATAATCAATGCACATTCTAAGGGACCCATCCTTCTTCTTCACAAACAATACCGGAGCACCCCATGGAGAAATACTAGGTCTAATGAAGCCTTTGTCTAGTAAGTCCTTGAGTTGAGCCTTCAACTCTTTCAATTCGGCCGGAGTCATACGATAAAGAGGAATTGAAATGTGATTGGTATGTGATAGCAAGTCAATACCAAAATCAATTTCCCGTTTGGGAGGGATTTCGGAAAGATCATTAGGAAAGACCTCCGAAAATTCCCTTACTACGGGGACTAACTCAATGGGAGGATTTTCGGAGTCTAAACATTTGATTCTTACAATGTGATATTGACACCACTTTGAGATCATTTTACAAGCCTTAAGACAAGAGATAAGACGACCTCTAGGAATAGAATTTCCCCCCTTCCACTCTAAAATGGGTTCATTTGGAAATTGAACTTGACAATTCTTGTTCTACAATCAATGGAAGCAAAACAATAATGCAACCAATCCATCCCCAAAATTACATCAAAATCAACCTTATCAAGTTCTACTAATTCAACATGAGTAACTCTATTGGGAAACATTATAGGAAAATTTCTATACACCCTTTTTGCAACCACCGACTCACCTACCGTTGTAGTTACCATCAAAGGTTCATTCAGAATATCGAGCAAAACATTAAACTTCTTAGCTATCAAGGGAGTAACAAAGGATAATGTAGCACCCGGATCAAGTAAAGCATAAACATCAATGGAGAAGACTTGTAACATACAGGTCACCACATCGGGAGACTCTCTTGTTCACCCCTAGAGCGAAATGCATAAAATCGATTCTTCTTTGGAGCATCCACATTCGAACCACTAGATTAATCTTGCCAGCTTCCTTTATATTGCCCCTTTATGTTCGGGCAATCCCTAACCTTGTGGCAACTTTTGCCACACCCAAAACAATTGTCCATCCCAACAAGGCAATCACCATAATGTTTTTTTCCACACTTTCCACAAGTTGGTTTCTTGCTAGGTGAGCTAGTACCTTTTCCCATTTGAGACATAGGGTTAGACACCCTATCATCACGAGTCTTGGTAAATTTAGTAGGAACTTGACTAGAAACCATCTTCTTGAACCTAGGCTTGTCTTGAATGTCAAGCCTACCCTTAGAGGAACCACCTTCATAAGACCTTGCCTTCTTGGCCTCCCTACTCTTTCTCCTTAACCTAGTTTCTTCCACTTGTTGAGCATAAATCATGAGATGATAGATATTCATATTATCATGAAGCATAGTCGAACGACATTCTTCCACCAAGTCATCAGACACCCCCGTAAGAAAACCACTCATCTCATCTCTTGGGTTTGAAACCAAGGATGGAGCATACTTGAACAATTTAGTGAATTTCAAAGAATAGTCAAGTACACTCATAACTCCTTGATGAAGGTTGATGAATTTTCCCACCTTAGTTTCCCTCATATACCTAGGAAAGAACCAATAAAGGAAAGCTTTCTTGAAGATATCCCAAGTCACCGGACCACCTCTTAGTTCCCTATTATCCCTCCATTGCACATACCAAGTTTGGGCCACATCCTTGAGTTGATAAGCCGCCAACTCGGCCTTCTCAATTGAGGTCACACCCACAACATAGAGAATCTTATAGACCTCATCGAGGAAATCTTGAGGGTCCTCATCCAACCTCAACCCATAGAACATAGGTGGATTCATTCTAGTAAAGAGTCTCAAACGTGAGGCCATAGTGTTACCATGTTGAGGCACTCGAGGTCCAACCTTCCTATTCATTTGGGTCGACATAGCTTGACTTGAGAAGTGACGACATTAGATTGAGAGGTCATAGCTTGAGTCAAAGTGAGAAAAGTCTCCCTTATATCTCCATCGGTCATCGGTGGAGGAGCAACTGGAACTTCATCACCCATAGCAACTTCTTAAAGTGGAGGCACTTGGTTTTCTTGATTGCCAACATTAGCCATTTCTTCCTCGGCCCTTCTAGCATCTGCCCTTCGAGTATTCATACCTATAACCATGATACAAGGTTTAGGTTAAAGAACATAACAAGACTCTAGAGGCACTACATAGTGTCACATCCGGGTTTACCCCCTAGACGTAACCGGCGTCGTCATCCTCTTTGAGGACTAAGACTAGCTTCTTTGCTTACATCATTATATTTACATGTCAAAAAATGCGGAAAAAATAAAAACCATTCATTACTTCTATTTGGAGGTTTACATAGATCTCTACATATATATATATATACATACATACATACATACATATATATATATATATATATATATATATATATATATATATATATATATATATCGAGTATACATAGACCCTTCGTATAGGAAGATTACTTAGTCTTGTACTTTTATTGCGAATAAGTATATAAGAGATAACATAGTCATAATAGTCATATTAGTCGTCTCTTCTCATAACCATCTAATAAGAGTGTAAGAACTTGGGCATAATCCACACATCAAAGTAAGAATTCCTCAGATGGGCTATACAATGTTTCATGCTACACGGAAAGAAAGAAACATAGAAGTCTTTAAATAAAAACAACTCCATAAACTAGATAGTGGCATCGCCCTCAGAAATTGAGGACCTACCCTACTTGGATGATCAAGATATCCGAGTCTTATTCAATGTCGTATCCAAAAGCCCTTCAACGACCGGAACCTAAAATATTGGGGAAAAGGAAGAAATGGGGTTAGTACACCACTCTTACTAAGTATGAGACCGTATGCACACATATATGAAAACATGCTAAGAAAGAGGGACATTACATAAAGTATGCACTTTTCATTTAAAACCTTTATGCACATTCAACAAGACCATATCAACAAATAATGTATGTTGATTTAGCCCTAGGAAATTATATCACAAGAACAACATTGAGTCTATTCAAGTCAACATGCATATCATATAATTGAACACGTAGTCAAGTAACTCTATCATCAAGTCATAATAGAAACAAGCATGTATAAGAGTACCTTTCAACATAACCAAAGCAAGAAAATTACCCATGAACACCTATCAAGTCAACAAGTACAATGATCAAGAAAAGCCCCATAACCTTACTCAATCAAGTAACCCAACAAGAATCATGACCAACATCCTACTTCACATAACATAGCATTTTAAGAGTACATATCATCTTACTTAAACAATGTAAACCAACACATATTTATAAGTGAGACTAATCATCATACAGTATCAATAATGTGCAAGTTCATCCCATACATATTATATATCATCATAGGCATAATCATACATAAGAACATCCTCCTAAGACTCCCCTCAAGGCTAACTACTGCAATGCTTAGGTAGAATCCCATACCCATACCTAGACTAAGCTAGACCCCTTAGGTTACCATAGTTAGAGTTCATTCCTTTAGTTCATTTTACCTTTTGGGATAATCTTTCCCTAACCGACATAGACCACATGAGCTAATGTGGAATCTGGTATCATGAAACCCTACATCGAAGGAAGGCGGACTGCTTGTCAAGGTAGTACCAAAACATTTACATAGCAACTACGTGGATCCACTAGCTAGTATTCATATGGTGGCAACATAGTTCAAGAACTAGGACATATAGTTGGGACCCTCTTTATGCTACATGCATTATAGTCTCCAATTTCAAGAGTACAATAGTGATCCTACCCTACCTATGTGGGAAGGGACACTCTCACTCTAGTTCACTCAATGCTAAGCTAGAGTCCCTTTTTGAAATGTCTTTAAGGATTTATTACCAATCATAGCTTAATTTAGGTCATAGGGTCTACCCCTTATATAATCATCATAATCATAGCTCAATAAGAATTGCATGAGTATAAATCCTTTCATTACAATTCATATAGGTGAGGTTAGCACATTAGCATCTACACATCATGATAGGGAACATTGGTAATCATTCACCCTCCTTATAACATTTAAATCTTAAGCCAACACCTCACAATCAAAAGCAAGCCATTTCAATTCAACATCATACGACCCTATCAATGCTAATACAAGTCATACTCCAATACAACATCATGAATTAATCACAATTAACCACAATTTGAAGTAAATGATAAGGATCATAAGACTTACCAAGTCTACTTCATAGTTCATCCTCAAGGTCTTACCATAAACCCTCAATTCTACCCAATTTGGGTATACATCATCATAAGTCAACAATCAACATGATAACAAGGCTAGAAAATCACTACATCACAATTCGATGCTAGATCATAGCTTAAGACAAGATACTTAAGTCAATTCACAACATAATTTATAACATAGATCATTTTCTCAAGAACTAGCATGAAAGACTACAAATCACCCAATTTGTTCATTATTTAGTATAACAACATCATCTAGTAGTAATTCAATCAATAACCAAGTCAATTTAACCAATACAACCTAATTCATATCAAGATCAAACCTAGGGTTAATGGTTAAGGGTCATCTTCTACAAACTAGACCAAACCATCAAGATATAGCATAATTAAGTTATAATAAATGTTAATCTATTCATATTATCCAAAAGAAATCATAAACAAATCAATTCCTAACATTAATTTCGAGATTGGGAAAGACCCACATGAAAACTCAACTTTTGAAAATACTTTGAAGGAACCCTTTGAGATAAGAGGTCTCAAAGGTGAATTAGATCCCATACCTTAATGTTTGATGAAGAATTGATGGTGAAATCGCCCCTTTACCATCCCCAAAACCCTCCCCTAGCTTGGTCTTCAATGGTGTTTTGCATTAGAGAGAGAAAAAAAGAAAAGGAAGAGAGTTTTGTTTTGAGAGTTGTGATTAGTCTAATAGGGTTGGGGTCTTTATATGGGGGTTTAACTAAGTTAATTAGACTTCCCTTAATCCCTAACTAACCGCCAAACCCCTTAATTAATTATTTAATACTAAGTGAAAACGTGCAGAAAATTACAGACCCCATCGACGAGACCACGATCGACGGATCGTTTGTCCATCGACGACTAGTCCCCCCTTCCGTGCTGCCCATCTGTGGTTTTTGTCAGAGACTTTGCAAATGATACCCTCCAAGGATTTGGTTAATTTTTGGTTGACGGATGGCATCGACGCCCCATCGATGCCCTTTCGTGGGTGCAAATTTGCCAGGCAGTGTTTGACTCCAAACGCAAGGGTCCTCCTCAAGGGCTCTTGGTTGGTCCTTGGGGAGTCGTACCCGGACGTTTCGACTATGAATCAACTTAAGAACATTTTAGACACCCTTCCACCAATGTTCATCATTTTCCGACTTATAAAAGCTAGTAAAATACGCTAAGGCACACTAGTACTTCCTTGAACTAGTTTCCGGACTTCATGGACGTTCTTGGACGTTTTGGTTTCTAGACTTCCTAAATGACTTATATTCATTAAAATGGACCTTAAAACAGTGTCTAAACCTTATGACCCTTATGTTAGGCTCTAGACCACGTCTTGGATTTTCGAAGTGTTACATTATGCCCCCCCCCTCCCCCGGAATATTCATCCCCGAATGACACTAAAATCTTTTGAAGGAAGGAATAGACTCAAGACTAGAATCCCAACCAACAACAATACATAGCAACATAAACTATATCAATTACACAAGGCAATTCGAAACTTCACTTACAACCCATAAGGCTCAACATTACATTATGAGGAATATCCTTCTCACAATAACAAGAACTCAACTTAACCTTTATGAGTCAATTATGTCAAATTTCAACTTAACAACATGCTACATATCCTTTCATAAAGACTCACTATATCAAAATGCACAACATGACTCATAACAAGCAAAATTTCCATTTGAAGTACAAATGCACAATTTTTCACTGTAATTCACTGTAAAGACATCAAAAGTGCACCTTTTGCAAAACTTCACTAAAAATCAAAGCAACTTCAATTTTAGTCATTATTTTTCATTATTAGTAAGAACTACTAACCTTAGTTATCAAATAGATAAAGGTAACGACACTTTATGTCGGCCTCGGCCTCCCATGTTGCACCCTTAACTAGGTGATTCTTTCACAACACCTTTACGGAAGCCACCTCTTTATTTCTTAACTTCTTTACTTGCCTATCAATAATTTGAACCGGGACATCCTTATAAGAGAGATTTTCCTTCACACCAAGACCCTCAATAGGAAGAATAGACTCGTGATCACCAATACACTTCTTAAGCATGGAAACATGGAAAACCGGATGAACCGAAGCCAATTCAGTAGGAAGTTTCAATTCATAGGAAACCTTACCAACCCTTTTCAAGATTTCATAGGGACCCATATAACGGGGACTCAACTTCCCTTTCTTGCCAAATCTTACCACCCCTTTCATAGGCAAAAGTTTTAAATACACTTTATCACTTTCTTCAAACTCCAAATCCCTTCTCATATGATCGGCATAAGACTGTTGCCGACTATAGGCCGTTTGAAACCGATTCCTTATGATATGAACTTTATCCAAAGTCTTATAAATAAAATCGGGACCAAGAAGCGAAGGCTCACCCACTTCAAACCATCCAATAGGAGGCCTACACCTCCTACCATACAAGTGTTCATAGGGAGCCATGGAGATAGATGAATGAAAACTATTATTATAAGCAAACTCCACCAAAGGCAAAGGCTTATCCCAATTTCCCTTTAAATCAGTAATACAAGCCCTAAGAATATTCTCAAGATTTTGAATAATACGCTCCGCTTGACCATCCGTTTGGGGATGAAAAATGGTACTTAACTTCACCTTAGTACCCAAGCCTTCTTGGAATGACCTCCAAAACCTAGATGTGAGTAGTGAACCTCGATCCAACATGATGAATAACGGAATACCATGCCGACACACAATCTCATCTATGAAGATCCTAGCATAATCTCCCGCCGAATAAGTAGACTTGACGGGAATAAAATGAGCGGACTTGGTCAACCTATCCAGAACCACCCATATAGAGTCATATTGCCTTTGAGTCCGAGGCAAACCTACTACAAAATCCGTATTGATGTCTTCCCACTTCAAAGTAAGAACTTGGATTTCTTGTAGTAAGCCACCCGGCTTTTGATGTTCGTCTTTCACTTGTTGGCAATTTGGACACTTAGCAACAAACTCCGCTATGTCCTTTTTCAAACCTTCCCACACAAATATTTCCCTAAGGTCATGGTACATTTTTGTCGAACCCGGATGAATGGATTAACGGGACCCATGGGCTTTCTCAAGGATCCAATTTCTCAACCCATATACATTAGGAACATACAATCTTCCTTGGTACCTAAAAACACCATTCCCTCCTAAGAATAATGACTCATTAAGCTTACCAAGAATCGATTCCTTCAACTCCATTAAAGGTTTATCAAGGTGTTGTTTAGACTTCACCTTAACCACCAAGGATGACTCGGAGTTATGATGGACCAAAAAACCACCATTCGGAGAATGTTCCAACCTCACATCAACCTAGCCAACCTATGAACATCTTTCACTAGGTCTTTCTTGGCTTCATCTATGTGAGACACACTACCCATAGTCTTACGACTTAGAGCATCCAACCACATTGGCCTTGTCGGGGTGATAGAGAACACTCATGTCGTAATCTTTCAAATTATAACCACCTTCTTTGTTGGAGATTCAACTCATTTTGGGTAAACACATATAGGAGGCTCTTATGATCGGTATAAACATCAACATGGACACCATACAAGTAATGCCTCCATATTTTATAGGCAAATACCACGGCTGCTAACTCAAGGTCATGAGGTTGATAGTTTCTCTCATGTACCTTAAGTTGTATAGAAGCATAGGCTATTACCTTCCCATGTTTCATAAGCACACACCCAAAACCCACTCGATATGCATCACAATACACAACAAAACCCTTTGTACCCTTCGGTAGAGTCAACACCGGAGTGGAAGTAAGCCTATCTTTCAACATTTGGAAGCTTCTCTCACATGCCTCTGACCACTCAAATTTCTTACACTTTTGGGTCAAAGTAGTCAAGGGAGATGCAATGGACACAAAACCATCCACGAACCTCCGATAATAACCCGCTAAACCCAAGAAACTCCTAATGTCGGTTGGAGTTAATGGTCTAGGCCAGTTTTTCACCGCCTCAGTTTTTCTTGGTTCAACCTCAACTCCCTCACTAGAGATGATATAACAAATAAATGTCACCGACCTAAACAAAAACTCACATTTGCTATACTTGGAAAATAATTGATTCTCCATAAGCACTTGCAACACCACTCTCAAATGGCTCATGTGATGACCCTCATTTTTTGAATATACCAAGATGTCGTCAATGAAGACAATGACAAATGAATCTAGGTAACTTAGAAACAACCTTTCATTAGGTCCATAAAAGCTGCCAAAGCATTAGTGAGACCAAAGGACATTACTAGAAACTCATAGTGAACATATCTAGTCCGAAGTGCCGTCTTTGGTATATCCTCACCTCTCACCAATAAGTTGGTGATACCCTGATCTCAAGTCAATCTTAGAAAAGTAGATTGCCCCTTGTGGTTAATCAAATAAGTCGTCAATCCGAGGGAGAGGATAATTGTTCTTAGTAGTGACTTTATTGAGTTGGCAATATCAATCACATTCTTAAGGACCCATACTTCTTCTTTACAAACAAAACCAGAGCACCTCATGGAGAAATACTAGGTCTAATGAAGCCTTTGTCTAGTAAATCTTTGAGTTGAGCCTTCAACTCTTTCAATTCGCCGGAGCTGTAAGGTACCGAAAATGACTTAGGTGAAGCTAGAGCCTAAGTGGTTGTAATGATGGTATAAGGTCCTAAAATGGACTATAAAGTGTTATTGAGGAAGTATCTAAGAGTTTAGGTGCATTGGAAGTCAAACGTCAAGGGACGACCAAGACGTTCGACGACTAAGTCACCTAAGTGCCTCATAGGTGGTTGTATGTGTTTATGTGTGATGTATGAGCTTATATTGTCCTTAAATGAGTTTATATGGTGTTTATAGGAAGTGTGTCAAGTTTCGTGAAGTTTGGAGGTCAAACGCTCAAGAACGTCCATGACATTCGAAAGTTGTGCCTTGAAATGATCTTATGTGTCTAAGCATGTTTTGTCGCGTTTTACGTGTTTGTTTTGGATGAAACTCATGTGGGAGGTCCTAAACTTGTATAAGTACATGTTTGGGTTGGAAATATCAGGGTACGACTCTATGTAGGACCCACAAGGGGTCCTAGAGGAGGACCCAACTTGTAGCTCAACATTGCCTGGCAGTGGCCAAACGACGACCCAAACAATGGCCAGTCGACCAGGAGACGACCCGTCGATGGGTCTAGTTGATGGATCTATTTGGAATGAGGGTTGAGCAGTTACAGGTGCAACCAACGAGACCCCATCGACGAGGCATGGGTGCGACCACGGACCTTCGATGCTGGGCGTCGATGGTGCTGAAATATGGCACTTTTTCTGTTATGACTTGGGGTTTTTGGGAAATTCACCCCAAGTCTTATAAAACGTGGGGACGGTTGTTTTAGATTTTTAGGGGTATTTTAAGAGTATTGAAGTGATTAAACTCTCATTTAAACCCTAGTATCCCTTTCCCTTCTAAAGTTTCTCCAAAAATCTCCATGAGAGTTCAAAGTGAAGACGAAACTTTAAGATGGATCTTCAATGGAGTTTCTTCTTCAATTTGCATTGGGTTCTTCAAATAAAGTATGGGAGTTCTTCATCTAAGGCTTGCTATCACCATAGAGCCAATTTCGAAGATGATTTTCAAAGATTTCAAAAAGATGAAAAAGTCCAATGTCTATTCTAAGTCTTGGGTTCTTGCATGAAACATTTTCAAAGCTTAAGATATGATGTTATTGATGTATAATTGATGTTTTCCAATGAAATTCTCCATGAACCCTTGACCTTCTCAAATATCTTAATTTCACTAAAATATGGATGAATTGATTATGCTTTGAGATTAATGAATTCATGTATAGATTGTTATGGGATTTTGATTTATGTATAGATATTGTATGTATGGTGTATAGGCTGTTTCAATTTGATTAATTTAGTAATTAATACTCTTAGATCTATTGCATGTTAAGCTTATTGAGTTGATATTAATAAATGCTTATAGATTCTAGTGTAGATTTCTATGGGCTTTCTAATGATGTAAGAATTGTATTCGATTGATATCTAATTGGTCTTAATAAATCTATATTTAATTGTCTTACATTCATTAAGTATTATGATTTATGCTTTGGATTGATGTTCATGGCCATGGGTATGGCCTTATGATTTTGAATTGGATGATTTAGCTTTGGATTGAAGTGGTGAGATTAAGTGGGTGGTGTGCTACCCTAACTCTCTTGTTATTATGTATAGATAGCTCTTGAATTATTTGTGATTGGTGTGGTCCACTTATGGTGGCGGTGTTATGTGATTGATGTGGCCTTGTCAGTGTTATTTTAAGTATTATGATGATCATGGCCTTTTTGGCACTACTTGAAGTATTATGTTGATGTGTGTAGTTGATTATGTGATGAATGATCATATATACCTATATGTGAAGTAATGTGAAAGTATGTGCTTCTAGAATAACATGTAATAGGTGATAAAATAAAGTAATGTTGTGTCTTGATTATGTAGACTTGTGTCCCTCACTTGGTTCTTGTATGAATATGAATATGTGATGTCTTGACTTACGAAGATAAAGCGTCTTAGTCTTGAATGAATGAATGATGTGAGACCTTGAATGATGATAAGAGGGTCCTTTATGTGAAACCTTGAACCTAGAAGGTAAGGTCATGAATCTTGAACTCGAAAGCCGTAATGGTATCTTTCAT
Source organism: Solanum lycopersicoides (assembly GCA_022817965.1). Lineage (NCBI taxonomy): Eukaryota > Viridiplantae > Streptophyta > Magnoliopsida > Solanales > Solanaceae > Solanum > Solanum lycopersicoides. The sequence goes on from CM040621.1 coordinate 43,397,618, forward strand.
GTAATGTAATGATGGACTTAAGGTTGATTGGCTGGAACGGCATCATATCAGTACTTAGAAAAGTCATGATGAGCTTTTGTTGCCATTGGAAGGAAGCCCCTAGAGGACCTCTTTGGTAGGGTAAATGTGATTGGGTTATGAACATGATGTAAAACCCTTTGTATGAACTTTAATGTGATGTAATCTATGAGAACGAAGGCTAGCACCGAGTGAGTGTGGTAAGGGAAGTAGCTCTAGTGAAGAACGAGACTAGAGTACAAAGTAATCCCTTAATATTCCTTAACCATGTGCCTACATGGGATGTGTCCACGTTCTACCATTGGCAAGTAGAACAACCTCATCGGAGTAGATAGAACTCCAGATTCCATGCTTTGCTAACATGGTCTATGTCGGTTATTGCCTATTCTCATCATGTGGGGTTCCTATTAGCATTAGAGAAGTTATATGAAGTTTAGGTGGTGGTATGGGATGCTATCTAGACATTGCACAATAGGCTTTGAAGATGTTAGTGAGAGTCCCTAGGTCTTCTCTAAGACCATTAGTTGAATGTTCTTATGTGATTAATTTTTCTTAAATGAACTAAGGAATGTAATGACTTAAGCTAAGAACAAATGTTAAAAGAATAAGTACTTATCTAGAGTAGTTAAGGGTTGTCTAGTTAAGGTATGAAGGGGGAAAGGGAATGGTCACTTCATCTCTTACTTAGATAAGTCTTAGTAATGATTATAGTTAAGGAAATTAATTGGTTAAGTAGACATGATCCAAACCTAGGTAAGTCTTAAGGATTACTTAGGTAATCTTGAAGAGGTCAATTATGGACATTCTATTCTTGAGTTACTTGAGTAGGTCTTTGGATAACCTTTGAAAGGAGAATGTCATGTTTGATGTATGTCATGGTATTAAGTGAGAATGATTCTATCTTAGGTAGTCTATAGGATCTCTTGTGTGTGTGTGAAAGGGATTGCATGGGCGGTCGCTCCACACTCACCCAAGTGAACTTTGGAATCACCTTTGTTAGGAGGATCTCATGTTCATGTGTTTGATGTATTGTAAGTGTATATGTGTCTCATTCTAAGTAGTCTTAAGGATCGTTTAGGCAATCTTTGAGAGGTTCTATGGGCGGTCTCTCTTTTTGTGACTTAAGTGAGTCTTAGGATAGCTTTTAGTGGGTGGACTACATTCTATAAGGTGCCTTAAACGAAGGAAAGCAACTTCACTGTACAGTGAAGGAATTCACTATAACAGTGAGTTGAGGTTACTGGAAGGTGACTTCAAAAATTATGATATTTGACTTAAATGAAATCTTATGTATTTCTAAAGTGTTAAATGTTGTTATTATGATTATAGTATGATGTTTTAATCAAAACTCATGAAAAGCATATTATTGACTAAATGTCTCTTTTTCATGGTTTTTGCATGGCTTCCATACTTAGTACATCTAATGTGCTAACCCCTTCTTTTCCCTTTTTGACTAAAGTGTAGGGAATTGGAAGTCTTTATGTGCCATAGAGGATGGATAGGTTTCTAAGGGTATAAAATGAAGTATTGGTGTCCTCATCGATTCGAGGACAATACCACATGATCCGTTTTGTCTTTAGTCTTTATTTTATGTCTTGTATGGGCTTAGTCCCAAGTGTTGTATACTCTAAAGTTTAGATGATTCAATGGGATGTTGTAAAGGCTTAATGTTTTAATGAAAGTCTTCCACTTGCGTATTGTTTATAGAAAGAGTTCTTTGTGTGTGAAGAAAGTTTTAAATTCTTACTCATTTTAGAATGTTTATTATACAATGAATGGTACGAGTGGCTTAGATGAGACTTCTTGAAGTCTCATTTTCCGTGTGACGAACTCAAGGATGCTCTAACTTCTAGGGTGTACTTGAGGGTCTTGACAAACTTGGTATTAGAGCATAAGGTTTGGGAGTGTCGTAGTTGTCTCATGAACTACATCTAATAGAGTCTTGTTTATAATATGAAGCGCGCCACGTTATGAATAGGAGGATATTGGGTGCTAGGAAAAGTTTTACTTCTTCATTCATCTAATCGTGCTATGAGCCTTGTATATGGTGTTTTTCCCTTGTTTCCCTTATGTGTTTGGTCATTTGAGTGTGACTTTATGTAGATTGGGTTGAGGGAGAGAAAAGATGAGATGTGGCTCGTTAGATGAGGTGTGAAAGATGTTGTTAATTACCTTATGTTGGTTTAGTTACCTTTTGAAGGGTAGTGTAGTTGGAAAGAATGGTAAGGTATAAAGTTAGAAGTGTAAAGGGAGTGAAGAGACTTGAAAGAGTAATGGTGAGTTTCTCCTAGTAAGAGGGGAGTAGTGGTTATATGGTTTAACCTTTGAGAGTCTTTAGTTTTCATGAACTAGACTTTGGGTGAGAAAGTATTAGTAAGGTTTCAGGTGCCTTGAGGGAGTTCCGTGTGGTAGATGTTATGTTGACCTTAGAATGGGTTTCTCCTAAGTGGGGGAGTATGGTGAAGAGTATGGTTGTTTGGATTGAGGTACGCTTAACCTTTCTATATGTGTTTATTCAAGCCTAAAAAAAAGAGTTCTTAGTAACTTGATTTCTGTAGGGAATGATGTGAGACCTTGAATGATGATAAGAGTGTCCTTTATGTGAAACCTTGAACCTAAAAGGTAAGGTCATGAAACTTGAAGTCGAAAGTCGTAATGGTATCCTTCATGTAATGTAATGATGGACTTAAGGTTGATTGGCTGGAACGACATCATATCAGTACTTAGGAAAGTCATGATGAGCTTCTTGTCGCCATTGGAAGGCAGCCCCTAAAGGACCTCTTTGGTAGGGTAAATGTGATTGGGTTATGAACATGATGTAACACCCTTTGTATGAACCTTAATGTGATGTAATCTATGAGAACGAAGGCTAGCACCGAGTGAGTATGGTAAGGGAAGTAGCTCTAGTGAAGAACGAGACTAGAGTACAAAGTAAGCCCTTCATATTCCTTAACCATGTGCCTACGTGGGATGTGTCCACGTTCTACCATTGTAAGACCTCGAAAATGACTTAGGTTATCTAGAGCCTAACATGTTGGTAATTGTGGTCTAAGGTCCTAAGAGTGTCTATAATGTTGTGTTGAGACAGTAGCTAGAGTATTAGGTGCATTGGAAGTCAAACGTCAAGGGTCAACCAAGACGTTCGACGACTAAATCACCTAAGTGTCTCCTGTGAGGGACTATGTGTTTTTGTGTACCTTATAAGGTTCGAAGGTTCCTAAATGATTTTAAGTGGTGTATAAAGTCAGGGTGTCAAGTTTCGTGAAGTTTTGAGGTCAAACGCTCAAGAACGTCCATGATGTTCGAATTTTGTCCATAGGAATGACCTTGTGTGTCTAAGCATGTTTTGTCGAGTTTTACGTGTTCATTTTGAGTGAAATTCAAGTGAGAGGTCCTAAACTTGTATACGTTCATGTTTGGGTTGGAAACGTCTGGGCAAATATCCCCAAGGACCAACCAAGGGTCCTTGAAGAAGGACTCAAACTTAGTGTAAAGACTGTCCCAGGCAGTCCCCAAACGACGGAGGCATCGACGGCTCGTGGGCCAATCGATGCCCCTTAGATGGGTGTCGTCAGTGGAGACTTGCTCTTGGGTGAGGTTGGAACCTTGTCAAGTCTCTGACCCAACCAACGGAAGGACATGATGGTCCTTTTGTGGACAAACGGTCCGTCGACTGCCTTCCGTCTATGAAGCCATGTCCCTGCGCAGGTCACTTTTATGTGAGGGGTGAAATGGGAATTTCACCCCACTTCAAAATAAAGACTTTGGTGGTTCCTAAGGGGTATATTGTGTATTTTAAAGGTGTTTATAAGTCATTAACACTTAGAAGATTTCATTCTTCAAAATCAAAACCCCAAAATCCCTTAAGAATTCCCAAAGACTCCATTGAAGTCCAAAGTCAAGGAAGAGCTTGGTGTGACGTTTTGAGTGGAGATTCTTCCTCAAAGTGAAGAATTAGCTTCATTGAGGTATTTCTTTTGATCCTTGAACTCGTTTCATCAAGGAGCCTAACTTTCAAAGATGTTTTCAAAGTTTTCAAAAGGTGAATTGTCCAATTTTATGATTCTACCATGGGTTCTTGCATTAATGGTTTTCAAACGTCTATTATGGATTAGATTAATTTGTATTGATGATTTTAACCTAAATTACCTATGAACCCATGAAATTGATGAACCTAAGATTTTGACTAAATTATGGGTTACTTGATATTGGCTTAATGTTGATGAATTCATGTGTAGTTTCTTATGGGCTTCCTATTGATGTAAGAATTGTATTCAATTGTTATCAAATTGGTATTGGATTGTTGAATCTATGTTGAATTGGTGTACATTTCATTGATTTCTATAATTGTGTATTGAATTGGTGTTCATGGCCATGGGTAAGGGTCTTATGATGTTGAATTGGGTAATTTGGTATTGGCTTGAAGTGTTGATGATGAAGTGGTGGTACGCTGCCCTATTTCTTCTTATTCAATGTTAATTATACTTCAATTATGTTATGATTGGTTTGGTCCACCTTTGGTGGCGGTGCTATGTGAATTGATGTGGCCTTGTCGGCGTTACATTCTAGTATATTGATGATCATGGCCTTTTCGGCACTACTTGAACTTATATGTCTATTTGTGTAGTTGATTTGATGATGTATGATCATATCTACCTATATGTGAAAGTATGTGTTAGACTATTGATACTATCTAGTTAATCATGTTATGCTTTGACTATGTGTTAAGTGTGTAGTCTTAGAGTCGATACATGGTTGTTCCTAATTTGGCTATATGAGTATAAAATGGTTAAGTTGATAATTTTAAGGTAGTGAATAGGTTGACTAAATAAGTTTAAGGGTCATTCCTAAGAGTCTAAAGAAAGATAGGCTATATGTGTTAAATGGAAGTATGTTGTGTCTTGTTTAGGTAGACTTGTGTCCCTTACTTGATGTTTATGTGAATATGTGATGTCTTGACTTAGGAACCTAAAGGTCTTAGTCTTGAATAAATGAATATAGGTGAGACCTTGAATAATTATAAGAGGTCATTTATGTGAAACCTTGAACCAAGTGGTAAGGTTATGAATCGTGAAGTAGTAAGCCGTAATGGTATCCTTCATGTAATGAATGATGGACTTAAGGTTATTGTCTGGAACGACATCATATCATACCTTAGGAAAGTCATGATGAGCTTCTTGTCGCCATAGTGAGATAGCCCTAATGGACCTTGCTTTGGTAGGGTAAATGTAATTGGGTCATGAACTGATATGGGACCCATTTGTATGAACCTTAATGTGAATTGATCTATGAGAACTAAGGCTAGCACCGAGTGAGTATGGTAAAGGGAAGTAGTTCTAGTTAAGTATGAGACTAGAATACAAAGCACGCCCTTCATATTCCTTAACCATGTGCCTACATGGGATCTCTATGTTCTACCATTGGCAAGTAGAACACCTCATCGAAGTAGGATAGAACTTCAGATTCCATGCTTTGCTACCATGGTCTATGTCGGTTATTGTCTATTCTCATCATATGGGATACCTATTAGCATTAGAGAAGTTCTCTAAAGTTTAGGTGGTGGTATGGGACACTACTTAGACATTGCACAATGGGCTTTTGAAGATGTTAATAAGAGTCCCTAGGTCTTATCCAAAACCATTATTTGAATGTCCTTTATGTGATGTATGTCTCTTAAATGAACTAATGAAATAATGACTTAATGATAATGAGTTTGTAAATGAATAAGTACCTAACCTAAAGTGACTTAAGGATTCCTTAGTTAAAGTGTGAAGAGGGAATAAAGGATGATCTCTTCATGTCTTATCTTTGGAATTCTTGAGAATGACTCTTGTTAGGGAAGTTGATTGATATGTTTGACATGATCTAAACCTAGGAAGTCTTAAGGATTATTTAGGTAGCCTTGAAGTGAATGTATGGGCGTTCTCTTCTAGGAGTACTTGAGTAAGTCTTTTGATAGCCTTGGTAGGGGAGATTGTCATATCTTGTATGTCTTGTATGTTGATGTATTGTAGGTGTGTATGTGTCTCATTATGAGCAATCTTGAGGATCGTTTAGGCACATCTAAGAGGGTGTATGGTCGGTCTCTCTTTGTGTGACTTAAGTGAATCTTAGGATCTTTATTGAGAAGACTACATGCTAGAAGGTGTTCAAAAGAGAAGATTTGGACTTCACTGTAACAGTGAAGTGAACTCACTCTAATGTGAGTCTTAAAATATGATAATTCGCTTTAAGTATTTTCTTATGTGATTCTAAGTTGTTAAATGTTATTCTTATGATGATATTAAGATGTTTTAAAGAAAGATGCATATTTCCAATAAAGTCCGTTTTCATGATTTTATGCATAATGTCATACTTAGTACATGTGGTTGTACTAATTCCATGCTTTATTTTCTATCTATAGTTCTTGGTAGGTGAAGAGCTTTGGGAAGAAGACATGGACAAGGAGATCGTTCAAGAAGAAGTTGAAGTATGTCTTCACTTGACTCGAGGGCATATATGTCATTTTATGTTTCTTTTAAAGAAGTTTTGTAATAGACTATATAGTAGTATGTTTTAAATTCGTATGGGCCGTGACCCATGTTTTGTCGTGTCTTAAGATGATGATTCGAGACTTAAGTTTTCCTATTTCCATATATGAAAGAGTTTAAGACTTCTATATTGTTTTACGAAAAGTTTTAATTCCACTACTTTTCGTTATGTATATGCGATGAATGATATGATAGGCTTGTATAAGACCTCGAGAGGTCGAATACGCCGGTCGCAATCCAAGATTGCACCTAACTTCTAGGGTGTGGTTTCGGATGTGACAAGCTTGGTATCAGAGCATAGGTTAATGAAAGTAGTCTTAGGTATCAAAAAGTCTCGAAAAGTCACGTCTAGTAGAGTCTCGACTAGCGGGGTGAGTCGCAACACATCTATGGGAGAGAGGCTATAGGGCGATAGTGTTTCTCTTCATTTCTACTCTTATGTTCGTGCGGTAGAGTTATGTTATGAGTATCCTTATTAATATGTTTCCTTGTGTTTCTAGGAGATGAATACTAGAAGGATGGCCGCTAGAAGGATGGAATAGGGAAGGGTGAATGAGGAAACTCCTCCTCAAGTTGAGCAAGTTGAGCAAGTGTTTCAAGATGGGCAAGGTGTCCAAGGTGCTCAAGGTGCTCAAGTGCCTCCTCAAGGTGATCATGCCCCTAATGTGGGAGGAGGTGATGAGGTGTCGGAGTTGTCTAATAGGGTGATTGGAGAGGCTTTGATTGCTTTAGCCCGAGCCGTAACGGCTCAAGCTAACTTGAACATGGTGCCTAGGGTTAATCCTATGGAGAACACTATGTCATCTAGGTTGAGAGACTTTGTGAGGTTGAATCCTCCAATCTTTCTTGGTCTAAGGTGAATGAGATCCCCAAGAATTTCTTGATGGTGTGTACAAAGTTTTGAGTGCTATGGGGTTACATCTAGGAAGAAGGCGGGGTTGGCTTCTTATCAATTGAGAGACGTGTCTCAAATTTGGTACACTCAATGGAAGGACAATAGGACGGTGGAGTCGGGTCCTATTGAGTGGGAAGAATTCAAGGAAGGTTTTCTTGGTAAGTACTTTCCCCGGGAGAGGAGGGAAGTGAAAGTAGAAGAATTTATAAATCTCAAGCAAGGCAATAAGAGTGTTGAGGAATACTCTTTGAAGTTCTCAACTTTGTCTAGGTATGCACCTTCCCTAGTGTCAAATCCAAGGGATGAAATGAGTCGCTTTGTGACGGGTGTAGTTGACTTAGTGAGGGAGGAATGTCGTACGGCTATGTTGCATGATGATATGACTTTGGCTAGACTCATGGTGTATGCACAATCAATTGAAGAGTCAAAACTTAGGAGGATGTCAAGGAACTTGAAAAGGAGTGTTGCTTGTGACCAAGTGCAACCTATGTTCAAAATGAGGGCTCAAACTCAAGATGGGCCTAGTGTTCCTGAGAAGAAGTTTGAGAAAGGAGGTGGTTCTAGGAATGGCAAACCTACATGTGCCACTTGTGGTAAGAAACATCTTGGTGAGTGTTTATTGGGTACCGGTAGTTTTTTTGGATGTGGAAAAGATGGGCACAAAGTGAGAGATTGTCCAAACATTGCTTCTAGGAAGGAGGGTAAGAAGGTTGAGCCTAGTGTTCCAAAGGAAGATGCTCCAACTAGAGGCGTTTCTATGCACTCCGGACTAGAGGTGAGAAGCCGGATGAGAGTGATGATGATATTGGTAAGTCCTTGTTTCTTTTATTATAGTATGACTTCCTTCTAAGTGGGGGAGTATGGTTTGAATTGTGCTAGAAGTTGTTACATGTGCATGATGTTTAGGAGTTTGGTTGAAATTGAATTTCATTAACTTCTTGCATTGTGTGTTTTATTGAGTTATGAGCTTGTTGTAAAAGGTGTTTATATGATGTTACCTTGCATATTAGCATGTCCATATCATGAATTGCTTAAGATTGCATTTCTTTGAAAAACTTGCCTAAATTCACTGTTCACTGTGTAATTTTTGAAAAAGTGACTAATTGATTCTTTGGTCTAAAATTGTTTCTATGTGGTTAGAACTGATTTTTATGAGTATATTAATGAATATAAAATGATTTTTTGCTATTTGGAATGAAGCATGTGAGTTTTGTAGCATAATGAGTTATAGAATTGTATTCTAGTTTCTTGTTGTGTTGTGAATGTCTTGAACTTGTGAAATTGATGTTTATCCTTGATTGTGAGTTACATGGTTTGATTATGTGATGTTAATTTGATTCTCTAATCTTGGAAATGTTCGCAGAGTGGCAAGTGTCATTCGAGGACGAATGTTGTCCAAGTGAGGGAGAATGTAAGACCCCGAAAATGACTTAGGTTATCTAGAGCCTAACATGTTGGTAATGGTGTTATAAGGTCCTTAAAGTGTATATAATGTTGTGTTGAGACTGTAGCTAGAGTATTAGGTGCATTGGAAGTCAAACGTCAAGGGTCAACCAAGACGTTCGACGACTAAGTAACCTAAGTGTCTCATGTGAGGGCCTATGTGTTTATGTGTACCTTATGATGTTCTTAGATTCTTAAATGAGTTTAAGTGGTGTATAAAGTCAGTGTGTCAGGTTTTGTGAAGTTTTGAGGTCAAACGCTCAAGAACGTCCATGACGTTTGAAAGTTGTGCCTAGGAATGACCTTGTGTGTCTAAGCACGTTTCGTCAAGTTTTACGTGTTTGTGTTGAGTGAAATTCAAGTGAAAGGTCCTAAATTCGTATACTTTCATGTTTGGGTTATAAACGTCAGGTCAAACATCCCCAAGGACCAAGCTTCAAGGACCCAAACTTAGTGTAAAGACTGTCCAAGGCAGGCCCCAAACGACGGAGGCATCGACGGCTCATGGGCCAATCGACGCCCCGTCGATGGGTGTATTCGGTGGAGACTTGGTATTGGTTGAGGTGTGAACCTTGGCAAGTCTCTGACCCAACCAACGGAAGGACATGACAGTCCATTTGTTGACAAACGGTCCGTCGACTGCCTTCGTCTGTGAAGCCATGTCCCTGCGCAGGTCACTCTTAAGTGAGGGGTGAAATGGGAATTTCACCCCACTTCCAAATAAATACTTTGGAGGTTCCTAAGGGGTATATTGGGTATTTTAAAGGTGTTTATAAGTCATTAACACTTAGAAGATTTCATTCTTCAAAATCAAAACCCCAAAATCCCTTAAGAATTCCCAAACCATTGAAGTCCAAAATCAAGGAAGAGCTTGGTGTGACGTTTTGAGTAGAGATTCTTCATCAAAGTGAATAATTATCTTCATTGAGGTATGACCTTTGATCCTTGAAACTCGTTTCATCACGGAGCCCAACTTTCAAAGATGTTTTCAAAGTTTTCAAAAGGTGAATTGTCCAATTTCATGATTCTACCATGGGTTCTTGCATTAATGGTTTTCAAACGTCTATTATGGATTATATTGATGTTGTATTGATGATTTTAACCTAAGTTACCTATAAACCCATGAAATTGATGAACCTAAGATTTTGACTAAATTATGGGTTACTTGATATTGGCTTAATGTTGATGAATTCATGTGTAGTTTCTTATGGGCTTTCTATTGATGTAAGAATTGTATTCAATTGTTATCAAATTGGTATTGGATTTTTGAATATATGTTGCATTGTTGTAGATTTCATTAATTTCTATAATTGTGTATTGAATTGGTGTTCATGGCCATGGGTAAGGGCCTTATGATGTTGAATTGGGTGATTTGGTATTGGCTTGAAGTGTTGATGATGAATTGGTGGTACACTGCCCTATTTCTTCTTATGCAATGTTAATTATACTTCAATTATGTTATGATTGGTTTGGTCCACCTTTGGTGGCGGTGCTATGTGAATTGATGTGGCCTTGTCGGCGTTACTTTCTAGTATATTGATGATCATGGCCTTTTCGGCACTACTTGAACTTATATGTCTATTTGTGTAGTTGATTTGATGATGTATGATCATATCTACCTATATGTGAAAGTATGTGTTAGACTATTGATACTATCTAGTTAATCATGTTATGCTTTGACTATGTGTTATGTGTGTAGTCTTAGAATTGATACATGGTTGTTCCTAATTTGGCTATATGAGTATAAAATGGTTAAGTTGATAATGTTAAGGTAGTGAATAGGTTGATTAAATAAGGTTAAGGGTCATTCGTAAGAGTCTAAAGAAAGATAGGCTATATGTGTTAAATGGAAGTATGTTGTGTCTTGTTTAGGTAGACTTGTGTCCCTTACTTGATGCTTATGTGAATATGTGATGTCTTGACTTAGGAACCTAAAGTGTCTTAGTCTTGAATAAATGAATATAGGTGAGACCTTGAATAATTATAAGAGGTTCATTTATGTGAAACCTTGAACCAAGTGGTAAGGTTATGAATCGTGAAGTAGTAAGCCGTAATGGTATCCTTCATGTAATGAATGATGGACTTGAGGTTACTTGTCTGGAACGACATCATATCATACCTTAGGAAAGTCATGATGAGCTTCTTGTCGCCATAGTGAGATAGCCTTAATGGACCTTGCTATGGTAAGGTAAATGTAATTGGGTCATGAACTTTATATGGGACCCATTTGTATGAACCTTAATGTTAATTGATCTATGAGAATTAAGGCTAGCACCGAGTGAGTATGGTAAAGGGAAGTAGTTATAGTTAAGTATGAGAGTAGAATACAAAGCACGCCCTTCATATTCCTTAACCATGTGCCTGCATGGGATCTCTATGTTCTACCATTGGCAAGTAGAACACCTCATCGAAGTAGGATAGAACTTCGGATTCCATGCTTTGCTACCATGGTCTATATCGGTTATTGCCTATTCTAATCATATGGGATTTCTATTAGCATTACAGAAGTTCTATGAAGTTTAGGTCGTGGTATGGGACTCTACTTAGACATTGCACAATGGGCTTTGAAGATGTTAATAAGAGTCCCTAGATCTTATCCAAGACCATTATTTGAATGTCATTTATGTGATGTATGTCTCTTAAATGAACTAATGAAATAATGAATTAATGATAATGAGTTTGTAAATGAATAAGTACCTAACCTAAAGTGACTTAAAGATTCCTTAGTTAAAGTGTGAAGAGGGCATAAAGGATGATCTCTTCATGTCTTATCTTTGGAAGTCTTGAGAATGACTCTAGTTAGGGAAGTTGATTGATATGTTTGACATGATCTATACCTAGGAAGTCTTATGGATTATCTAGGTAGCCTTGAAGTGAATGTATGGGCGTTCTCTTCTAGGAGTACTTGAGTAAGTCTTTTGATAGCCTTGGTAGGGGAGATTGTCAGATCTTGTATGTCTTGTATGTTGATGTATTGTAGGTGTGTATGTGTCCCATTATGAGCAATCTTGAGGATCGTTTAGGCACATCTAAAGAGGGTGTATGGTCGGTCTCTCTTTGTGTGACTTAAGTGAATCTTAGGATCGATTTATTGAGAAGACTACATGCTAGAAGGTGTTCAAAAGAGAAGATTTGGACTTCACTGTACAGTGAAGTGAACTCACTGTAATGTGAGTCTTAAAATGTGATAATTCATTATAAGTATTTTCTTATGTGATTCTAAGTTGTTAAATGTTATTCTTATGATGATATTAAGATGTTTTAAAGAAAAGATGCATATTTCCAATAAAGTCCGTTTTCATGATTTTTTGCATAATGTCATACTTAGTACATGTGGTTGTACTAATTCCATGCTTTATTTTCTATCTATAGTTCTTGGTAGGTGAAGAGCTTTTGTAAGAAGACTTGGACAAGGATATCTTTCAAGAAGAAGTTGAAGTATGTCCTCACTTGACTCGAGGGCATATATGTCATTTTATGTTTCTTTTAAAGAAGTTTTGTAATAGACTATATAGTAGTATGTTTTAAATTCGTATGGACCATGACCCGAGTATTGTCGTGCCTTAGATGATGATTCGAGACTTAGTGTTTTTCCTATTTCCATATATGAAAGAGTTTAAGACTTCTATATAGTTTTGCGAAAAGTTTTAATTCCGCACTACTTTTCGTTATGTATATGCGATGAATGATATGATAGGCTTGTATAAGACCTCCGAGAGGTCGAATACGCCGGTCGCAATCCAAGATTGCACTCTAACTTCTAGGGTGTGGTTTCGGGATTTGACAATCATTGGCAAATAGAATAACCTCATCGTAGTAGGATAGAACTCCGGATTCCATGCTTTGCTAATATGATCTATGTCATTTATTGCCTATTCTCATCATTTGGGGTTCCTATTAGCACTAGAGAAGTTATATGAAGTTTAGGTGGTGGTATGGGACGCTATCTAGACATTGCACAATGGGCTTTAAAGATGTTAGTGAGAGTCCCTAGGTCTTCTCCAAGAACATTACTTGAATGTCCTTATGTGATGAATGTCTCTTAAATGAACTAAGGAATGTAATGACTTAAGTTAAGAAAGAATGTTAAATGAATAAGTACTTATCTAGAGTAGTTAAGGGTTGTCTAGTTAAGGTATGAAGGGGGAAAGGGAATGGTCACTTAATCTCTTACTTAGATAAGTCTTAGTAATGATTATAGTTAAGGAAATTGATTGGTTATGTAGACATGATCCAAACGTAGGTAAGTTTTAAGGACTACTTAGGTAATCTTGAAGAGGTCAATTATGGAAATTCTCTTCTTGAGTTACTTAAGTAGGTCTTTGGATAACCTTTGAAAGGAGAATGTCATGTTTGATGTATGTCATGGTATTAAGTGAGAATATTCTAACTTAGGTAGTCTATAGGATCCCTTGTGTGTGTGTGAAAGGGATTGTATGGGTGGTCGCTCCACACTCACCAAGTGAACCTTGGAATCACCTTTGGTAGGAGGATCTCATGTTCATGTGTTTGATGTATTGTAAGTGTATATGTGTCTCATTTTAAGTAGTCTTAAGGATCGTTTAGGCATGATTTGAGAGGGTGTATGTGCGGTCTCTCTTTGTGTGACTTAAGTGAGTCTTAGGATAGATTTTAGTGGGTGGACTACATGCTAGAAGGTGCCTTAAACGAAGGAAGGCAACTTCACTGTATTCACTGTAACAGTGTGTTGAGGTTACTGGAAGGTGACTTCAAAAATTATGCTATTTGACTTGAATGATTTCTTATGTATTTCTAAAGTGTTAAATGTTGTTATTATGATTATAGTTTAATCAGAACTCATGAAAAGCATGTTATTGACTAAATGTCCCTTTTTCATGGTTTTTGCATAGCTTCCATACTTAGTACATCTAATGTGCTAACCCCTTCTTTTCCCTTTTTGACTAAAGTGTAGGGAATTGGAAGTCTTGGTGTGCCATGGAGGATGGATTGGTTTCTAAGGGTTGAAGATGAAGTATTGGTGAGTCCTCATCGATTCGAGGACAATATCCACATGATCCGTTATGTCTTAAGTCTTTATTTTATATCTTGTATGGGCTTAGTCCCAACTGTTGTATACTTTAAAGTTTAGATGGTTCAATGGGATGTTGTAAAGGTTTAATGTTTTAATAAAAGTCTTTCGCTTGCGTATTGTTTATAGAAAGAGTTCTTTGTGTGTGAAGAAAGTTTTAAAATCTTACTCATTTTAGAATGTTTATTATGCAATGAATGGTACGAGTGGCTTAGATGAGACTTCTTGTAGTCTCATTTGCCGTGTGACGAACTCAAAGATGCTCTAATTTCTAGGGTGTACTTAAGGGTCGTGACAAGCTTGGTATCAGAGCATAAGGTTTGGGAGTGTCGTAGTTGAGGGAGTATATTGGGTACTAGGAAAATTTTCACTTCTTCATTCATCTAATCGTGCCTAAGAGCCTTGTATATGGTGTCTTTCCCTTGTATCCCTTATTTGTTTTGTCATTTGAGTGTGACTTTATGAAGATTGGGTTGAGGGAGAGAAAAGATGAGATGTGGCTTGTTAGATGAGGTGTGAAAGATGGTGTTAATGACCTTATGTTGGTTTAGATACCTTTTGAAGGGTAGTGTAGTTGGAAAGAATGGTAAGGTATAAAGTTACAATTGTAAAGGGAGTGAAGAGACTCGAAAGAGTAATGGTGAGTTTCTCCTAGTAAGGGGGAAGTAGTGGTTATATAGTTGAACCTTTGAGAGTCTTTAGTTTTCATGAACTAGACTTTGGGTGAGAAAGTATTAGTAAGGTTTAAGGTGCCTTAAGGGAGTTCCTTGTGGTAGATGTTATGTTGACCTTAGAATGGGTTTCTCCTAAGTGGAGGAGTATGGTTGTTGGAATTGAGGTACCCTTAACTTTTCTATTAGTGTTTATTCAATACTAAAACAAAGAGTTCTTAGTAACTTGATTTGTGTAGGAATTTTTTGTGGAAGATAAGTACCAAACATTCTCCTTATGATATACATGCTTGGTTGAAATTAAATTTCATTAACTTCTTGCATTGTGTATTTTATGGAGACATGATTATGTTGTAAAAGGTGTTTATATGAATTTACCTTGCATATTAGCATGTTTATATCATGAATTGCCTAAAAGTTGTATTTTTGAAAAAGTTGCTCAAATCACTGAAGGTTCTGCCTGTTCACTATGAAGATTTTCAAAAAATGACTAATTGATTCTTTGGTCTAAAAATTTTATAATGTGGTTAGAACTGATGTATATGAGTATGATAATGAATATAAAATGAGTTTTTACTATTTGGAATGAAGGATGTGAGTTTTATAGCATGATGAGTTATAGAATCTATTCTAGTTTCTTGTTGTGTTGTGAATCTCTTCCTTATGTTTAATTGATGTTTTCTCCTTGATTGTGAGTTATGTGGTATGGTTATGAGCTTCTAATTGAATCTATATACTTGATAGTGTTCGGAGAGTGGCAAGTGTCATTCGAGGGCGAATGTTGTCCAAGTGGGGGAGATTGTAAGGTCCCGACAATGACTTAGGTGAAGATAGAGCCTAACGTGGTTGTAATGATGGTCTAAGGTTCTAAAATGGTCTATAAAGTGTTATTGAGGCAGTAGCTAAGAGTTTAGGTGCATTGGAAGTCAAACGTCAAGGGACGACCAAGACGTTCGACGACTAAGTCACCTAAGTGCCTCATAGGTGGTTGTATGTGTTTATATGTGATGTATGAGCTTATATTGTACTTAAATGAGTTTATATGGTGTTTATAGGCAGTGTGTCAAGTTTTGTAAATTTTGAAGGTCAAACACTCAAGAACGTCCATGACATTCGAAAGTTGTGCCTTGAAATGACCTTGTGTGTCTAAGCATGTTTCATCGAGTTTTACGTGTTCGTTTTGGATGAAACTCATGTGGGAGGTCCTAAACTCATATACGTACATGTTTGGGTTGGAAACTTCCGGGTACGACACCATGTAGGACCCACAAGGGACCCTAGAGGAGGACTCCAACTTGGAGCTCAACACTGCCAGGCAGTGGCCAAATGACGGCTAATCGACCAGGTGATGGCCCGTCGATGGGTCTCATCAATGGAGACATGTGGCATACAGGTTGAGGAATTGAAGGTTCAACCAAATATACCCCATCGACGGGGCGTGGGTGAGACAACGGACCATCGATGCTGGGCGTCGATGGTGCTGAAATCTGGAAGTTTTTCTGTTATGACTTGGGGTTTTTGGGAAATTCACCCCAAGTCTTATAAAACATGGAGACGGTTGTTTTAGGTGTTTAGGGGTATTTTAAGAGTATATAAGTGATTAAACTCTCTTTTAAACCCTAGCATCTAAATAAAAACCCTTTCCCTCCTAAAGTTTCTCCAAAAACCTCCATGAGAATTCAAAGTGCAGATGAAGCTTTAAGATGGTCTTCAATGGAGTTTCTTCTTCAATTTGCATTGTGTTATTCAAATAAGGTATGGTAGTTCTTCATCTAAGGCTTGCTATCACCTTAGATCCAATTTCAAAGATGATTTTCAAAGATTTCAAAACCATGAAAAAGTCCAATTTCTACTCTAAGTCTTGGGTTCTTGCATGAAACATTTTCAAAGCTTAAGATATGATGTTATTGATGTATAATTGATGTTTTCCAATGAAATTCTCCATGAACCCTTGACCTTCTCAAATCTCTTAATTTCACTAAAATATGGATGAATTGATTATGCTTTGAGATTAATAAATTCATGTATAAATTGTTATGGGCTTTTGATTTATGTATAGATATTGTATGTATGGTGTATAGGATGTTTCAATTTGGTTAATTTAGTATTGAATACTCTTAGATCTATTGCATGTTAAGCTTATTGAATTTATATTAACTAAATGCTTATAGATTCTAGTGTAGATTTCTATGGGCTTTCTAATGATGTAAGAATTATATTCGATTGATATATAATTGATATTAGATTGATAAATCTATATTGAATTGTCTTAGATTCATTGAGTATTATGATTTATGCTTTGGATTGATGTTCATGGCCATGGTTAAGGGCCTCACGATATTGAATTAGATGATTTAGCTTTGGATTGAAGTGGTGAGATCAAGAGGGTGGTATGCTGCCCTAACTCTCTTATTATTATGTATAGATATTGTAATCTAGCTCTTGAATTATGTTTGATTGGTATGGTCCACTTATGGTGGTAGTGTTATGTGATTGATGTGGCCTTGTCGGCGTTATTTTAAGTACTATGATGATCATGGCCTTGTCGGCACTACTAGAAGTATTATGTTGATGTGTGTAGTTGATTATGTGATGTATGAAGTAATGTTAAAGTATGTGCTTCTAGAATAAAATGTTATAGGGGATAAAATGAAGTAATGATGTGTCTTGTTTAGATAGACTTGTGTCCCTTACTTGATGCTTGTATGAATATGAATATGTGATGTCTTGACTTAGGAAGCTAAAGCGTCTTAGTCTTGAATGAATGAATGATGTGAGACCTTGAATGATGATAAGAGGGTCCTTTATGTGAAACCTTGAACCTAGAAGGTAAGGTCATGAAACTTGAAGTCGAAATCCGTAATGGTATCCTTCATGTAATGTAATGATGGAATTAAGGTTGATAGGCTGGAACGACATCATATCAATACTTAGGAAAGTCATGATGAGCTTATTGTCTCCATTGGAAGGCAGCCCCTAGAGGACCTCTTTGGTAGGGTAAATGTGATTGGGTTATGAACCTGATGTAAAACCCTTTTGTATGAACCTTAATGTGATGTAATATATGAGATCGAAGGCTAGCACCGAGTGAGTATGGTAAGGGAAGTATCTCTAGTGAAGAATGAGAGTAGAGTACAAAGTAAGCCCTTCATATTCCTTAACCATGTGCCTACATGGGATGTGTCCACGTTCTACCATTGGCAAGTAGAACAACCTCATCGGAGTAGGATAGAACTCCGGATTTCATGCTTTGCTAACATGGTCTATGTTAGTTATTGCCTATTCTAATCATGTGGGGTTCTTATTAGCATTAGAGAAGTTCTATGAAGTTTAGGTGATGGTATGGGATGCTATCTAGACATTGCACAATAGGCTTTAAAGATGTTAGTGGGAGTCCCTAGGTCTTCTCCAAGAACATTACTTGAATGTCCTTATGTGATGAATGTCTCTTAAATGAACTAAGGAATGTAATGACTTAAGTTAAGAAAGAATGTTAAATCAATAAGTACTTATCTAGAGTAGTTAAGGGTTGTCTAGTTAAGGTATGAAGGGGGCAAGGGAATGGTCACTTCATCTCTTACTTAGATAAGTCTTAGTAATGATTCTAGTTAAGGAAATTGATTGGTTATGTAGACATGATCCAAACCTAGGTAAGTCTTAAGGAATACTTAGGTAATCTTAAAGAGGTCAATTATGGACATTCTCTTCTTGAGTTACTTGAGTAGGTATTTCAATAACCTTTGAAATAAGAATGTCATGTTTGATGTATGTCGTGGTATTAACTGAGAATGATTCTATCTTAGCTAGTCTATAGGATCCCTTATGTGTGTGTGAAAGGGATTGTATGAGCGGTCGCTCCACACTTACCCAAGTGAACCTTGGAATCAACTTTGGTAGGAGGATCTCATGTTCATGTGATTGATGTATTGTAAGTGTATATGTGTCTCATTCTAAGTAGTCTTAAGGATCGTTTAGGCATGCTTTGAGAGGGTGTATGGGTGATCTCTCTTTGTGTGACTTAAGTTAGTCTTACGATAGCTTTTAGTGGGTGGACTACATGCTAGAAGGTGCCTTACACGAAGGAAGGCAACTTCACTGTACAGTGAAGGAATTCACTCTAACAGTGAGTGGAGGTTACATGAAGGTGACTTCAAAAATTATGATATTTGACTTAAATTATTTCTTATGTATTTCTAAAGTGTTAAATGTTGTTCTAATGAATATAGTATGATGTTTTGATCAAAACTCATGAAAAGCATGTTATTGACTAAATGTCCCTTTTTCATGGTTTTTGCTTGGCTTCCGTACTTAGTACATCTAATGTGCTAACCCCTTTTTTTCCGTTTTTGACTGGGAATTGAAAGTCTTGATGTGCCATGGAGGATGGATAGGTTTCTAAGGGTTGAAGATGAAGTATTGGTGAGTCCTCATCGATTCGAGGACAATATCCACATGATCCGTTATGTCTTAAGTCTTTATTTTATGTCTTGTATGGGCTTAGTCCCAAGTGTTGTATACTCTAAAGTTTAGATGGTTCAATGGGATGTTGTAAGGGTTTAATGTCTTAATGAAAGTCTTCCGCTTGCGTGTTTATAGAAAGAGTTCTTCGTGTGTGAAGAAAGTTTTAAATTCTTACTCATTTTAGAATATTTATTATGCAATGAATGGTACGAGTGGCTTAGATGATACTTCTTGAAGTCTCATTTGCCGTGTGACGAAATGAAGGATGCTCTAACTTCTAGGGTGTACATGAGGGTCATGACGGGAGCCATCCGATAAGGAGGAATTGAAATGGGATTCGTTTTTGATAGAAAATCGATAACAAAATCAATTTCCATTCGGGAGGAACACCAGGAATATCATTAGGAAAAACCTCCGGAAATTCACTCACTACGGAGACCGACTCAATGGGAGGAATTTTGGAGTCTAAATCTTGGACTCTTACAATATGGTATAGAAAACCTTTTGAGATCATTTTGCATGCTTTCAAACAAGAGATGATACGACCTCTAGGAATAGAATTTCCCCCCTTCATTCTAAAACGGGTTCATTTGGAAAGTTAAATTTCACCACCCTCGTTCTACAATCAATAGAGACAATGCAAGCATGCAACCAATCCATACACAAAATGATGTCAAAATCAAGCATATCAAGTTCTATCAGTTCAACATAAGAAACTCTATTGGGAAACATTATAGGACAATTTCTACAAACCCTTTTTGCAACAACCGACTCACCCATCGGAGTAGACACTATAAAAGGTTCATGCAAAATATCGGGCAAAATGTCTAACTTTTTAGCTACTAGAGGAGTAACAAATGATAAAGTAGCATCGGGATCAAGTATGGCATATACATCAATAGAGAACACTTTCAACATACCAGTCACCATGTCGGGATAAGTCTCTTGCTCACCCCTAGAGCGGAGAGCATAGAAATGGTTCTTATTTGGAGCCTCATTTGAACCACTTGCTTGAGCTTGACCACTACCCTTGTCTTGACCCTCACATTAGGGAAATCCCTAACCTTTTGCCCACTTTTTCCACAATCAAAACAATTATCCGTACCCTTAAGACAATCACCACAGTGCTTCTTGCCACACTTTCCACAAGTTGGCTTATTTGTTGGTGATCTAGCATACCTGACCTTCCTAGGCTTAGGGTTAGACACCCTATCACCACTAGCCTTAGGGAATTTGGAAGGAACTTGATTAGAAACCCGCTTCTTAAATCTAGGCTTGTCTTGTATCTCAAGCCTATTCTTTGAAGTACCACCATCAAAAGATCTTGCCCTCTTAGCATCCGTACTCTTCTTCTTAGCCCTTGCCTCCTCCACATGTTGGGGATGCACCATAAGACGGGAAATGTTCATGTTTTCATGTAGCATAGCCGAATGACACTCCTCTTGCAACTCATCCGACACCCCCGTCACAAAACGGCTCATTTCATCTCTAGGATCGGAAACCAAAGAAGGAGCATATTTTGAAAATTTTAGTGAATTTCAATGAGTATTCATGCACACTCATACCTCATTGGCGAAGGTTGATGAGCTTCACCACTTTAATTTCCCTCTTCTCCCTAGGAAATAACCAATCAAGAAAAGCCTTCTTAAACACCTCCCAAGTCACCGATCCACCCCTTAACGGCCTATTATCTCTCCATTAGACATACCATGCTTGAGTCACATCCTTGAGTTGATAAGTGGCTAACTCGGCCTTCTCACTAGTAGACAACCCCATAGCATATAGAATCTTATAGATTTCATCAATGAACTCTTGGGGGTCTTCTTCAACCTTGGACCCATAGAAAGTAGGAGGATTCATCCGAGTGAAATCCCTTAGAAAAGAGGCCATGGTAGCAACTTGTTGATGTGCTCGGGGTACAACCTCCCGATTAGCTTGGGTCATCAAGGCTTGGGCTTGAGTAGTGGCGGCTTGTGCTTGGGTAGTATTGGCTTAGGCGATTTAGAAGAGAGATTCCCTTATGTTCTCATTTGTCAAAGGATGAGGATTCACCGGGGCTTCGTCATCATTCACATCTTCCTCAAGAGGAGGAACTTGATCACCACGGGGAGGAGCTCCCGCATTGGCAATCTCTTCTTCAAGTATTCGTGTCGCATTCCTTCGAGTATTCATTGCCTATAATCACAATAAAAGGATTAGATGCAAAAGCACACAATAAGTATACTATAGTGGCACGATATTGGATTTCCAAGAAAGTGAGAGTTTCCTAAGCATCACATAGATTCTTATTCATAAGTGTGGCATGCTTCACAATTATGGACGTGGTTGAGAGAGAGACATTGACTCAAAGATATTCAAATGCATGCTCTGGTACAAGTTTGTCACATCCGGGTTTACCCCCTTAGACATAACCGTCGTCGTCGTCCTCTTTGAGGACTAGGACTAGCCTCTTAGCTTACATCATTACATTCATAGGTCAAAAACGCAGAACATTAAAAACTTTTCATTACTTCTACTTGGAGGTTTACATATACCTCTACATATATATATATATATATATATATATATATATATATATATATATATATATATATATATATATATATATATATATATATATATATATATATATATATATATATATATATATATATATATCGAGTATACATAGACCTTTCGTATAGGAAGATTACTTAGTCTTCTACTTTTATCGCACATAAGCATATAAAAGATAACATAGTCATAATAGTCATAATAGTCGTATCTTATCATAACCATCTAATAAGAGTGTAAGAACATGGGCATAACCCGTACATCAAAGTAAGAATGCCTCACATGGGATATAGAATATTTCATACTAAATAGAAAGAAAGAACCATAGAAGTCTTTAACTAAAAACAACTTCATAAGCTGATAGTGGCATCGCCCTCGGAAATTGAGGACCTACCCTACTTGGATGATCAAGATATCCAAGTCTTCTTCAATGTCGTCTCCAAAATCACTTCAACGACCGGAACCTAAAATATTGGGGAAAAGGAAGAAATGGGGTTAGTACACCACTTGTACTAAGTATGAGACCGTATGCACACATATATGAAAACATGCTAAGAAAGAGGGACATTTCATAAATTATGGACTTCTCATTTAAAACCTTTATGCACTTTCAACAAGACCATATCAACCAATAATGCATGTTCATTTAGCCCTAGGCATGTACATCACAAGAACAACAACATTAAGTCTAATCAAGTCAACATGCATATCATATAATTGAACACATAGTGAAGTAACTCTATCTTCAAGTCATAATAGCAACAAGCATGTATAAGAGTACCTTTGAACATAACCAAAGCAAGACAATTACCCATGAACCCCTATCAAGTCAACAAGTGCAATGACCAAGCAAAGCCCCATAACCTTACTAAATCTAGTAACCCAACAAGAATCAGGACCAACATCCTACTTCACATAACATAATATTTTAAGTGTACATATCATCTTACTTTAACAATGTAAACGAACACATATTTATAAGTGAGACTAATCATCATATAGTATCAACAATGTGCAAGTTCATCACATACATATTATATATCATCACAAGCATAATCATACATAAGAACATCCTCTTAAGACTTCCCTCAATGGCTAACTAGTGCAATGCTTAGGTAGAGTCTCATACCCCTACCTAGACTAAGCTAGACCCCTTAGGTTACCATAGTTAGAGTTCATTCCTTTAGTTTATTTTACCTTTTGGGAACATGTTGCCCTAACCGACATAGACCACATGAGCTAATGTGGAATCTGGTGTCATGAAATTCTACACCGAAGGAAGGCGGACTACTTGCCAAGGTAGTACCAAAACATTTACATAGCAATTACGTGGATCCACTAGCTAGTATTCCTATGGGGGCAACATAGTTCAAGAACTAGGAGATATAGTTGGGACCCTCTTTATGCTACATGCATTGTAGTCTCCAATCTCAGGAGTATATTAGTGATCCTACCCTCCCTATGTGGGAAGGGACACTCCTCACTCTAGTTTACTCGGTGGTAAGATAGAGTCCATTTTTGAAATGTCTTTAAGACTTTATTTGTAAAAACCCGGATTCTTGAATCCGAATCGCCACCGGCGTCGTTGACCTCTCAGAGGTCGCAGACAAGCCTCATCTTGCATTCATCACATTCATCTAGTTAAATTTGCAGAAAATTTAAAACTTTTTATATGTATGAAGTTTACTTAGACTTCATATAGTCATTACGTATTAAACATTATATACTAAGCTCATAATCAATAGACAACCATCTACTATTAAGAACATTTCAAAACAAATGATGAATAGAATATATTAAGTTGCCAAAATGGCCTTACATCCAAAGGTTCAAAATGAAATGTGAAAGAAACGCTAGGGACAACATCCACAAGCTATGTCTATATCTAATGTTGGACTAATGTGTGTAGTATCCTCGAAATCAAGAGGACCTACCAAATGGTCTGGAGAAACCGCTGAAGTCCAAACCGCTGCAAGTATCGTCAATCTGCCCTCTGACCTGCACCTATAAAAATAGTAAATAGTAGGGGGTTAGTACACCACTTGTACTAAGTATGGGTATATGCACACATACACATAAAGCTATGCGTGATCAATAAAAGCTCTTCCTAAGCAACATGTCATTTCTGGAAAGTCTAGTCATTAGACTCTCCTAATTCGTTAGTTGTGAATTGTGGTATGAATATGATGTATTTGAATGCATTCAAAGCACACAACTCATATTCTATATGATTACAAGACGTTAGTATCATCAACATAATTTTAGAACAACTCGAGCGAATATTTGAAAATTTGGTCTTCCCAACCCGAGAGCTTCCTTTTTGACACTTAGATTATTTTTCAGTCTTTTCTTCTTGTTGTTGTGTAGTTCAATAATTCCTTTAGTCCTATGTTTTACTTACAAGTGCAGTGATTCATTGTAGTCCCATACCCACAATGAATCGATGTAAGTAATCCAAGGACTAAGGAATGATTTCCCTACCTTATAGTGATTCATTCTTTACACTATATATTCATTACATTTCATAAGCCATTCTATATTGGTCATGCCATTTATTTCATTACTTTCATCTTAGGGAAGTTATGAGGTGTTTAATTAACGTTATGTTTCTACTTCCCTTTACTGGCATCATATAAGAAGTCATTATAAGCCAATCTTTTTGACTTTGCCCATTATTTGCTGAAACTTCATGAGTGTGATATTGGCAATTGACATTCTTAAGCTCTTCTTCATTACTCACTTTGAACAGACGTTCTATCATCATCATCATTCTCACTTTCATAGAGACATCATAGCGAATAAGATCATGCGAGCTAACATGAAATCCAGTGTCTGCCCCACACCGAAAAGGGGTGATTCACCGGTTAAAATGAATCTAGATCATGTGAGCTACTCATGAAATCTAGTGTCTGCCCCACACATGGAAAGGGGTGATCCCCGGCTAAGGCGAATCCATCTCAAGTGTTCACTCCACACCGAAAAGTAGTGGCTCACGGCTATAGTGAACCAAGAACATATCGTAGGCATTAACTGACATAGATCATGTGAGCTAAACATGAAATCCAGTATTTGCCCCATACCAAAAAGGGGTGAAATCACCGGCCAAAGTGAAACCGAACATGCCTAGCTCGCTTAGGTGGAAACCACTGGCTAGTTCCTATGTTGGCTAGACATAGTTCGAAGACTAGGGACTTAATGAGACTACTTATCCACATCGGTGGTAGCCTCGTCACATGAGACTTACACGTGCAAGCACATGCTCATAACTAGTCTATCGGTGTTGTTCTCACTGTCGTTATCTTCTTTATCTTTTAGAGTTGACTCAATAATTATGGAAGCTTGCTTCTAGACTGAGATTTTACTTTTTTGATGACTTGTCATCCTTACTTTACATTGATGAAATGTGAATTGTCCTTACATATCATCCTTACTTTACATTGATGAAATGTGAATTGTCCTTACATATCATCCTTACTTTACATTGATTAAATGTGAATTGTCCTTGCATATCATCCTTACTTTACATTGATGAAATGTGAATTGTCCCTACATATCATCCTTACTTTACATTGATGAAATGTGAATTGTCCTTACATATCATCCTTAGGTGTTAATGAGACTAGTCTCACACATTCTAACACCTTCATTCGTGAGTATTCTTTTAACATAGTAGCTTAGGTGTAAGTAAGACTTGTCTCACTTTCTTTAACAACCCATTCTGGTCACTTATTTAGTTTAGACCCCTTTAATTATGTTATAACTCACGTTACTTCTTTAATTTAGTGTAGTAGATTCATTTCATCGTTTATGGACGATGAGCACTTCTTCAATGAGTTACATATGTTCATAGTTCATTCTTTTAGAGCATGTTGGGATTTGTCCAAATGAATGGCATGCCCTTGGTTATGGATTCATTGACTTACTTTAGAAGTGCTTATAATATCATTTGATATTCTAACTACACAAGATTGGCATATGATTAGTATTGGCCTCAACATTTGGGATGTTAAACTAGCAAATCATTTTTATTGGCATAAGCCAATTTTACGTATGTTTATATTTAAATTGAATATGTATGAACCTTTAGCCAATCTTTCAATCATTTACATAAGCTCCTAGCCATTAGCATGCATTCGTTTTGACAAAGTAGTGTTAGCCAATTTCTTGGCATAAGATAGTCAATTCATTCAAGATGTGATTTCATAGTTGTCTCTCAAGCCAATGTTAGTTCATGACTTTAGGGTAACGTTTTTAAGACATATTGGACATCATCATATTAATATTTGATGACTTTAGCATCTTCATAACGTCACAATAACATCAAGACAACATTCGGACAAAAACATCAACACTTAAAACAATTACGGGTGTAACTAACACATCGTCGATTCATGATTCACGTTTTAAGCACTTAACTTTATGCGATCACAACTTCATAGGTTAATCGACATTCATAATTCAAGAATATTACACATAAGATCATCCAGTACCACATACCAACAACATGATCTCCAACCTATTCAACATGGAATCGAAAAGGATACTAGGGACAAAGGAGTTCAACGAGAACACGGGAACAACCCTAGTTTTTAAGATTTTTGAATCGTTGGAAAGAAAGTTCCCTTGGAGAAAGAAGTCCAGGAGAGAAACCCATACCTTGAGTATAACTTAATCTACGAAGACCACCTCGAACGAAACCATGAAGATACCTTGAAATTGCCTAAGAACGTCTATGCACTTTTCCGTTTTAGCGTTCTTCGTTTACTACCTCTTTCTTGCATTTTTGTTCTAAGTGTTTTGATCGTGAATGATTAGGTTTAGTAACTGACTTTGACTTATTCAACTAAGTCTATTTAAGTAAATTAACCAACTGATTAGTAAATTACCAAAACGACCTTCCTAAGTTGACTAAACGTAGAAAGATGTTAACTTTGACCAAAATCTGCAAATCGGCATTGACCCTTGTTTCGATCAACATTTTGACTTTTTAATTAATTAATTAAATCCTTGACTTAATTAATTTAGGGACCTAGGGAAATTACCAAAACACCCTAAGTCACTAGTGATGCGCTCAAATTTACTTCTCAAATAAGAAGTAAAGCGGTCGTATCAAGTAAAGAACCCAACTAATGAGGTTGAGATCGATCCCACAAGGAAAATAGTTCAGACTTAACTTTATTCTATTATTACTATTATTTAGCCAACTATTTTCCGAGAAAACAATAGACAAAAAGGGGGGTTTTATTTCTAAATTATTGAAACTGATTAACTAAATAAAAATGAACAACTAACACATTCAGATTTCGGAGTTAAATCAAATTATAAAAGTAACTAGGGCTTAAGTGTTCCCCACAGGTTCCTAACTTGGTAAATCTAACTATAACAATTCTATCCTAATATCTTGCATGTAAAGTGATAAGTTATGTATCTCTAAATCCTTGGTCCGGCATCTAGAGAATTTCACTCCGCACCTTGGTCCGGCTACGTGTGTTGCTATACTAACTCTTATCTTTACCTCATATTAAACATCATATTCGGTATTTGACTAAGTTATCAACTCGTACCAACCAATACTAGCCTATTAGATAGTCTACACTAAATCTATGTTGATAATTCTTTTCCTATTATCTACCTCCTTGGTCCGGCAAGTAACATTAAGGCGAGTTCTAACGTTGGCCATCCGTTAAAAAGACTTCTACACGAAAGAATTATCAATACATGCAAGACACCACTCTAGAATTGTTATTTAAGTTAGATTTTTACCTTGTTATTCACCCATAGTTCCCACAACCCTAGCTATGAGGTTTAGTTACCCATGTTTATAATTACACAATTCATATTGTTAATGGAAGAATTCATGCACTTACTTTTATGAAAACGAATAGTTTCCCAGAATTTAACTTGATTAATCAACAAAATCACCAACAATCAATTCCCGAAAAAGTATCTTAATTCCCAAAATCGAGAGTTCAATACTATAATAGAAGAAATAAAAACTAAAAATTATCCAGAAAGTCTAACCCCAAAAACGAGGTTTTTCCAACTATTTATAATAAAAACAAAATCTAATCAAAGAAGGATTCTATTTACTAAAAATCTGTTCAAACGCGTCTAGGTCGACGGACCACGTGACGGACCGTCATGGACACGACAGACCGTCATGGCCTCCGTCGTCCCATACTTCACGCATTCTTCTGTTGCTTTCTTCATTCCCCTCGACGGACAGGTATGACGGATCGTTTCAAGCACGACGGTCCGTCGAGGGTCTTCGTTCCAAAATACTTGAACTTCTTGGAATTTGGGTACTGGGACTACTTCTCTGATCATCACGACGAACAAGCAGGACGGACCGTCGTGGCTATGACGGTCCGTCATGGACTTCCGTAATCCCACACTTAGTCAGACTTCCCCATTTTCCTTCAGCAACTTCTCCCTTCACTACGATGCCACCTACGGATCGTCGCAGCCTCGACGGACCGTCATGGATTCCGTAGGTGGTCTCTTCTGCATTTCTTTCTCAAAAACTTTCGCGTTCATCCTTGGACAGATTTTCTGCAAACAAAGAGAAACTTACATAAAAATCAACACAAAAAGGCTTTCAACACACACTAAACTTAAGGAAAAAGCATTAGAAATTCCGTGAAACCACGGTACATCAACACCCTCAACTTAAATTCGTTTTTTGTCCTCAAGCGACGCACTATGACTCACTACAAAATCTTTGTACAAAAGTATCCATATTTTAACTTTCGCAATCATTTGGCTATCAATCCCAATTATTCTCATTATGTTCATGCATGGTATCACTATTACGCATTGACTTGTGTATAATCAGACCATGACATAGACTTTACTACGCAATGACACCTATCCTCTTCAATTTCTCACCGAGATGCTAATATTTCTGGTATTGCAACTCCTGTCCTCACTTCAAATAACATCCTCATTTTTCACACAATGATTTTAGTTTGAGTATAAGGATCACTTTTCGACACTCCCTCTCAGAACAAATTCACAACTCATTTATACATATTGCCATAGGCTTGCCCTTATTTTCACTATTTCAAGTTCGCCATACAACTCTTAGGATCAGAATAAGACTTTTTTTTAGATTGTAACATAGTCTTGGGTCAGGTAGGGTATATTTAGGTATACTTTAGTGACTTGTTGCCCTCCTTGACATATCGGCTAAGCGAACCACCTTTTTATCATTTTATTTCGCCCTATTACTCAATTTTCTTTTCGCTTTGCTGTTTTCCCTTTCTTATCCTTATGTGTAAGTGACTTTTCTCTTTTCTTGTGTTTATTTTGCTTTTTATTCATATTATTATATATATTTTTATTTTTTATTTATTTAGTCACTTCTGTTTTATTCTTTCTTTCTCTTCATTCTTTCAACCCCACTTTCCGGGGTTTTCCTTATAACAGCCACCCTCAACTCATGATTTTGCCATAAGTCAAGGTTCACAATACCCATGGTTGGGTCAGGGCCAAAACAAGGTTGCTTTCTGG